>MU399555.1:0-1200000 GCA_022578875.1 Hypoxylon crocopeplum
AATTATAATTACGTTATAATTATTTTAAAATATATCGATATTAAAAAAAAAACTAAAATTCGTAATAATCGATAAATTCGAAATTATATTTAAAAGAATATAATTTAATATAATACGTAATTATTAAAAAAAAAGTTTAAATTTTATAAATTTAAAAATATAAAAACGATAAAATCTAATTATAAAATATTACGTAATTTCGGAAATAATAATTCGATAATTAAATTCTATTATAATTTAAATAAATATTATATTATATTATATTAAAATAATATATTATATTATATTAAAATAATATATTATATTATATTAAAATAATATTGACATAATAGGAACGGTTTATAACTAAAGAAACCACGGTTTATAACCTTTTAATTCTAATATATAATTCTTTTCGTTATTTTATAAATATTTATAGAAAGTAAGTTTTTATATAATATTTAATTAACTATTTACTTAACTAAATATCATATTATATTATATTAGAATAATACGTTATATTATATATCATTTATGGTAATACCTCTTTTTATCCGGTTAATTAAGATTTTCGAAATTTGTTCGAGCTAATAGCTAATAACTAATTAAAATTGTTAGATCTGTTTAATATTTACACCTATATTCGTATCCGTACCTAACCACCTACCTACTTAATCCATTCTATTCTCCTTTTTCCTTATATCCTAACCTAATAATATATAAATAGAACTTTATAATTTTATTATGTGATTTTTAGAAGATCCAAAGAATAAACATATAACGTAAGTTAAAGTAAAAAATAAAATTCGGGTTCCGATCGAATAATTCATTGCCGCTTATCTTATCTTAATTATTTAATCACAATCTAATTTAAGTAAATCGCTTATTTAATTGTCTATTTAGGTAAATAGCGAAAATCCTAAATTATATCTTATTAAATAAAAAATAAATAAATATAATTTTATTTCCCGTTTAAAAAAATCTTTAGCTTATATAAATAAGTTTTTATAAATTAAAATATAATAAGAAACGATTAAGAAAATCTAATAAAAGATAACGGAAAGAATAGAAAATTATAAAGAATTAATTATATTTTTCCTAGATATATCTTTTAATTAACCTTTAATACCTTTTGCTTAACCTATTTTAATTTATCTTTTATTAAACCGTTAATTTATAAATTTCTAATAAACGTTATAAAGATCTTAGTAAATATTATTATCCCGAATAAAATAACTATTATTTAATATCTTATAACCGGAAATATCTAATATATTAAAAGGGAAAAAACCTTCCCGATTTATAATCTTATAATTAGATATTTTCCTATTAGTTAGATATTCGATTATCCTAAATCTATATTTTTTTTAAGATATATTAGATTTATAAATTCTCTTTATATAAAATAGGTAACCTTTATTTAGAAAAATATTCCTTAGAAAAGGTTAAAGTTTATAAATTAATCGATTATAATCCCTTTAACTAAAACGGCCTACTTAAGATCCCTTGGAATTTTTTCTTATATAAGAAAAAAAAGAGTTTTTCCCGCTAGAAGAAAAGTCTTTCCCGTTAGAAAAGTCTTTCCGATCAGAAGAAGAGTTTTTCCCGCTATCTAATCAAACCGCATCCACTTAGACCGCATCTACTTAGACCGTATCTACTTAGACCGCATCCATTCAAACCGCATCTACTCAGACCGACAGATCCACCCAGACTAATGCCAAAGCATCGAATTAGACCGCCTCCTAAATCCTGTATTTCGGCTAAGATAAAGGCATATAAATAATAAGCGGAAATGGCAAAAATAGCGGCGATACCGGCAATATTAGTAACAATGGTGTTGACGATAATGGTAGCGGTAATATTAGCGATAATAATGGCGATAACGGAAACCTACCCGTTATAAACCTATAGGAAAGTTTATTAAATATTAAACTATTATATAATTTATTAAATAATATTTCATTAGTTTTCTAAGTTTAATAAAAGTTATAATAAAGTTAATTAATAATTTAAAGATAGAAACTTACTTAAATCGATTATATAAATCTAAAAACGAATATAACTTATAACGAAAGTAATTTCGTATAAATTAAGCAAGATATATATTAACGAAACGTATATCTTTTTATGAATAATATAAACGAATATTCGTTTAATATCTTTTATAAAGAAATTATATAAAAGGATTTCTTATAATTATTATAAAGAACGGCATAAAGCTAATAAAGATTTAAATTATTTTTAAATATATAATATTATTTTAACGATAATTTAAATATTACTTTAAAGGTAATAATTAAACGATTTAAGATATTAATAACGGAAGTATTAAAAGCCTTTAAAGATTTAAACCTAATATTCGGTTCGGAACGTATCTAAATCGAAATAATCCGAATATAAGTAAAATAAACGATCAAATTATATAAAGTAATAGGAAAAGATACGGCGATATAATAGATATTAGAAATATATAACTTAATATATCCTTTCTTACGATAATTAATAATGCGACCGGATAATATTCCTTTCTTATATTTAGAAAACTAATTAAATCATTTAGAAAAAAAGATAATAGTTTATAAAGATATATTAAGGACATATAACGTTATAAATCAATTAGTTTATCTAATATCATTAATTAACTAAATATTAATAAACCGTTAAATATTAATTATAACGCTAATATTATTTTAAATCCCATTATTAACCTTATAAAAATTAATATTATTTACATTAAGAATTTTATATAATGCCAATAAAATAAATTAAACCTTAATTAAAGAAATAGTTTATTTTAATAAGTAATATTAACGTAAAGGCTTTATATTAATAAATAACGACTATAATAATTATAGAAATAATTATAATAACGGTTATCGTAACGATTATAATAACTATGATAGTAATTTTAATAACGGTTATTATAGATATTATTATGACGGAAATTTCAATAAAAGTTATCGCGATAGAAATTATAAAAACTTTAATCGTTTCGATAATTACGGCGGAAATTACGATAAAGATCGCGGAAATTTCTATAGTTTTCGCAACAAATAATAATAAAATAAATAGATTAGAATAAAACCAAAAAGAAATATTTTATAATTCAATAACAAAATATTAATAATAGAAAATAACAAAGAAAAGATATAAAAGGAATAATATCTTTAAAACGATAGTTATTTTTTACTTAAATATATCTTAAATAATAAAAACGATAATTATAACGTAAAAAAATAAATAAATAATAATAATAATTCTACGTATATTATTAATTCTATTAATACTAAAACTAAAGGATTTAAAACGAAATATCGTAAATATAATAAAGACTTTTCCTTTAGAAATAAATTAATAATTTATGTTATAATAAATAATTATTAACCTATAAAAAAGAATAGAAAAAAAGTAACCTTTATAAAAGAAACGATAATTATTTTAAACTTAATTTTTAAAGAATAAATATTAGAAAAAACGTATTATATAAATATTTATAAATAATATACGAATAAAGAGAAACTACATAAAACCCCGGTAAATTATATATATTTAATAAATAAATATAATAAAATATTTATTGAAAATAATAAGAAATTTCTTATAAATCTATTACGTATAAAAAGGTTATAAATAATTTAAATATAATCGAATAAAATAAAAATCCAAAATGGATATTAATATATTTATTTATATTTCCTAATAAGGTTTTATAAACGTAAAAAAATTCATTTAATATACGTTAATATAAGAATATCCGATATAATAATCGATAAAAATTAGTTAATATTTCATTATAATAATTATAAGATATTAAAACCTAAAAAAACTTATAAAATCAAAGGAATTATAAGATTTATAACTTTAAAAAACCAAATAAAATTTCATATAATAATACCTATATATATAAATAAAAAAAACGTTAAACTATTAATTAAAATAAAAGTTTAAGTTTATAATAACTTAGAACCGAAAATATTCTTAAGAAATAATTAGCTTATCTTATATAAAATAATGATTAATTATCTTAATAAAATTATAAGCTTTAAAGCGTATAAAAACGCCATAATCCCGGTTTAAATCTTATATTAAATTAAAACTATTAATAAAAGGATAATAATAAATTAGAATTTAACGATCTAACCGAATTTAAAAAGCTATTTACAAATTAAATATAAAGAGGTCCTAAAATAAAACGATTACGGAAACTTAAAAAATTATTTTTTCTTTATTAATATTTCGGGCGTTATAAATACCTTAACTTCGATAACGGTATCGAAAATGATATTAATAGTAAATAATATCGAAAACGTAATGAAATTCTAACGAAATTAAAGGATCGGAAAGATCTAAAATATAAACGATAACGGGTATTTCTAAACTAATATCGAGAATATCTTCGTAACATTAACCGACTTATCTGCCGAATTTAACTTCTCGGATAATATATACCATATATTTCTAAATATATCGCCGAAACCGGAAGGGATTAAATTATAAAAAAGGGCTATAATATTACCAAAGTTTTAATTAGATCTGGAACCATTATAAACCTTTCCTAAAGATATAAATATAAGGTTATTACGGTTACAAAATATGTTATATATCCGGATAAAAGATAAAATACACGTATAAAATATCGACCACTTATATACAGAAAAAGTAAAATATATCTTAGAAAAGTTTAATATATAGAAAGGCCATAAAATTATTTAAATATTAGAAAAAAATAAGATATAAATAGATTTAGTAAACGATTAATAATAACGTAAATTTCGCACCTAAACGTATAAGTTAAGAATGGAAAATAAAGTATTCTTAAATAAGATATTCGTTAAAATGTATGAATATAAAAGAATGGATTAGATAAAAAAACTAATCCTATTTAAGAGCCTAATTTTTATTATATAAAAGATAATAAATAAAATATAAAAAAGAAAAATAATAATAAACTTACAAATATTAAACGATATAATAATTCCGGATATATATCCTTTATTAATATAAAAAGATATTATCGCTAATATTAAAGGAAAAATTAAAATTATAATTATTAATAGGAAAAGTTTCTTCCACTAATTACCATTATATAACCTTTATAAAGATAAAATATTTATCATTTTATCTAAAAGATTAAAAATATCTAATATAATATTAATAAAGTTTAAAAATAATTTATTATATATATAGAAATTTATAAACTAATATCTAAAACCATATAAACATTTTTATAAGGCTTATATAAACGATATAATTATTTTTAGCGATTCTTTAAAAAAATATTTCTAATATTTAAATATAATTTTAAATTTCTTTTAGAAAATTAGAATTATTTTAGCGCCAGAAAAGTTATTTACGACGTATAATTTAATTAGATTATTAAGCTTTCTAATTAATAGTTTCGGAATGTCGATCACGGAAAATTGCGTGAAGGTAATAAAAAAAATCAAATTCCTATAAAACCTAGGAAATTTAGAGATATATATTGGATTAATCATATAGTTAAGGAAATTTAGAGATATATATTGGATTAATCATATAGTTAAGGAAATATATACCATAGTACCAATAAAAGATTCTATCTTTATAAAAATAAAAAATATTAATATTAATAGAAAGAAAAATTATTGGAAAACTACCATTTAAAAATAAAATAACGAAAAAAACGTGAACTTCTAAATATAAGTTCATATTAATAAAAAAGGAAATCGAATTATTTTAACTTATATAATATAACTTTATTGTTAGGATATATCTTACGTATTAAGATTTAAACCATATAATTTTTATTAAATTAAACGTTATAAAGGAACGCGGATATAGAATCATGATATTTTATATCGAAAGAAATTAAGATAGAACGAATATTTATCCTAATATTATCTAACTTATTTAATTCCTAAATAAGGTATTAATAAAAGCGAAAAAGAAATATTAAACGATAAAGTTAGAAATATCTTATTTAATATAAACATATCGTTACTTATATTTATAAATTTAATCTAATAAATAAGATATAATTATTTTTATAAATTATATCGTAACTGGGAATATTATAAAATAAAAAAACCTAACGATAATAGATATTATAAAAAATAATCTACGTTTAACTTTAGTATTAACGTATTTAAACTAATATAAACTAAACGTTAAATATATTCCCGAGTATTTAAATCTAATATCGGATATATTATTACGTTTACTTATTATAAATAGCGATAAAAACTAAATTAAACAAAATAACAAAACTAAGAATAAACTAAATAACTTAATAGATCTTTTCGTTTATATAATAATGGTAATAAGGCTAAATAAGGATTTTAAATCTATCTTAATTAATGGTTATAAGATCGACCAGAAATATAGAAAAATCCTAGAAGATTTGCAAAAAAAACCGGACAAAAAAAATTATTAATTCGAGTTAATAAATGATTTATTATATTATATTATCGATTAATAATAAAAGAAATTAGTTATCTTAGTATTTTACGTTAAAAAAGTATTCGAAATTATTTATAACGAAAAACATCATTTCAATTTTTAAAAAATAACAATAAAAATATAAGATCTTATTATAAATAAATTCATAAAGAAATTATATAATTACTTCGATTATTATCCTAAATATATCGTAAATTATATAAGTCGGAAAAAGTAATTTAACGAATTAAAGTTAATTATAAATAATCTTATATTATATTATATCGTTACCATGGATTTTATCGTTAATTTACCGCGAATTAAATCGAAAAACATATTTTAGAAAATACCCGGATATAATTATTATGATTTACTAATAATATATATATATATAAATTTTCCAAAAAAACGATATTTATACCTGGAAATATAGAATATAAAACATTAAAATAAGCCGAAATTTACTTATAATATCTAATGCTTTATAATTAAAATATATTTAAACGTATAATATCTAATAAAAATAATAAATTTATATTTAAATTCTAATAGATATTATTTATACGTTCTAATATAACGTTAAATTATTTAATAACATAATATCTATAATTAAATAAATAAAATAAGAGATAAAATTAAAATATAAAAATAAATATACGTTTTTATATCTCGATATTAAATAAACTATAAGTAATAATTTTACCGTTATTATAATATAATATAAATAACATACTATTAATAATCTTAAAGAAGTTACTAAATAAAGTAATTTTAGGTTTTAAACTTATAATATTCCTTTTTATATTATAAATATTATATAACGTAATAAACTTCGAAATATTAAGGAAAATATATTAATAAGAAGTCGAAACGACAATTAACTTTACAATAATAATAAATAAGATTAGATATAATAAGAAATATACGCTAAAGGAATTTAATATTAGCGAAGAAATTTATTTAAAGCTTTATAAAGAATATTATTTATTAGGTTAATTATTACATAAATACTTAAATTAAAAAATAAGCCTAATAATAATAATTTCTAAAATAAAAGACCTAACTTATAAATTAAATTTCTTATAATATTATAAAATCCATAAAATAATATCGGTGGCGTATTTAAAACTAATATTATCCGATAAGGATATATTTTCGAGAAAAAAGCCGTAATTTAGTTAAATCTAGGTAAATAAGGATAATAAGGAATAGAAATCTTTCGAAATTAAGAAGCTTTTCTAGCGTCGAATTTCTAAAATAAACGGTAAACTATCACTAAAATACCTAATAAAATAAAAGGATTATAAGGTCATATATAATTAATAATACTCGTAAGAAATATTGATATAAAATATATCAAAACTTATTCGAACCTTTAATTAAAAGAATAAGTTATCGCTAAAAAAACTAAAAATAAAAAAGAAAGAAAAAATAACGCCTTAAATATTGCTAAACAACTTAGTTAAAATAATATAAACTATTCCGAAAATAAACATTAAAATATAAATACTAAACAAGCAAATTATTATAACCTTTTAAGCTTTTAAAAACGTAAACGTTTTAATTTCCTAAAAAGGAAAGGGGTAAATAATATAATAAAAATAGTTTATAACTAAGGAAATTACGACTTATAACCTTTTAACTTTAATATATAATTCTTTTCGTTATTTTATAAATATCCATAAAAAATAAACTTTTATATAATACTTAATTAACCATTTATTTAACCAAACATTATATTATATCATACTAGAATAATATGTTATATTACGTATTAAATACGTTATATCGCGTATTATTTATTAAATTATAAAAACGTTATAAATAATAATAAATATATTTTTTTTAATAAATTTTAATTTTAAATAATAATTATTATTAACTTAGCTTTTATTTAGCTTTTTAACTTTCCTATTATAAAACTATAAAAATAAGATGCGATATAAATAACCTTACGATAAACTCCGGGCAATAACTTTTCTAAAAAGAATAGGTCATTGACCCCAACCCGATTTGAACGGATAACCTTTCGATCTGGAGTCGAACGCGCTACCGTTGCGCCATGAGGCCTGTTATGCTTACTGTTGTCCACGCTAAACTTATAACCCTAACTCCGTTAGCGATTCTATCTTTTGCCCGAGTTTTGCCGCCTAGCACATTTCCCATATTCCTGTGTTGGTTTTTCTACACGTAAGAAATGAGAACTTTACAACAGTTATAAGAGATTTCCTGATTCCTTATGTTAAGCATGTGCTGGCGGGTTCCCTTATAGTCGACACCGTCTATATGTCATAAGGTTGATCTGTGAGTGTTTGGCTCAGTACGCGATCTCCAGCGTACGGGCTTAGAGCTCCTCTCACAACAACGTCGTTTCTACTACCCGACCGGACGGTATTCCAATGGAGATACTTACCCGGCCTATGCACGCAGTAAGTCGGCAGACATCATCATAACAAGCCCTTGGCATGTATGCCAGCATCTCACGATACAATCTCGCTGGTCTGCCCCGGTGGGAATGAGGATATCACAACAATGAGCTCGGCCAGGGCTCTATCGCCATACTGAGATTGAGACCGAATACTATTTCTTCCGATATTGTCAGAATCCTTCCATCTGACCGGCTGCTCCTCGTATTCGATAATAATAGTAGCGACCTAGAGACAACAGAGGTACTGATCGTTGCATAACCTTCTACGAACTTCCTAGATTCACAACTTTAGTAGGATGGTTGGACATGGCATTGCTATGTATCACCAGCTTCGTGAGTATAGAGGCGTGATGCGGCTCTGTCGGATGCGCCGTCTACTAAGTAAGGTAAGGTAAGGTAAGGTAAGATATGTATTCCATCGTACTTATATAGGATCACTCTGTCTATACGAGGTTACAGTCACTCCCAATGCATTGCATGTGGCTCGTTCGTAATGATTGAAATTATGACCCCTTCCGCTGACTATCGTGTTTGGACAACAATATCGTAGGTTATACGAAGTACAACTCTGAGAGGTTGTCTGTCGCTAGCGAAAACAAGATGGGCAAACTTGCTTCATCTACTTACTCAACCATAGATACAGTACATTGTCTGGGACGTTTAAATAAGCATCTCGCCTATGCATCTGGAGCGACGCTATGTCATCACGCTTTCTAACTGCTTTAAGACATCTTATGAGGTTGATGAGGCGAATACGATGTCTCTTTTTCCCTTTTTTGTTCTGCAGAATTCGGGAGTAATATAGATCTCCATTGCATACACGAGGTGCGTTGTGAGTGGCCAGATCGCTTCAGATTCCCGCAGAATCTGTTAAGGATCTGCAGTGATCCATGTCAATGATGTTACGCCACCCTTCCCGCTTTCTCGGCGTATTTCTTGTGACCCGGCGACGACTGCTCTATCACTATACTGTACTCAGCAGCAGAGCAGCTAGCTTAACAGCTTGGCCAGGTACCTACCTAGGTAAGTACTACCACCAGGTAAGGTAAAGTAAGGTAAGGCAAGTTGGGTACCAAATCGGGCAATTATGCGCGTAGCCTCTAAGGCGTAATGATAGGCAAGTCGAAGGCGAGAACGACAGAAGAAATCGGCAATAAAACCTTTGCCTTCCCGCCCGTCCTCTCGTTGTTCTCGGTCCACTCCTCCAGTCGTTTCTCCTTCTCTTAGTTACATCTCACGAAGGCTTCAGAACCTCACTCAACAAAATGTTGTTCCGTTTCACTGCCCTGACCGCTTTGGTCGCAACGGCGACGGCCTCCAACTCTACCGGACCCTATGCGCTACGCATCACTGGCAAGACAGACACGTCCATTAATGGTATTGCCTCCTCCCCATGCATCGTCGCTCGACGAGAACAGGACGCTAAAGCTGAGCGATAGGATATGCTGCCGCCTGCCACGCAGGTGCAGCCATAGAAGGCTTATGCTATGCCGCCGGCGCCTCCCCCGAAGCAGGGAGCGTGACGCAGTTCTACTACAACTACACGGCCTACAACTCTGACACTGGCATGCCGCTGCAGCCGGGCTGGATCACGTACCTGTTGAACGCCGGCAGCACCAACGGCACAATAACCGTCCCGTCCTCGGTACGCTTCTACCCCAGCTTTGGAAGCAACGTCATGACGGCTCTGATCTACCCGAGCGTCGAGGATGGCACGGCTGTATACTACCACCCCGAGAACGGCTCGCTCTACGTTAACGGAGGCTACGACGACTCCCAGTTCAACACCACCTACCCGAACCCGGTCCCCAGTCTCGGCAACCTATCCAACTTCCATCTATGCTACCAATTCACCGGCGGATACTACTACAACTCCATCGCCTGGGTGTCCACCACACCGCCCCGCAACCCTTCTTGCCAGCCCGTCGATCTGAGCCTCGAGGAGCTCTCGTAGAACAGGCTGGGAATCTTCGGGAGGGAGCGGTCATGAGCGACGACAACCTGTGTAATTAATATGTGTATTCATGACGTTTGCATCTGTACTTCGTGCTTTCTTATAGACGAATACACGAGAGTGGCTAAGACATGCCGGCGCTCGGCTAACTAATACACTAATTACCAAGTTTCTGATAATAGGGTAGAGGCGTGCTACTACGTGATCTGTAAAGCTTAGGTAGATGTTGCTAGTTGTTCCTACTGTTTGGGTCGTGGATGTTTGCAATTATACCGGGGCATCTAGCTTAGTATGGCTTGTCAGCATAATACGGCTTGATAAATTAAGTTGAGGTTGTGCTTTAGGTCTCATTCGTGTGGCCATGTGATGAGGCCAAGCCGAGGAATGCGCGTTAGATGAAGTAGACACATATCATAGGCGAATTTTACGAGCGAGGAAAAAGGGGTTTAGCTGGGGCCATGTCACAATGGGTATCCCCTTTATTGATCTTCCTGCAGAGGCCTATATCTGCTACGTTTTAGACATCGCATAGCACCATCTCGCCTACCCATCAGCAGAGGACGACGGTCTCCCATCTCGGCTCGCAGTCCTTCCATTTACACAGCTTCACGGTCCCGACTGCGATCCTCCTGGCGACGAAAGGCCGACAAGGTAGCCTCTCCACGAGCATGACGTCTAGAAGCCACATATCCGCAAACTGTTCCAGGAATGAAAGGTTCTTCCTTATCGACCATTTCTCCAACTCGCCAGATAAAACAATGAAGTCAAAAAGCTTCTTATTGCCTTCGGTGCTGCGGCGTGCCTCAACCCAGTTGAACTCCACCATGCTTATGATACCTACGTCCTTGCCGTCTTTGTTGCGGAGTGATGCATTAGACACTTCGTGCTTCGTAGGTACGCCGTCGGCATATTGGAGATGCTCTATCCCCAAAGAAGCCACAGTCGTGTTGAAGACGAGGGAGCCGGGGAACATAGCCGCGAGATCGCAAGCGTCCTGGTCTAGTGCCTGGCGCCCGAAGGTCTGCCACGGGTTCTGCGGGCAGTCTTTCCAATCTCTCTCTGTCCGCCATTCCCCTGGTATATGCTTGCCCTGGAGTGCGGGTAACTCTTCTTGCTTTGAAAGCTCTTCAATTGTAATCTCATTCCGGATCCATCCCTCCGTGATATTGAGTTTCCGTAAGCCTTGGTCTGGATCTTGGTAGTGGAAATAGACCAGACTCGCGGTTTTGAGGAAGTGCTTATCGCGATCGTCGCAGTGCCACTCGTAGTCCACGGCGTTTAGCGAAGAGGCCCAGCTCCAGCTAGGTATGTTGTACGTCTCGCTACGGCGGCTCGTCCCGCCCGAACTGCTCCATAACAGACACTGGGAGAAGTATTTCTCGGGTAGGCCGTAGAGTAGTTGTGAGTCGAATACCGCGCTGAGGACGTTACCTACTCCTTTAAATGCGTTTAGCACATCTGAGCCGAAGGAGAGCTGGCGGGAGCTGTAGTCCTTCACCCACACGCAATAGTCCCTCATCGAAGCCGTGTCTCTAGCAGTGTAGGAATTGCTGAGGGTCCATCGACCTTTGGTGTAGAAGCCCGGGGCCTCGACCACTCTCTGCGGCTCAGGTGCCTCGTCTAATATGCCAACGATATTATTGTGTTTTCCTCCTAGGGAATTAAGTTCTGGCAATGACCTGCATGCGGCCGAGGTCCAGGTAAGTAACTCAGTGGCCTGGCCCTGACAGCACTCATAACTGACTTGGTATTCCGTGATGAAGAGACGTCTTTTGGATAACAGTCTTTCTTGAAATGTCCAGCCCCTCTTATTCCACAGCGATATATCGATGACATTGCCAATATTATCTGCCACCTCAACCCCCTGAGCCTCAACCTCCGCGACGTGGGGTTGGGACCAGACCGAAGACCTTGGATGCCGTGGCCGCCTGGCGAATCCCGGCAGACCCGCCCCATCGCGTGTATTGAGAGCTGCTACGATGGTGAAGGTTGCAAGGCGGTAGATTCTATCCATTGCGTTGATCTGGCCTGGTTTTGTGACTTGGTCATCTTGGATGATGCAGAGCTAGAGCACAAGAACAAGTCCGTTAGTAACTTGATGCCCCTATATTATGGATTCATGTTCCTAGGCGTCGTCTGACAAAGTCAAGAATCAAATGGGGGAATAAAGGAAATTGATCTCTACGCACTAGAAGGGAGTTAGCTAAAAATCAACTAAAGTTGCAAGAGGATTCGAGAAACAAGAGATGAAATGAGGAAACGAGATGTGTGTATACACACCACGGTCAACCCACAGATACCGTTCTCCCAAATCCCGACACAGACCAATCGCATCGGCAATTATATCTGGCATTCGGAGCTCTTTGACGCTACCTGGAGCCTCGAGGGTATTGACATTAGATTTCTCCAACTGGATATTATTGTCCAGGCTGCCCGACCACATATAGCTTAAAGCCACGTAGTGGACGAAGTCGTCGGGCTGTATGATCTTCATGTCCTGAGTGTCGATGACTCGGAACCCCTTAGGCAAAATCGCTAGTGTAAGTTAGTTGGTTCCGTTGCCTTTGCCTCAGCCTCAACCCTCTCAATTCACGTACCACTTCCGCTTTCCCTGTCGACACATTGCGCACCGTGGGCTTCGTCACAATGCTTAAGCCAACCCTTGAGCACGCCGACATCGAAAAAGGGAATCTCCCACTCCTCGATGCCACATAGAGCCGGGGTTTCCTCGTTTGAGTATTTCATCTTGAATTGTGGAGTAATAATGAACTGCGTTGGCGCATCGCGGACTTCATCTATGGGCACAGCAACTTGGCCCACCTGCTTTGTGAAGCACTGTTCGCCCACGCCCTCTTCTGCCCTTTCACCCTGTAAGCACTTCACTTCTATCCGGAAGAACATGCATATAGCGATATATTCAGGGTCTGAGAGGTCAGGGTGGCGTGGAAAGAAAGTCCCCTGATGATCGAAGCCCCGATCGAGATAAAAAGGGCCGGAAATGAAGACGACGATGTGCCGGGTAGGCCACGACTGTAGGTGTGGGATTACATGGCTACGAACATGGTACGCACGGAGAACAGAAGCGCAAATGGCGCAGTGACGATTTTGTTCCAACTGGTCGACGCTAGAGTATTCTCTTATTGTGGTGGAAGTGTCGGCTCTCTGTCTTACAATATCTCGGTATGTTATGTTGTGAATGGTAATCTGACCCCAACCTTGACATCGCTGGCAGAGGGGCAGACGAGTGGATTCCGATGATGTGCTGTCATCTTTCTGTCCCTTGCGAGGTGGCTTAGAATTCAGACTAGATTGCAGGTGAGCGTAATCCATAGCTACATAGTGAGATTGAATCATATCATCTATGGAATCATATTGCAAGTTCCATCATGAGACGACTTGGCGACGGAGAGCGGTTCGAAGTTGACTTTGAAGGTAAACCGCTTCACCTACCTAGAAATACGAAGCTTTGCTAGCAAAGTCTTCCGATTCATGGTGGTAGATATAGGTCGAAAGCTGGAGACCTCCTAGGTTTCGTTTGTTGAGTGTATTGGACAAGTTCCAGCCTGATATCGAAACCCAAGTATTTAGGTACCTCGTAGCCTTAAGTCATCAATTAGGTACACTAAGTCTGCGTGATTACAAGGTACATACATGGATGCACCTAAAAGATCCTTGTAGATGGCCAATGAGATAACTCCCTAGACCCACGGGAAATAGGGGTAAATATGGGCCAAGACCTATGGTACTGACGCTTTCTGTCGACGCATGTGACGTCAGTTGGAGATGAGATAAGACCGAATTGGGAACGCGTCAAGCGCGTCGTGTCTGCTAATTTCTGAAAACTAAAACTTCATCTTACGACCCAGACGCTGCCAATTTTCACAAATATCGAACATTCAAATAAGTTATTATATTCTGTCGTTACAATGCCCCCCAAACGTGCTGCGTCTGGCTCCGTTACCTCGACTAGGAAGAAAGCCAAGACTCCGACTGACGAGCCACCGAGAAGCAAGCGTTGGTCCGCTGTCTCCGCCTCTGCCAATGCCGACGCCGACTATAAGACTACCTGGAAGAACCCGGACAAATGGTACTCGTATATGACTATCTGCCCACCCATCCAGGATGAGGACGAGGATGACAGTGACGAAGATGAGGATAGCGAAGATGACAGCGATGAGGAAGAGGAGGCTGAGACTGCCGGTAGGGATGGCCCCAGGTGCGGCAAGAAAGGTTGCCTATGCTTCAAACCTCTCGCAGAGAACCCGGAACACCTGTGGCTCGTAAGCCATGCAGGCTACCGAAAGTACTACACGCAACATATTCACCTCTCGTTACGCGACCCCGACAACTTTGATATGTACACGTTCAATGATCATGCCGCCTATGGCGGTCTTGAGGTTTTGGAGAACTTGTTTCTCGACTATGTCGAAGCTGCAGAGCGTGGCTGGAAAGAACAGTGGGCTGTGTGCGAGGGCCTTGGGCTGTGGTTGCTAAGTCCCGCTAGCAGCATCATCGTGATGTAAGGACCCATGACCTTGTTGAATCTATCTATATATTTATTTACCTGTGACGCCTCCTACTAGGGTTGACGATGGTGAACGCGCTGAGGCTACCATTAGCCTCGTCGGCCGCATGTTCCTCGACATGATAGCTCAGCTCGACGGCCAGAATATTGTGGGCGACGCTACTGATGTAAAGAGCCTTGGCACCATCATGGCTATGTATATGAAAATAGCCTCTGAGATGCGAGAGTGTGACGTCCTTGCCGGCGATGGCAGGAAACGTAATAAAAAGAAATTCCATCCCGCCTACTTCGACGACGCCATCCTCTCTTACGCAAACCAGCGTGGCGTCATGTTACAGGGTCCCGCCGACATTGATGAGCTCACGGCGAATCTCGACGGAAGCCTAGAGCTACCCAAGAAGGGCAAAAATGATCCGTGGGGATGGAATGCCGCGCTGAGGAGTTACAAGGAGGAATATGGCATTTCATCCGGCTCTATGGCAAAGAAGGGGGGTTCAGGCATTGGTGGCGATGCTCTTGATATCACGACGTGGTCCAGCGCTCAGCGCAAGGAAGCGAGTTTCGACGGCAAGGATCCGCTAGGCAAGCGAGAGGTGGACTCGATCAAGAAGGGGATGGTGATGCAACTTGGATGAGCTAGGCGCGGAATATACGAGATAGTCGTGAATGCTTAAGCTTGCCGCTGGTACAGACCTAGGTATCGGGTGGTATGCCATGCTTGGGTAGTATAGAAGGATACCAATCGTATTGGATACCTATCTTGGCATGCCCCGGCTCCTCACCTACTCGATCGGGAGTGTTTATTGCTAATTGAAGCTCTTGTGTAAGGTCGGTAATGCATTACAAATGCTATGACGGCCCAATCAGAGGCGCAAGAAGGGGCACATTCGCTGCTTAACAGTAGTTCTGGAAGAAACATTGCGATCGGTTTCATCCACCTGGCCTCCTTACTCCAAATTATCGGATGGATGGCGGAAGCGATGTAAGGGGCTTCTGCCGCTTAATTGATTGAAAGTCGGTCATATCATGAATATGAACATGATGCATGCGTAGGAAGCTTACATCACCGTCTTGTAGCGGCCTACTATATGTACGAAGAAAGGAGAAAGATGAAAAGTCTGATCATGTTTGAAATTCCTTCACGGCAATGACAAGTCCTCGTTACTCGGTACTTCTGTTCATGAAATAGAAGAGGCTTGTGGCAGAGCAGCCAACTCTACGCTCCTCTCTCAAGGGGAGCTAGAAGGCCGAGAGCTTTCTTACCCTACACGCACGTCAATGAAGCGGCTTTCAGGTAATAAGTTAATAAAAGGTAGGTACTTGTCTGTACCTCAACCTCATACAGAAACGGTCTCATCATCTGATTGGCTAGCCGGCTGCTGCCGACACGATACCATTCATCCCCTGACACTGGCCCCGTAATCCCTGGCTCTCGACTGACAGGAGATGGAGGGTGACGGGGTGCGCCAGAATAGCTAAAATGAACCACCACCACTCCATCGATGGAGACCGTCCAATCCAATGGCATCCTCTTGTCGTTTACCTAAGCCAATATAGTCACCCAGTTCGCTACGGTTGCTACTCTCTTGGTTGGAGTCGCATTTATCAGGCTCTCGTCCCGCCAATGAGCAGAGACGAATCTGCTTCGGTACTTGTTCCATGTGGCTGAACCTGAACTCTTTCATGACATTACATGCTGCAGGACCTGCGTCTGCATTGCTTGTGCAAATAGCGAATATTCTTCTCCTTATCCGTGAAACATCACACGAGAGATGATGTATCACATTCAAGTACATCATATCACCATGTGCGCAACGCATCGGCCTTCCTTCCGTTGGGTGTCTGCCAAACAACGTGGGTGACAGGAATGGGATGATGATCCTTCACCTTGTACCGCGTTAGGCGGACCACCCACATGGGGATAACTTGCCATCGATACCATATATGAAATTTGCCGTACTTTCTGGCCAAGGACCGGCATATTAATCTCTCACATGGAGAAGGCCGACCGTGGTTCCATCCAGAGGATGCCCTCGTAGCTGTGCAAGTCACTACGATACTACGTACCCATTCAATCAGTTTAGGGAATCGATTCGTAGAGCAACAAGAGCCTAGGATCGCCATCCATGTCCTGTGCGACGTTCTCTTCATACACCATAATGCAATTTTATCGACGACGACCCAAACTCTTGCTAGGCTTCCGTTTCCCGTCTGGATGGATACCAGGGGGTACCAGCGTCGTACTCTACTGGATGTCGGTTTTACAAAAAGCTATCCATGTGGCTCGGGGAAATCTCCCTTCTCCATGAGCAGGAAGAAAACAAATCTCACCATCAGACCAGATGGCGGAGACGGGATCGGAGTCGCTGAGCGAGACTCACACGCCTGGTGCTGGCCACTGGATTAACGCCGTCGTATGGGTCCTCGTCAGCCTCGCTGCGGTGTTCCTGGGACTTCGAGTGTTCTGCAAATACAAAAGAGGCAGGGGACTCTGGTGGGATGACTGGGTATTGATGGCATCATGGGTTAGTGGCTGACGCTGTCAACAACGAAGAGGCCTTCCAGCTCACTCGCTATTGCGACTACCCCAGATCGTTCTTGTCGCAGCCGGTGTAATTACGAGCATTAGTGTCGAAGCAGCTTTCATTGAACACAACCAGGACAATAAGATGGGGGGTCATGATGTTGGGTTCCTTACTACCATCGTAAGTCTTATACCTTTTTGCACTTGCCCTCCTCCCGCACCGGGGTCTATATGTTCTCCATCCAGTATTTGGAACCACATCGCAGATCCTCCTACTGACACGGTATACGACAGACGGGGACTCTATTCTTTATCGCCGCGGCATGGAGTAAGACTTCCTTTGCGATGACACTGACTAGGATAGCGGGACCTCGACTCACTATAGTGCTCCGTGTGATTATGATCTCCATGAACGGAATGACCTGTGTCAGCGTGGTACTCCGGTGGCTGCAATGCCAGCCAACCAGGAGAATTTGGGATGGCGAGGCCGGAGGCACATGCTGGAATAGGGAACTTATTCTTGGGTTCACTATCCTCGCCGCAGGTATGCCTACAGCACGGGTTCCTATACAAGCAGTCGACTTACTCGTACTATTAAGCATATTCGGCATTTTTGGATTTTGTTTTGGCCGTTCTTCCATGGCCCATCATAATAAAACTGCAAATCCGCACGAGCGAGAAAATCGGCATCTCGGTCGCTATGAGCATGGGTGTTTGGTAAGTTGGGCAAGCACAAGGAATATCAATAACTCTACAATCATCTTACGCTCGTCGTGTAGCGCTGGCGTGACTGCAATCGTCAAATGTACCAAGTTTCGAGTTCTCGAAAGCGACGAGTTTGCCGGTACGTATAAACTCGCGAATAAGATCCTTTCAAGACTAAAGTAACTAACATTGGCGTCCACCTAGATAACGTCTTCGATCTCTCTATATGGTCGGCAGCGGAGATTGCCACCACTGTAATGGCTGCATCGATTCCCGTGCTCCGCGCGCTGGTGCGCGAGGTGACCGGGTCTAGTAGACGCTCCGGTCGCGCTGCCACGTACATCAGAGATAAGTCTCGAGATGTGGCGAGTAGGGTGAAGAGCCATCATACTTCGCTCTCGGCATCTCGACGGTCCAAGCTAGCGAGCCGTACTAGCGACACTACAAGCGACGATAGGGCCATCTTGAGTGAAGCTAGCGCTGCGGGCCGAATAATGAAGATAGAAGAGGTCCATGTCCAGTATGCAGACAGGGTATTGGGAGATAGCATTGATATCGAGCTAGAACGAGTTCCCCGATCTTATTCGTCTTGGGTTTAAAAGGAGTTGCGGGCCTGGCATGAAAAGTAAACGATCTGGGGCCGGCATAAGCTGAAGCAGATGGGTATATTCGACTTTAATATGGCGGACGACGTTACCATCTTATTATTCACTGGTCATAAGGAAAAGTTTATGATGTATTAACAGTCATAAATAAACGGGACTGTAAATAATAGTATCTACTATCTCAAAGAGCTGAGTACCTAAATATACCTAGGTAGGTCCTGGGTATATATCTACCTCTATCAGCGGGTTACTTATACGTGTTGATTTAGATGGGTGTCCCCTTTCCTTTTCTTGTCTTGTATGCAGGCGCTCCCTCTAATTCATACTACATTTATATATCACACCACATGATTCTATACATATCTACCTAGGTAGGTAGGTATTAAAACCAAGAACCCCAGTTAATGTAATGCTACCAGTTTCAATGCTAACCCCCTTGATAAGTGGTGTCAGATATCAACCAGTTGTCATCCAGGTGGCTGCAGATGGAGACAGTTGGTGGATTACATAACTGGCTTCATATCACGTGATCTCTTACAAGAGAGAAATTACATCTGAGACCTTTAGCCGTTCGTGTACCTAACTTCAATCAATCACACATCTTTGAATCAACCACAAGAGATCCAGTTCGATAATTAGTCAGCCAGTCATATTGTCACGAGACCTATACCACGGCCTCTGTCCTATCCCTTGCTAGTCTCGCGCGACGTGCGAGACCAAAATTCAAACGAACATAATAAACCGGATATGATGGCATGGCAAAAATCGTCGACTTCAACGTGATCGACATCAACTACGACCCTTATGATAATCGAGCATAACGGCCTAAACGACGCTGACCACATGTCACATGAGGATCAGGTGCGGAATCCACATGCGCGGATGACTGTGCTAGGTAAACGTGGGGTTTCGGTGTGACGATGGGGGTTATATGACAGGCTTCGGACCTGTCTAGGCTGATTCAATAATCGTTCGTGGCGCCTTTTAACCCCTACCAGTGGTATGGATTCGAGATCTTATCATATCAACACCAACTAATTTGCATATAGGTAAGATCGCGCCCAGCGCGATCGTGGCTGACCATTCTCTGCCTGGGCGTTATGTCGACGTTACCAATGCATGTCTGCCTTGCTCTATCTAGCATATCTAATATATAACGCGAATGGGGAATATCTACTGGTTAGGAACGTCGCTAACCTGCGACCTCCTGGTATTACTTCCGCCCGTATCAAATCTGCCTATGTCTATTGCCTATAGGATCGGAGATCGTCCGTTACATCGCAGGAGGTTGCGCGCGGCGCAAAATCGATGTGTAAAAACCTACCCTGAATGCGCTGCTTGAAGAAAAAAACAAGGAGAATCGATCGCGAGATACTGCAACTTGAGCAATGTCTCCCCCAGTTCGCATGGGACCTTTCAAGATAATTGCGCTGGGTGCGAAATCATGATTCACAAAATGTCAAGGGGTGAGCTGAGTGACACCCCGGAAACACAGCGCCGCCGAGGCTTGATTCCAATCTGTTCCCAATAATAAATCGATCGTGGGCCGGCCAAGTAGACAAATATAGAGTCTGTCCTTGGCAAACTCATTAATGACCTTGAGATTGCCGTCTTCCTCCTGTAAATTTCGAAAGCGACAAAGGGAATTGTTTTTCTTGGAACACCACATTCCTTCCGTCCTCCGCTTTTAAAACAACTCACCGACATTGTGAGTGCCGAGAATAAGGAAGCTGATCCTGACGTCCATAGGATGGGTGTTCTTGATCTAGCTCCCGACCTGTTGGATGTATTCGAAAGTCTCACGACATGGATGAGACCGTGGGTTAGGGTCTTCTCTTTCTTCGAGGAGCTACCTGTACCAGGACAGGAAGTCCCGGTAAGTCCACCTGGAATGGTAGAGGTGTGTGACACGCGACTAATACCGGTGTCGTGACAGCTTGTCGGGTCTGACGATGTTGAGATCACTGGTTCTTCGAAGCTGCCCCTACGTGCTCATCACCTGGTATGTATTATCCTTAATAACCACCTGGTAGCGTGGGGAGATGAACTGATAGGAGCTAGAACATATGTCTCTTTTACTTCCCGCACGAGTGCGGCTTATATGCAGGTCATAGCGTCCCTGAAGGCCATATTTCACTTTGGCCTGCCCGCGCCCATGCAGGGAAATCGCGACAGTGAGTTAGATGCGTCCCCCTATACTTCTCATATCTTAATATTTGCAGGCGCTGCCCAGCATTTGACCGTCTCGAAATTCATCGATGGCGTACGACGCATCCCCGAGGCTGCTTCTGGGACATGCAACTGGATCTTCGAACATGATACTTTTAGGACTTGGCTCCAGCAGAAGTCCGGTATCCTCTGGCTTCAGGGAAAACCTGGAAGCGGCAAGAGTACCTTGATGCGTTTCGTGGCTGATAAGTTGCTCGATAGGCCGGCGTCTTTTGGACTCGACAGTGGTGTATCTTCTCACTTCTTCTCCTTTGGCCACGGTGAAATTCGTAATACGGAAAATGATGTCATTGACTGTCTTCGAACCCATTTCCTAGCATGTCTACCAAGGGAAAAAGTCGACGATATACTCGGAGACCTTTCCCGTTGCTCCATGATGCCGAGCACGCAGACACAATTAGTCCCGGGCCATAGCGCATCTCATTCTACCACCCGGTATGCTCCCCTTCCGGGCCCCACCACTATTTTCATCGACGGTTTAGATGAACTAGCAGAGGCTGAGACGGTGATGTCTTATATTTGGGCTGTCACCTCTAGATTGCCTCCATACTATTCACTTCGTGTCTTCGTCTCATCGCGGCTCCAACCTCAGCTTGAGCAGCTGACCAAGATTCGGATCGAAGACAATAATACAACTGATATCATGAGCTACTGCCAGGCGCTCCTGATGACAAAGGACGTGGGATATCGAGATTTCCTTGCCCAAGAAATCGTTAGCAGAGCTGATGGCGTTTTCTTATGGGTCAAACTTGTGGTCTCCCAACTCGGCCATATCCATTCCAAGGTGGACTTTAGCCAGGTCCGATTGCCCACAGACTTGTCTGAGGCGTTTGGGTGGACACTAGATCGCATCCTAGAAAATGAAAGGGTCGCCAGCCTCGCCGAGTCCGTTCTTAAATGGGCCATATTCTCACGAAGGCCACTATCTGTTTGTGAGATGATGCATGTGTTTGGTTCAGCATCATGCATATGCTCTCAGGTCTGTGAGCAATGTCGTGAAGCCGATGGTACCTCTAAGCCCTGCTTCCTCGATCAGCATGAATTGAGTCAGAGTCACGAAGCCGTGGGCCTGGAAATTCTCACCTACGGGTTGTTGGAAGTGGTGGACGAGATGGTCTGTTTCACCCATTATTCTGTGAAAGATTATCTGTTCTACAGAATAATTACTCAAGAACGGCTCGAGGAAGCCACTATGAACTTGCCATCACATGTTTGGAGTATATCAGGATGACACTCTCGGGTTCTGGTGATACATCAGAGAAGGCCCAAAAATCAACACTATCCACGTACCCGTTCCTAAAATACGCAACTTATTACTGGATGGACCACCTCCGTTCTTCCGGGCCTGTGAGTGAGGATTCTACTAGCCAAGGCGTCCTTAGAGACTTTGTTGCTCCTGGATCTACTTTTCGCGACGGATGGATCAATATGTACAATCAATTCTCGTCCAGGCCCAAACGATTTGACCCCGAAACGACGACACCACTTCACATTGCTGGTTACTTCAATATTCCCTTAGCAAGCAATGAAGCCCACAAGATCTCCCAATACTCCAACGTCAAGGACCATGCCGGAAGGACACCACTTTCTCTTGCCTGTGAGATGGGGCATGTTGAGCTTTGTCGCAATCTGATCATGGCAGGAGCTGATTACCGCATTAGAGATGAAATCTACGGCCAGACAGCACTGGGATGGGCTATCGCGCAAGGACATAAGGGAGTTGTGCAGCTTCTCCTGAACCACGGCGCCGATCCAAAGGACTACTTGAGCCGTACTACACCACTTCACCTCGCTATCCGGCAACTTGATGTTGCGCTTGTCAAGCTGTTACTCCAGAACGGCGCGGATGCGAAAGTCTTGGATAACCATACTGGAGAGTCTGCCTTGTCTTTCGCGTCGGGACTTGGCCATACCTCAATGATCAATCTTCTCTTAAGTTGCGGTGCGGAAGTTATCGGGAAAGATCACGGTAGTGGGTGGACACCGCTTCACCATGCAGTATCCCAGGGCCATCTACCCGCACTTGAAATCCTCGTTTCGTTCCTCAGCGAAGCTCAGGCGGGAGAACTGAAATATCACTATTCTTCTCAGCCATGCACCTGGGTAGATCGAGTTTTAAATCTATAGTCTTTGCGGCATTGTCTGCCAAGGCGATGGTCCGGCGAATAGCCCACCATCCGGAGTCTTCCCAGGAGCGAATACAGAAGGACAAAATGCCAACCACTCTCGTGGGGATGTGATAAAGGGGGTAATAAGCGAACACAGCATATGCCCGACTCCGAAGATGATGAAGATGATGCGAGACCTCCAAAAAAATTGCCACGAGCCGACATAGAGTCTAACCAGCGCCTTGCATGTCCGTACCAGAAGATTTGCCCAGGAGAGAATCCTTGTTCGCAAAAAGGTTACCCAAACATGGATCGAGTGAAGTGAGTAATATAGCTTGACGCTCTTGGCAATGGTTCTAAAAAGTCTTCTAGGGCACATATCCTCAAGAAACACGAAATTAGACGGTGCTGGGCCTGCTGCCAACCTTTCAAGGAGGAAGTCAACCTCCGTGACCACACACCCTCGTGTAGCAAAATGGAACAACCAAAAGACCATCACAAGGGCTTCGATGGCACTCAAAAGGAAAACATTAAGGTCGCTGTGCCGAAGAACTTCCCTTCTTCAGCCGAGCATTAGAGGCGTATCTTTGAAATCTTGTTTCCGGATTAGAAGAAAGAGATACCTGATCCACGTAAGGTGCTCTCTGAATAGAAAGGTTGGAAGTGACTAACCTCCAGTCTAGATCATGACGATATAACGGCTAGAATTACGAGTACAGAGACTGCGGTGCGGATTATCGAGGTTGCTCGAGATCCGACTACTCTTAACAGAGTTGAAGCTGTCCAGAACCTCCTTCGGTTGCTCTGCGAGAATCCCAGGCAGGCAATGCTCGCGGCTGGAGGGCTCTCATTGGCGCCAACCTTTCGGAGTCAGCCGAATTCCAACTTGAACCCGGTTGAGTTGTCGAACTCTTCTATGCCGTCGGTAGCTAGAAACCAACAAACTCTGATCGGATGGCGGGAGTCACTAGCGATTGCTAGCAACACATGGCACGCCGCCTTCTTTGGACAATATCCGCGGGTATTGTCCTCTGCCATATGGACCAGCTATCCCGGAGCCGGGCTATACCGCCGATGCTATATCCCTTTCCGCTCATAGTGGGACATCAGAACCTAGCCAGCCGTGGAATACCAGTATAACGAATTCCGGCAACCAGCAATCTATGGATTCCGATGATTTTGCGCACAGTGCTGGCACCAACAACTTTAGCTAGGCCGGCGAAAGTGAGTCATATAATCAAGCTAACCTCCAGCAGCAATATGTATTTGCGGACACAACGCAGAGCTATAACTTTATGGCAGCGACGCCTCAAACAGCACACCCTTTTAGGATTCATACTGGAGCAAGGAACAGGTTTGCCTCGCAGGAAGAAATTAGGGGCATGAGACGGGCAGCTGGTAATCTAAGAGAGATTAATCCCCGAATAGTCAACCTAGATTCACCAATCCATGGTGTCCAACCTGCTACGCAGCGGAACAGAAACGGCCATTTCAGTACAGCAGGAGAACAGCCCGCTGTGGGCTCAGATCATCCAGTCCACCCAGCGGCACAAACTCGCCTCTCATATGCTCCTAATCACAGTTCACCGGCCGTTGGGCACTTTACAGGTACACCGCATGGCTTTATGGAGTTGCAACAGGCGCCCAGGTGACTAGAAGGAAGCCGACCAAACCACATGTTTGAAGGCCCTGGGCCGAATTTTCCTTTTCAAGATTAAGTGGAATCCCCAATATTGAACGATGCCGGATCACCATACGGACTAGATACGCCGACGCCCGGCTGTTACCCTGAGGTGGTTGAAATGGGCAGACAAAAGGAATTGGCCGGCCATTCGATCTCGAAGCCACCCAAGAAGATATATCATGCCAGCCCCATGATTAAATAAGTTGCGAGAGTGGTGGTAAATGGTATTGATGGGAGCTTGTACCTCTTGATAGCGTCCCACGCCTTCTTCACTTCGTTTCCCTCCTTGGCTCTATTTCTTGACAAGTATGGCAGAAAACCGAACTTTCTGTCAAAATTCAGAATCCACAAGACAATTGGAATATCTAAGGCTACCTAGGTATGACGTATCTAGGTATGTACTGACATGGCCTATATTGATGTAGAGCTTCCCCTTTAAAATGATAATCTCTTCATTTGTATGTCTGGTCTGTGACACGCTCGTTTTTGTCTCGTGTTCTCTCGGGGAAAAGACCCTTCAATGTGCTAGACCTCCAATGCGAACCAGCGTCGTTTATTGACTCGTTGAATGGGCGTGACGCCAAGTGCTACTCCCACGAGCTATGAGCCCAGTAATAGCACCTAACTTCTAAGATGATATGAGGCACACTATCCCTTATATGTACTACTTCTTGGAAGGTGGATTCTCCGAGGTCGAGGCAACCGGCGCTGCTAATCTTTCCGAGAAATTTAGGGGAGCAGTAAGGTAGATCTGCATTTGATATGACATATCGTCGACTTGATGAATAGATCTTGATACGTGATGGGTCAGCGTCATGTTGTATACTCAGGCAGCGCTCGGTAACTCACCTTAGTTGTGAAGTAGTATTTGAAGCAGCGATGTTATTAGGGCTGTTCATGTTCGCCTGGTCCGATATCGATGAGACACTCCCTGATTGAGCATGCGTGGAAGACATGGTAAACGAAGACTATTCGAAGACGGATGTATGGTTGTGGCGATGAGGACTTCGGAATCTCAATGTTAACATGTAGATACTTGACAATTTAAATATAGACGGTCGATACTAGGTCCGCCCTTCATACCTGCAGTGATATCTATGCTCTCGTCATAAATATTATATTTCCTTAAACACAACCCTATTGCCGACATGATGGTAACCTATTTTCATTCCTTGCGAGTTTCTACTTCTATCGATTACGATGATGGAGTGTAATGGCTTAGACCAACAAGGCGAACCACCTATCATCGGGCCGCACGCGTATGGATATACATGCATGGAGGTATGCATTCGGTGTCTATGCGTGCGCCGAGATGTAGGTTAAGTTCCGCGCATGAGAGAAATCGCGCGGCCCGCGAATTCAAGTCGCGATATTGCAGGTTTTACATAATGTACAATCTGCGTATTGTACGTTCCCCACGAAAATATTTTAAAACTTTGCCTTGACACATGAACAATTGCCATATTCAACAGGGGTATCTTGATATTGCGAGTAAAGAGAGACGATAGATCCCTCACGAAGGGCAAAAAGGGGGAGGAAAAACCAAAAACATACAACACCAGGGATTCGCTGGTCGTCACCGACGCAACTACTGATCTGGCGGTACCTGGCTTATCTATGGAAGAGCGGACGGGATTCCGAGTTTTCCAAATCCTATGGTCTGTGTGTTTAGTCTTGGGATTGTATCAATTTATATTGATGACCCCGTGGATGTGGTCGTCGTAAAAGGGGTATTCCGGAAGTGCCTGCGAAATGCCTCCTTACATACAAATCAGCTACTGGGATTGGCGTATAATCATAATCTAAATACGGTAGCTGATAGGCCTTTGCTTTAGGTAATTACATACCTAAGTACCTAGGTATATCCTATACTTATTCACTTGCGATATCATCTCCTTTGAATCAACTTCCTATGATTACACGATCGTACTGATTTCTATCATGGGCGTCGTGATCTGAGTCGACGACAATATGGGGTGAGACCAACGTTGAAATCCTATTTGCGCTGCAGACGAAGCAAAATAGCTGCTAGGGACCTAGTTCTATGCAAATGCTATCTTCTATCCCCGAGAGTCAGAGCTTGAGCGATATATTAACATGACTAACCCTTGGCTTCTTTGGCCGGGTGGACGAGGTCGATATACTACAACCAAATATGCGTAGTATTTGTACAATCTAACTTTAACGGGAGGAACGCCGCCCAATGCAGGTGAATGGTATTTCGTTTCTCATCGCTTGCTGCTCATTACTATACCATGAACGACTCGCCGCAGCCGCACTCCTCCTCTTTTAAATATATGTCAGCATTGACAGTAATTCCTGAAGAACCTGGGCAGGAAAGACTTACTTATGTTGGGATTGTGGAATATAAACCGCTGGCTCAGCTTATCCTCGACCCAGTCCATCTCGCTTCCTATTATACTGAACAGCGCCTTGCTGTCTATCAAGACCTTGACTCCGTCTTGCTCGACCTCTTCGTCGAACGCTCCGGGTTTGTCCACGTAGTCTAGATGATACGACAGGCCACTGCATCCCCTATTTCGCACGCCCACCTTGATCAGCTTGGGCTCTGGCTGGTCAAGCAGGTCGCGAAGTTGCTCTACCGCCCGCGGGGTGAGCTTCAAGGCGGCCTTGCGCGGTCTTAGCTTGCGTCTCGGAGCCACTGGCTTGGGCTTCTGCGCTTCTTTTTCTGTGATGGCCGAGTCGGGCTGGGCAGCTACCCTCGGCGGCGTCGGCGGCCGCGTCTCGTGAACCTCTGGCATTGGGCTTGCGATGGATGTTTCCGGTATGGGATCATTGCGTGGCTGCGTTGACCGGCTTGGATTTAGAGGATAGGGTTGGTAGGAAGGTATGGCGTGGATCTTCTCTGACGATGCCGACAACGACTGGTATTGTGAGAACTGCCGCAGGAGATTCTCGCAGGACCGCGGTGTTGGGGGGGAGGTGGTGAGGCGACGGCCTAACAGACCGGTCGAAGCTCGTGATAGAGCTATGCGCGGTAAACTCATCACACGGTCGAATGCGGCAATGTGGTATAAGAGATTGTGGGTCAGAATCCAGGAGGTTAGAATAGCTGTAGTCAAACTTGCGCAGCTGTAGCGGTACTGTATTCGGTGCTTAGGTGGACGAATTGAGTGTTGGTTATGATTGTGATTGATGGCAAAAGTGTTGGAAGTTTAGAAGTATCTGATGACATCGGTTCATTGCGACCCGGGTTTGGCCGAGCCAATCAAAGAACTCTCATTGGTCAACCGTTGTATCGGGTGAGCGGGCTTGCGGCGTAGGATTATTCCCGGTTCTTCTCCACTGCAGGCGCTACTACCTAATTAGGGTAGTCCAGGTCCTGTCTTACCTAAGCTAATTATTATGTATTTATCTAAGTACATAGGTACCTAACATCCATATCTTAGACCAGACAGTGCAAAACGCGCTGGCAAAGGTCCAACTACACAGTATCTACCACTATGGAAACGTATCACGAATCGTCTTCTTACGTGACGCGCAGATGCCAGACTTGCCTTAGGTACATGTTACCGTGAGAAGGCCTCATCTACTATATCTCTATATCTCTATATCTCTACCTTATAGATACTGTTTACCTCTGTTGCAAGTAACAATATCATGTTGGCAGTGGCAGCGCAATCCGAACTGCGTTTATGAGTTGTCCGTCCATGCATCGTCGTCAAGGCCATGGAACCCTCTCCCTTGACGCAACAGGCCCGGCCTGAAACCTTCCAGCCCAAGATCGTCCAGCTGTACGAGGAGCTATTCAAGGTTCGGGAGCATTGGATTCCTCTATAATCTTAGCACTGGCCAAAAGCTGACAATGCGAATCCAAGGTATGTCCGACTCTATCCATCTTAGAGTGTCACAACCCCCTGGGTCGCTGACCATCGTCGCTCGTCCAGGATGATGTCGACGCCGAGGGGGACAAGCCCGAGGGCTTCTGGCGAGAGTTCTTCCTTCTAAACCCCGACCGAATATCCTTGCAGAGATTGCTGGCCCACCTAGGACCCGACGATGTGATAGCTCTACAGTCGCAAACCCGACAGCTATTCTTCCGAGCTGTAGAGTGCTTGAAGAGGGGCGGTGGTGTCGCCGACCTACATGCCTTGGAGGTAAAATCAAGACTAATTCTAGAGACTCTGTGCTGAGAGGACGCTTCTGATTTATCTTGCCCAGACCCTGACCACATTCTTCTCTACGATCCTCCCCAAGAAGTATACGAACCCGAGCTCTGATATCATAGCCGTGCTGGCGGGCCTCGATCAGGTTGACGCTGTCTTCACTGATTTTGTTGGCGCTTTGGACGCGATAATCCGCAATGGCAAATCAAGTATGTCAGTCTTCATCGTGAGACCGCGGTGTAGATGCTGACGGCGAGTGATACAGTGGAGATTCGACAAGGGGCTGTGGAGGTTGTCTTATCCATCACTTCGGGCGCATACCAAACAGGCATCCTAACATATTTCATACAACGGGATCTCTTCCCCGCTATAATGAAGGTATGTGTGTTCCCTGCTATGGCTGACGTGCCTCGCTAACGTGGTGCAGTTCATCCAAGAGTCCGACTCGTCCTTTAGGGTCTTGAAACCCTTCACCTTGTTAGGCCTATTAGCAAACTACAACAAATTCGAGTTTCAGAACCCCTATCAACTACGACTCAACGACTTCGTCAATGAGGCTGCCATACAGAAGATCATCAAATGTGTCGGGAACACGTGCCGGGGTTTAAGGGGCCAATACATCGATATCTTACAAGACTTGCCCGAAGGGTGGTCGATCGCGAACACTCTGAATATGATCGGACTAGGAGCTATTGCTCCCGGTGCACGAGCGAACCAGAAGCCGTCGTATGACCCGGAAGAAGCGAAACAGATGTTCGCAAAATTGTATGTTGCTGGATCCTTTTTTCTCGCGGGCCGTGACTAATCTACCCAGGCCGGGCGAGGACGCCGCCGTACTGCTAGGAACCTATGACTTCAGCCATGCCAACAAGCTCTTCTGCTTTAACCTCGTCACGTTGCCTTCCGACAAGGGCGAGGAGCAGCCTATCTCTAGCTTCCTATCGTTGAGTTCTTACCTCCTCCAGCATGCGTTCCTTTCGACTCGAACTACCAACTACGCGCATCTCAGCCTGATGGTCCTCCGGCTGCTTATCGAAGATCAGCTTCTATGTAAGCGGATATGTAGCGATGAGAGCAAGGTTGCCGTCCGACTCTGCCGTCAACGGCAACCTCTCCTACCAGCTGTCCGAGGAGAACGTATCTTAGCAACGAGCGTCCTGGACACCATGATTGATGGCATCAACCACAACCTGCGGCGCAGGTTAGATGTTAGCCTCTACACTCTCTGCGTCGGCATCATGCTTCGCATCATCTCATATCTCTCGCGGTCGCGAACGCGGTTGCAGTACCATTGGTCTGAGTTGTTCCGGTCGCTTCTATCCCTCATCCGCTTCCTTACCACCTACGCGCCGGACCTCAAAGGCCTGTCGCACATCGATTCCCTCCTGGATCTCGTCGTGAACCTCTTAGCTCTCTCGCTCTCCGCAGGCGAAGCATTTCTCCCTACGCCAGCCGACTATGACGATCTATTCTACAAAGTTGTAGAAAGCGGTGAAGTCTTGGTCAAGTTCCGCGACACCTATCAGCTAGCGAATCGGCCGTCGAACTCGATAGGCACGCTTGTTAGCGTGAGCACTCATTACAAGGCGATGCTCGACTCTGGTGGTTCCAAGAAGAACCTCACTAGTACCGAGGTAGCAGAGGTGATCAAGCAGGGCTACGAGACCTTAAGTATCCAAGCGAAGGAAGGACTCGACGGCTGGGAAAGGTATCGCGAAGCAGACGAAAGAACGCTCCTGAAAAAAATGGCACGAGCAACGGTGGCGGACGTTCAAATTATTGTCCAAACTTAGGTAGTGTGGAAAAAAACAAGAAACCATGATGTGATAGAGCATGTTTCTGTGTAAAGCTGCAAGCAGAAGTCCATTAACGAGAGACGGCAGAGCTCCCTATGAATTTACACCTGGTGTCTACGATGCGATACATTGGGGGGGGAATCATCAATGGGCAGCAATATGGTCAGTATGACCTGGACGAGATATGAATTAACTAATTGAAGGTCGTAGCGCTTCCGCAACTGACCATTGTATCATTAACACCAATGCTCATTCTATTCCTTCCGTCCCCTTGTGCTATTTACTCCCTATTCGCACATGGCGGCACTTCCTAGGATATAATATAGATGTATCACTAGATCGGCCAAACATTTCTCGATCTTCTCAATATTGCGCCTATCGTCCAAGGCTTCTTACTGCGAGCATCTAGATAATAAAAGAACGCACCTTGCTGAAGCCGAGTGAGGAAGCGTCGGTGTCGCAGACTGAATTCCACGGGTGATGCACGACTACCAACTTACTACCGAGAATAGAAGTTACTCAATCTTCTAGCAAAGTCTACCGTTGCCGGACGCTGAGTCCTACGGGTGACAGAATAGGGTAGCACTGCGGGATGTTTCATCGCAGCCTGCATGAGGTGCCAATGAATTCTCCAGAGATGGTAGAGATGGTAACTCTTAACCTACGTATCCAGGAAATAATCACAAAGCTTGACTTAACAGTGATTCATGTGATGTGATACCAAACTTGAGACTACTATCCTACAGCTTCGAGATTGCCTAACTGGGACATCTATTGATCCTTTCTGTGTTGAACCACGGAACGTATTAGCTAGACAGGGCTTTAATCATTACGCCAGGTGATCTACTCTGGTAGCGATACTACGCGAGAAAATCCCATGCCGCTGCCGTTCCTCTCGAACCCTTGATTGTTATTCGTAGACCCAAGCTTCTGGTTTCCTGGATCACCACGTACTATTGCTGCGCCGACTATTTACATAGAGACGAACCGTCACAGAGAGGAGTACCTATGATCGTATACATCAGAACTTACAGGTGTCGTCTACGCACTGCCCCTGGGCGAGTATCGGTAGCGTCTACATGATACTACATCACTATACCAAAATACTTAATATTCGATATCTAGATGAGGTATCTTTTCGTCGGCATATGATGATAAGCTACTACCAGTTTACAAACGCGTTACATCATATTTGCTAAAGAGGCACCGAAGTATCATATAACTACATATGATGTGTAGCAAATCGCTCGTACTGAATACTAAAGCCTTGACTTGGGTACCGACGATTCCCAGCTTGCCTCCCACTCAGCCACTCTCTCGTCGTCCCCCATGCCATCCAGCGTCTATTCGGTTAGCCGCTCGATGCGAAAGTGACTTGTCGGACTTAAGAGTTATTTCGATGTAACAGTTGCGCTTAGCGATGACTAGATGATGTGCAAGTCGTAAATACGATACAATCTTCTGCCTCATAGGAGGCGTTTGGTGGGTGGGTGTATAAAGATGACCGTTTATATAGTGTAATACTCTTCTTATTTCAACAAGTCCTTACTTGGTTCTACTCAGACCCTAGCCGCTTTGCCCAGGAGGTACGTATAGATGTTTAGTATCTAGGATTATACTAATCATGTCAGGCATTATGTGCGATTGGGAACGTACGCTTTGTTCTACATGCAATCGCGTAGTCCAAGACAAATGCATCGGCCCTTGCGAGGACGAATATCACGGCGTCTATACCGACGGAGCAAACGTACAGATTGTGTACGCAACGTGCGGGCCTTGCAGCCGTCCCACGCCGCCATAATATTATGCATAACAAGCATCAGCGAAGAGATCCTAATGATGGGACAGGAAGATATGATGCTATTCCGAGGAAAGGAAAGGAGAGCCTACCTACCCTTTTGAAGTAGGTGGCAAAACCAAGACGTTCGCTGCCTTTGTGGTCCCGATCGTGACCTGCATGGGATGGAGTTGGTATGTAGCGAGTGTGATATCTCATCGCAGCGTGGGAAATATGTTTAAAGGGATAGATGGGCGACTTGTCAGTAATGTGGCCGAAAACCAGTGGTGAATTAGTAACGTCTTGTGGAATGCATCGGGCATGTTTGCGAATTTCTCTTCACGAGCTAAAAGTCATATTAAGCCGAAATGGCCAGACGTAAGAGTTAAGATATAGCCTTATACATTGTAGAAAGCATTGATTAGTATTTGCAGGATTTAGTTCTCTCTTGCATATGGAAAACCCCGTCTGTGTTGAGAGAGACCAACTTCTTTTAAGAACCACAAGTGTTGTTTAAACAACATCTACTAGACACCCTACTATATGTTTGGTTTCCCTCGAGGCGAGACTAAGACGATTCGAAAATAGGGGTAACGAAAAATGATAGATTCGCCTTTGATTTCCGAGCTCGCCGACTGCTAACAGAACCACCACGAGGACTATGGCACAAAATGCCCAATACTGTACAAGCTGTTGCCGATCAATGCGCATCATTTCGGAATTCTTGTTCAGCTTGTATGTATACACCTAGTATTGAAAGTTCGCTTTTCAGACCTATCGCCCCCTAGCATTATCAGAATAAGCTATCCCAAGATGACAGGAGACTTAAGTTGTGAAGAAGAGGAAAGGCTGTTATCCGTCCTTCCTCGTAAAGGTACCTACCTAGGTACTATACCCCCTTTCTTGGCGGCCTATCCAAGCCAAGATAAAATGAAGGATCATTCTTAGACCTGACTTCAAGCTAATATCATACACGTTGTTTCCAATCATTAGTCCACAAGTATTGGTCCGTCAAGTTAGTTCAGCCCAGCTGCTTTCAAGTCCCGCCTCTTTTTTTACGCATAGAACTTCCGCGGCCAGATGTTCATCGCTGTCTTCAAGCCTTCTCCCACAGGGAGGCCTGCATGTATAGTGCGCTCGTCTCCCGTGCCGTTCGCGAATAGGTTGACCCAGAACAGCGCGTTGCCGGCGACGGGCTTGAACGCCAAGCCCCCTTCCTCGTGCCTCCTCCAGATCCCGTCCGCCCTCGTCGAGACCGTCGTATTCACGTACGGGAACCACGTTTCGCCACCCGTGCACCGGTCCTGCAGGATGGCGAAGAAACTGGCGACGCGGTTCCAGCTCTTTCCTTGCCCCGTCATGCCCCTGCGGGTTGGCTGCGGTCGCTCATACCAGTCGTGGTGCTGGTTGAAGCGCTGACCTGCCGAGTAACGTACCAGTTGCGGCGGCCCGATGTCATCTCGCGCGGGATCCATCATGGTCCCGAGGAAACCCTCCGCCCGGGCTAGCACGCACTGCACGACCGGATTGTCACGGGGGAGGCCGGCGGAAGAGGAAGTGCGGTCCGATGTGCCCTGGTCACGGCCGCGTTTGTAGACCTGGGACGGGGCGAACTGTGGCTCGCCGGTTTCGAGTAGGGCCTCGGTCTCGGCTGGCGCGAGGAACGAGTCGATGTAGATGAGGAGGGGGTCGATAGAGACGATCTCAGTCGTGTAGGTGTGGGGGAGGCAAGTGAAGGATGAAGGCGGTCGTTCGACTTCTCGACTGAAGGCCTTCGCACTGAATGGCGAGAGCGAGACGAGATACGGTGAAAGGGGCGTCAGGTACGGAGATGCAAAGCGGTATATAATTGGTGCTAGTACCGCGACCATGGTAATCGTGAGGGCCGTGACGCCCGATGACCGAGTTACCGGAGTCATTACGAACTGCAACTAGTACGATTTACTTGGGAAGTAGTCGACGCTATAAAAATGCGATTCACATTGAGACGGCCGTCAGATGTAGTTTAGTCAAGGAGTTCACTTTTAGCATCACAGTAGAATAGAAGAAGCGAAATCTACCGCTGTTCAGCAGTTTCTCAAGGATAGGTAGGTGATTTCGACAAGGCATGACCCCCTCGACACGTTCGGAATACCTAGTTCCGAATGAACCCTCCTAAGCTAACACAGCTATTGAAGCTAACCATTGCCGGTGGCATGGTTGGTGACACCGCATGCAGGCTGAAAAGCCAGGGCTTCGGGGAATGGAGGAGTGCAACTCATTGGGGAACTAAGTACAAAATTGGCCAGTCGATGCGACATATCATTTCACGCCCATGCCCGAATGGAACGTCTGTGAACATGGACCTACCTATAAGAATTGGTTGTCAACGTCAATTATCAAGGATATGCCACAACAATAAACCGAATACAAGCTACATCTTTCACTGCCGCTTCTACGCAGACGTCAACGCCCTTGACCACATCTGGTGTTTAACCTCTTTAGGAATCGTCTGGGAACGAATATTATTACACAAACTACATAGATTATATAACAAGGCGCAGAGTGACTGTTACTTTTATTACTATAGCGTTTCTCACGTCAACTCTACTATGTTTACTGAAGAGTGATACTCTCGGCCGCCTCTATGATAAGGTTAGTAATAGTTCGAATTGCGTTTAAATTAAAGCTGTTAAGCTAGCCGTAACATACCATCTATATTTGTTCGTATTCTAGTGAAGATGTGATTTATAATGAGCTGTGCTAGATACAGATTGGTTTACAGATTACTTTTTGAGACACCTAACAACAACTGCCTATCAACTATATTAGTAATTTGATTACTTTCATTTCCACACCGCAATCTAGCAATCCCTAAATCAACAACAACAACAACAACAACAACAACAACAACAACAACAGCCCAATACACGATCTTCTTCCTATAACCTCACAACAACCAATCAAACCCATACCAATCTTCAACCGTAGAAGCGTCGGCGTGCTAATCCGCCACTTACAGGGATAATTAGTTTAAGCCGACATCAACCTATAACGCCAACGCCAACGCCAATATAATCTCCTCCCATATAGGACTATACCATAACCACGGATACAGATACTCCCAAACGAACGGAGCTATTACATCTTATACTTATACGAGAGCAATTAAATAGGGACTAAGGTACAATTTAAATTACGGGCTATTAACGTATACTCAGCGAGTATAGCTCGAAAAAGCAAGCTATAATTATATAAATAGATTCACGGCATTCGCAAGCCAAACCAATATCCCCGAGGCCTAATAGAAAATCTCCCTGCCGACGTAGTCAAGGTTAAGGAGATTAGATAGACTAAGGGATAAATAAGTATTAGAATATATTGCGTATCCGTCTTAAGATTATTAATACAATTAGTGGGCAGTTATTATCAGGTGTCTCAAAAAGTAATCTGTAAACCAATCTATATCTAATGAAAAACCAATCTGTATCTAACACAGCTCTTTATAATGGCAGCCTTAATATCATAGAACAGTATACCTCTACTATTCTTTCATACTTACCTAGGTACCTACCTACCTACTTAAACGCAAAAGATATAGCGAATAGCAAAAGTATTAGCAAAAGAAGGAAACGCCAAAACAAAAGACTCTCGATCGGGGAATTGAACCCCGGCCACCGGCGCATGGTTTGTCTTTGACAATTGTCCTTGACAAGCCGGTATCCTAACCACTAGACGAATCGAGATGTTAGCTGCTCCGTATTCGAGAATTACTAGTTCTCGTCGACGGAGCTGGGATGAAAATTTTGCTTCTAAACATTGTAAACAAGGCTTCAAGTGTACCTAACCTAGACATTTTAGGTGGGTCGTAGTCTTTCGGCTCCACGAACGAACGCCATCAAGACATCCTATAGCTTTAGATATAAGGTAAGGAAGATAATACTGTAATACAGCACGTCGACAAACTCATGGTAGGAAAGGCCTGTAGTATTCTGTCCTCGTCCATGAGCTTAGACTATGTACGGTTCCTTCTCACCTTTCATACCATATTTGAATTATTAATTATTGTCTGAGCCAGTTCGGAGTGGAGTCGAAATAATGGAGTATTAATTATAGTTGAAGGTACCTACACTAACAAGATCTTACCTGGTACCGATAAAGAAAGAGAGTTGAAATACTGCAGGGGTGATCCTATCTTATGCAGCCAAAGAAGCGTCCTTGCTTATTTATTAGCGGCTCCATTATTAATATCTCGCTGTCTTTGGATTCCATCATCACTCAAGCACAACTACCTACACACATTCCTTATCATGTCGGATCATGACCTAGACCCTCAACTACTCCTCCTACGCCGCCAGTACATGCAATTGTTCGAACCTGATTTTCTCGCTTGGCCGCCATCCAAGTTTCTGAAGGACGTCGACGTGCAGAAATGGCTATACAAACACCTATTCGATCCGAGCCGAAACTCCAGACTACCGCCTGAGAGTTATCAGATGCGCGTTCTGAAGCAGCTCGTTGCTAAAATTGAGAAGACAATAGAAGATACAGGGCAAGATGTAAGTCCCTGAAATATCTCTGTCTTACCAAAGTCGCAGACAATCCGATGACTAATCATTCCTCAGGAAGTTCTGGGTGAGCTCGTGACATGCTTCACGTCCTTCATCAGCGGGGGAACACCATACAAATTCGACGCAGCTCAGGGGAAGGCGTATGTAACTTTCACTTGCATACCCGAGGTACACCATTCTGATGAAAGTCACGCTTATAACGATGCGTCGGACCCTACTATCACGCTACTCGAGCGGCGGCACCTGGTATTAGGATCACGAATTACTGGTTTCCGGACTTGGGAGGCTTCTCTTCACCTTGGTTCCTATTTGCTTACCGATATTGGCTCGTGCCTTGTCCGTGGCAAGAATGTCTTGGAACTGGGTGCTGGTACCGGATTTCTCACTATCCTCTCAGCCAAGCACCTACAAGCGACCCATGTCACAACCACAGATGGTGACGAAGGTGTCGTCACAGCACTGAAGGAGAACATTGCGTTGAACGACCTCGATGACCAGGAGAAGGTCAGAGCAGAAACTTTGACATGGGGCCACGACCTCAGGGGGACATGGGTCCAAGAGGATTGTACCCGCTACCCATATGATGTTGTGATTGGCGCCGATATCGTAAGCTCTCAGTACTCCTGGTTGTCTTGAGATGAGAGCTGAACATTGATAAATCATACAGACATACGATAAAGTGGCTATATCGGCCCTAGTGTTGACGCTTCAGAATCTCTTCGATATGAGACCAAGTCTAAAGGTCACTATAGCAGGCGTCGTGCGAAATGCTGAAACGTTTCAGACATTCAGAGACGAGTGCGGTACGTATCCGTCTGACCACCCATCATATAACTATTACTCGACGTACTGTAAGTAACGGTTAGCGCTAACGCTCGTAGCCTACCATCACTTTGCAGCTGAGGACGTCGTATTCGAACCAAAGTCAATGCGTCAACAGAAAGCCCTATTCTATGCCGCCGCCGTGCCGATCAAGATTCTATCTATCTCTCGCCCTCGATAGCCTACGTATCCTAGGTGAGTTCTGCTAGCATAGGACTTGCGATAAGCTATCGAATAGACCACGCATATACGATGGGATCGCGAGCAAGAGCTGCTAGGCGACATGTGTTACGATGCGACAGCCCGAAGGTGGAAGAAAGAATTTCGTCGCTTATTTGCTTTATCACATGTGTCCACTAGCAGAGATGATTATGAGCATAAGCTGTTCACTGGTTTCTATTGCATCAATGTTCGTGTTAACTACCTACCTAGGTACCTACGTATCAGAGCCACGACAAAGAGGCGTGTACTAGCACCAAAGTCGCGGCCCAGAACCAGATTCTCCACGCATCAATAGCAACTCCGACGATACGGACCGCAGCGCTTGGCCCAGTCGCCGATGCGCTCGCCCCGGCGGTCGTCGCGGACGCGGAAGGTTCCGCGGCCAACGGGTCGCCAAAGAATTCCGGAAACAGCTGTGTCGAGTTCTTATCCTTGATGATGCCATTAATAATGACGGCCGAGCCGTTCCGCACACTCTCGATCTGCTCGTCAGTACACGTAGACGTGTCGTAGATGTAGCAGAAGTGCAGCAGGTCCGGCGGGTCCTGGTTCTTGATCGCCCACGTGTCGGCGGGGCCCTCGGTCGCATACTCTGGGCTCGTCGCGACGTCGACAGTACCCGTCGCGATGTCCTTGTTGAACAAGGCGCGGTGGAACATCTTGTATGCCGTCTCGGGCTGATAGGCCGGCACCTCGTGCCCGGCCTCGTACACGCGCGAGAAGGAGAAGTTGCCATACTGACGGACCTGCCCCCCGACGTACGTATCGTTGATCACGATATCGGTATATCCCGCGGCGTGAAACTTGTCCGTGTTTGTATAATTGACTGCTAGGCTCACCGCTTCGCCGCCGATCCAATTGCAAGCGTAGTCTCGATCTCCGTACATCATATGCACCTTGATGCCATTCTCGAGCAAGTACGCGAGGTCCTCGACCCATCCAGGCCGGTTGTAGTCGCCTATGGCCCTGAAAGCAAAAGCGACGGCGCTCGAGGACTGGGTGAAGTTTATCGGGACGCCGAGCGCGCTCTGCACGTGAGGCTGGTTGAGGTACTGATTATAAAACGGAGCCGGGAATGGGTTGGGATCGATCGAGGCGTAGTCATAGTAATTGCGGCCCGAGTACTCGAGGTAAGGACCTCGCACGAAATTCGAGCAATACGTTTCGGCATCCGAACACACCTCGTTAACAGTGTTATTGATTCCAATGTTTTCGGGATCATACTCAAGCGCTAAATTGCGGCAGTTAAGGATTTGGTCAGCGCACCCGCCAGGCTTCTCCAGTGCATCTACCATTCCTAGGTAGACGGTCTCGTTGACGGTCTCGAGACCGTACGTGTTATTGTACGCGATGTGCGGGTAGGCCGGCCATTGTATGAGGCGGTCGATGCAGGAGTTGATAAGGATGAGCGTGTCAAAGTTGAGGATGTAATTCTCGCCATCCGTATCGTTCCACGTGCCATTCTCAATCTTCTGGTTCTGCTCCTCGAAGAAAGCGGCAAATTCGGGGCCATACCGCCCACCGTAAGACTCGGTAGCAAGACTGATTCTCGAGTCGTTGGGATGATATCCCGGAAACTCTTGGAACCAGGTCTGTGCAAAGTGCCACATGGCAATGGCGGCGTTGCGAGTACCTCTTGCGGTCTGGGTTCTGTTTTGACTCGGGTACGTTCCCACCAGGAGCGTAGTGGTCTGGTCGGGGACAGGGTCAGACTCATTGAGCTTGACGACGCGACCTGTGACCAGGTCCTGGGTGATATTTTGCAGTGTGTCGTATGAGAAGCCGACCTGAGTCGGTTGGTCAAGGAATAGCATGTTGACTTTGGTGGATTAGCTATATTGGTCAACCCGACGAAGGGGATAGTTCTATTCGGCTTACCATCCGTATTCCAAGCCCATTCACTCAAAGTAGTCGAACTAGAATCCGTGTTGACGTAGCAAGGGCCGTTCTCGGTGAAGAGCCCGTACAAGGAGCTACTTCCGGGACCACCGTTCAGCCATATCGACAATGGCGCATTCTCGGGGTCATTCCGCGCCTCGAAGAACCAGAAAAAGGTGTTGATGGGGTATTCCTGCTCCTCTCCGAGGTCTGCGAGAGATCCGGGCGGGAGGTGTACATAACCGGCGTATGACTTTACACCCGGTGTCGTCTCACAGATGCCCGGCTTCAAGAAATGTGTAAGCTCGAGCATCCGAAATTCTAGATTGGTATTGGCTCACCTCCTTGTAGCTAATCGTAACGCCATCGCCAAACTTCGATTCGAGAACGGTGACGCCTTCTGGCGTTGGCGGGAATTGAGCTCGAACAAATGGAGCTAGCATAGCAAAGCCGAAGCCTGCGCGGAGGCTAGCTAGCAACATGACGAGAGGTTGAGGCGAGGAATGTCCACCGTAGCGGCGAATGTCTCGAAAAGGGGCGAACGCGGCTAGTCGCAACTCTTTGCAAGACGGCCGAGTGCCATGCCTTTATCATTCTTACCTGGGTAGGTACCTCTACTTAGGTAGGTATATTTACTTCTATGGCCTGAGACTTGGCACACTGGACGATCCCCTGCATTATCGTGTTATTCATAGCGGATTGCATCGCTTGCAACCTTGCCAGGCGGCATGCATAGATAGGATAGGGCTAAATGGTGATACTCGGGCTTGGTGTTGATCCTGGTAGCTCCTAGAGCCGAATTGCTCGCTCATCTAGCCCATCAATAAGGGGCGAAGAACGGCACAGACATAAGAGAGCCAATTAAGGCCAGGGGCTTTACTCACCGTATCAACACATGGCATGCTATAGGCGACAGGGTCAGCAGCACGATTCAGGAAGGTCATCATCGACTCCAAGTTTTGTGAGAGCTACCCCGCTTAAAGAAGAAATCCAGAAGGTTGGAGTTGGAGTCTTGGAGACTGATATCGTGATGTTGTATTCTAAATGATACGAGTGAATTCTTCCCATTTGGAAATATCTGAAAACATGCCTTTTCTATAGACCCATATATTTCAAGATAGTAATAGTTAGGAGGTAGGTAGAACAAATACAATTTTGAAAGGCTCGAGATGAAAAATCACATAACAAGTGTGACATGTCTTCCTTCCTATTCGCCCGTCTTTACACTCGGGCTAAGGCTCTTCTAGCTGCCACTGCCCAGCTCTTCTACCAAATTTCTTCTCTAGCCAACATCTGCATCTGTCTCTGTGTCTTCATGTTCCCCCCTCCCCCCAAAAGTATAACCGTTCCGAGTAACACCAAGTCCCAAGTTATTCAATTTCCATAACCACTATAACATAAGTGACCAATACACCAACACCAAGTAGCGCCCTAATCGTTTCTCGTTTTCGACCTGTTCCAGACCCGGGGCCTTCCCATTATGCACAAAGTGTGCTTTTCTATGTACTTGTGTATTTTTGAGCAGCCAAAAGACGGCCAAAACTCCCTCGCTATGGAACAACCAAACACTGTGCGCCGTTGTTTATTTCTCTAAATGGCCCAGCTTCCTCTCCTGGCCCGAACTCCCCAAGCCATCTCGCTGGACCCTGCATCGTTTAAACTGGGGTGCTGGCGCGCCCACTCGCGTATATACAGTTTGAGCGCAATCCATCGCGGCGGCTTCGGTTTTCTTCGCGTTCTTCTCTCGTCCTCTTCGGGGGTACGCAGTTGCATCTCCTCGCTGCTGTCGGAATCACTCGTCGAACTGCCGTTGCAGATGCTCATCTCCATATGTAGCATGAAGCCCTTTTCAACTCTGAGGTTGTCGTCCTTGCGTAGCTCCTCGATGTCGATACCGCTGATCTTGCTTAGCTCCGCGTCGAAGGCGCGGGCCGTAGCGGGATACCCAAGACTGATATAGTTGTAGACTTGTGTGACAAAGGCGTCGTCGAACTCGGCAATAATGCGCTCCTCGAGCTCCTTGCGTGCCTTTTCCTTCTTTAGCCGCTCGTCAAGTCCCGTAAGCATATGAAGGCCTCTCTGCTGGCTGTGGCGGTTCGTCGGGGACGCGGCCCCAGGTGATTGTGTACCACTGATAACGCCACTTATGCTCATGGACGCCGTAAATGCGGCGGAGAATGGATCGTGCGGCGAGGTTGGCTCCTGAGGAGTCATAAGGAGATTGGGCCCCGGGTGTGTCGTCTCTGCCGTGTTGATGGCCTTAGCAGAGCAATATCCACGCCACAGCCCTGTGGTCCCCGTGACATCCCGGTGTTGCTCCTCGGGCTTTTCACCATCGCAGTACCGATGACTTGGTTCCATTCGTGTTTGCTTCGGACTAGGACATATTCGGAATTTAAGGTCGCTGCCGAGCATGGGTGGCGAAGCTGCCATGCGCATCTTCCGCATCTGGGGGTCTTCCGGCTCATTATTGCGGAATCCGAAAGGAAGGCCGAAAGGGCTGGCGCGGAAGCCAGTTTCTGGTGCTGGCCGCGGCGAGGGCGCACGCGGATGAGAGTCTACCCTAGCTAGCAAAGGGGGTGAGGATGCGGCTATCATTGGGCTTGGGGCGTCCCTCATCGGCTCGTCGAAGGATGTCCGAAACGCGGATGTGGTCCATAACGGATCTTCTGGCGGAGGTGCTATGTCCATGTGATCTAGATCCTCGTCGATGCTCATCCTCTTTTGTCCAGTCTGAGCTAGCTTCTCAGCATGTGCCCGCATCTCCTTGACGGCCCAGCCCGGATCCGACTCCTTGCGTCGCAGAAGTTGCGAAGTCCCATGCCTTAACCGCTCATCTAGAGGATCGTCGTCTTCCGAATTATCTCTGACAAGGAAATGCTCCACACCTTCGGGCCGCACACCGTTGGGGAACGCTGCCATAGCGGATTCTAGCTCGCGCTGCCTATGAGCCTCCCTCGCAGCCACAGCCAGCAGATAGCCCGAGAACTCCTCATCGCACGACTCCCGCCTGTCGCGTAGATGATAGTGCCTGCTACTCCACGAGTCACCAACATCGTCATCATCTTGTTCCGGAATCTCACTGGGTAGAGCTGGAGCCCCGATGTTGAGGGCTGGTGCCTCCTCGGTTTCGTCATTTTCTTCGGACGACTTCTCGGATTCGGAAGATAGTATAGTATCGAGATCAGGAGTGTACGACTGTCGAGTGCCTCTCCGGGTATTGGGATGTGGTTTCATGGACTGCTGTCGGCGAGGGGTCAGGAATCCTTCACCCTCGCCACTGGCACTTGGCACGCCAGCGACGGCAGGGCGGGGAGCTGCTTTTCGCTTCGGTTTCGGAGCGTAGATGTGATTCGTGCCAGGCGTGATATCTGTCTTATCCACTGGCTTTGTAGCGGGGCCCGGTTGGTTCGCTTTCTTAGACCTTCGTGTTGTCTCAATCAACTGCGGCGCAAACTTCCTCCTTGGCTTCTTCTGTGGCTGCCCCTCCTGCTTTTCCTCTTGGGTGAAAGAGGGCGGATGAGGGGTTGTCGGCGAGGGGTCTGGGGTTAGTTCGGCGGTAGGGCCGATGGGGTTTTTCCTGCTGTTGCCTACCCTATACGAGTCGAAGGTAGTCTCAATTGGCACGGGGGCAAAGCGTCGTGTAGGTTTTGATGGCGTCGGCGGGGGTAGCGGCGGCGCATCTGGCATTTCGGTATCGTCCACCTGAACTGAAACATCCCTTGTGGGCCTCCTAGTTGAGTTGGCTGTAGAATCCGGGGGTGTCAACGCTAGGAGCCTGTGGCTGGGCTGTTGTTGCTTTTTACTCTTGGAAGACGACTTTACGGACTCCTCGACGAGCTGCGGAGCAAATCGGCGGCGGGGCTTTGCCGTAGGCGAAGCCCCAGGCGCAGGCTGAGATGCCGTGGAAGTAGAGGCAGTGGTAGGGGCAGAGGCGGATGTGGACGCAGAAGCGAAAGCGTCACGCATCGGTTCGTCTTCATCAGAAGCCATCTCGGGTTGTCTTGTGGTGCGTTGGTGACGGATTAATCACACGAAGACCAATTAAAATCACGTGTCGACGAAGCGCCGCAAAGGAAAGTATGCACCATGAACGAATGTAGTGGAAATGAATCGGAATTCCTAACAATTCATTATCAACAGAAGAAGAAGACAATAGTGGTAGGACAGGAGGAGAACAATGCAGGATGTTGGCTCCGATCCAGAATCAGTTAAACACCCCCAGTTGCTTTTAGCCCCGTGACGAAAGATGGTGCTCCATGGACCATGGGCCAGCGAAGGGACGAACGACGCACCGCTAGTTTGCATTGAAGACTCCGCGGTCTCCTCCGGGGCGGTGGGGGAAGTGGATCGTGGGTGGAGTTATTAGATGACAGAATGAGTGTTGGGGTTGGCAGCAGCAGCAGCAATCCAAGCAGTAATCCAGCGGCTTTGTGTCGCAGTTCGTGGCATGAGAACGGGTGGGTGGTGCCGCCCAGCATCCAGTATCGACCTAGAACGTTCCGAAGTGCCATTGGGGCTAATGATTGATGGATTGATTGATCCATTGGTATCAGTGGCTACCTACATGTAGGTAAGGTATGGTACAGTACATCAGGGTAAGGTGGTCCGGCTTCGCAACTGGACGAACTTGAAATTTGGCAAAAGTTCGTCCTTTGTGGTTGTGACGAGAGAGAGAAGCAAAAGCCATCACGGGTGCAAGTTTAATTATCCTAAACTAGGTACCTATGGATGTACCTCTAGAATAAAAGCTACATATGTCATACTGGAATTAAATCCTTCAAGTTTGGAAGGTGAAGACTAGAACAATTCAAACTCAACTCTACCTTGTGCGGGTAGGTGCTATACTGTACCTACCGTAAGTAAAGCATATACATCTATATGTACAATACATGAAACGAGCTGTGGGAACCAGGTACCGTACGACTGCAGGTGTCATCGATAGCTCGGTGCAACCCCCAGATATAGTCATTTATCTTATACCCTTATTGACCGACACTTCGAATGCGAGTGAAGAAAACGAGTTGTTCGTTCTTTGATATGCGGTATTGACCGAGGTATCGACTGAGTGATTGTTTGATGAGTTTCCCCAGATTTTATGAGTAGCCCCCGACCTATTCCAACAAGAGTCCTGACATCATATAGTACGTACACCCAGGCTTAGCCAGCATTCGACTCAGAATTAGCTCAGATGCGATAGGTCAAACCGGTTCAACGTTCTTCTCCGGGCATCAGACAGGCCCGTTCAACAATGTAAGACGAAAATCCGTTGATTCGCATCTACATATTAGGTGAGATCTTTGGGGAATTTCAGATCGTGAAGTGGAATACAACCGACAATGCCTGTCGGATCTCGCACTTTTATCTAAGGTCATCCAGCTCTATTTTATGCTATTGCTATTTACTATACATAGCACCCGCATTTCTACGCCTTATCTCCTTCCCCTTGGGCAGCACATCCAGTAACCGCTTTTGCAAATCCCTTACATCAGCCAACCCGTTTATATACGACTTACTTACCTAGGTATCCTATGAGATTTGAGCCGCGGACTCCCTCGAGAATCGATGTAGCTTGGCGCGTGTCTACTAATTCCGTACGCCCGAATCTCTCGGTTCCATTTCTAAGCTTCACTCTATTTGGTGTATACTGTATATATACCAAAGAGTACCATGCTGCTGCCAGCCGGATAGGCCTGCCTTATTGGGAGGCTTGGTATAAAGTCGAACTGTTCTGGCAATATCGATGAGCGATTGCCTCACCAAGGCTGCCTCTACTGTTGCTCGTCTGCGGCAAATACTATATTTCCTATACGTCTAGACATCACACAACCCGCCAGGAACATGCCATGCATGATTTTTCGCCGGCCTCGTACTAGTCTGGAATTGGCCAGCTCCCCTTTCCTTCAATCCCTAAACATTCGAGCTTGAGAAGAGTCCTCAGCTGGTTCTATAATAGGTTAGCTAACTATCTCGTATGATTGCTGGTTCGTCTTGGTATCTTGGATAGATGGGACCTACCTACATATGTAGGTAGTTAAAAGATAGACTGCCGAGTACTGCGTCTTCGCTATTGGCCCATCCAAGATTATGTCACAGCAATGGCCGGGTCTCGACATTCTCACCGATTGTTCGGGACCGCCCTCGTGCAGCTCCGGGGTATAATAGCTCGGTGGCCGCTTTGCTAGATCAGGTCTCGGCCAGCTGGGCCAGCGTGCTTCGTCAGAGCGGTTACGCAAGGGAGATCTGAAGAGAAACGTGCAACCTCGTGTCAGCGATATCTTTTAATCTGGCATGTATTATAAAATTAGCAAACATATCGCCAGTAACTATAGGGTTGGTCCCCAAGTTCGACAGTCTTCATTTGTCCATAAACCATAAGTCTTGCCACCCCTTCCGGCTTCACATAGTATTGAGTGGGCGCGCTTAGAGTCGTGTACTTTGATTACAGCTACGGTCATGACAGCGTAAGATGATAGGTATTATGTGTGCAACAATGCTAGCGGGTAAGCAGCCGGCAATCTTGATTCGCGACGGGTCTCTCGCCACTCCCTGGAGCTAGACAACGCGCTTGATGATGTACACGAAATATAATCCAAGCATCTGTCGTGTGGCCGTGTATAACGGAATCTGGGTCTCGTTCAGATACCAAGGTATAGTGTCACGCGAGCAAATGTAGTAGCCATGCAGGACGACCTAGGCTAACAGGCCAGTTGATAGGATGCAGGCATGCCGCAAGACGCGGTGCTTGAGATGACAGCTTGTCTGGGGAGATGAGGTTGAAGGCACTCCGCATCATCATGCGTAAGTAACGCAACACGACGGGGTCGGTTGGAGTCTTGTACGATGAACCACGAATGTTAGAAGCCGAAACAAAATTTCGGTACTACGTTCTAATTTCATAGAGTAAGACAGACGTAATATCTTTTAGTTACCTAGTAGCCTATCGCTCGCGAGCTGACCGTCTCAGTTTGAAACTGTTCTGACTCCTTATCGTCACGAATTCGAATTCGAGTTACAAACGAAGGTTGACAGGTGTTGAAGAAACAGAGTCGTACCGACCCGACACTGCCCGAAGGCTCATAATCTTCTCGACCAAGCAATCCCGGGTAATTAAAGACGGCGGTTTGAGCCGCTCCTTGGTGCTACCGTGCCGGTGATAACTTGACGGATCAGCATTTGGTGGTAACCGTTCTGTAAGGCTAGTGATGCCAAGAGATACCGATTTCGATAGTGTCCACCCAAGACTTATCAGCGTTGCAATTGACAATCCTGACAGTTGGATGCTAATTTTGATGATAGTGATATCTCTATTACATGCTGCGACATGGTTGATGATATTGGCTGATAATGATCTTTTCTGGAGGATCAATAGGAATGTGTATGCATGAGAGATGAGAGAGAAGGCGAGCAAGCCCGACTCTCATGACATGTGTCGAGCTTCCCTGTTGACATGAGGGTTCGCGATGATAGCATCATGAATCAAGCTCAATGAGAAACTTATCCGTTTTCTCTGTCACGTAACGGTCAGTAGCTGGTGCCCTATGAACCGTTCTCGTTGTCACATGTCACATGCGAGTCTCAGGTTGGGCTGCATTTCTCACGACGGGTAACAGATTGCGCTGTTATTAGGCTGGACACTAGCATCAACTTTTCATGCCGATTCCCTCACCATGACCAGGTACGTACATACTTCCATGCATGCAGGTTCGTGGGTATTGCCAAGTTATTGCGCGGCCCAAGATTGGGAGCCATAGTGTAGAAGAGAGATCGCCAGTGGGGTACGGAGGAAGGAGGACATCGGTGTGACAGCTTATCTCGTTTTCGAGATAGTCGAGAGTGGCCTCTTACAAGGGGGGAACCACGGTTCGCAGGAATCCCTTGAGGTTTTCCTTTCTCCAAGATGACGATGTATAGAAGATATACGCGCTCAGGTCCAATGGGACAACCTGGAAGGAAGAAGGAAAACGGAAAGCTACGCCGACAGAACTTAGAGTACGATAAGGTAACTCCTGGGCATCGACCTAAATCGCGGAGCTCCACCATAATCCACTTTGCACAGACGTGGACGAGGTTTGGCCATGACGTATCTCTCCATTGCATCCAACCAGCCAACCTCTCCAAGCTCGAGAGTGGTGATAGATAGATCGCGAAGCTTGTATTGACCAGGCTAGCTGAGCTTGCAGGCTTGATAGGCTGAGTATTCCTTAACTAAAATAAGTTGTGAGAGGAGCTTTTCGAACTATTAACATATGCGGATATTATTAGTATAAATATATAATCACATACGATCTTGCCTTCACCGGCCAGAGAAAACAAAGTCGATGTGGATTACCAGACAAAGGTCAACGGCTCTGGGCCTTTTGCCCCTGGCCTACCGATTATCTGCAGACACGATAAACCCTGTAATGAATCTGGGCCATATCAGCGGCGCTAAGCCCGTTACATAAAATAATCGCAAAGAAGCCACTGGATGCAAGCCGCGTGAACTCTGAATTGGTAGCACAACCATTGGACTTCTCCATTCCTTCGGTCCCGTCTACGTAACAAGACCCCTGCCGTTGCCGTCTTTGCCCGTTCGACCCGTTGAACCGTTTTCCTCTCTTCTCTGTCTAGCAACTTCAGAACACCACCAAACCAGACAAGGATTATGACCAGGTCCTAATCCCAGTTATCATGGAAAATTAATTGATTGACTGAAAGATTATCAACCGCTGCAGAAGCGGGCTGGGAATTCGACTTTATTGCTTTGTGTTTTTTTAAGCCTCGATCTTTTAATTATTACTTTTCCTCTTTCTCTATTGTTCAGCCAGTCAAGGGCGGCTTATCGCGTCCGCCTACTCTGCTCGCTCAACTGCTCGCTTAGTTTGTTGGACTTATTATTTCTACTTGTTATCTATATTTCTACTGCAACCGTATCTTGGTCAGATCTGTGTCAGGCGTCCTGCTCCTAATAATACTTTTCTCTCTGTGTCTAAGTCGAAACACCTACTCAAGCGCACCTAAGTAAAAGTCATTGAAGCCTTCGCAAACCCTCGCGGCGACTTTTATTTCTTCCTGCTTAAAACTCCTATATAACAGGCCACGCACATGCACGACCTATTACCGGCGCTCGCGATCCGCCCGATGTGATTCGTCCTCCGTAATAAGCCGCCGTATTTGAGCAACGCGCAGGTCTTGGACACGTAACTTATCTCGGGACTGGGCTTTTTTTTTGGTTTTTTTTTGGAATAGGATAGATAATAGGCCCGACCCTCATCAGAGAATATGGCTGTGACCTATGGCGAGGTCCCCCAGCACGACAACGACGATGACGATGGAAACGGCGGCCCGTCACCCGCGGTTTCGCTATCTCCGGCTCCCTCGTCATCGCCTATGCCTTTCCTCCCGGCTGTCGAGTCGACCTTCACTCCCTTATCGATGGATAGTGACTTCTATTCGGTGGTAGAAGAGAGTAGGGAGAACCACAAAAAGGGCGCCAGCACGGACACAACCAGGGCCGGCGTCAGCAACAGCGTCAGCGATATGGTCCAATCGTTGTCGCCGGCACGGGCCACAGGTACTAATCGTACCGAATACGGCCTCCTATCCCCTGATACTGCTCCTTCATCCCCTTCGTCTAGTCCCATCCTAAACAACAACGCCTACCTTTCAAGTCCAGACGCCAACTCGACTGCTGCGAGGAACCTCACAGCGAGGGATAACTCGAAAGGATCAAAAACCAACCCCGCAGGGGAGTCCCAGGCAAATGATGCATTGCCTCGACACCGCCAGCACGATCCGCAGCAACCTGTCATCTTCAAGCCGAAGCCTATTGTCCGCACCGCCTCTACAAAAAGCGTCTCCCTGCGCCACCCTACACCCGATCTGAATACCCGGTCCTCATCTTACGCAACTAATATTGCCCAGCTGGAGGCTACCGCTGAGAAGCTTTCCATGACTTCGTCTATCGAAAGCGCCATTCGGGATTTGCACGAGGAACAGAAGCGCAACGACAGCCGAAGATCGTCAATCCTAGCTACAAGCATAGGCCCAATCCCCGAAAACAACGAACCAGTTTCCTTCCCCGTCATAAAGCCGCTGTCTACTACCAGCTCGATCCTCGAGACCAACAGCGCTGCACGCTACGGTGGCTACTCTCCAGCTGGATTTATCATGTCGCCAGACACCTCTCTACTAGCAAATCCAACGCGCATGAGATCCGGCTCGGGTCCGCTCTCGAGACCTGAGTCCGAAGTTGGAAGTATCATGTCGAGGCATGGACCTGGAAAGAGTTCCATACGGAGTGTGAGGTCCGCCTCCAAACCGACTTTGACGGATATTGCCGAGATGGAACCTACCACGCTTACACCGGCGGCCATGGACGAGGCGGACAGATTAGGCGAAGAAACGGAAGTAGACGAGACAGTACGAATACCGCAGATGGACGACGTCGACCTGACGCCTAATGCGGAACAGCACGGCATGTCAAATGGCTATGATTACTGGGACCAAGCCGTTGCCGAGACACAGGAAGGCTATGCACACCAGGGGGACGATAATAGACCTCCGACTCCTGCTGGATCCGCTGGCACCTATGAACAGGCAGAGAGGGCATTTGCCGACTTCGATGGAGCTCATTGTCCGTCCGATGTTGACCTAGAGGAGACCCTTTTTATGCCCTCGTTCTCTAACGGGCCATCAGTGGATGCGCCTTTCCTGCGACCTTTTGATCCGGTTCTATCGAGGGACGAAGAGGAGCCAGACCAGACAAGACCCGTCATATCACGACCGATTGGTCCGCCAACCGTTAGGCCAAAATCTTACCTGGATCCCGAAACCGGCCAGACTATGCTCTATTATCCGGCACGGGTTCCGTTAATGCTCAACCTGCCGCAGAAACTGTCCAAGAAACCGAAGGCTGAGGTACGGAACGCTCGTAGATCGCAGGTCTTGGGCAAGATGTCCGAAACAAACCGCGAATCCGGTGCTACTTGGCTACCAGAATATCTACCCGAACCTCCGTTCGAATCTCTAGCATCTAATCCCGAACAATCCACTCCCATGCCAACTCTCGGCACGGATGTCGAGTTGCAGATAGCACCAGCGCCGGACGGCCCGCGCGACTCTTACTTTCAACCACAGCTTGATCATGGGCCAGCGAACGATGAAGCGCGCCAGTTTCGTATGTCTGTTATCGATCTTGACAAGCGAAAATCTAAACTCGATGGTTTGCCACCGCAACTTCGTGCTAGTGCTTACTTCGATCTACCGTCTGAGCTGCCCGCCATCCAGCTTAAAGACGGTTCTGCAATGGCGACCCTAGAGAGTATTCTAGACGCCTCTGCTAAGGCGCCTGTTTCCGCCTTCACAGACCACGCTTTCGCAGGGTCCCTGGGATCAGAAGTCTATGGAACTGGGAAGAACCGCAATTCCCACATGAAACGTGCAAGCGCTGCTGATTTATTCGAGCCCAAGAAGCGCGGCTCCTTCCTGCACCTTCGGAAACCCAGTGCACTCAGTCGACATTCGTTATCTCAAGAGCGACGGAACACTATTACTGGAGGCACGAGAGTGGATGAGGCTCTGAACAATAGAGGCGCGCAAGATGAAGAGAGAGAGCGGTTGTCCGGTTCTATTGACGGTCAGGCGGTGCCCGAGCAAGACGAAGACGCAGGAAGCGAGGAAGAGCCGCTCTACAACGGGCCGCCAACAACCTTGTTAGCGGAGCTACAGATTCGAAAGCAGCAACAGAAACTTCGCACCCGACCGGTTGCTACCGCTTTCCCCAACGGTCTACATTCTACGCTACTTGAGATGGACACGGTTGCCCAGATTGAGCGCAACGCCCGCAAAGGAAAGAAGGTAAATCTTGCTTGGGAAGATCCAAGCATAGACCCAGCCGAAAATTCGGAGGACGAAGACACGCCGCTTGGCTTGCTTCTGGCGGCCAAAGGGCAAGGCAATGATATGACGGCTGCTATCGCCGAGATCAACCGGCCACTTGGTCTAATGGAGCGGCGTGACATGGAAGAAAACGAACCTCTAAGCCGACGGCGCGACCGTCTTCAGGGTAGGGAGGTTGGTTTGATAAAACGGCAGAGCATGATGACGCTTGGTCAAGGCCTCCACAACGAGAATGGCAGCTTGAGAACGCCAAGTCCGCAATTCCGCGTACATACTCCTGAGGAGGAGAACGAAGGTGAAACTCTCGGAGAACGCATGCGCCGCCTGAAGGGTCGCGAGCCGGCCGATACCTTGCTACCCCAGGCTAGACCTGTTAGCTCCGCATTCTCCGCCGAACTTCTAAGCCAGTTAGGCGACACATTCAAAGAGGATCGGAGTGATGACAAGAACCAAGACAAGCAAAGATCACAGCCAAAAGAGGAAGAAGAAACGTTGGGCCAACGACGACGTCGTCTGCAAGCCGAGCGCGAAGCCCGCGAGCGTAGCATAGCTGGCACAATGCTCGCTGACGGGTTTGATAGCAATGCGACGAAGCTCACGAAACGGCATTCTCTTGCTAACGTGCTCGGCGCGCGGGGATCTAAGAGTGTTCTGAATGACCCCAGGGCAGAGGCAGAGAGAGCACGGCAAGAAGAAGCCGCCCGCTATAGACAGGATCAAGACCAGAAGATGGCGGCACTTCGCAGCCAGATGCCTTCTAGTCTGAGCACGCCGAACTTGAATCAACCTGGCGGTTATATGGCTGGCCGATTTAACGATGGCACCGGGGGTGGGGTGGGTCATCTACGTACGAGCACAGCTTTGGGCGGATATCCTAGTCCAGGCATTGGGACGAGCATGGGAATGATGAACCATGCGAGAGCAAATAGCGCCATGGTAGGGAATGCCTATCCTGTAGGCGGCACTGTGGGAGTTCCGGGACCCCCTTACGGCGTGCCGGCCGGATATGGTGCTCAGATGGGCTCTTCTTATGGCATACAAATACAGCCTCCTGCTCAAATGGATAGGGTAGAACGATGGAGGCAGAGCATCTTACCTTGAGGTACCCTCTAGCACTAGGACATCAGACGCGCGCCGTGTCATATTCTCAAGGGGGAAAGCAAAACTGGACTATACCTGCTATTTTCCCCTAGCATCGCGTCGGCGTTTCAACTTGGGTTTAGGAGGGCGAAGTATTTTGGATATTGCATGGCCGGCTTCACGGGGAACAGCATTGGAGTTCAAAAAGGTACACGATGTGCGTATATATATATACCATGTAACCTTGTAATTGGCGGCTTTGGCGATATAGTAAGGGCGAGCTTTGGAGCGGCGGCGACACAGCGAAGCATACATATATACGTGGTATAAGGATTCAATGTCCTATGATAGGAGCAGAGTAAGGTGGTAATACGAATTAGTATAATTTGAGATTTGACTTGTCTTGTGAAAAAGTGAAGTGTGCTAGTTGTGATGAGTTTGTATCTGTAGTGTTTACGTGACAGTATGATGGCCCTAATAAGAACGCTATTATAGTTATTAGTATGTAGGTAGGTACGTAAATATTCAACCGATACCTTATATCTTGACATGTTGACTGTGTCGAGAGACGAACGACGTGATGAGTCGGTATTGGTTAAGCGAGCGCTAATATGGAGATAGGATAGTAATAATTATAGCGATTAATGGAATTGTTTCGGCATGTTAGGCTCTTTGACCGAATGGCTTTTCTGGAGAATTGGCTGATTCGTGTGCTTCAAGGTGAGATATGGCTGCTGAGTCGTGGCGACTTGACGAACGGGTAGCGAAAAGCGCGGCAGGATGATTGAGTATTCCCAGTTTTATGTCATGGGTTGCCTGTCATAATATTATTTTCGACTTCTAACACCACTATCGATTAATTGACGATACGGTATTGGCGTCGTCAAACCCAAGATTTGTCCAGTCGGATGACATCCTGGACGAGTCAAAACCGGGAAGGCTTGACATATGGAATAAGAATGGCAGTGCCGACCGTTATCCGCCGTCTATATCCTTACTAGCACTAGGGTCGACAAGGTACTCCCATGAAGCGAGTCATTTCTCCTCAATTTATCCACGCGGCCGTGTCAAACTTCTTTATCTACATCTCGAAACCTCATATACTTGGAGATCGCGATGAGCAAGCCGGGCCTCACCAGTTATAGCACGTATGCCGTTTTCATTTTCGACTTGAGAGAGATATCTTTACCTGGCAGTTTATTTGAGCCTCCTGCTATAATTTCTTCATGGTCCGGGTTGGACTCGACAAATCAGGTGCAGTAGTTCAGTAAAAATCTATACTAGTGGCGTCGCTAATTCTCATCATCCAGCCCACGTGTACCTTAGGTACCTTATACTAGCATGAATGAAGCCGGGGTTGACATGTTGGGTTATGTAGGTAGGGACTCGTAAAGTTCGAGTCGGTCATCGCGGCCCGTCAACCTTGAGCGCTTCTTGGTAATTCAACTTGCCTGTCAGTAGTCTCTCTACTACTCGGGACGAGCAGGATTCGTCTAAGTGATAGCTACGTCGGTCAAGTCCGGAGGAGAATACTATTCCTCGTGCCCCTGGCAGAGTAAGATGCACGACGAACAGGCTGACGGATCAGGTTGATGGACCATGACACGGCTGAATCGTAACCGCGTACATCGACTCCTAATGGGCGCTCACGTTTTCAAGCCCCGTGGTTTCTTGCGGCCCTACATTCTTAAAATCTTATCACCACTTAGTTTTTCATCTCATCCCTTTCTTGACTTAAGCATTGACAGTGTCTGAGGCTAAAGTGCGCCACAGAAAGCCAACACCAACTAGCGTCTACCACCAAGGATAAGAAAGGGGCTGTTTACATTCTCTTACATACAGCCTCAGCCCTTGAAGAAACAAGTAGCATATGTCGACCGCACGGCTAGTCGTGTATAGCGTTCTCGTGCCTGGCTCTAGTATAGCGCTAGCATGTCAAAGCAGTGGACGGCCTCACCCACACGCAGTCATCCCGTGCCCGACTAATGCTTTGCCCCCTAATCCCAGTAGAAATGATTCGATCTGCTGCTTACGATCCCAACAAAACAGCTTCTCCTCCCGCTTATGAGAAGGGAACATGATGTTTCCAAGGGAGGAAGGCTTCTGACAGAACCGGCCGAGCAGCAGACCACTGGCCTTCGTCTGGAATGCTTCATGTACCCCATAAACCGGAACCCTACTCGAGTAAGTAGACCCGAGTACAGGAAACTTAGACTCTGTATCTTATAGCAACACTTCGACGCCTCCTAAACCATGTATTTAAGTGCTGGCGTTTCTCCCACTTGTTGGCCCGATCATTCTCATCATCAGCACCAGTGTCTACCAACTATTGCTTGCTTGCTTGCTTCTTCATAGCTGTCACTGAACAGAGGAAGCCTATTCTACTATCTTTGACTCTCTTTGCCGGAGACTCTTTTGAGGTCGAGCTTCCTATTATCTATTATCTCCGTTGCTCCCTCAAGCCTCTCTTTCTCTCTTCTTCTCCTTCTGATTAGATTATACCGTAATGTTTCAACAATCAGTCCTGGCCGCCGGTTTCCTATGGCTTTCCGGAGCCCTCGCAGGCTACCAAGCTAGCGCTACAGACAATATTGCCATCTACTGGGGACAGAACTCGGCTGGTGCTGCTGATGCTGGCAACTCCCAAAAGTCCCTGTCCGATTACTGCTCTGATACCGATGTCGACATCATCCCCATCGCGTTCCTGTCCAAGTTCAATCCGATAGGCCTGGACTTGACAAATATGGAGGACGACAAGAACATCGGTCAGGAGATTACCTCGTGCCAAAAGGCAGGCAAGACCGTCCTGCTATCCATCGGGGGCGCCATGTTCACCCAGGGGCCCTCAAGCCCGCAACAGGCACAGTCGCTAGCTGATCAGGTTTGGGGTATGTTCGGACCCAAGGGCAACGGTGGCGGCGACCGCCCATTCGGCGATGCTGTCGTCGACGGGTTTGACCTTGACATCGAGTCCCCCTTACAGAACATAGCTCCGTTCGCCACCCGCCTACGCCAGAACATCGACAAGGCTAACGGCGGTGGAGGTCAAAAGTTCTACCTCTCTGCCGCTCCCCAATGCCCGTACCCGGATCAGAACAACCAGGACATACTGCAGGGCGACGGTGCCGTGGCCTTCGACTTTATCATGGTCCAGTTCTATAACAACGCCAAGTGCGACATCCGGATCTTCGGCTCGGACGAGGCGAACAGCGATCCATCCAAGGCGGGCTTCAACATGGATCAATGGGACCAGTGGGCGCACTCAAGCAAGAACCCCAACACCAAGGTCTTCCTCGGCATCCCTGGAGGCCCAAGCGCCGTCACCCTGTCCGAGAAGGAATCCTACAAGGAGCCTGAGACGCTGGGAGCCATAATCGCGTATAGCAAGAAGTTCTCGAGCTTTGGTGGCGTCATGATCTGGGACATGTCTCAGGCCACCACCAACCCCGGATTCCTCGACGCCGTCTCCAACAGCGTGAAGTGCCCGCCCGCCACAAACGCAAATGCAAACATTGCCAGCGGGAACGGGAACGGAGACGGGAGCGGAAGCGGAAGCGGAAGCGGAAATACGGCGCGGCAGTCGAGTAATGCGTCGCTGCAGAAAGCGCGACGAACGCACCAGCGAGAATGGAAGATGTAAGGCAGCGCCGAGTTCAGCAATTGATTTACTACGCCTCGAGTTCGACAAGTGTGCGAGCCCAGGGGGGGACTTGATTTAGGGAAAACATATGAGGTCCATGTGCTGACGGCCTCGCGTTGGGAAAGGCGACGATACATTGAAGTGATTGGGCGGAACCTAGCGAATATGTTTTCGAAGGCCATACTCTCCTACATATATAAACGGTCAGGAGGGAGTATTGTCCTAGCCATCTGGATGATTACCTAGAAGAGCCCATAGATACCCAATTCGCCCACGTAGGGCGGATTACAATACAGCGCATAATTTATCATGATAGGACAAGACCAGACGTACTGTTCCGCACGTCGTGATCATCTTGTTTCCGTCGAAGCGAGTTGAAGCGAGTTGGAGCTAACGACAAGGGCACTCTCCCACCACGCTCTGGCCTTCAACTACACCTCAGCTCCTATTAGCAAGCATCCATAGTTCTCTGAACCTGGAACCGGCCGTTTCTACCAAAACCCGTGGAGGGCCGGTCTCAATAATGCTTCCCTCGTCCATGACTACGACGGTGTCGAATCCAAGTACCATTTCCAGCCGATGGCTGACCATGATAATCGTATACCCTGCAAACTCCTCCCTTATAATGCCCTGCATTGCCTTATCTGTGTCCTGGTCCACGCTCGAGCTGACCTCGTCTAGAAGTAGGATACCACCGGTCCCCACGCTCTTCTCCCCGAACTCCGATTGTAGTAGCTTCGATCTGATCCTCCGTCTTAGAATCGCACGTGCAAGGTTGAACTGCGTGTATGAAAAACATGTCTTGTTAGCAAAGCCATGCTTCTCATTCTCGAATCACATTTCCAGGGCCGCGTCCGACGAAATTCGATGGTTGGGTAACTAGTACGAGGGAATTCGGGAAATAAGGGATGCGACTTGAGACACGACACATGTTTTGACATACCAGCTGTCTCTGGCCTCCTGAGAGGGTATCTGCGGACATTCCAACCGACAGGCCACCCCGTTCGTCGATGAACTCCCAAAGCTTCACAGTCTCGAGCACGGCGCGGCATTCGCTCGCAGTAGAGGCAGCAAAAGGATCTAGGTTGGCCTGAAATGAAGTTCCGTCGGGTAGGAACACGGGTTCCTGAGGAACGGCAATGATACGCTGGCGGAGAGTGCCACGGTCAATTGTGTGGAGAGGAATGCCGTCAATGATTATTTTATCACCGCATGATGCGAGAGGGTCGAGCAGACGGAGAAGGAGGAGGATTGTAGACGATTTCCCACTATTTTAGTAACCTGGTGTCAGTGTTTTCCAGTAAGGGAGGTCTGAGCTCGAGTTACCTTCCGCTTCGACCGCAGATGGCGAGCTTTTCGCCAGGAGCTACTAAAAGGTTCAGATCTTTTAAAGCGAGGTGCTGGCCACCTTCGGTATTATTGTCATTGGTAGTACTTGATTCACCTGAAGGCTGATAGCTATCATCCCTTCGAGAAAATCAGCATACTGACCAACTGGAGGAAGTTAGATACTTACGTGTAAGATGCCGACACGCCATTGATCTCGACATTCCCTCTCAGGGGCCACTCCGGTGGAGGTACTACGTCTTCGCCTTCCAGACTCTCGGACCGAACCCTCTCGTTGAAGGTTTTCAGCCGACTGACAGCGCCAATAGATGTCTCAAGAGCGGTGTACATGCGAACTATCCAAGAGAGGCTCTGCCCGAAGTTCATCAACGTGACTAGACCGGCACCTGTGAAGGCTCTATCAATTGAACGTAACTGCGTAGCTAGGGTGACTACAACGACAGCAAGAACAGCAACCACAATCTGGAGAGTGAAGCCTAGCCAACGCTGTATCATTGCAAGAAGGTAGGCGGGCCTCTGCGAAGTGTCGAGATATTTGTTGTTCAGCTCAATACCAGCTTGAACCCAACCAAAGGCGCGGAAAGTTGCGATGCCTTTGATCGTGTCGATGAAATGTGAACTTGATCTGGTTAGCACGCCACATAGCGGTGGCCGCGGAATCTAAAGACTTACTAGAGTGGGCTCTTGGCTTCAAGGTCGAGGAGACGCATCTGACGAGACGTGCGGAGATAGAATTTCTGTATGACAAAAAGTACCAAGACCAGAAAGGGGTAAGTAATGGCGAGAAACGGCGAGGAGGTGGCTATGACTGCGGCCATTCCTAGGCAGGCAAATATTTCGAGCGTAACATTCAGGAACGATTGGGGAAGCTCTCCGTCAATCAGGGTCATATCTTGGGAAAAGAGGTTTGTTACTACGCCAGTGTCAGTAGTGGTGAAGAACTTCAGCGGTGCGTTGATAACGGTCCTCAAAGCTTCCTTGTGGAATCTGGAGCCAGACACTAGAGTCATCGTCTTGAAGCAAAGCAGAGCTGAAAAATATAGAGACGCGAGCGTCATTATCTGGAGAAGGGCATATATGCCAAGATAAAATGAATTTGAGCGAACGGGATGGGTGGCCGTGATGTCTTCGGACCAGAATTTTAGCCAGAGTGTGGCGAAGTTGGAGCAAAACCCCCAGCCAATGCCGGAAATTACAATGCCTATAATGATAGGCTTGTTGATTCTAGAGAAATAATGACCATAGACAGCAGTATCGCCCGTCATCCGATCCTGTTCGTCCTCGATGATGGGTGCCTTGGACTTGGCTATTGGTGCTGGCGGTGATTCTCTGCTCGTCGTGGATATCTCAGCGGCCGAGGATTGGATGTCATCACCCGTTCTCGTAGTAATGGCTTCTTTGACCCCGAGGCTCTGGACGTAGTTTTTGTTTTCCATTAGCTCGCGGAACGTGCCTTGCTCTACTAAGCTTCCATCCGACCCAAGAGCAATTATGTGATCTGCAGAAGGCAAATGCTTGACCGAGTGAGTACAAAGCACAGTTGTCGCCTTCCTCCTCCGGAGAAGCCCGTCGGAAGAGAAGACCCTACGGAAGACTTGCTCCTCGGTGGTGGCGTCGAGACCACTCAAAACATCATCAAATACGAGGAGATTTGAGTCGAGATACAGAGCCCTTGCAATAGACACTCGCTGCTTCTGGCCACCACTTAATGCGATACCATTGCTACCGACCTTAGTCTCGTCGCCACGGGGAAGAGCAGCTAAGTCGGGCCGTAACATAGTGGCGTCGATAACTTCGTTATACCGAGCTTGGTCGAACGGTTCGAACCCCACGACATTATCCCGAATTGTGGCATTCGACAAATACGGTGTTTGATCGCAATAACCAATCCTGCCAGAACAATGACCTATAATGACCTGGCCATGTGCCACAGGTGTCTCACCTAGGAGAACTTTACATAAAGTTGACTTGCCTGATGCGATAGGGCCAACAACAATCGTAAGGTGTGAACTTGGTATGTCGACTTCGATATTTTTGAGACAAAGCTTGTCGGTCTGCCAACCAAAGCTCCCCTTAGATATTCTCACCAGAGGCGCTGGCGTGAGCGTCTCGCCTCCTTTCTCGGCTTCGTCTCCAACTATATCTTCATCTAGAGGCTTGAGCGTTGGCTCACGGAAGTCAGAACGCACTTCCTGTTCTAGAAACAATTGGATCCTGCCTAGGCAGGAAAGTGCAGCAAGGAAAGCGGGATATAACTGGAATAGGGTGGCTAGGGGGTTTGCCAATAGGAGTATGTACGAGATTGACGTGAAGATGGTCGTGACATCGAGGGTTCGAGCCGCGAAAGTAAAGGCCATGACAGGGGAGATACAAAGCGGCGTGTAGCCGATAACGGCTGAAAGAATGATGATCATTCGAAATCGAGATCCCGTCTGGAGCTCATCGATGCGCATGTTTTGGATTGACTCCTCTACCGGCGCAGCTAGCCCGGATATCTTCAGGTGTTTCATTTGTCCAATGACATTGGCTGTTAAGCCGACTCTTTTCTGGATTCTTTCCATCCATGCTTTCTGCCGTGGCCCAGTGAACTTTGCCAGGATACTTGAGAAGGCAAAGCAGAAGACGACGACGATTATAGGAGCCACAGAGGCGACGCCAATTTGTCGTGAAAGAAGCAAGCAGGCTAGAGTGACTTCGATCGTGTTGGCCCAGAATTCGTGGACATTTATGCAGCCTCTAACGACACGCTCGACATCTGCACTCATAAGAGTGAGAGCCGCCGAGTCATCTGACGCGGTGATCTTAGCTTCTATCGTCTTCGTGTACACGGCGCCTGCGAGTGCACCTCGGGCCATGTACATGGCACGCTCCTGGAGGTACCAATAAAGAGCCGCGGACGTTGCAATTCCAATGTATATCAGGATCGTTGCACCAATAAGCCCATACCCGACATTTCGTGCGGCGATCTCCGGTGACCGCTGAAGATATTCCAAGAGCGTGTTGATCAGAAACGGCTGGCAAAATTCGAATGCGGTCATAGCGATACGAGGGCCAACCGGAAGTAGGAGCGGGATAGCTAGAGCTTTTGCTAGAGCTTTGGCGAGACCGTAGTCTTCGCCAGGGCGGGATAGGACGTTGGCATGCTTACCCAGCTTACTCTGCAAACGTTCCGAAGCCATGTTCTGATCAAGAGGATAAAGATCGTCTATGGTAAGAATCTTTTTGTACCCAGTCCAAAACAGCCGATTGAGCCACAAGAAGGCCCCAAGACCAAACAGGCCCATGGTTTCTTCGGGGCTATGTTGTTTTGCGTCCCACCGGACCCATTTCGACTTTTGTTGCGACTCAAGAACAAGCAGAAGCGCTTTGATGGAAACTGCAGCAGTAAATAAACGAGAGAAGATGATCTCGTCGTAGCTGATCGACGCTAACCAGAGAGTGCGAGTCTGAGCAATGTCTAGCAGGAGAGTGGTGAGTAGATATGCATTGAGTAAGTTGGACGGTCGTGGTGACCGTGAATGCTCTAGATGAGAGACTACGACCATGCAAACGGCAGATATAAATGTCAGCGCCGAAGAAGAAACGAAGAAAGCCTTGAATTCCCGCGACTTCAGGACGCTTAACACAAGAAGTGACAGTTGAAGTGCGGCATATATGCAGATAGCTGTCTAGGATGCTTATTAGCTATTGCTTCCCAAAGAGGAGGTTTTATTTCGTACAGATTTCGCGCTCCGTAGCAAAGCGCCCCCTACAATTGCGGACTTGCGAGAAAGGTATACAACACGCGGGAGACATATAGCGATGAAGATGGCAGCCGGGATAAGAGCAAAGAAGATCTTCTCAAACATAATAGTGAAGTCGAAGTCGCCTCGGCATCCCTGGACCGTGGGCCCAAACGACTCGTCGTTGAGACATCCCGAGAAGTTCATCATAGCGACTAACATGTAATATGATTAACAGATAGGAGTTAGGAGTCGACCTGATTGAATCTCCCGAGAAGAAAGAAAAAGGGGGTGGGGATAAGAGAATTGGCGCCTCAGGCTCTAAGTCAGAATTCCGCTTCGAACCTGAGGTGCTGACTCCTATATAGATCGTAATTTGACGTGTTTGTCGAGATATTTCTGAAGAGTCATAAAGGAGTTCGTAATTCGGGCGCGTTCGTTATCATTGGCCCACTGTTATCTGCAAGTAATACGCAAACACTGGCCCCTGTCGTATTGTTCAGACCCAGCCAGGCGTCTGCCTAACTGCACTGCGACCCTAACCTGCTTAGCTTGACGGAGTGAGGATAGTTTCCCTGCAAGACGAGTATAAAACCGACCTAATCTAGCAATTGACTGCGACGACTACTCACTATCGGTTCTCACGCGTCGTAAGGCAAGCTGAATCGAATACGCACTCTCTCAGTGGAATATCTGTTGTAAAGAGAGGTTTGAAAACCATAGCGGTTAAGCGATGAATATTATTGAATATTATCGGCTCATCAATTCGAGGAACAACCCACGAGAGGCGTATGGCTAGCGCACTCGAATGACTCTTCAAAATTTCGAGGTTAGACACGGCTTGTTCGAGCTCATGTACTAATGCTGCTTCATGGCCTCATCCCAGGTTTCAGTAACAATTCTCCAGTATCGCTCGCCGTCGGTCCTCATATGCGATACGTGCGCACTATCCTCGAACACCTCTCTCCGCATCACAAATCCCTTGGTCGCGGCTTGCTTTGCATGCATTTCAACGTGTCTCCATTCAACCATGGCGTCGGCTTTGCCGTAGACGTACGAGCGGTTCGTTTGCTTGACTAGGTCTGGGTCGTTATGAATTCTCGAGTTCTTGAATAGGAAATCCTCGCCAGATATTATTCTCAGGGGGTTATGCCAGATCCAGAGGCAGGTGATGAATGCAGTGACGAATGGAATCGCAACCAGCCGAAGGATCCCCTTTGGAAAGTTGACCATGAACACGTTATATAACGACGGGAACGAATACAAACCCGGGCATGAGTCGTACACGGCCGTATGGAGCGGAAAGGCACGACCTGTCTGAGACCGGAACGAGCTGTACAGTATCTGGGTAGTTGCAGAGCCGCCATTGGAGAATATGTGCTGCGCATGAGTTAGTATATTGGTCGAACTCGAGCTCCTCGCTGTGGACTCAGCATGACGTTTTCCTACGTACTACGAGAATCTCGGGCTGAGTGGGCGTTGCTGACAGAACTCCCGACTCGATGCGGGATTGGAGGTAGGCGAAAGCAGGCTCAACAGCTTTATTAGCAGCACTTGCAAATGTGGATTCCTTGAAGACGAATTTGACTAGCAAGATGGTCGACGCGGGATAAATGACCTGGTACTGGGTGACGTACTTGGCAATGTGCAAGTCTCGCGCATCCATCCACGAGGCAATAAGGATAAGCTTGGGAGCTCCCGGGCTGTTAACGGTCATGTCAGGCTCGTAGTAATATACGAGGGGTGATATCTTCTTCATCATCGATAGCGGCCTGGCCACCGTTGTGGCAGGTTGGTTTGACGCCATTTCACCGTTTCGTCGAGGAGCAGTTGCATTCAGATGTGAAAACTAGGAGAGTGAGAATAGTTTACCACCCATTAAATTTATCCTAGCAGCCAAGGCAGGTATCACAGGCACTAACATAGTAAAAGCAACTAGGATCCATTGTCTCAGTTTTGCTTTTTATGATGCTGGAATCGTCGATGCCTTTATGAATGATATGAATCTCGGCGTAACGTTTGTTCCGCCAAGTCCTGGTCACCGGTCACAACGGCGGTTCAAGTCGCCGACTAGCGTCTCCATATGTGGACTAAGCCTAGATCTGACGCTAGGTACCTGACATCCATGATTGATCAGGAACGTGTCGGACCGAGAGGCGAGCTGCATCTCCGTGCGGATGACAAGCCGACCCGGGCCGTATCGGCATTCTTTAACCAAGCAAACATTCAACTTCTGAATTGTATTCCCGAAGTCATTGATGTAAAAGTCTTTAATTATCATACACTTGCTAACTGCTTGCTAATTATTTGCTAACTACTTCACTCCTATTATACTCACGTAGACTTATATAAATGTCCCAATTCAATGTTACTGCCGTACCTTATACATTGCCTCATAATCATCTACTTCGAAATGCATCAGTTGAAATAATAAAATACCAAGTTCGCAAAAGCAGGTACGGACAGCATCTATGTCCCTGCAGCCAGCCGCTATCAAGTCGCTCTCCCGTCAGAGACTCCATCTAGGAGGTGGACGTGTATGTAGCACAGCTGTGTACCAGATCGTGTGAGACAGCCGGTAGATATACTCAATTCTAGCGAAAGTTGCCAGGGTCGTTGATATATATTAGAGCTTTCTTATTCTATGTTTCCTTGAAACGTCAAGTCTCTTTAGCTTCTGTTCAGATCTCGTCCCAACGGAATCATCTTGTCTCAACTGTCATAACTTGCCTCATTCGTGTCTCTCTATTCCTTAGTCGATTCCTATCTCGTAACAATATCTCCTTCGTGTCTCCACTAGGTGCCATCTCAGATACTCCTCATAATATGGTGCCTTTCAGGTTCTTCGGTCCTCTCGGGCTAGTAACCATCTCTCTAGCCGTCCCTGCTCCTTCACAACTCACTTCACTTGGTAGGAGTCGCTCTCCTATTCCTGGGGACATTATCCACTCGCTCTCTCTTCCTGGCTTTCAATTTCGCCGTGTGAAGCCACTTACATCGACCCCTATCGAGAAGAAGATCCAGAACCACCTCGGGCTAAGACGCCTCTCTCGTGATGGCGCAAGCAAATCACGCTCCGCTACCGCCCTTTTCGGCCAGGTCCAACGGGATAACGGCGGCAATGGTTATGAAAATGTTACTTCTGTTAGCTATTATGCCGTCGAGTACGCTGTGCAGGCTACCTTCAACGGCATACTTGTAGATCTCGTGGTTGATTCTGGTTCGGCCGATACATGTACGTTGATTTTGCCACTACAAGTCAACTTAGGCTCTTGCGCTTACTCAACCTTCCGAAGGGATTAGAGGATCCAACTTCACCTGCAAAGGTAGTCTCAACGAGACCGTGTCAGAACAATTGTGCGGTCTTGGTCCTTCCTTTCCAGGTAACTTTACGGGGATGCCTATACCCGATCAGCACTTTTCTATCGGATACGGGGATGGGGAAAGAGTGCAGGGTCGTGAGTAGCACCTAGAACCTTGATAGACATTATGAGCGCTGCTGACTCTAATGGCAGGCTTCGGATACATGGTCAGTGGCACTTGGCACCTAATAAGCAGAGCTCTGGTGGCTTTATACTCGGATCGCCTGCCTACGCAGATAGTGGCCATCCTCGACTTCTAGCCTCCTTGTCTATTAGCTAACCATGTTTCTCCATTTAGGATGTCGAATTTGCAGGAGTAACTGTCGCCGACCAAGAAATAGCACTTGCAAGTCAGGGCACATGGCGTGGTTAGTTCATTCTCATTTCCTTCTGCTGTCCTTCTGACCACCATATTCATATTATCTTCACATTGTACATAAACTGTTGTTTTACTGGTATTATTCTGGAGCGAATGCTGAATGTTCCGTAGGTAACAACATCACATCTGGCATACTTGGGCTCGCCTATCCGTCCCTGACAAGCGCTTATTGGGGCAACGACCTTGACGACGACAGTCAATACTTGTCGGTTCCTTATTCACCTCTGTTCACGTCGATGGTCACTGATGGGTTGATTGAGCCGTATTGGGTCATTGCTAGTATGTCAATTTTGTGCTTCGATATAACCGCCTTTACCCACATTTCCAGCACCTTGACTCCTAGTTGTCACTGATCAGAGGCAAAGATCTCCAATGGATATCATATAAACCAGAAGATGCTAGCTAACGACTGCAGTGGACAGAAATTCTTCGCTCGGGTCTATAAGCGTTGGTGGAATGCCACCGGTGGATATTACTGAGAGTGTTCACGACTTAACTCCTATCCTCATTGTAAGTCTACTCATTATAAGGCTTCTTGGGAGTCGGTAAATGTATTGACTACCCGGTCAGACGGATATCATCCACCGAGAAACGACGGCTTGGCAGCCATCGTTTTACACCGTGGTGCCCAGAGGCTTTCAATTCGAGGATACCACGACAAAAGGAGAGTATCCGTTTATTTTGGATACGGCTACATCTTTGATCTACCTCCCGCCAAGTAAGTGGTCTCTGGCGTAGGCAAATGGCAAGATAGCTAACATGTATTCGCAGACCTAGCCGAGGCAGTAAATGCGAAATTCGAACCACCAGCAACTTATGTCTGGTATTATGGTTCCTACTTCACGAGCTGTGACGCTATCCCTCCAACATTTGGAGTCCAGATCGAAGGCACCACGTTTTGGGTCAATCCAAAGGACCTTCTGAACAGAGAGGAAAGAGATCCGGATACAGGCTTATGCCAGACGGGAATCTCAAACGGAGGCAGCGGGCCTTATATCTTAGGCACCACGTTTTTGACTAACGTTGTGGTATCGATGAATATCGGAGCTGGTTCTGTTGAATTTTGGAGTCACATGCTGTACTAAGACACAGCAACCGAAGACTTCGAGTGTTTGCTTACCTCTGAGTGAGGTGAGGATGGCTGTAATGCATACGGTACTATATGTAGTATCTCCGTGGTTCGGACGTATATTCGCTTGATCCTCTGTAGATTAGAATCCGCAGACTGGCCTAGACTGTTCAAGATGGCTCGGAGAGTAGACTAAAAAAGTAAATATCATTTGATTGGTTGATGAACAAGAACAGCAAATGTTTCGACAGACAGTTATGTAAAACTAACCATATGGAGTTGAGATTATAGGGCTTAAAGTAGGGGATGTTATATCGCTTACCCAGCATATTTACTAAAACGTGAGCCCAGAACGCCGGTACTTTGGTCTTGGCGTCATCTATGTCGGTACTGCTTGACTGGGATTCGCCCATTCTAGCGACGCACGTGTTGCGAATTCTGCACGCGATTCTGAGTGGTTGCGACACCTACCTCACTCACTCCCCTCTAGATAAGCTCTTCCTCTTCCTTCGATTCAATTTGTATCGCTATCATAGTCTAGTCGCTTCGTTGTTTCCCGTCGCATGTCCACCGCCACGAATCTGAGGACGTGACGACTCTTTCTAGCTTCTCCGGCCACTATATGACCCTCATTGGAGACAACCCTCGACGTAAATCCCGCACAGCGAGTAGATGTCGCGACGGGCAAACGAAACTGACACTGCCGATCGGGACAACCTTTGAAGAGGATCCAGGCGCGGAATTCCCAGGACTAGGATAGGAAGGCCCTCTCTATCGTGACCAAATCTAACAACGACAGCCCGAACTTCCGAAATCGTCATCATGAGGGGTGTCATTGCAGGAGGTCGATCGCATCGGGGTCATGCGTGGAGCTTCTCCAAGGTAAGACCTTTTCCCCCCTTTCTCGATGTGAATGTCCACTTCCATCATCTTCATTGCGGCCCAGTGCAATATCAATATGGGACAGCCGTACTTTTTCTTTAACGAAAGATGCATTCAGCGCATGACTACGGCTGCCAGCTGATATAGCTCCACGGGCTGTCACGAAGATAAGGACATCTCCGTATTGGGTCCTTGCGGGACCGTGACCGACAAATAGTCAAGTTGACTTTCACTGACTTTGAGGATGAGTTGGAGCGGCCTCGCTCAAAGACGACCGATGAAGAAATATATCCGCATCCCTGGCGCCGCGTAGGGCTGGCGGTAGTTTCATAAGCCTTCGTTCCATTGCGCCATCTCCCTCTGACCCGGACAGGCCCTGATGGCTGGGTTAATAGGCGTGGTATGCTGTGTCGTGGCACCAACCATTTCCTGGCTCATTTACAATCGGCAATAGTTGTGTTCCGCTGGAGATGCCGGCAGTCTTCCCAAGCGGGAAATGAAGAAAAGGCGCTCGGGAGGAGTCGGTTGCGGATAGACGGGTCTCCTGTATCAACCTGACGGCTAGGCGATTGGTTCTGCGGAAAGGTGCCGAACAACTCATCTATCGATTCCGATATCCAAGTGATACGCGAATCCTTTGAGGTGGTTTTATATTCATTCATCCTTTAGTCGGGGACCAATAGATTACCCCCTCCCAGCCGGCCCCCCCTTTTTTTTTTTTGCTCCGGAGACCCTATACCATATCTGTACTTCCGAGAAACATCAATACGGTTGAGGAAACCCGCTGGGTGGCGCATTAGTGCATGGTAGAATTTTCAGAATCTTTGCTCATCAGACCTGAGCTGGGTCTTGTTTATACCAAAGTCGGTTATTGTTGAGGATGGAGATGGTAGAGAAGAGCTGGTGGAGCTTGGAGCTGAAGGCCTTAAAGTTCTTGGCTCCCTTTGGCCCCTTGGCCCCTGACCCTCTTCCCTCTTGACCCCGCTGCTCCGATACAAAGCGCCTTCTCGGGGTCCTTTGAAGCCCTAGGCAAAGCTAAATGAACTGCTCTTCCCTGCCAATGCGGGGTGTTGCCGGCTTCCCAGATTCTTTTAAGCTCTCTACATAGTAGACACCTTACCTTACCCCGGCTTACCTTGGTTACCTTGTCATAGCCCTGTCACCTCGTTCCTGAGAATCCCGGTGGTTTACCCAATGGCGCTCCAACGGTGACGGAATCTCCTGCATTACCATCACCGCAACTTTCTCTTGACCATCTCTCTTCTGCATGCTGCATACAACACTACCACCACGTTGGAATTCTTCTGTCGGCTGTTTTTGACACCTGACTAGTCTTGACCATATCCAATCCCTTTCCCCGATATCTCATTTATCATTCTCGGCCTGGTTTTCCATATTCGCCTCCCATACTATACCGCACCATTGCCTCACATGCTTCCGCTGCACACACTCACGTATTCGTTGTATTGGAAGAACATTGGCAAGCATGGCACCAAGAACTAACGGCCGTGCCGTCCAGGTTGAGGACACCAAGATCTGCGTGGTCATGGTTGGCTTGCCTGCACGAGGGAAGAGCTACATAGCACAGAAAGGTTCGTGACATGTTCAATTCTCCTCGTCTCTGTGGAACTTCCGAGAGCTGACCTGTCTCACTCTCTCAGCCCAGCGGTATCTTCAATGGCTCTCGGTCGATGCCAAGACTTTCAATGTCGGCAATTATCGGCGTCACGATGCCCCCCAACCGTCGGCCGATTTCTTCGACACGACTAATGCGGAGGGTGAACGGAGGCGTCGTGCCGCCGCCGAGGCAGCAATTGCTGATATGCTCGGCTGGTTTCGCCAAGGCGGTGTCATTGGGATCCTCGATGCTACCAATTCGACCAAAGACCGCCGAAAATGGGTGTACGACACGTGCACACGCGAGGGTATCGAGGTACTATTCGTCGAGTCCAAGTGCGACGAAGAGAATCTCATCATGGCCAACATTCGAGACGTCAAGACTACCAGCCCCGACTACAAGGGTCAGGACCCGGAGACGGCTGCCATGGATTTCCGTAACCGGATAAAGAACTACGAGAAGGTGTATAAGACGATCGACGCCGACGGCGACGAAAAGCACTATACATACCTCAAGATCATGGATGTCGGCTCCCAGGTCATCATTAACCGCATACAAGACTACCTGCAGAGTCGGGTCGTCTACTACCTCATGAACTTACATATCCGGCCTAGGTCAGTCTGGCTCTCGAGGCACGGCGAGTCCTTGTATAATCTCTACGGGCGGATTGGTGGCGATGCAGATCTGTCTCCAAGGGGTCATCAGTATGCTAAGAAATTACCTGACCTCGTCCGTCAATCTGTTGGTGTAAGTCGAACCGCCTACCCAAATTTCCTGCGCTGTCACCCTTTCTTGTCTGATGAGGGTCTAACGTGCTCCGGCAGGATGATCGACCCCTTACCGTATGGACCTCGACCCTCAAGCGAACCATTCAGACGGCCCGCTATCTGCCCGAGAACTACAACCAGCTGCAGTGGAAAGCGCTAGATGAGCTCGACGCGGGCGTGTGCGACGGCATGACGTACCAGGAGATCAAAGACGTGTACCCAGAGGACTTCGTGGCGCGCGACGAGGACAAGTACAACTACCGCTATCGCGGCGGCGAGTCGTACCGCGACGTCGTCATCCGCCTCGAGCCCATCATCATGGAGTTGGAGAGGTCCGAAGACATCCTCATCGTCACCCACCAGGCCATCCTCCGCTGCATCTATGCCTACTTTATGAAGAAAGACCAATCCCGCAGCCCCTGGATGAACGTGCCACTCCACTGCCTCATCAAGCTGACCCCACGCGCCTACGGCACCGACGAGGAGCGGTATCAGGCCGACATCCCCGCTGTCAGCACGTGGCGCGGCAAGGGAAGCACGGCCAAACACGAGGACCCCGTCCCGGAGGCGAACCTGGGGTACACTCCGGCGGTAACTTCTCACTAGTAGTTCTCACTAGTAGGATCGGTTCGGCGGTCTTTTTGGTATGGCGACGACCACACAACGAAAAAAGGACACACTCCTTGCGGTAAGACATGAAATGCGGTGGATTAAGGGGACGAAACACCATCGCTATGGCAAGCATTTAACTAGACGACCCGGCGGACTGGCTCTGACGAAATCAACCAAGGGACTATGCATGTGCCTTGCGGCGTTATTACACGGCAGCCCGGCTTTGTGGATAAAATACACTTGATGCATTTAATATAGACTGGGGGGGTGTTGGCGGTCGGCGGGTAGTGATGGTGGTGGGGAAAGGGGGCTGCCCTCCGCTTGCATGAAATGACATTAGGCCGGGTGTATGTATGTATGTATATCTATGTATCCCATGCACGCCGGATGATTATTGCGGTCAAAAGAAATAAGTCAGTAATAACGCCTTTGCTTTTGTAGTAAAGACCATAATACTTCTACTCTACGTGGGTGTCGCGAACCGGGCTAAAATGAAATGCTCGAGTTGAAGCGGGGTGCGATTGCTCGAGAGATCAGACGCGCATATGTTGAATACGACGTCGTCTGCGCTCTTTTCTTTTCTACTTCAACACTCTTCTTTATGCACATCACGCCGCCAACGCCTTCGAGATATGTAAGACGAATAGATAAAGAGGTAAGTATTGGGAAGGGAAAATAATACACTTCCGTCACGCGTGACAATCTCTCTCCCCCTCAACCACTACCCCTAACCTCACCCGGGTACCCGCCATCACCCCCCTCCACCCAACCACCAACACACTCAACCAACTACCTAGGTACTTATATCCAACTGCTAAGGTTGGGGTCAACTAGCAGACTTCATACTGCGGCAGGCTGGAACCTTGGTAGATGAAGCCGGCCTCCCACTGGGGCGAGTCTATGCTGATGACAGTGCCGATCTGGCCGTTGGCGACGCACAGGGCCTCGGCCGAGATGAGCTGGTTGCCGACGAAGCCAGTGTCGGTCGACAGCTGGCTGCACAGGGCACAGAAGAACCCCCAGCACGTGCTGTACTGGAAGAGAAGGCAGGCGTTGGGCGCGATGATGAGCGGCGTGTCCAGCGCCAACACCTCGTCGATTATCTTGTTGCAGTCGGAATCTGCGGGGAGAGGGCTCTGTAGGAAGTGGAAGAGAGGGAGCGTTAGTGGATGCGTAATGGGGAATGATACAAAGACGAGCGATCTGAGCTTGGAGTCACGGACTTTGGGCTGGGGTTGGGTTGGGATAAGAGTCTAGTTGGAGGGTAATTCAACACTGGAAAGAAAAAGGGTTGACAAGAAGAAAGAAGAGACGAACCGTTTGTCTGCACTCGTAGAAGTCGTTGGCTTCGAATTGGCGCGATGATACGGCAGCTTCTTTCGACTCCGCATGAAGGAGGCTTTGGGGGACCTGCTTCAGGTTCACCTTGTCCAGCTTCAAGGACGGATGGACAATATCAGCCTCGTACGCGGGCTGTGGTCGTCGCGCTTCTTTTGGGATACGCTCTGACCCTTCCACTACGGAGGACGCGAGGCCCGCGATCAGAGTTAGGAGGAAGACTGGCTTCATGATGATGATAGTGGTGGTGGTGGTGGTAGTGGCAGAAAGCTGAATTGCGCGATGAGAAGTGATCGACAGAGGCTGATGTTTCCGGATAGCTGGTACAACATCTGTCCCAACTGGAAGAAAAGGTGCATAGTTTTATACTGCTCCCCCCACCACCACGGACTTACCATGAGCTTACCTTGCAGGCAGAGAACGCGCCGACGGGAAAATAATCCGAAGGTCGTGGTACCCTCGAGTTCTAGGACCTGCCAGATGAGGGCATTGGGTGTTCTCGCCCTGGTGGGCAGATGATAGCTCGCGGTCGAGACCAGATCACGGCCTCAGCTCGTGGTAATCTGGAGATTGCTCATGATGTCCGCATCCATGGCTCTCCCCGAGTATTGGATATGCCGGCCTTCAGTCTGGATCCTACCATGGGCCTAAGCCTCGCACCCCCCCCGGCACGGTCCAATGAGCTCGGGCTTGCTCAGCAGCTTGTAAGGCGCCGAGCTGCACCCTCAGCCGTCACTATCGCGTCTCCATGCCACACCCTTGCGGAGTTCTTTCCAAGCACGCTTCAAAAGGCCGGACACATCCGAGCATCGGCAGTGATACGACATTGTCCAAGTCATGGCTTGAGCTTACTCTCTCCTCCCAGCTACCGCATTGAGATGCCTCTTCGCAACGGTGTCACATCACATTGTAACGTGGTACCGTTGCCCAAGTCCAATAAGACTAAGACACGGGAAGGGAGACGGGGGGAAGGGGGGGGAGGGTTGTGGAAGGGTTGTAGTTCGGCCGACGATGGTACGCGTGGCCCACCGCCTCCAAAAAGAGTAGGCTGAGGCTCAGGGAGACGGCGAATAGGGATGAGAGAAGATGCTCTCCGGGGTAGTAGTTTGTCGCGGCCAGTGAGGAGAGAAATCCACGTATAAGAGCGGCGGCCGGCAGTACAAAGGCATGGAAGACATTTATAAAGCAGCCGTGACTACGTTTGCAAGAGTCAACCTGGATAATGGGAATGCTTCTCCACGTTAGAGTCTCTCCCAATATACTTGACAGAGACTATTGGGCCCAGCAGTGGCAGACATCAATCTATCTCACGTTGGTGATAAAGTGCAATCGCAGTCCCAACCGGTACCGAGATGCTAATTTTAAATGAACCGACAGTGCCGCGGGTAGAAGACAGGAGAATGCAACTTCGAGAATTTGATACGAACGGCGCGTGAGCAACGGCTGTGGTGGTTCAGTCGCGAGCTAGAACGAGGAAGAACTCGGTCGACTTTAGCCGCGAATTTATCCAGTGCAACGGTATGCAGCTGCAATGCACCTCGACCACGACCTCGCATTCGAGGAATTCTTCAGAGAGCAAATATTGAGTGGCACAAGTACCCGGCAGCCTGGAAGGATTTAGTAGGTAATATGATCAGGATCGAGGTCCGGTATTGCTTTCATTTACGACACGACCATGGCAATATAAGCAGCGTCAGCACCAGCCGGAAAGGTGCTCGGCGTCGCATATGAAAAAAGCGTGCTGAGGCACGAGGCGTTCGAGGTGCGTGACAGCGTAAATGGATCCGATTCGTTCTGGTTCAGGTCATGTCGACCGAAGCTCAAGAAAATATGAAGACATTGCCTGTTGAAACGGTAAGCTGGAGATTCAGAAGAGACCAGGTTTGTCTATAGTAGATCCTATGAGACTATGGACGTATACGTAGGTTTCAATGGGCTACTGCATCTAGAACCTTTCGATAATGGACGTTGAGAGCATGAGTTTGAGTTTCATTATTAATATAGAGGAAATCTACATAGCTGATGATGTTAGTATGTACATGTAGGTAAGGTTGAAGATGATGTGGAGTTTCGTTTACCACTTATAGCTACATTGATTACATAATATATCCTCGACGTGGAAATGCAAATAGTCGTGCACGGACCAGGTTCCCTTCACTCCAGCGGAAATCCGCTCCGCTCCTGCTTATCGATCTTTCTTTTCTATCGATAAGCAAAAAAATTCCAATCAACTTTCAACCATCAAAGCAGAGGAGCCAACCCACTTCCACAGTTCAACTTTAACCGCAACATCGCCTGTCGCAACCTCTTCCAAACAAGATGGATCTAGCTAGACACAGCAAGAAGAGAAAATTCAAGGACGCCAATGTTGTCAAAGGCGCCGCGATCAAGTCGAAGACGCTTCCCGCTGCCAAGGCACCCAAATCCAAGAAGCCAAGGCGAGCTGAACCAGAGAGCCCTTCCGAACCCTCGAGCAATGATTCCGAGGCGGAAGATGACGTTGAGGAGCAAGGTTCAAGTGGTGGAGAAGACGATGATGGTCAGATTGAGGAAGATCTACAAGAAGAGGAAGACCCAGAAGAAGCCTCTGAATTAAACAAGAGAGTAAAAGCAGCGAATGCCGAAGATGAAGACGCTGGTCAAAATGCTCGAAATACCGACCTGCCCACCGACGGCGCCATCTCCTCTCTGCACACCGCCGTTGGTTCCGACGCCCAGAACTTTGCCGAGTTGAACCTGTCCGAGAAGACTATGAAGGCTATCAAAGAGGATATGGGCTTTGAGAAGATGACCACCATACAACGGAGAGCGATCCCACCCTTACTCGCCGGCCGCGATGTGCTTGGTGCGGCCAAGACCGGGAGCGGGAAAACCTTAGCTTTCCTGATTCCCGCTGTGGAAATGCTGAGCGCACTCCGATTTAAACCACGCAACGGAACCGGTGTCATCGTGGTCTCTCCCACCAGAGAGTTGGCCTTGCAAATCTTCGGCGTTGCCCGCGAGTTGATGGCGCATCATTCTCAGACGTACGGCATAGTTATCGGCGGAGCGAACCGCAGAGCCGAGGCCGACAAGTTATCTAAAGGAGTGAACCTCATTATCGCAACACCCGGAAGACTGCTAGATCATCTACAGAATACTCCGTTTATCTTCAAGAACCTGAAGTCATTAATCATCGACGAGGCCGATCGAATTTTAGAGATAGGTTTCGAAGATGAGATGCGTCAAATCATCAAGATCCTACCAAGCGAAGGCAGGCAAACTATGCTCTTCTCCGCGACGCAGACGACCAAGGTTGAGGACCTCGCGAGGATTTCTCTCCGCCCAGGCCCTCTTTATATCAACGTCGACGAAGAGAGCACTAGCTCCACTGTTGCGGGACTCGAGCAAGGCTACGTTACCTGCGAAGCTGACAAACGATTCCTTCTTCTCTTTTCCTTCTTGAAGCGAAACCTCAAGAAGAAAGTGATCGTTTTTTTCTCCAGCTGTGCAAGTGTCAATTATTACGCAGAACTTCTGAACTACATTGATCTGTATGTTGACCTATTGCTTCTTTCGCCTATTCTATCTACATATATGTTTGCTGCAGTGGCACGAAATGAACAGCCTAGAATACTAACATGATATAGTCCTTGCCTGTCTCTTCACGGGAAACAGAAACAGCAAAAGCGAACAAACACGTTTTTCGAGTTCTGCAATGCGAAGACGGGTATTCTTCTATGCACGGACGTTGCAGCCCGTGGCCTAGATGTAAGTTGTCGTGAAGAAATCCTATAAAATTGCGTTGCTAATCGCGGAACAGATCCCAGCAGTTGACTACATTGTGCAATTTGATCCCCCAGATGACCCTCGAGACTACATCCACCGTGTTGGTCGGACAGCCCGAGGCGCAAATTCCAAGGGCCGCAGTCTCCTCTTCTTACAGCCCCACGAGCTAGCATTCTTGTCACATTTGAAGGAAGCCCGCGTCCCCGTCCTCGAGTATGAGTTCCCAGCGAAGAAGGTCCTCAACGTATCTTCGCAGCTTGAGAAACTCATCTCGCAGAACTACTATCTCAACCAGAGCGCCAAGGACGGTTACCGATCGTATCTGCACGCCTACGCGAGCCACAGCTTGCGTTCGGTGTTCGACATACACAAACTAGACCTAGCCAAAGTCGCCAAGAGTTTCGGATTCTCCACACCTCCTCGAGTCGACATCACATTAGGCGCAAGCATGAGCCGGGACAAGAAGACGCAAGGAAGAAGGGCATACGGAAGTCAGCCACGACAAGCTCAGAAGTTCAAAAGGCGGTAGTAGCGGACATGATTCCATCAACGGCGGAGTTTCGGTTGCTCTTGGCATGATATACCAGCTTTATGTTGTTTAGGCCGTTCATGTGCTTAAATGCTGAATTCAGAGGATCGTACCAAGTAATTTTGAATCGCATGCGTGACTAATTGATTGTATATCCGCCATCGACGACCAAAGCGTGGCCTTGGATAAAAGAGGCTTGACTTGAACAGAGGAACAGAACAGCATCGGCCACTTCTTCCGGCGTCCCCATCCTACGCATAGGTGCGATGTCTATCGCTGGCCTTAGTCTCTCCATGACCTCCGGCGTTCCCGTCGTCATCGGCGTCTCTATCACGCCCGGGCAGACGCAATTGACCCGTATTCCGTCTCGCGAGTAGTCTATCGCATCAGACCGTGTCATGTTGACGATAGCAGCTTTTGACGCGCAGTAAGGTGCTAATCCAAAAAATTTCAGCTAGAATCTCGCCCCGTATTCTCTCACTCCTTTCGGGGAAGGAAGCGCTTACCCGCCGTTGGCCGCGCGACAATGCCCAGCTGGCTCGCGATGTTCACCACGGCGCCCCTCTGCCCCGGGTGCTCGTCCAGAGGCTCTTGGCCCACCATTTCCGTCAGCGCGGCGCGCGACGACAGCCACGTGCCCTTCCAGTTCACATTAGCGATCCTCTCGAACTCGGAGAGCGGCGTCTCGTGCGAGCGCAGCGCTTCGCCGAGCACGCCGGCGCAGCTGACGGCGTAGTCGAGGCGCGAGAATCTGCGTACGATGTCCGCCGCCATCGACGCCACGAAGGCCTCGGTTGCGACGTCGCCCTCGCGCGCCAGCACCTGCGCGTGCGGGTTGATGGCGAGGATGGCGTCTCGCGTCTGGCCGAGCGGCTTGATGTCGGTGATGGCTAGTCTGGTGCAGCCGGACCGCGCGAAGCCTCGAGCGACGGCTGCCCCGATTCCTATGTCGCGCATGTATAAGAGCCGAGAATTATTAGGTGTGTAGGCTTTGAGAGGCTCGAGTACCTGTGCCAGCTGCTCCTGTGATGAAGGCTACGCCTGGAAGCTTGAAGATTCCTGATGCCATCGTGACGATGTGCTTTTCACACTAAGACTTGACAACGTGAGGGATTTGTGTAAAGGAGGCACAGTATTTTCGATTAAAATGTTCCTATTTGCATATATGAAATAGTATCCTAATTCGCTTTTAATGAAATCAACTTCAGACCTCTAATGGGCTTATCGTAGGATCTCAGATCTATGCCGATCGAGTGGTACTGCATGCTACTTCGCTTGTCAGTCATGATAGCAGTCGATTGGAGATATTGGAATCGCTCTCCAATAGGAACAGGATATTTCGAGTACATCCCCAGATCTCCATATTATGTACGGTGCTACTCAGGATGCGTAGAGGTATTGAACCAATGAATACCTCCTAGTTTAAGCATTGTCACCATAAGTTCATTATCCTAACTATTGCCAGCATCCGAAGGTCATGGGCTTTGCTTTGCGAAAAGGAGCTAATAAGTTTAAGACGATTTCGTTCGGATCTGCCGCTCTCAATATACCGGTCAAATGTGTACTAGAAGCCGGCTCGTGATGTGTTACGTATCGTAGTGTTTGGAGTAGTAGCAAGCGGAGAAACGGATATATCAGGTGCCAGTGTCATTCATATAATAAATTTATATAATAACCGAGCACTAACATCTCTTCGTCTCTTCGTCTCTTCGTCATTCCAAGTTAGACTACGCCTACGCCTTACCGCCAAGAACGTCTCCAAGCTGAACAGAAGTACGGCACCTAACTGCCGATATATCCAATATGACCATAACCATGGTGATCGGTTACCCCAATGACGCCAACTTCAACGCGGAGTACTATCTCAACAAGCATCTACCAGCCGTCAATCCATTGTGGAAACCGTATGGGATGGGGAACTGGCGTGCGATGGCCGCGACGGATCCCAAGAGCCCCTACGCCATGCTAGTCGAGATCGAATGGCCTAGCATGGAAGCATTCCACAAGGCGCAAGCCGAAACTCCGCCTGAGGAAAACCAGAAAGTAATGGAGGATATGAAGAACTTCACGGCGAAGGACCCCGTGGTTTGGTTTATGGAGAACAAGGCCAGCGGCTCCTGAAAAGGAGTGTTGGATGCGGATGGGTTTGCGGGACTGAAGCGACTGAACAAACACCATGGGGAGATCAGCGCCGATGAGACAATGTTAAATATTGTATTGCTATATAGGCCCAATCCCCAACTATACCGGCCAGCATCTTATTTGGTAGCACCCGACTTGCAGAACTCGGCGACTTGCACTCCCCAAGCCTCCTCCTTTTCAATGCCCGTACTAAGTCCCAGCTGCGGACTGATATGGTTGTGGCCCTCCAACACATTGTACGTGATATCGGCGGTCGTCCACTCCTTCTTAAACTGCTGCGACGACTCGTAGATGAGATCCGGGTCGAGCTCGCTGACAAGGATGCTGATCTTGACGCCAGGCAGAGTTGGTTCAGACCCCTTCTTCTTTTCCTTCTGTAGCATTCCCATGGATGAATTCTCGAAGATCTTGCCCTCGCCTAGATAGGCTCTGAGGATTACATTGTCTTCCTTTGCCCAGTGGAACGGTACGCCGAGCAAGATGACACCCCTGAGTAATACGCCCGTACCTTTTCGCTCTTCGGATGCCACCGCCTCCCTAGCTTCCTTGAACTCGGGGTATAGGAGATAGGTAGAGACGTGAATACCACCCGCCGAGTTTCCTAGTAGGAACAAGTCGATGGACTCATATCCCTCCTGCTTCGACAAGGTTGTCTTGATCCACTCGACGACTAACTTGACATCCTCGCCACCAGACGGGAACTTGGCCCCGTGGGAGATAAGACGGTAGTCCGGGATGATGACGGTGAAGCCAAAGTGGGAGGCGAAGAAGTGGCCGACGTTCTTGAATATCAGGCTGTGGGCAAACCCTTCATTCACCTTGTCACCACCCACGAATCCACCGCCGTAGAAGAAGACGAAGACGGGCTTGGCGCGGAAGGGCGCGACGGCTGTCTTGCCCTTGTTTGGATAGTAGACGTCTAGCTGGTGCCGGGTGGTGAAGCCATATTTGTATGTTTCGCGCCGCGTCGACTTAATCTCGCTCTCCTTCGCGATGATATACTGAGCATAGGCCGCGAATGTGGGTAGTAGGACATCATCGATGGTGCGTCCAAGAGGGCGCAGCTTGTCCATTGTGATCTTTTGTTTGTTTTCAGACCCCAAACAGCTCTAAGGAATCGCGAATGGAATATGTTAGACAGAACCCCGTCCAAATAGTGTTGATCTCTTCCCAACCCGCATACGTTACATCTGAAGGATTGTGTTGCGGGGAATGATATGCGACCCAAATACCCGGGGCCAAATCACGTTTCCCATTGACCCTGGCGAGATTTCTGGTGTGATCATTATCGGCATTTATGTCGTGCCGGTACTCCTGCTCAAGGGAGGCAAGTGTTGCTATTCACATCCCTTGGTTCTAGAACGGCTCGCTCGACTCGAGACCTTACTTATTCTGCACTAGAGGGACAATAGCCCTTGTAAGATCAAATAGCTCTACTATCATTGGACGCCACCAATCCGGTATCACGATCCTGGGCCCGGTCTATGTATGTAGGGTGTGTCTGCATTGCATTTGACAACAGACATTACGTACACAGCTCAATCCCAATGAGGCAGCCTGATAGAAAAAGAAAAGGGACGTCTACGGAATATTTGCGCTATTATAGCTTCTGGCCAGCCATACCAGGAATGGTGTTAGCCACAGCGGCAGAGCCGAGCGCCCCTCTTGCTGGGCTGAGTTTATCAAGCCGCTGACGTTGGTGACGGTAATGGTCTCACCAGCAGCGCCACCTGTCGTTCCACCGTTCTGCGTGCAGTACCCAATGAGACATGCGTCGATAGCTTGTTGGCGAGCAACCTCATTGCGAGCGTCTAGAAGGATGTTCGGGGAGGCAGCAGCAACGACCGCCAATAACACAACAGTAATACACCTCATCGTATCTCGAGTTATGAGTCTAGATGGAACCGCACACCTACCTAGGTATGAGGTTCAGCCCGGTTGAGTCCCGGTGGACATTACCCCTGAACTGGCCGGCTGATATGTATGAACGACTTCCCGTCCTGATATACCGACGGTTCCAATACTTTAATTTGATGTGTGTTGCTATCCACCGGGCACCCCCTGCAGCTATAGCAGTGTAGTTGGATGATTGCCGCAGCGATGTAGATGTCGCTGGTGTGATGTTTTCGATTAATTCCGTAACATCGAACTAGATCCGATATCCAAGCAATACACTTCTTAAGAATCACCACATATAGGTCATACTCTTACATACATGCTCCATAAAATCACCGTATAGGTATTTTAGATGTATTATAAATCATGTTTGTAATGCTAACCGTCTTAAACCGTAGACAATAGAGTAATAACGGCAGCAATAGTAGAAGTGCCTCCAGGCCGTAGCAAGACCGAAGGAAGGAAAACATCGTACAACGGCATAGTAAAATGGCTTAACACCGGATATCGATATTGATCTGGTTGTACACCGCCTCGCCTCCTCATCTATTTAGCTTCCCCTGAGTTGGTTCATGCTTTACTGCGCCGGTGGACCGCCAGTCCCAGAGACCCAACTACATAAAATATCATCAGGACAATATATTCAAGGACAAAGATGCTATGATGGTCAACAGAGGGACCCACCGTCTCCACATTCGGCCTGCGAACCCCGTGTTGCTATATTGATCTGATATGCTCTGGCGCCTCTTGGTGGATTCTTGGTCCGTAGATCTTTTCTGCATAATTAGATTGTTATAATCAGGGCCAGAGAACTAGAGTAAATCGCTGTTAATTCAAAGGTATTCAAAAGAGCAAATGGCTGTATGGGTAACTGACGGAGCTGGTACTCGATGTTCCACCACCTTGATAACCAGCCTTTCCACCCTCGGATCGTACGTTGCCCCAATTACTCATTGTCAACAGATTAAATAATTTGCAATTCTCGAGTTGTCGCAGTGCGTTTCTTTGAATCAAGTGTGACGTTTTGAGGTGGACAGAGAGAAGTGATGGTAGAAGCTTGAGAGAAGGATTATAAAAGAGAATCTTAAAGCTTTCCTTGATGGGACAATGATTTAGTAAATTACGCGGTATCATTGGCTAAGCGTTGGCGAATGATGAGGTGACTGAATGCTTGACTTCATTGGTGGGTGACTCTGACGATGTGGTGAGGTCACCAGTCATGACAGGCCAACCACATTGTCTAATTCGAGTCAAGCCCTCCACAAAGAAGCATAGCTAAGATGAAGGGAACAGAGGCTTAAAAGAGGATCGAAACTAATACAAAGATCCGAAGTTTAGGAAGTTCAAAGTGAACATAAATACTACATAACACTTGGTGTGATGTTCTATTCACTAAACGTCACTGGGTTACTACTATGCTTTGACATGTAATTATTTGTTGACTTGTAAGGGTGTTCTAGATATATATGTACTCTAAAGCTGACTGGACTTTTATGAAGGAACCAGGGTAGTAGAAGGCGAATTTGTATACGGTGATGGCATTGGCATTTTAGGTAGTGAAGAGAATACTGTAGATATAATAGTTTTCTTATAGAGCAGGGTTAATACAAAGTGTCTAATTTTAAAACAACAGTTGGCAAGATACGTCTTAGATGTGAACTGTGAATAAGCAGATATTATTGACTCTAAGCCCCCGTACAAGATTGTGAGCATCGCCGACCACAGCATGCATGATGTCAGTTGTATTATTGACTGAGACCATGTTGACCTCACAGAGGATTGTAGGGTACAACTGAGTTCTTATACGCACAGTGTTCTCCCCCCCTATAAAACATATGCTCGTTACTCAATTCGAGCAATAAACTCAACCGGCCCTCAAACGCCAGACTCACTCTCTGTTGACAGGATGAGGTATCAGGTCAGGTATCCTGACAGTCTCATCCTTCACTAGCCTCCCTGACAAGAGCCCAGCACTTCCGCATCCCCGTGCCCATCGACTCCTCATCAATAGCCACGGGATCGCTCCACCGGCTCTGCTTAGCACCAACACCCATCACCCTAGTCTCCTCATTATTATCTATACCCCCCTCAAATTCGAACAGGTGAACATGCATCGTTAGCTTCAGGTGCGAGAAGAGCCAGGGCACAGACCCTAGTTCACCAACATGCTTCACCCTTCCTGACCCCGTACCGTTTACCAAGCCCGCCACGTACTTCTCGGCATCTCTCCTTCTCGTCTTTGCTGTGCTGCTCAGCGCATCTTCGAGAACGCAGCTTGGCAGCTCCCAAAGCCCGGCTAGCAGTCCTTTCTCCGGTCGCCGATGGGTCAGGTACCGTCCATCGTCGCGTCTGATGGCACAGACTAGGGTTTCCTCTTCTCGTACCGCTTTCTTGGCCGTTTTGATCGGGAACTTTCGAGCGTGGTTCGCGATTATGTCTACTGTGGCCGTGCTTAACGAAGCTGGAGATGATGTTTTAGAATTGGGCGTTTTCCTCGTTGATTTAGAGGTAGCATGTTGTGTGAAAGCGAATGCCTGTAAAGTCGTCTGAATCCGCGTTTTGGGCTTCTTTTCAGACGCTTCATCCAGAGTAGACTGACGACCATCCAACTCGGGGCCGTCCTCCTCCGTGTATTCTTCGAATGGCTTGCAAAGCGTGCAAGCATCTTCAATATCCGTAATGCTATTAATTATTATTGAGGATTTAGGCGCTAGACCCCTTTTTGCAGCAAGTTGCAGACCTTCGTCGTAGGCGCGACAGCTCAAGCTAATCGGACAGGCGGCGCAATTCGGCTTCGGAGTACATACGGTGCTGCCTAGCTCCATTAACGCTTGTCCCCAGCGGCCGGGCCTGTCGCTGAGGCGCTCGTCCTCTGCTTCCTCTTCGGGAGACATATTAGGAACAACATGATCAACCCCCGAAGACTCATCTCGCGCAACGGCCTTGACAAGGGAATCGGCCGCAGCCCACAGCAAGTCAATCACCGACTTATCCGCCTTTACATCCCCAAACAGTCCGAGCTGCCGGCTAAGCACGCGCAGCACGTTCCCATCTACCATAGGCGCCGCCCTCCCGAACACGATCGCCGAAATAGCACCTGCCGTGTACCTCCCGACTCCCGGGACCTTGGCAACAAGCTCGTCCACAGCGGATGGCAGCAGCCCGCGCAAGCTAGGGTCCTCGCATACGATATTCGCCGCATCGTGGATCCGCGTAGCGCGGCTGTAGTACCCGAGGCCGCGCCAGGCGGCGAGCACGTCGTCGGGATGGGCGGCCGCCAGGTCGTGGATGGTGGGCCACCGTGCCATCCAGCGGTTCCAGTAGTCGATAACGACGGCGACGCGGGTCTGCTGCAGCATTATCTCACTAATCCAGACCTCGTAGGCGCGGCGCTCGCGACGGCGGCGGAGGTCCTGTCCCTCCTCTCCCGGTATGATCTCGTCGGCGGCAGCCGTTGGGTTTATCCAGGCCTTCCGCCACGGCATCTTCCGGGTGGTGCTCACAGTGTCGAACCATTGCAGCAGAGACTCACGGCCTTGGCGACTATCTAATAACAGCGGCCGGTGATAGTCTACCCCATGGGCACGACTAGGGAGGCTAATCTGCGCCACGGACCCCGGGTTGGTTCGAAATGCTGCGGCGTTGTCCTGCCTTTTGAAGAGGCGCTCGTGTAATTGCGCGTTCGAATTTTTGGTCTTGTTACTACTAGAACGAGCTACTACTTTTCGTCTCTTGACACGGGGTTTCACCGCGATATTTGGCTCGGCATACTCTTCGCCGTCATCAGTATTCGACGCGTCACTCCGAGACTGGACTACCCTTTTCTTGGCTCTAGTTTTCAGGATGCTCTCATTTTCCGTGGAGGACAGTGAATTCTCGGTGACAGCCCCTGTTTCGAGTGCCGAGGCTGACTGCCGCGTTATTCGTGTTGAGCGTCGCATAGTGTCGAAAAGTTGGAATTCGCTGTTCGGGAGAAAAGTGGCTGACGCGCCTGACATGGAGTCGCGTCATCACGTGATTACCGTATGCTATCGCAGATACCTAGGTACCTGCCAGATACTTGTAACTGATCGCAAAATATAAATAATATCCAAGGGTATTTGGTCTTTAAGCTGGTTGGCTACCTGATACATGTCTGAAATCTTCCATATTCGTTCGCTTGCTGTCTCATAACTGGCATAATGTAACCCCTACTTTTCCTAGAAATTTTACACACTGTTAATAGGCTTATCCGCCTTAGATATCACTCACTACACGCTCACTTGGCGTGCGCATTCTGGCGGCTCTTTCTCATACTTATGAAAACGGGATATCCTGACACATCACCCCTTTTAAATGATAATAAGCTATGCAGAGTGTTAGCACATTGCCGTCGCTGCCTTTGAAATGGGCGCATTTCTTACCTCGATTAGCTTCTCCGTTAATATCGAGCACTGCTTATCGGGATCCTGAGCATGCGTGAATGAACTCGACCGCCACAACCCTTCGAATCCCATATCCTCCAGTATTTCGCTCAGCACGCCGTTGCTCTCTAGAGCACTCGTGAACTTGGGGTTAGAAGATAGCGTCTGGAGCAGAGCGTGCGCGGATCCTAGCGTCGAGGCGCTCTGGCCATGGAGCAACACTTCGTCCAGGAACGAGGCGATAGTAGGGCATCTATTACGGGTTAGTTACCTGCATAGTCTCGCAGTGTTATGTCAGACTTACAAATGCAGAACGACGGCAGGCCGCCCGGTTGCCAGCTCGTTCAACCACACCAGAGTGTGCGTCTGTACCGCCTCGTCTAAAATCTGGAAATCTACCAACTCGATGGCCGTGTTTAGTAGAAGTTCCTTGTCCTTCATGCCGTCCATGTCACGTAAGCTGCGAGTAGGTCCCAGATTAGCGACGTTAAGCGGGTTAATACCCGCCGCCCAGAGGCATTCCTTCAAATCTTCAGGCGTGATCGCGCGAGCTTGGATGAGAGCTAGGTAGGGTGATGCGTAGAATTCCTTTGAGAAGCTCTTCGATGAGTCCGCAGAACTGTCTGTCGTCATCTCGAGGAAAGTCGAGAGGACACGGAGAGCCGGAACCTTGGTGGTAGGGTCTGTGAGACCTCGTGAAAGACAGGCGCAGACCGCAAAGTGGAAACTGTCAGCCGTAAAATGCACGCCATACGCATCATCCAAGGGCAGTGTAGCCTCTTCTAGCTGTGCTCGACCCTGCAGGAGATACGGTGCCATCTTGCTGCTCCTCAATTCACTGGTCGTCCCGATATTCGCTAGGACGGCTTCTAAGAACAGAGCGGTGCAATTGAAAAGACTAGCTGGTACGAGGCGAACAAGCGACATCGCCAACCAGAACAACTGTGGCCCATAACGGGAGGCCGCAGTGAGTTTAGCAATCATCTTTGACAAGGATGTAACTATAGCTACAAGCATGTCGCTACCGTTATCCTCTCCGAAGCGGCCAACGCTGTTGCGCAGCGCCACGAGGACTTGGTAGAGTAAGTCATCGTCGACCTCTTCGCGGGCCAAACATCCCATCACAGTGAAGGCTCGGGGTTGAATGGCCGGATTATTCTGGAAGGCAGTGCTAGCTACCAAGCTCATCCATCTCGACCGCCACGCGTTGGCCATGTCAACCGATGGCGCTGCAACGGAGCATGTCTCAAACAGCAGAGTGGCGAGGTTCTCTATGACCGAGAGAGCCGGTCCCGTCTCTTGCGTCGTTGAGATGGAAGTTCCATCCCGTGCCAGGACCAAGGGAACAGAGAGGCTATCGTTTCTTGGCTCAGACAGGATCTCAAGGGTACCGCGAAGTTTTGACAGCCTCGGGTCCTCTAGTTTAAACGACGTACAAGCTGCATGGATCGAATTGATTAGGAGCCGATGAACTAGAGCCCGAATATCATAGGAACCCGTGTTTGACAGCATTGTGACTATATGGAATATCTCCGGTAAGTAGAGCTGAGATTGGACGCCACAGTCGAACGAGAGGGAGAGGCAGAATTGGAGCAGAATGCAAATCTCGTTCCACACAGCATTCTCGGGGAGATACTTCGTCGGCCGAAGCGAAGATCTGTTCAGCGCCTTCCGAAGCCTAGATATTATCTTGCCGCGGAGAGTTATCGTACCAATAGCCGTCACTATCGAGGTCAAGGCTTGGGTATGCTCGTCGTATAGCCCCACGGCTAGGGCCGCCTTTACAATCTCGTCGAGAAAGATGTCAAGGAGGACCTCATCCTTATAGATTGCTGGCCAAACTGTGTATTCCAAGGTTAAGGCTAGAGATGGCTCCATCACTGTCACTTCTATTAGTTTCCGGAAGATGGAGGCAATCTTTTCCTTAGCCTTTTCGCTGTCGGATTCGTCCGGTAACAATGACGTGCGTAGGCTAGGTATCCACGGTGCCATATAGGCTAGGCTTAGAGGCTTCTGCTCTTCGGAGAAGCTTTCCCATCCAACAAAGAACTCATTGAGAAAGTCGGATGTCAGCTGTGGTTCCTCTTGGGCAAGGGTTTTGCTGATGTTTATGATGAACTGCGTGGGATCTAACGGAACGGACACGTCTACGTGCAGAGTTAGCGAAAGCGACGAAAGAGCCGCGCAAGGAATCTGACCTTTGATGCACATGAACTTCGACGCTGCCTTAAACTTGAAAGCACGACAAAGGGCGCCGAGAAGATTGTACGATGCAATCCGGAGCATCGCGTCGGGGGAGGCAAGATTTGTTAGCGCGAGGTTCAGCAGTGTGCCAGGAACATCTTGAGGCCGGATCAGACGCTCAAACGGCTTCGTCGTCCTGGTATCTTTACTCAGCATCGCCTTGGCTCTTCGGATTTCCTTTAATAGATCAGCTTTCCTGGCACTTTGGAAATACATGACAATCTTGCCGTTGTCGGCACGCAATCCAAATGCCGAATCGTCTTCTGTGGGAATTGAAGTCGGTGCTTCGTCTAGATCTTTGAGGTGGAAAATGTCGTTGACGATTCCGTTTAGACGAAAACTCGGATGAACCTCTTGCTTCTTTACAGTGGTCACCTGGACAAATGAGCCACCAACCCCGACAGTGACCTCGATCTTCCCCTTAGTCTTCGAAAGCCGAGTGACCGGTTGATAAGTGTATCGAGAATCAGTGGCTATGCTGATAGTTTCCTTTGGAAGGTGAACCTGGCTTAAGTGGAAATGTGCTTGAAGATCCAGACGGCTGCCGAGTAGTAAGTATTCTACGTTGCCCGGATTTAAGATGTTTGTGTCGCTCTTGGTCGCCACTCGGAGTACGCGCCGGAAGCATTTCCTAATTCTGTCAGCGATATATATTCGATCATATCTGGAGCTTATCATACCGGTAAGTGCTGTTCATGTTGTAGACGTAGATCCTAGACAACTGCCGGGACAATTCGCTCGGACTAAGAAGTTCTAATTTCTTGAACAGTTCATCTGGCGGATCATTCTGCCCATCATAGCATGTCGCGTCAATGAGTAAGCCGAAAGGTTTGTGCCACAACCGACTCGCAATCTATACTCATATTAGAAAGGGACGGGAAACATCGATAAGGGTGGACTGGACTATAAGAATTTCTAGTTCAAGTCCTAACTGGCTTATTCAGCGTAGAACTTACCTTTAAGAAGCAGTACAGAAGGGTATCATAGTCTATAGAATCCTGATCGATATGGCGAAGAATGACACAAATGACCGAGAGCCCATCCTATTGATCGTTAGCCGTAAGCTGTGTCTAAAGGGGTTTACGTTAAGGACGGTGTGCATACCCTGCTCTCACCACCATCATAAATAGCCCGAGATGTCAAAAAGGAGTCAGTACTTCGGAAAGCATTACGAAGCATGAAATGTTGGAATCTAGAGTAAGCGAGAGGCGTATTCGCAGAGACTTGAGGGCGGTTCCAAGTGACCGCTAAGGGTGGTGGCCCAAGATTGGTGATAAGTGCCCGTAAGGGTTCGAGTACGGGTGATCGACCTCGTGCTAATTCGTTAGGAGAGCGAACATATTCCCGCCTTTCTTGCGACATGAGTCTCTGCCGGACATGGTCCCAGTGGTCGTACAAGAACCGGTGCAAGGCAACACAGGAGCCAAACTCGAAGGTCTCGCTATCTGCTGGAGGTCCATTAAGCGCAGTTGGGGGAACCTAGACATCGCCATTAGCAGACATGTAAGCGGAATCGATCCGATGATGCTCACTGAGATTTCCCGGAGAAATGTGGTGACGCGGTAGATATTTTGGGTCAAGAAGTCGTTTAGAGGATACATATACGGCTCTTTTGCCCCGAACAAGACATTATTTGCCAGATTCTGGATGACCTTGGCAATCAAGAGTAGGCCACGTCGCATCTCCTTGGATGGCGGCACATCCACGAGGTTCTCTGCTTCTGGAGCGACGATAGCTGGGCAAAAGAATCTCAGAAATATGAAGGCCCCGACAGCAGTGTATTTGGCGTCTTGGAACCTGGGCATCACTGCCATGGATATCTGTTTAGGCGTCAATAGCGGCAGCTTATGCGTATTAATGAGTCAACTTACTATGCTACATATTTTCCTAAACGAAGGAGGGATACTGGCGGAGGATGCGCATATGTCATCAATGAAGACTTTAGCGACGATCCGTAGCTGGAGTGCATTCTTTTGAAGCTCTTCCTGGGACGAGATTCTAGTTGGATCAAGCTCCAAATCTAAGTCTTTCGAAGTCAACATCAACCTCTCGACAACTTTCTGGAGTGTGGCTTTGAGATAGTTTGCTCCTTTCCACTTCGCATAGATGGAGAGCATCTTGGTAGCGACACAGTTTCGACGCAGGATCTCCGACTCGTTCTCTAAGGGTCAAGTAAATTAGCCGACGAAAACAATTTGATCACGCTGACATACCGGTATCTTCGATCTCTTGTTTAATCAACGCCTCCATAAGCTCGTAGGTAAGCCCTCGAGATTCAAAAATGTTGAGCATCGAAATAGTGAGCTCTTCAACTTCGCTACTTGGACAGACTGTGCTAATAGCGACAGCAAGGTTCATGTCATGCGTAAGAAGCTAAACATTCCGCGTCAGTGAAATGAATATGTCTAAAAAAAGCCTTGACGAGCGTTACCTCTAATAGCTCGTCATATTTCTCATTGACTGCCTTGTCGGATAGGTTGCTAAACTCTGTCCCTTGAACTAGGATATTGTAAAGGACTTTCACAAACGCTGTGCGAATCTCCACGTTCTCGTTATAACCGATGCTCAGGGAATACTTGAGACCAACATCAATGTTCGCACTCAGTAGATTTGAGAGAATGGTAATGGCGAGTTCAGATATCGACCCAACCTCGTCACGATGCGGCGAAGGCGCCGTAATATCTCCTCTGATGCTCTCCGACGGTTCATAATTGAGCAGGGAGAGGAAGCGATTGAAATAGGTGCGAAACATCTGAGACTTGAGCTCGCTAGTTCCAGCGTCATTCTGGCCATCTCCTGGTTGAAGCGGCAATCTGTATGTGAGTTCGGCGAGACAGCGGAGACAGGCTTTATCGAGATCTTTCTGGACCCGAGCCGTGTCATCCTGGCGAAGTTGCGAATGGTTACCGTCCATTGGTGGTGATCGGGGTCTGGCAATCCAACTAAAGATGTATTCTAGAAGCTGATTTCGTTTCCTGACATCGTCGCGGAGATTCAAGTGTTCCTTTTTCCTATTGACAGATTCGCACAACTGACAAATCTTGATCTTTACTCGCAGACTAGCTACGTTGTCAGCAACACCGTCTAGGAACTTCGCAAAGCTCAATCCAAGGGAGCTGAAGTGGACCGACGATGCGGCCCCTAACTCGGAGGGTGTTTGCAACCGTTCCACCAAGGCTTTAAGCAATGACGCTGCTTGCTCGGCGAATATTATCTCCACGTCCTGCCCTTTGCCGGATGCTTCAAGGGCGCCCGTAAAAAGTACTTCGAGCTCCGATTCGAGTGCTTTGAACAAGGGCTGATATAAAGTCGGCGATATGTCGACAGAGAGGACTTCACGAGTGGTTTCCCTAACCCGCACGTTGGTACATGCGAGGAGCTGGGTGCTGAGCTGGAGGTACCTGTTGAGCAGGGGTTCCTCGTGATTTTCAGACGAAAGTCGGTCAATCCACTTCAGACCACCAGCAGCGGGTTCTTCCAGGATGTAAGCTTGCTCAGCCGTGCAGATGCCACCAAGAGACGCAAGGAATCCGGACAGGTTCCTCCATTCGGAGAAACTCTTCTCATCGATGCCATCCGCAGACGTCGTAGACACATCTTTGGATAGGTGAAGCCACTTGTCGAAAGCCTTCTCCCAAGCATCTAGAATACCTACGCTGGGATACTGCATGCGCCTCAAGAGACCCCGGATGCGCTTCTGGAAGGCCATCATTCCCGTGAATCTGAAGTCCGGGGAAGCAATCTCGCTGAAGACCTCACTGTTTCGTAGGAGCAGATTGGCTGTCTTGGCTGCATCTACGGTCGAGTCCAAAATCCGGCATTCTTCGTTGAAGAGCCCGATGCAAGACGTTACGAGCTGACATGTCTCAATATCCGCAGAACAGAGCGATGTCAGGAAGAGGGTCTCAAGTTTTGTCGAAGTCGCTATGCGTTCTGGAATATCCTCGGATACCACAGACAATTCCTGCAAGCGTGTGAGCACGAGCCATGGGAACGACTCCTTTAATTTCCAAACTTACCTCTATTGAACTTAGGAGTAGCAGACGTGATTCAAGATAACCGTGGATAGACTTGAGCAATGAATCGTCCTCCTGTTGCTCATGCTTCTCACACATTTCCATAAGCACGAGCGATCTGCAGTAAATCATTAGTTGGGGCATATTCCTTTGGACTTGAGGACCTTGCACCTACGTCAACCTCCAAAATTTGATCCCAAAACTGTGCGAGTCTAGACGTTTTGATTTACGGAGCGAAGACAGTGTGCCATTTGGAGCGAGCAACTTCTTGGCTAAACCACTAGCGAGAACTCGTACGGAGTCGTTTGCCGTTACGAGGCAAGAGACGAATGCTTCGAATATTTCTTCGTAGAACCGAGCCGCATCTGAGCTGTCCGACGGGGGAGCTTCAAACAAGGTCCTGGGGGAGGCGTCTAGAAAGTTCAAAATGTTACATATCACTGTAGTCGTTGACGAACTCGTTTCCGATGCTTTGCGCTGGGAGTGGCGGTCTCCGCTGTACATGTCTGCCGAAGTCGCAGACATTGCCTGGTTGAAGTCAGCGTGCTCGCCCGTCTAGATGTGCAGAATCAGGGGCAATCTCACCTTCAGTCGGCTCTGTATGTAACCGGCGGCTTCGGTGAATAAACGGCGGTAGTCCTCGGCGTCGGGCTGCCGCGCGAAGTACGAGCATGCCTGAATGATGGCGATCTTAAAGGTATGAGGCGCAGAAGAATTGAGACAAGACTGCGTCAGCGACTCTACGGTACCTTCAAAATTCAGGTGCGTAAGACTAATGAAGGCTGCGGTAGTCAGATCTTGATCAAAGAGGCCTCCCTCCCCGTTAGGATGATACCGGCGGAAAACGGCATCTCGGACTTCATCTTGGACGTCCATAGCATAGCTTACAATGGCAGCGTCTCCGTCGTCATCGAAATGACGAGCGGCCCGGAGGAGGCTGACGAGGCAATAGCCGGCTGCGTCGTTCTTATTTCTGAGTGCCTTTCTTAAAGTTTCAAGAAATGCAACCTTTTTAGCCATGCCACCGGTCTTAGCATCCCGTAAATTGCTCGCTACTTCAAATACATCCGGAACCAGCATGAGCAGAGATATTTGGAAAGGGTACAACGTCGACCGTCTCTTGCTGCTGTCGGTAACTGTCTGCGTCATGTCGAAGAGAGTATCAGGTCCACCATCTAGCTTCCTATGCTGATTGTGCAACAAGACAAACTCCTCAGGGTAACGCTCGATCCATCCCGTGATCAAAAGAGGAGTGATGATCGCAACAGTGTTCTGGTACGCTCTTCGAAAGTGGAGGAAACTGGAGCACAGCTCTTGGATGACGAGCCCGAGCTTCTGGGCGTCAACCCACATGTAAGAGATGAAGCGCAATATCACTAGAGAAGTCTTCTCCTCTTCAGCCATGGCCTGTGTCGGGACCACCTGGGCCGGCGCCGTAGCTCGGATGCCATATATGACGTTCCTCACGTATTCAAAAGAGGCTGGCCAGCTTGACGCGGTAACAAATTCCACGATAATTTTGACGTATGGTTCAATGTCCTCTACATCGTTATTTCCCACTCCCTTGACGTCCCGAGAATCATCCGAGCCGTTCAAGGACACGGCTCTGGGAGTCAGTTCTCCAACCCGAGCGTCAAAAACCTCCCGTGCGGATTTCTCGTCTAATATTGTCTTGGCCGGCAGAACGTAGCCGTCTGGTAAGGGTTCGAGGAGGAATTTGAAATGCTCAAATACCCTGGTTACAAGCCCATCATCTAGCGGCTCGGGTTCCTTGGGCCTAGAACCAGATATTCCAGCTGCGCCATTGGAGCCGGCGTTACGGAGAGCTTGCCAGTGGGCGGAACAGCAATCGGCGGCTAGCGAAAGGATGAAGACCTCGGTAAGAAGTATATGGGGCGGGTGGCTCGCGAATGTCTTATATGGACGGCCGAGCTCCTCTAGAAGCGATATGAGCGATTCGAGCACGACCGCTATAGATGTAGCGCTAATCTTTACGAGGGTCGCGCGCGTGATGACGGCAACGTCGTCATGTTGGAGGTCTTGGGCTGGAGTGCCGGTACGGTGTGGGAGCTGTTTCGCGCGAAAGTCGTCTATTAGCGAGAGTACTACTTCTTACGAGGGACATCGATTATGACGAGGCTACGTGGAGAGAAGAGGAAGAAGCTCTCATTACCCTAGTTGTAAGTCTTTCGACCAAGCATCCAACGAGGCCCGCATCGCCGTTCATCTTGTGCTCGTATACCGTCGGGTCGCGATAGAGGGCCTCCTCAACATTGTGACGTCGGCATGGAGCACAGCTAGAAGCAACCAAGAGGATATGGATCGAGCGAGTGAAGGCTCTAGCTGGCTGGACTCGTTGCGAAATACAAGATGGGGGTCTGTGGTCTGTGTCTCGAAATCCGGCTGTAGGACAACCACCTTGTCCTACCCACCTTTCTAGACTGAGCCCCGCGCAGGATGCGAGGGTATCGGTAGATGTTTAAGAATAGATTCGTATGCGAAATATTTCGTCAGAGATTATTTGTGCGGGCGTGCTCGTTCTCGGTGGTCCTATGAGGGCTCGAGAGACGAGGAATACTTAGTAGCTCTGATATTGCAACTAGGGTCGAAATTCGATCTGTTCGCGATATGGCGTTACGACAATAGGGCCAAAAAACCACCAATGCCTATGTACCTAGGTAGGTAGGTAGGTAGGTATTGTCTAATTCCTCGAACAAAGTGTATTGTACTATGTAAATATGTATGTATGTACGTATGTAAATGTAAAAATGACAATTATCGTCGAAGCTAGCGTTGGGAGGACGAGCCAAGCTGCTTAGCTCTGTATGACGGACTGGTTGGTCTATAGAAGCACACGAGACACAGGTACAGGTAAGGCACAAGGCACAAGGTGACAAGGTGGTCTCTCGGCGTATCGGGAGGGGTGTGGGTTGAGAGAGTGGAGAGGAGAGAAAGAAAATCTATGCGCCTAAGTTTAGGTTAGTAAGTACAATCCCTCTTAGACGAGGCCTAGGCCGCATCTGCACCACTTCATACAACCGCTGTAACCACCCTACCATTGCGACTACTGCGGGGAGAACCGTTTGAGCGAAGTTGCGCGAGTCGCAAAAGGTTAAAACGCTGAAGGTTGGTGGGCCTAGTATCAACCTACTGCCAGTCTAATGCCTACCAGGTTTAGCGTAGCAACGTAGTTGGGAGCGGTGATGTTATTTTAGCGGGGTAGTTCTTGATAGACGAGCCTATCATCAAATATCATTCTCGAATCCTTTAACCACTGAGAGCTCTCCAAGACGTCTCCTTATCGTCGTTTGCATCCCTGAACGGCCGACATATTTCTCGCATGTGGGATTTTCTGATCGATCGTCGTCGTGAGAATTCCACGCCATTCTTGTCTTGCAGCTTTACCCACTTGGCAATCCACTACGGCCCGGCCCTTTACAAGTTCTACTTCAATAGGGAATACAACGTAGTTACCCGCGGAATTTGTTCATAAATATTATTTTCAAAAGGCTCATGCGCCAAGCACTTCAGCGCTGAGAATGAGAACATTTGTTATGGAGGTAGGGGATGAATTAGTTGGAAACTACAAGATTTGACACAGAAATTATCAAGGGGGCGGCCAAGTCCATGAAATCATTAAATTGCTTTAAACTTGAATCAGCGTCTCAAATATGTACTTTTCATTCCTCTACCTAGAGCTTGCTTGCTCGTCTCGTTGACACATGTTTATCCTATCATCTATGATATCCACGGCCATGACCCCTATTACCTCGATAGCCCCCGCTACGGCCATCGTACGGGCGACGATCGCGATTGTCACGCGGGGGAGGCGGGCGGTTATACTGATCACCGTAGCTATTTTGTGGAGGTGGAGCGTACGACCCTCCGTAACCCTGATTTCCTCCATAGCTGCCTCCGCGGTTCCCTCCGTATTGGTTGCCGTACCCATTGCCATAGGCGTCACGGCCGCCCCCAAGATGGGCCGCAGGAGGTGGTGGAGGGTACCCATTCCCGAAACCAGGAAATCCAGGGGGTGGCGGTACCCAACCTGGAGGCGGCACTGGAGGCGGCACGGTATACGAATTGTTATAGCCGTTCTGATACGCCGGCGGTCGGTCAGGCCTATCTCGTCGAGAGTCTGGTCCATAGTTTATCCTACCCCTCCTATTTCCGTCGTAGCTCTGGCGCCCAAGAGGTGCGCCTCCGTGACTTCGGCCGGTATTTCGCATCTTCCCCTTCAGCTCTTCCATATCGCTACGGTTGAGGGCAGGCGTTGGCATTTGCACACCTCGCAAAAGCATGGATTTGTGACCGTGCGAATTTGCAAGCATTTCGTAGTAGACCCTATAGCCAAGTTAGACCACGAAAGGAATTTAGTAGTACATTGGATAAATTCGGATACTCACATCAACGATCGGTCGTCGTCCACGTTAGGCATGCCTTTCCTCTCCAGCGGATATTCCAAGCTGCCGTGGGGGAGGTACTCGGGAATCTTCTCGATCTTCCCTGATAAACCTTGACTTAAGCGTGGATCGAGTTTATACCTGGGTTCGCCTTGTTTCTTGGAATAAAAATGAATGATTATGTCGTCGTATAAATCCTGGTTGGCCTCAGATAGTAGAAGCACGTCCCTACCAACGCTATTGCGAGCAGCGTCTTCGGCATTTAGGTGAGGATACTTTTTTTCGACGGCATCGAGCAGACGAGGCATCTCGATAAACGGGAGAAGTGCCACGCCTTGCCAGGCCATCTTCTTCCCGTTGAGATCTAGCTCAAATTCTTCGGGATAGAAGTCGATAATAGGACTGTCTGGATCTGTCATAAGGTTGTGGAAAATATTCGGAAGAACGTGCCGGGATGCGGCGGGCTGGACGCTCATGAGCTGCTCGAAGGGCTTCGCGATCCTCCCCTTCTCAAAGCCGACTTCTATCTTGCCGATGTCGGCGAAGTCTTGTGCGAATGGCGCATAGTGATATGGGTAGAACCATTCCCATGATGGACATCCTTGGAAGTAGTACCTCAGAACCCAGGCAAGCCCTTCGACGTAAGCTCGAGCAACCTTACGCCTGAATTCGACGTCCTTGGGGTCGACGTGGAACTTTTGCTCGTAGTATCTGTCAGCATATCCCTCTTCCCACAGCCGAACCGAATCCTCTGGCTCATCGCTTGCGGCCGAACTCGCGGGAGTGCCTGCGCTATCCTCCTCCATCATAGACGCTTTACGTTTGCCTAGAGCGGAGGGTGGCTCCTGTGCTTCCGCGCTGCTCTTTTCAGAGCCACCGTCGGTCGCTCCTGATTGAAGAGCCTGGATCCGGCTTCTCAGTACCGCGGCAGCGCTCTTATTCGCTTCGTTGGCATCTTGAGCCGCTCCTCGATTCACAACCATGTCGTGCGTGAGAGCCTTGGGAAGGCCACTAGGAAGACCGTTATCGGCAGCACCGTAAGCGCCTCTACCGTTCTGACTACCACCGCGCCCGTTTCTCTGGTCTTGCATCTTGCGCCTCTTAAAGCCAGCCTCCCTTCGTTCCTCAGTTTCTCGTCGCCGCCTAAAAATAGCGTCCTCCTGTTTTGCCAGGCCGTTGAGAATATACTGGGCTCTCTCGAGATTGACGTGACCATCCTGGGTAAGGAAACCACCCATGAACGCCAGATTATCTCTCCAGATAGCGGTCAACGTATCAATGCCATTCTCGCGGATTTCAAGAGCGGGAAGATGGGGAAGGAAATCGTTACCAACGAACGAGCACATGAACACCCAGTCGTCGATAGCACGTTCTAAATCAAAACGGAATGGCAGTCCAGGCACGTCAAGCTCAACGGCTAAATACTCTCGCAAGACGGAGACATGCAGCCAAATAAACGGCTTCAGTGGAGAAGCTTTGTCCTTCTCATCGAACTCGCCATCTTTCTCCTTGGCAGTGCCACGGCAATTTCGCGCGTCGTGACCTTTCTGACCGCAGAGTTTGCAGGATCTAGACTTGCCCTCTTGGAAGAAGACGTCTTCTCGCAGAACACGAAAATGCGGCTCGTGGGTAGCAAGACCCAGCATGATCAAGTCAGCATCTAAACCATAGATAACATGCCTAGTATTAGGGTCATGGTCAGGAGATGTTCTCTGGGAGCGGATGAAATTCATGATCTTATGCTCGCCCTCACCGGGCACCGTAGCATCGGAGATAATGACTTTCATATTAGCCCAACCAGCATCAGTGTTAAGCTTATAGGCACACCAATATCTCAAACTCAACGCCAGTATGTCCATGAAGGGTGTGCCGGGTGTGATAGCGTTGGAATCGAAGGCTTTCTTGGCCACTTCTTCGAGAGTCTCGGGTGGCAATACGCCACCGTTCTGTTGCTTGATCATCTTCAGTAGCTCCTCCTTATCAGCCTGCTTCTCTTTAGCCTCTTGAGCAGAACGGAACCGTCGGGATCGCTGCTGGTTCATCTTGGCACGAGGCGCTACACCATCTGCGAGTAGAAAGTTAGCATAAATGACGGCGGGCGGTAGCATTCGGTAATCAGCTTACCAATGGCGATCATGAGAAGCTTCCTCGGACGAACCATGTTGACTACACGGTCGGTATACTTGAAGATCTCCAGCATCATCTCTTCCTCATCTTTCGGGGCAGGTTTGTCCTCGGGATGCGAACAAGGATGCACAATACCATTCATGTCCAGGTATAGATTATCAAACTCTTCGCCATTTGGATTAGGTTTCGTAGTGTCGACAGGAATGACAGTGCCATCTTCCATCTCGATCGGCTGGTCTTCCGCAACAGGCGATATAATCTTGGGGTACTTGTTTGAAAGCCATCGGAAGGCAGCCGGAATACCCATTTTGGCGGTGTTGGAATTTCTAGTCTTTTATGGATGAAAATCTAGATAGAAATCTAGATAGAAATCTGAGTAGAAGAGAGTAGAGGTGGGAATCGATGGTAGCCTAACCAGGGCTAGATGTCGAATATCGATCCTCTGAAAAAAAAGGGGGAAAGAATGGAGGAGGACGCGGAAATGACAAGTCACGCGAGAAGCGAGCGCATGAGGTATAATAGATGTGTGAATCTGGTTTGTCTGTAAGGTCAGACTGGACGTGGTCGGATGATGGTTAAGAGACAGCTTCTCGCTCACTAATTTTTCCGACTCGAACAGTTACTGGAAAACGCGAATGAACCGGGCACTGTCGTACCGATTATAATTTCGAGTCAATTTGCGTAACAAAGCGCACCTCTATGATTTCTTGCAAGGCGCATTTGAGATCGCCTCGAAGGTGTGACGGCGACAAGAGATGCGGTGGTGAATGTTGTATAAAGAATGTTTGACGACGCAAAAGCTCAAGTCGCGAGCCTTGACGAAGACCCTTGCCGCAGATGAGTTCGCATCAGCAGCGACTATGGGAAACGGGCCAATCAATACAGCCCACAAGCCCCATCCTACCCAGTGGGCCCACTTCTTCGAAGAAGCTTAGCAAAGTGGGTTAGTCTAGAAACTTTTAGCAGCTCTTTATGACAATATTATGCATTAAAGAGTTAATTGATGCCCGTCTAGGAGGAGCTTAAGCCTTAAGGTACCTAAGCCGTACCTTTCCTATCGATATCTGTCCCAAAATATTTATTCTTCTTCTTACATACAAAGCGAACAAGTCATCGCGTTCGCCAACCGACTATACCATACATACCTAACCTAGGTACTCAGGCGCAAACATATCACCTCCACGGTACAATGCACTCAAGCCGGTAACCCCCTAAGCTTCTACCAATGGACTTGATGCGCAACGGCGCGATCGAGCAGCAGCAGCACGACACACCATGTTCTCCAACATCACCTCTGCTCCGGCTAAACAGTCCGTTAGCGAGACCATAACCATTCTCAGCGGTCGTCTCAGCTCTGCTACTCTCCTCGAGGACCGTCGTGCTGCCATCCTCGGTCTGCGAAGCTTTGCCAAGGAATATCCTGCTTCGGTTGCTTCAGGCGCCTTGAGGAGTCTCATAGGGAGCTTATCTAAAGACGGCGAAGATGTCGACACTGTCAAGGTCGTTCTCGAGACCTTACTGATGCTTTTCAACCCCAACCAAGATAGCCCCGAAGCTTCGGAGGAGATTGCCCTATGGTTAGCTGACGAGTTCACTCAACGACAAGAAAACATAACGCTGTTGTTAGATTTCCTGGAAACTAATGACTTCTACTCTCGGCTGTACTCGCTGCAACTTCTCCTCGCTATTCTCTCGGCCCGCACCGAAAGGACCGAAATATGTGTTTTTACCGCGCCTCTCGGCATCTCTAGGCTAGTTGCTGCTCTTGATGACCGGAGAGATGCTGTCCGCAACGAGGCACTAACCCTCCTCACCTACCTAACCCCCTCGTCTCCCGATATTCAGAAGCTCGTGGCTTTCTCGAATGTTTTTGGGCGTGTCTTTGAGATAATAGCAGCCGAAGGGTCGCTGTCTGAAGGCGATAGAATAGTCGAGGACTGTCTGATTCTTCTTGCGAACCTTCTGCGCTTGAATCCTTCAAATCAGTCTTTATTCCGCGAAGAGGGCTATATCCCACAGCTAGCAAAGCTGCTGGAGAGTACATATCAAGCTGGGAAAGGAGGAGAGGAGGAAGTTGCCCATTGGGCCCAGGAGCAGCGCAACAGAAATATATATGCCCTACTCGCCGTCATTCGACTCTTCCTTGTCCCCGGTGCCGTCGGTACCTTGCAGAACCAAGCTGCCTTCTGGCAGCACGGTGTCCTCTACCATGCCCTACAACTTGCCTTTAGTCACGATGCCGAGATGCCCATCAGAGCAGAGGTTCGAGCTCCCCATCTTTTCATGTGTCGTGCACCGTTTGTTTACATGTGACGTAGGCTCTGACGACTTGCGCGGACATCATCAAAGGTAATTCAAAGCTCCAAGAGACCTTCGCACAATTGCAGGTTCCTTCGGTATTAGAGACGAGTGCGCTACCGACCAACGGGCAGACGGGACAAGCAAACGGCACCCCCGCCGTTTTTGTAATCGACGGTCTTCTAGATCTGACACTGGCTGTACCTGCAAGTCAAGCGTTTGACCTACGGCTAGCTGCCTGCCAATGCATCAAGGCGTATTTCTTCAATCATCCTGAAGTCCGCTTACATTTTCTACGACGGGCAATCGATGGACACGCATCTGGTGTAGACGAGACAGCCAATGTGCTCACTACCTTGCTACGACCATCCAATGACTCGGCCCCAATGGACCCCTATCGGCATTGGTTTGCGGCTGTTATCGTTTTCCATCTCATCTTCGAGGACGCCGAAGCGAAAGCTCTCGCCATGTCCGTGACAGAAGGCGACGCGGATAGCGGTGAAGAAGTTGTGACAAGTATCCAGACCATCACCGCCCACCTCATCAGTGGACTAGCTAGAGCAGACGACGATCGAATATCCGTAGGTTATCTGATGTTGTTAATAGGGTGGCTCTTTGAGGACCTCGACGGAGTCGACGACTTTCTAGGCGAAGGTAGCAATATTCAAGCGCTGGCACAGGAGGCTATACGGCACAACTCGAGCAGCACCATTGTACAAGGCTTATGTGCAATGTTGCTAGGGGTGGTTTACGAGTTCTCTACGAAGGATTCTCCAATTCCTCGGTCCACGTTGCACTCTGTTCTCACGTCTCGAATGGGTCGGGATAAGTACATCGACAGCCTAAATAAGCTACGAAGTCATTCTTTCATGAGAAACTTTGAGGTTATCCCGCAGAAGGCCGACAGTGCCAACAATCTGCCAGATGTATACTTTGATGCGACTTTCGTGGATTTCTTGAAAGACAACTATAGTCGTATGATAAGAGCCATTGACCGCGACCCTGGCATGGAGATATCGGTGGTGGCCAATGGAATCCAAAAGGGCATATCCCGCGAGATGGTGGACTCTTTACGCGGGCAAGTTGACGAGAAAGAGCGAGCGTTGCAAGCAGCGCTTGTTGGCATGGCCTCGCTCAACGGGAAGCTTGGCCAAGAGCAAGCCGACCATCGTCGAACCAAAGAAGCCTCCGCCGCTGAATTAGCGCGGATAAAGAATGTGAATGAAGCTATGCAACGGCATCATGATGAAGAAATCAAGTGAGTATGTCATATGCCTAAAGATTCCTGGCTAACGCATGCAGAAAATTCGAGGCACAGCAACAATCGAACGAGGAAGCCCACCAGAAACAACTCGAAGCTGTTCGAAGAGAGGCATCAAGCGCTTTAGAAGATATCAAGGACAAGCACCGAAAGGATGAAGCCGAATTACAGAGACAACTCGAATACGTTCGAAAGAGTGCCGAGACCGAGGCAGCACGCATTCAACGACGCACTGATGCGGATTTGGCCGACCTTCGTGCCACAATCAGCCGTCTTGAAGTCGACCTTATGAAAGTATGTTCAACTCTAGCCTATTTATTATTTATACTGATGTCATATAGGCAAATAAGGCAAAATCTGAGGAGTTACATGCTGCTCAGGATGAGTTTACTAGCAAGCTTTCAGCCGAACAGTCGAAGACGAAAGCAGCCGAGGAGCGATGTTCGAAGCTCGAGAAGCAATTATCACAGAAAGATAACAAGCTAGAAGAGGTATTTGAAGCGGCACTCAGTCACCACGAGAAGCGCATATACTGATTTTTCGCAATAGTCTCGTACGCAGTTAGAAGAGAAGGAGGAGCAAAAATCAGCTACTCAAGCCGAACTGGACGATCTTCTTATGGTGTTCGGTGACCTGGAAGAAAAAGTTGAGAAATATAAGGTCCGTCACCACTTAGTGGTCACATATTTCTCGCTTTGGAAGATACTAACTGAAGCTATTAGAAACGACTCGTCGAGTTGGGCGAAACCGTATCAGACGGCGAAGACGAAAATGATGATGACGACGAAGATGCTTTAGACGACGATGTGGACTAAACGCCTAACCTATCCAAAATTTGATGCAAACATACAAATTGGTCTTTCATAGTTGATTGTGAGAACTACAGATACCTCTGATTTAGGGAGTCTTCGAGTCTTATTACAGTAACCTCGACTATAGTAAGGAGTAGTTATATGCATATAGCGCGTATGATGTTGTAGATATGTACTTATCCGAGCCGCTACACTTCATATTTATTTCCACAATTATAAGAAATTCTTAAGAGATTCGTGATATTTTAAAGTCGACCAGCTATATCAACAATTACCAATAGTTATGCGCAAGAACCCGGGCGACCTTAGGATATAGCTCATGCGCTCGCATATAAGACTGAGGCTGCATTGACCGAAAATCTGACCAAGTCCTGCAGGTTCTCATTCTACTACCGTAACTTTTCACATCCTCCTTCTCAAAGCAAACTTCACTTCACACCACCAATCTTTTCCAAACATCCACGATGAGTGCCGGACCGAGTAGAACGGCCCGTCACCCGCCGAGTGACTCGGAAGACTCCGACTCGAGGGAGGACGAAGAGGGCTGGAACGACGCTGAGGAAGATGACGAGGAGACGCCCGAGGTCATCTCCCTGCTCGACGACCGCGTCTTCCCCGACGTCATGTCCATGCTCGCTCACTGCAAGGAGAAACACGGCTTCGACTTCTTGGGCATCCGGCAGCGGCTGCAGCTGGATTTTCATGGCTGCGTCAAGCTCGTCAATTTCAGTAAGTCGTTCGTTTTTTCCCCTTCTATTCCGTTAGTCTCGATTTGCCCTAAGCGAGTGCAACATATAAGAGAATGCTATACATGCTCATCGCCAGGTATCTTCTACAAAACTATCCAAACCCATATCATTCATAACATCACTCTGTAGTCTGCTTTACTCTAAAGTGTTCTTCCTACTAACTCAAAAACAGTTCGTCAACGGGTGCACGAAGGCCTTCCCGTAACGGAAGATATCTCGTGGTCTGATGTCGACCACGAGCAATACCTGAAGCCGGTACTCGACGACGACGCTGTGATCCTAGGTCTCTTCGACCTGCCTGAGCTTACGCCGGCAGGAGCACCAGCATCGGGTAGTAGCGGCGACAACGCGGCTCTAGTCGACGACTTGCTGAAGCGCAATGGCGAGCTCCAGGAAGATCTAGCCCGCGTCAAGGCCCAGTTCGACAGCTACCGCGTCGCCGTGCAGCAGACGCTCGACGAGCGCTGGGGTGACGTCGACCAGGCCGAAGCCGAGGCGGCTAAGGCAAACAAGGGCAAGGAAGTCGAGAAGAAGGACGACTCAAAGTACTACTGGGAGTCTTACGCCGGAGCTGGTAAGCAGACTAACCTCCAGTCTCCCCTGCTAGATTTAATTTTAGCTGATTGCTTTTCCCCATGATAGATATCCATGAGACGATGCTCAAGGACGCGGTCCGCACCGACGCGTACCGGGACTTCATCTACAACAACAAGCACCTCTTCGCGGGCAAGACCGTGCTAGACATAGGATGTGGTACAGGTTCGTCTTACTTCTCTTTTCGCTTTCTTTTTTCCCGTCTTATATCTACCCCTTACCCCTGCCCCCTCGTCCCGCCCCCCGTCCGAGCCTAGCTAAAAGAAACCCAGGAATCCTAAGCATGTTCTGCGCACGCGCCGGGGCCTCCAAGGTCATCGCCGTGGACGCCAGCGCCATCATAACCAAGGCGCAGGAAAACATATTCCACAACGGGCTCTCGTCGGTGATCACGTGCGTGCACGGCAAGATGGAGGAGGTCGCCCTACCCGTGGACGAGGTTGACATTATCGTCAGCGAGTGGATGGGGTACTGCCTGTTGTTCGAGGCCATGCTGCCGTCCGTGCTGTACGCGCGTGACCGGTACCTCAAGAAAGACGGCCTACTAGTCCCCTCGCACGCCAACATCTGGGTGGCGCCTGCTGCTGACCCCCAATACGTCGCCGACAACGTTGCCTTCTGGCGTGATGTCTACGGCTTCGACATGCGCGCCATGCAGGCCGGCATCTACGACGAGGCGCGCGTACTAACCTGGCCTCTCCCATCCTCGTCGCCACCCTCCTCTATCTTCTCCCCCTCCCCAGAACACAACGGTGAAACCACCATCCCCGGCCCTCCTAGCGCCTTCAAGCTCCTCGACCTATACAAGACCAAGACCTCAGACCTGTCCTTCGCGGCGCCCTTCTCCAGCACCCTAACGCGGGACGTCGACGCGCTAGACGGCTTCCTGGTCTGGTTCGACATGTTCTTCTCGCCGCACCGCGACTCCGCCACCAGCGCCGTGAGCCTGACCTCGCGGGCCGACGAGTGGGCAGCCGCCGAACCGCAAGACCGCGTGGCGTTCACGACGGGACCGCACGGCGCTGAAACGCACTGGAAGCAAGGGCTACTGCTGTGCAAGCCGGACAAGAAGACCGAGCCGAAGGACGATGGCGGTGCTGGTGGTGGTGACGAGAAGAACGTTTCCGGACTGAAGAAAGGCTCCGAGATCAAGGGCGAGATCACATTCGCCATCCCGGAAGATCACGCGCGCGGGTTGAGCATCAAGGTTACGTGGAACGGCAACAGGAAGCAGACCTGGATGCTGCGGTGAGAGACAAGTTAGGATAGAAGAAAACAAAAGAGAGAAGGGGGAAATGAGTTACGAATTGCTATTTAGATAGCCCTACTAAGGATAGACCGTGACTGTGACTCTACAAGTGAGCTTTAGCTTGGACATTTAAGGTCAAAAGATGATAGCATTACCTAGCAGACTTCATCACCAACATCTTAATTCGTGGATGTTGTAGGTAAGCTGACAGCCATAAGAAGGTCACGAAGTCAGCATATGATTAGTTGTTTGCAATGCACAATTCATGATTCTGCGCGGGGCTACTCTAGTTCTCTGTCGTAACGACTTCTCATGCCTGAACCGGCAGTTCTATGAGCCTCTCGGCCACTCCCTTAACGTATCCCATACCAGCATGTATACTCGTGAGGATGACAGAGCTCTTCCGACATCATCATTGCGAGCTTCAGCATCTAGCTTCTTCTAATGCACCCCTTTGAAACGCCTTCCATAATCTATTTGTGGATGCCTGCTACCGAGGAATGAAAAAATCGTTAAGGCATAGGAAGTCCGCGGTCCTAGCGCTGCTGATAAGGGTTGCTCGGTGAGCGTGTCCTCTGGTTAGTCGGGGGCGGCCCGCCTGGTTGGTTGGTCCGACTAGATGTCTGAGGATATAGTGTATTTCCTGGCTGAGAAGTGGTATGGTATGGGCTTGGACCGCCCACCTGCGCTTCTTCGTCATAAGGGCCCATGTGTTGAGTTACCTGAAAGCCTGGCATATTTTCGCTTATGGGCTGCGAAGGCAGAGTTTCACCTGCTCGGCGACGACCACCGCTACGCTGGCTCTCCCGCTTATGGAGCTCCAAACGTATAGACTCTATATCATGCGAGCGCTTGCGTTCAATTGATTGGTCGCCGGAATCGTCCGAATCGTCACGATTATAACCCCAGTCATCAGCCACCGCTCTTGCAGGGTCGAGTGTGTTGATGCCTTGAGCAGCCTTTGCCTCCCGATCCTCGGGTGCTCGAGACTTATTAGATGTTGAAGTATTCCTTGCCGGCGCCGTTGGCACCATGCGTTTACCTTCCTTGTCCTTGGCAGCGCTGTTACGAGCGGCGGCAGCGTCCGAGTCCGAGACATTAACAGAGTAAGACGGGTTCGTGGGGCCGCCTAATGCCTCGCCGCCACCGCCAGGCGCGTAAATAGGCACTCTCTTCAGCGCAAGCGTAAGTGCACACATGAACTTGGAGCGCCGGGTAGCACGGACAGCGTCATTATGCCAATTCGACTTGTGCTTGATACCAATTTTCAGCTGGAGCTTGTCCAAGTCTCCAACGCCTGCAACTCCAATGGTAATATCCGGCTGGAAGTCTCGCGCGTTCTCCGGTGCCCGCACAAACTTTTCCATCTCGAGCCGGAGAAGTTCAATGTCCTCAAAGGAGGTGTCGTATGAGACGTTAATATCAATCATCTCCTTCATAGCCTTGCTTCGTGTAACATTCTCGATCCAAACATTGTTCAAGACAATGTTTGGCACCTGGACGACCTGCATCTTGTCGATACGGTTAAAGACGGTGTAGAGCAGGGAAATCTTCTCGACAACCAGCTGCTCTTTCTCCGAGCCTGCGATATCGACCCTGTCGCCAACATCGTAAGGATGCTTGACGAACAGGAAGATGCAAGAACCCAAGAATTCCTGAGTTGTGACGGCGAAGACGAAGGATAGCGAGAGTAAGGCTGTGCCCGCAGTTGCGAGCGTGGTGATGAACGAGCTCTGGAAGAAAGCGACTGCAACTGCGTGTTAGTTGAGTCTCGACTGGGGTCATTGATGGGCACTTACGGAAGATGAAGATCACAATCAGGAGGACAATGAACAGGAGGACCTGGTCAAACACAGCCAAAGCCTGACTGATATCCTTCATGCTATTTCCTATAGCCTTTCTCTCTTTCCCGATCCCGACGATCTTCCTAATCATCTCTTCGAGGCTAATATCTCCGTTCCCGTCCGCATCGATCGCTCCAAAGCATTCTTCGGCTTCATCGCGATGTGCTGGGCCGAGGACTTCGATGATATCGTCAACAAACAAGGCCTCGTTACCCTCCACGACAAATGACATCCAAATACGTTTCGCAAGCGCCTCCGAGGTTCGAACTTTTTCAAGGGCCTCCACGACTATCGAGTGAGCAGAGTTGGGGTTGAAAACCTGCTTGCCAGTGATCTCAGAAGCCAGGTTTCCGAACACAGACGTGACTTTGTCGCCGATGCGGGTCACATTCCCAATTAGTCTCATGGGTGTAGCTACTCCGCTCTTCTTGCTTCTTTTGCCCTTCTTCCCACCGGCGAGCATCAATTCGATACTATCGTTGATGAGCTCATCCTCCTCGATGAACTCGGGACAGTACATGGGGAATAGTTGGCGAGAAGCGTCGTACATCAACCCCAAAAGAAAGACCTCTCGTTTGGAGTCCTTTATCCGATTGGCAAAGGACCGCTGGTGGTATGTTACGCTGATGAGCTGAATAATAGCCTTCTCGATGAGGAAGACAGCCGATGAAGCGAAGAGGGCACCCAGGATTCTCCGAATCGTGACGACCCAGTCGACATTGTCAAATCGTGCTATTATCAGACCTGTGAATATGAAAAAGGTGGCCATGGCCCAGAAGAAAAGCGAGAGTGGAATCTCGAGAGCACGAATGACGACAGCATACTTGCGAGTCCCGGCGCTGACAACACCGGTGAAGAACATGAACACGGGTGGCAGAAGGTGGGCAACGATCTTGCTAACCCACAAGCTCAGCCATGCCAATTCTATCCAGAGGAAAAGATCAAAGAGTTGTGGTCCAGGCTCGTACTCGGCAGGAATCTCTCCAGGATTCGTCTGTGGACCATTGCCAACGAGAATTGTGTCCTTATTTCCCGTTGCTGGAATAGCGATGAGAGGGATGGCCAGGAGAAGAGCGATGGGAACGATATAGACGAGATACCGCGTGACGACGGACGCGTGAATAATCATATTGTAGAACTTTCCCATGGCATTGAGAGATGCTTCTTCAGAAGCCAAGTTATCATTTTCCTTGGACGGATCGTCCTTCTTGGCTCTCCTCCGACCACGATGGAAGAAGCCGCGCTTCTCGTTTTCGGGCAGATTCTGGTTATCCGTGCTGAAGCCAGTAGCAGTGCCCTGGTTGGGCTTTCTAGCGCCGGTCGAGCTAGCATTGCTCCGTACTTGGGTCAAGGGAATCTCGTTGTCCATGTCGGGTCGTGAAGTGCCCAGTTGCACAAAGCCTCTCGGGGAGCGGATCGACATTAGGGTGGAGAGAGGTCTATAGGTGAAGAGATAACGTAAGGAAGTAGGTAATGTAGCTGTTTAGGTGCGACCCGGCAATACGGTTCACAAGTGATCCCTTCTTATTCTTTGGATCGGTTATACACAAGCGAGTGAGCTATAGACAGTATCTTCCTTAGGGACAGCACCAGGCGATCGGTTGGAAGTGTGATAGAGCGGTGCGTTCAAAGATAGTTTACCGTATACCTCTAGGATACGGCGTAGGATCGGAGCAACGAGGTAAGTAAAAACGAAAGACTGATGAAGAGCTGTCTAATAGAAGGAGGAGCATATGCAGATCCAAAAGCATAGAATGCTTCGTAGGGGATCGAGAAACGGTCAAAGGCGTGTATAGAGAAAAAGGAGAGAAAGAAAAAAGAAAGATCGTAAAGTCTAGATAGAATTACACATACAAGAAGGAAGTAGTACAAGATGAGGGAGAGTGCAGGAGTGGCTTGCAGATGTGGAGGATTGACGCGTTGGAAGGTCCGCCGTGGGTCTCGAGGTTCCACACGAAAATCGATCTAAAAAGATCGAGGACGGCATGCAACTGCCTGGGTACGTATCGAGTTTCATTTGTGGAAAGTGCATGCGATTCCGAATAATTATGTACATGGTCTAAAGCCTCTTTATCTCATCTTTAAGATGTTTCAACTCGTCCAATTCGGCCTTGCCATCTAACCAAACTTTATTGTCTACTCCTTCTATTCTAAGAGTTCAAGTTATGGGTTGAGAGGTTCTAGATAAATTTACATGCCAAGAGGTGCCATTGACGTTGCTCAGGGGTAGCGATCTAGATGTTTCAGCAGAATTGAATGTCAATTGCATGAAGCTGATGTGGTTGGCCAATTGCTATAAGATTATTAACCCTGGTAGAACTTACCCGGGTCAGGGGCTCTCGGTAAGGTAAAAGCAAAAATAAAAATTCGGTAACTTCACACTATTCCCGTTATGTCGATGAAGTCTTGGAGCTTAGTCTATTATAGGTAATAGTCAGTCCACCTCGTATTATCAAATATTATTATATTATCAAAGAGAAATTCATTGTCTAAGCCACTAAGACCCATCTCCGCCGTCGTCATGTTTCAGGAGTCTGCAAACTGATGATGATTCTTTCCCATCTGCCCTTTATTAGCGCTAGTCGACAAGCAATCAGAGCATCTCGTAATGTTATTTTAATCTTTATTTTTACGCTAACTACCACAGCGGTTAGGATGACGAAAAGATCAGGTGAATAAAAATCTTCCCCTCGCGATATTCGATCTCGGTTATCATCTCATCCCGAATTTTAAATGCCACGGTGTATAGGTATTCCCCGAGTGGATGTATGTAGATCCTCAGGCCACGATAATACAGATGCCATAAATATGTATCCTATCGTATCTTAGGCTCTCCACATCAAACAGTGTGCTACAGCTATTAGTCAAAAGCCGAGAGATATCTGCCTTGGAAACGATCCAACCAAGCTGCATCATGAGCAAAACAGAGAAAGAAAGCGGCTCCAGCGGATTAGAGTCCGTCAGCTGAGAGAGAAAAAAGTGGTGATACTGTAGATCTCAGATCCATTCCTCGAGGGTCTTCTCCAACAAATCCAGCCGAATGGCTCAGACGGGGGGCTGATCGATCAATGTCACGATGGGCCACTATCGATATAATGCATAACAGAATCAAGCTTTTGTCGTCAATCTTGCGCGTCGTGCTGGCGGAGGAGGCTGACGAGGTGGTTAAAAAGGGGGAGAGGGGCTGGTTAGTTATGAAAATCATTATAAACCGGAATCCACTTGAGCATATGCGAAGTGCCGCAAGCCCAGATTCCAAAACGCGCCGGGCAAGCCACCGCTGCTGATCGTCATCACGTCGACTTGCGAAAGTCTTTCTAGCGTCGGGACTAATGCTCGACTAGTTGTGACATCAACTTACAAATCTTGTCTGTTGATTTACATAATAGTCGTTCACGGCTGTCGTGTTGTAGCTCATAGTATGAGCTTGCCTCCTGTTTTGATCGCCATTCTGACAGGCTTACGGCATACCAACATGGCCTCGAGATGAATAAGATAGTATCGAGTTATGATTTACAGTCTACCTCTCACAACTCCACTATACAGGATCAGAAGTCCAGAGAAAGGCCCTTCTCATGAGAACGTTCAGTATACCATCTCTAGTCTCAACTACATAGGGTATGCATCCTCAGCAGCCGGATGCTTATGAGCATTCGAGCCGTTCCAAGAGTAGCGACGGAGAGCAATGGCTTCTCTCTCCGCCTGGGAAAATATGGTGACGGCATCAGCGCCAGTGGCCGTGGCGCTGCTTTGTGATTCCGGCATCCTATCAGATTCTTCAGTATCAACAGTCGCCCCTGTATCGCTGACAGGCGCTAAAAGATTCTCCATCACGATGCTCGGCGGTCTGGACGTGATGTCGTCAGGCTCGTCGAAGTGGTAGAGCGGCTCTAGGCTGACGCCGGGCCGCCATAAGATGTAGCGTTTGAACCACCACGGGAGCGCCTTGGTAGTGTTGTACTTGATAAATACGCTCGTGGGCACGGCAAAGACGTAATCCAGTTCTTCGAGAGTATGCTGCTTCGTCTCGGGCATCCAGAGGAAAATCATAATGAAAGCTGCGATGTTGAACCCGGCATATAGACAGAAAGCCCCCTAATCAGTGCACAATGTCAGATATCGTTCGTTATCATATGTCCGCAAAGGGGCATCGGATCAAAGATGTGGCATCGACTTACGAGTACACCCATAGCTGCAAGGATCTTGGGGAACGTGATTGACAGTACAGCTGCCCAAAAGAGACAAGTCGCTACAGCCCAGGACATTCCGACCTCGCGATGCGAAAGCGGGAATACCTCTGCGCTGTATGTGAAGGGTACGGGCCCCTCACCGGGCGAGTAGAAGACGGCAAATAGGTAAACGAAGAGCGCAACTAGTCCCACGTGAACATTGGACGTCTTGGGGATGAGTGTGCAGAGCCCGGCCGCTAGTAAAGACCATGCCATATTGGGGAATGTAAATAGGAGAAGCGAACGACGGCCGAAGGTGTCAATCGTCCAGATTGCAGGCTAAGCAAATAAGAAGTTGACCAGGCCGAAACCCCACGAGGCGAGGAGGGCATTGAAGTCAGATGTCCCTGCCTCTTTGAACACTGTAGATGAATAAAAGGCTATGATATTGATACCTATGAACCATTAACTAAGTCTATTGCATTAGGTAGCTAGGCGTATAAGCCAACTTACCGCACATCTGTTGGCCAATCATGACTACGAAGGAAGCGAGGGTTGCTCTTCTGACACGAGGGATTGTGAAGAGTTGGACTAAGCGCTTCGCATATGTTGAATCACCCATAGCGTCTGCCTCGATCTTAACTTGGGCGTAGATCGAATAGAGATCGCGAGCCGCCTGAACAGGGTGGTTACGCAACCGTAAGAGCGACTTCATGGCATCTTGATACCTACCTTTCTTGATATACCAACGTGGTGATTCTGGGCATAATAAAATGAGAAGCACAAGTGGAATCGCTGGGATGAAAGCCGAACCAACTTGGACTGTAAAGAACTTGTCAACGAGGTGAAAGAAAACAGTGCCAAGATAAAACACTTACGCCTCCAGGAAATCCGCCCGACTTTGCTGACTGCTAGATTGGCAGAGCACCCGAGGAAGATTCCGAAAGCCGTCCACAACTGCCAGGACATCACCAGGGCACCCCGAATGGACGCCGGGCTATTCTCGGCCGCGAAGATCGGCACGGTCGAAGCCTTGATGCCCATACCTACGCCGAGTATTATTCTCGAAATAAGGAACTGTTGCCAGTTCTGAGTTATAGCTCCGCCGAGGGGTGTGAGCAAGCAGAAGACAGCAGAAATGAAAATAGTTCCTACAGAGTGCTTAGTTGTAACCCCCTAATACTAGGGCAATTCGCTTACCTCGTCGACCAAAGAAATTATTCAATGGGTCCGAGAGCCAGCAACCGATTAGTGATGATCCGATGTAGGGTGCTGAGTTGATGAGACCGACGAGGAGAATATCGTGGTCAGAATCTCCGCCGATGCCAAATTGCGCGGGGAATGACAGGTTGGCCCCGTTGCTGCCCTCTTGATCCCATCCTGCATGGTTGATAGCATTAGAGAAATATCTTTGAAGATGTTGTAATAAGAACCATATCTCACCTTGTACAGCTGCCCCTATGGAGCAGGTGACGATTGTCAGGTAAAGGAGCCAGGGAACTTTCCACTTATGTGTTATTTCTCTTCTCAGAGTATCAATCTCCTCGGCGTCGAGTGCTTCCGGGCCCCTGATATCCTCGAAACCGGTGGGATCTTGGGCGATGAGCGCACCCTTGCGCATGAGCGGAATGCACTCGCACAAGCCATGCCATTCAGAAAATCTGGTGACCTGGCCAAGGAGGAGTTCCCGAGGAATACTAGCCAGTGGATTCGAGATCCTATAGTTGTCAAGTTAGTTCCTTAACCTATCGTGATAACGGCCTAGACCACACACTTTGCACTCAGGTTATGGTTCATGGCGACCTGTGCCTTTGTATCTTGACGACCACTTTCGGTAGAAGCATCGTAGCGGTAGGCTGATGTCTTACGGCTAAGTCGGCCTCTATTGGTAAATGGACTGCAACATACTCATATGGGGATTGATTTCATGTTGCTTACGGTCGTATTTGTTCAACTTTCTCCGACATAATGAATATGAGTCTGGTCGTGAGGTTAAAGCATACTGATAAATGTAGGATATGTAGGATATGTGAGTATAGAAATGGAGTTCCTAAGGAGAATGAAATATGACGAAACAAGGGAATAGAGGTTAGAAGCTGTAGGTGTAGAGTAGAGTGTTTCTAAATGTCAACCTGTAAGGCACTACTACCGTTACAAGACGCAATGTCAGACGACGCCTTAAGACGTTGGTAGGCACAAGTTGCTAAAACCCGCTTTCCTTATTAGATCGCCGGTAGGGTTTACCTTGCTCTCTGCCTACATGTGAAACCTGGGACATGTTAGATGACCTGTTTACCTTCATTAGCCGCTGTGTACACCTAGTAATGAGTCTATTGAGTTCTCCCTAGATCAACGACGTTTAGGTCTTAGTTGGAAAGGAAGCCATCGACATTAACGAAACCATACATACTGAGGTAAATGCAAGCCTCGGCCATCACGGATTGCACCATAGTAAGTCCAAACATCCAATCGATTTTCAGTGAGTATATCGCAACTGAAGACAAGTGAACGCCTCCAAAGGCGTCCACCCTCGATAAATATCCGCTAGAAAATGGCTGGTGATACATACGATTCGGGGTATCTCAGAAAAAATACATGTACATAAGCTCAGCAGCTAAGCGCCAAGTCAACGCCATCATCGCTTGCCCGCTATCGTGTCCCTTAAACCAATCATGAGAGCCGTAATACAACATATACAGTTTACACGCCGTGAAACCAAAGGGGCCACGTCCATTTTCAATCAACAACCCCCTTTCTTTAGAGCGGCTGCTGCTGCTGCTTCCCATGCTGCAACCCCCTCAAAAACTGTGTCGCATCCTCGTTCTTCTTGTTCACTATGCGTACGAGGTCGGTATACCTTCTACGCCAGTACTCCGTTGCCGCCTCCCCTTCCGCCGGCACGTCGACTGCCGACAGTGGCCGTTCGTCCGGCTTCTGGAACCCCCTTTTCCATCGGTAGTGCGGCACCGTCTCCGTGACTTGGAACTTGCCGCTCAAGGACCCGTACCGCAGGCCCCAGGCACAGTGGTACTTGGTGTAGTCGGCGCCCACCTCCAACCGCTGCACGCTGTTGCCGCCAGCCTTCATCATGTATTTGAGCCCCGCGAGCGCCGAGAGGTTGATAAGGAAGGCTTGTTTGGTCGGGGCCTGCTTCGAGACGCCTTCGATGACTGCTTTGACAAGGGCTACTGCCTCGTCGATACTAGCGGGAGACCCGGGCTGCCCCTTTTCGTCGTACCAGGTGCATTCGAGAATGTCCGCAACGAACATGGCTTCTATTTCGTCGCAGTTTGTCCTATCGCTGTCGTTTAAGTCAAAATGCATAACCGAGCCCGCATGACCGTCAGCTGACGCGGACGTGAAAGGGGTTGACGTGCGATCAAACCCTGTAAATCTGTCCTCCATAGGGGTATCTGTCGTTCCATTGTTACCGTTGGCAGCGTTCCCGTTCACCGTGCTTTTCCCATTAACCATCACAACAGGAGGTGGAGGAGTTGCGAGCCTAACAGGTCCCCCAGCCCTTTCCGGCACTTGGAGAGAGAGGCGGCCCGGCCGGGAAGGTCGACTACCGTGAGCAGACGTTGGCGTCGTTATTGGGGCTGAGGTAGGCCCTGCTGACTTAGGTATCGGGTCTGGAGGGAGCATTGGCGTAGGGGCTGTACTTGACTGAGGCGTGTTCTGCTCTAGGGGCGTCACCGGGACTTCCCTGCGCTCGTCAGGAATTGCTGATAATGGGCTTTCGTTAATCCGGTTGACTGGAGGCCTCCCACGAGGTCTAATACCCGTGGGTACTCCACCGCTTCTCCAAGCAGAAGAGACTACCTTGGCTCCATGGCGGCGACCGAGACCCTTTGTTTTGGGACTGATTGCAGAACGAGGTTCTATGGTATCTCCCCAGAATGTCCCTCTAGTCGACGGCGTCATTGCAGACTGGGGATAGGCCGACATTGGCTCACGGGAAAGGTCGTTACCCCATGGAAAGGCTGAGTGCCCTTCTGGTAATATGCTTGACCTTGGGTCGGCCGATGGGAAAACGAACGAGCTTCTCCCGTCCGGGTGGGCGGTCCACGGATCTAGGGAATCAGGACGCGCTGTCCTAGGTTCTCCACCAAACGACGGAGAATCTAGTCGTGGTCTTTGCGAGGGGGATTTGCTGAACCCATCATCCTCTGGTCTCTTTCGTCCCCGGCGCGGCCGAATGTGAGGCAACAAAGCGCGTAAAGCCATGTCATCTTCGGCGGCAACCCCGTCCCTTCCATCTTCGCATACAGGGTTTGGGTCAGTAGGGATCTGATTCCAATAGGGATGCGGGTTATCCATTAGGTAGTCAAAGAAGGCATTAATGTGCATAGAATGCATCCATCGCTACTAGGAGTAAGCATATTGTTCACTGAATAAGTGCCGCAGAGTTATTGCTGGATGGACTTTACCTTTAACCGAACAGCGTACTGCTGTATCTTCTGAGAGCTTTGCCCCTTGTCATGATCGGGTGGCTCGACGCCTAGTTTCAGGGCCAACTCGGCCCACGTTTTCAGTTCCTTTGCATGCAGCTTTTTGATAAGTTCAAACAAGGCGAATGTGCTGAAGCTCTTGCCCTCACTTTTCGGCGGACTTCGAAAGGCCTCCCTGAGTGCGCCTGTATTTGTCTCCAAAGGCACTGCCGGATTGCAGTAGAGGATGAAGCTCACATATGCGTCTTCGATAGAAGCACTAGTCACGCCTCTTTGAGGTAATGTCGGTCTTACGAGTCCTACAGACCTAGGCGTCTCATTTTTGGAAGGAGATGGAAGCGGATTGTATCGGCGAGTACCGTTGCTAGTTGGGGTCGAGAGCGCCATCTTAGTATCATAAGACAGCGAAGCCCGCAACGGTCCCCATGGATAGATAGTATAACGAAGACCTGTAGTTATAAGAGCGGTGGATCCTTTCGGCTGGGAGTATTTGTACTATAGGCTCTTTGGTTTGGTGTATTGATTGGATGACTAATGCGAGACTCCTCTCTCATCGGAATTATGTATGACAAGACCTCTGTTTCATTTTATACAATTGGAAAGAAGCACAGTTGGTTTGCTCATGTAAGCCTGAGTAGCGTAAGTGATACTTAAGGTGTAAGATAATAAGATATGTAGTAGTAGTAAGACGTTTTAAATGGCTACCTAAAGTAGAACTTAAGTGACATATGTCAGAGCGGTTTACTTTCATCAGTTGAGTAATAACGTGCGGGTGTGGGAAAGGTATTGAAAGGAGTTAAAATGGCTAGGTGAAGGCTCCCCCGGTGTCCAATGCCTATTATGCCGAATTCTATTTTGAGAGTTGGTTGGCGGAGGCTGGTGCCACAAGCAGCGCACGGCTGTTTTAGATGGGCCGGGAGTTGTCGTGCATGTAGCTATTTTTGGAAACAAGTAACCACGTGACTGTTCCGTTTAAGACATTCTGCATTAAAGTCTGCAGCTTTGGTGGCAAGAAAGCGAAAGCCCCCAAAATTCAAATGTTACAAATTTGCCCCTATTTCCTATGGGCCCCTATTTCTGTGGAGGCCAAACAACTCGATACCAACCAACTCCATCGTCAAAGAAATACCTGAGATGCAGGAGATATGTCTTAAGGTAGGATTGCGGCGGAAAAATAATGTAATACTGCACGTCACGGACTTCGTATAATTCATTAATCATACCATCACGGTCACTTTGGCTGCAGTTTTGAAACTTGCATCGCTCTGATCACATTGTACGCCTCGTCGCAAATATAGGGTTGGTAAGGCTAAGTTCGCCTATCTTTAAGTACCTCTAGGTAATTAATAAAATGACATTGTTGGTAATTGATGTTAGTTATTAGGTATGTTATATTGAGGTCTTGAAGCCCTTTAAATATTAGATGAAGCATAGTAGGGAAGAGACTAGTTAGGCTCAAGGCAGAATAAAATACCAATGTAATAACAAGTACATATAACCTCTAGATCACAAGTTCACAAGTTTAAAGATTACAACATTCTTCAACGTGTACACAAGTACTTTCGCATGTGAAATTCCAAGCTCAACTCAGAGTCTTTAGAGTGACGAATTGGATGCGGGGCTAGCCGGGGAGAACATGGGGAAGAATGCCGACCTCGTGCTAGACGGGCCCTGACAAGGCGCGCATTTCGGCTTAAGCTTTGGTAATTGGCAGAGGGCAGCCGCATTGTGATGCAATCGGACCTCGGCTTCTAAGCCATCGATAAAGCTTCTAACTTCACCTTTACCTAGGTCCTTTGTACATTCCATGTTAAATCTCATCTCTCTTATTGATCTATGGATTGTACTTTTATCTCTTTCAACTATCTCCTCGAGAATCTGATGGTTATTCTACCGAAGCTCATATTACCGTATTAGAGCTACATACATACCTAACTAACTAGGTACTAAAACAAAGCAACAATGTCGTCAACGAAACCCGCCCTCCCACAGAATGATAACGTCGCGCATGCCCTCGCCGGTGCTGGCGGAGGCATCTTATCTATGGTCTTGACGTATGTCTGAGTTTTCTTGGTGTGGGTGTGGGTGTGTATAGGTGTATGTAACGTGAAGTACATTCGTCTAACCACTTCGCGCGCGAACAGATATCCCCTGGTAACCCTCTCGACCCGCGCGCAAGTAGAATCCAAGCGGGCCGAGACCGCGTTCCTAGCAGCCGTACGGCAGATCGTCGCACGCGAGGGCTTCTCGGGCCTGTACGCGGGGCTTGACAGCGCCGTCTTCGGCATCAGCGTCACCAACTTCGTGTACTACTACTGGTACGAGTGGACGCGCGGCTTCTTCGAGGCCGCCGCCTCCCGCGCCGGTCGCGCCTCTAAGAAGCTGACCACCGTCGAGGCTATGATTGCCGGCGCCATCGCCGGCTCCGCCACCGTCATCCTCACGAACCCCATCTGGGTTGTCAACACGCGCATGACCACGCGCAAGGGGCAGATCGAGGAAGAGAAGGAGGCCCTGGGGGAGAAGAAAAAGCAGCCGACCACCCTCGGCACCCTAATGGCGCTGCTACGGGATGAGGGGCCGCAGGCCCTGTTCCGTGGTGTTGTGCCCGCCCTTATCCTGGTCATCAACCCCATCTTACAGTACACGCTGTTCGAGCAGCTCAAGAACAGCTACGAACGCCGGCGCAAGCGCAATGTCACGCCCGCCGTCGCCTTCTTCCTAGGCGCCATCGGCAAACTGTTCGCTACGTCCATCACCTACCCCTACATCACTGTTAAGAGCCAAATGCATGTTGCCGACGACGGCGTGAAGCGCGAGGGCATGACGCAGGCCATTCGTCGCGTCATCAAGGAAGAGGGCTATGCCGGTCTGTACAAGGGTAAGTTCTAGCTTTCTCGATTGACTGAGGCTGGTTGGGATTGACTGACCGACTGACTGACGTTGCTTAATAGGTATCGGTCCCAAGGTTACCCAAAGTGTCTTGACTGCCGCGTTCCTGTTTGCCTTCAAGGACGTCTTGTACGAGCAGACCGTCAAGCTCCGAGGTGCCACCCGACGAGCCGTCAAGGCATAAAGGAAATGATTGGTGACAGATAGGAATTTATTTCCTTCGTCGTATGACCACGCAGTCCCTATTCATTTCCACAATTTGTATATATTGTATCTTGTATCACACGTGGCGGGCGTCATCCTACGACCACCGACTGCCATCTTAGGTATATTGACGATAGGCAAATGCACGTTATTCTTCAACCTCCATTGCATGACATATTAGGTCAAGGAAGGTTTGATGGGTCCGGAGTAATAGGTATTGACAGCGACGCTGATAAGGGAGGGGATGGAAGTTGGCCAGATGTAGTTCATAATGTATTAACACGGGGTGCCCATACCGTCTCGAAAGGAGACCCGGCAATACACCTAAATAGAAAAGAACATTTATCTAAAGCTGCTAATTCTGCGAGCTGCCATCTACTCTAGAGAATCTAGTATGACTTCCCACCACTAGGCACAAATGCAAAGGTCCACCGAACTAATCCCTTAATTACCCTACCTAAGTCAGCCAGCCAGTCAGTCAGTCTATTTATTACATAGACATGACATGACACAACCGCTTACTCAACTCAGGCAAACAATGCCTGAAATTCACGCCGCAGGAACGAGCTTCGGCACGATCCACCAGTCATGGTAGCACTTCTCACTCGTGGGCATCTCGACCCTGAGCCCCAACTCCAAGCCGCCGCCGTCCTCTCTGCCCCCCGCCTTCTCGAATGCGCGCTGTAGAGTGGACACGGCGACACCGGCCGCGATAGCCGCCCTGAGACAGTTCTTGGTATTGGCGACCCAGCGGGGATGCGCGTTGACGCTGAAAGCTTGGGCGTCGGACATCTTGCTCAAGGCCTCGTACCCCTTGCGCGCCCCACCGACCGCGTTCTCGGCATACTTGAGCAGTTCGTAGGTGGTTGTCTCGGGCTGCAGCGTGGCGCGCGTGAATTCGTCGAAGGTAGGCAGCGCGGGCAGCGCGATGTGCATGAAGGGTTTCATCCGCAGGTCGTAGCGTAGGGTGTCGGAGGCGTAGGGGCGGGACGGCGGACGGACCAGGTCGAGGCGCTGCAGTGCCGTGTACAGACAGCACAGGCCGTCGGCGAACTCCCACGTGCATGCCGCGTCGAGCATAGTGACGCGTAGGTACGCTAGCGACTGCATGTACTCGCGCTCCTTGAGGGCGGTGTACTGGGCCGCACGCCGGGGCGGCGACTGGTCGACGCTACTGCTGCCTTTGCTGGGAGGGCTGTAGCGTGCGTCGTTGAGGTTGCGCATGATGAACGACTTGATACGGTCGCCGTGCTGGGCGCGGGTCTTGGCGAGGTAGTTGAGGTACCAGTACATGCCGGCGAGCTCGTCGGGCTGGTAGACATTGAGCTCGAAGCCGAGCTGGACGATCCACTCCATCTGGCGGAGCTTGTAGAGGTATGCCCAGGACGAGAGGGGCAGAGCGTAGCCGACCTCGCCGCGCTCCGTCACGAGCGGCTTCTCGTCGAGCGCGACCTGGAGCAGTTGGTCGATCTCCTCGACGTCGGCCTGTAGCATGTCCCACTCCTGGATGTTGTGGCACAGCGTGCGCCGCACTCTGCACCTGTTCTGGCAGAATATGCGGAAGATGTCCAGGTAGCACTCGGCCACCCGCTGTCGGAAGATCTCCATCTGCGCCGCGGTCTGGTGGCGCGGGTCGGTCGGCACCTCGATGTTGTCGATGGTAGGATCTACCTGCGGCGCGCAGGGCAGGACTACGATCGAGAGGTCGTGGTCAATTATTTGCCGAATGCTATAGTTACCGAGGACGATCATCTCTTCAAACAGTAAATTCTGCAGCAATGTCCTGATGTAGACTAGGGGTTGAGGCTTTCTTGCTTGAAATAAAGCGACGAAATTCTAAGAGAAGAGTTAGCTCTATTGGTGTTGAATGGGTTCCGCCAACCCACCAAGAGACTCTGTGGTTCCGAGTACTTCAAAACATCCATGATGTCAATTCCGTCCTGGAAAAGGCGTTGGAAATGGCCATAGCACTCGTCGAAGCTAGGTTGGACCATGGGACGTGGGGGCATTGTGCTTGCGAGCTGCCGTTGCAGCTTAGTGCTAAACGCGTCAGGTACCGGCTTTCCCAGCGGATGCTGCTTTTTTATATGCTCAAGTAGGCCGCTCATCTGTACCCAGGGCATCTTCAACGAGTCTGGGTTAGCTTTTCGCAGGCCCGAGAGGTCGATTGCTCTCAGAAATGCGATCCGTAGCTCAAGCCGAAGGTCAAGGGCAGCAGAGATATCCTTGGTAACATCACTGGCGGTGCGTAGGTTATCCCGGGCCTTTTGTAGTAGAGCGTTGATGGGACCGACTGGTATGTCGAAGAGCAGGTTGCGATCATATGTGTTCGTGACAAAGTCTTCCTCCTGCATGGCTGTTAGTTATGGGGACTATTACAGTGCAATTCAGCTCGTTCCCCTGACCTCATAGTAAAGTTCGTCTTTGACTAGTTCGTTCACATAACAACATGCTTTGAGGAGCCCGAGACAATATGCTCGTAGGACGAAGAGAAGCGTCGGCTGCTTCTCACGGCTCCGAGCATCTCTTGTGAAGTCGGCCTGATCTATATTGGTCGGGCGAGGCTTCACGAGGGACTCTACATAGACGCTCGTGAAGAGGGTCTGTGACAGAGGGTAGCCGAGATGCCAGGCCATCTAAGATGAGCATCAAGTTAGTATAATTACAGCCGAGGCGGAGTGGTAAATGGTGCGCCTGAGACACACCTCAAGGCAAAGGAGCTGGTCAATGATGCCTAGGATTTCCTCCGGCAGCAGATCACGAGAGACGTCATATTCCTCGTCGAGAGATTCTCCTTCTGCTAAGACACCACTGTCCATTTTCGAGTCCATGATCTGGATTTTCGGTTAGTGGCTGGATTTCGCAGAGTTGGATGAACTGTATTTACCTCGAGAGCTGCGACGGAATCGAAGAGCGTGAAGTGCTCATCCTTGACGAGTTCGCCGGGCGCCATGGCTATTCACCTAGTTAGCAAAACCGTATTCTAGCATGACACGGGATGCGTGTGCGTACTCTTCACGGCGGAGGCAAACTTCTTAGTGATATCGGTAGCCATAACTCCGGGATGTGAGATGTTCGGAGGCGGCGATAATGGATCAGACTGCTGCATCTTGGGTACCTTAGGTATCTACCAGTCATCTGGGATATGAAAAGAGTTGTGGCGTGTCTTTTGTTAGATATATGTAGTATTAGTAAGAGCTTTATGGATGTTGAACTTGGGTTGTTTAAGCCGAAGCTCAACGTAAACAGAGCTTATAGATCGTTAGACACCTTAGCTTAGAGGTATATGGGTTTACCTTGGATGGCAGGATGGATCATACGTGCTCTGTCTATTTCATACCTAGGGCAAGAAAACAAGTTGAGAAATATGAATATGCTACCTTGTGCAGCTTCGTTAGATATCGTAGTTGTGACGTTGAGCGGACTTGCGGCTGGCGCGGTGGAATGGAACTTTGGGAGGTAGACAAAAACAATCAAGTAGGTGCCTTTTACTAACTTGGAAGGCACAAATGACAACTTTCTTAGCGTCAAAATGCAGTACAAGTATACTTGTATACAGCGAACAGACGAACAAAAGCTTAGGCTTCAAACCATGGGGTTTTGACTTTGTGAGATGAACAGACGTAGCAAAGAATATGAAACAGAATAATGCGATTTGTTGCCAATCTATTGATTTCGGTGGTGTTGGGCACAGCCAACGTCATGCACCGCTGCGCCTGTGCCGCCCGTTATAGAGGTCCACGGTCACGGTCCACGGGTATCTTGACTTATATGTGGCTTGACAACCGTCATCATTTAACATGAATATCGGCGCATTAAATATTCATTCGATGCAGAGACTACAAATCGAGTTCGGTTTAAAGATGATTCTTTTGGTTTTTATACAGCTGTACAAGAGGTGGTAAAATAGTGCCTGCCACCCTCGAACTCGTCTATGCGCATCCGCATCTGCATCCGACTCTCCGGAGTCTTGGCTTCAATCCTCTTCACTCGCATGCTCCCTCTACCAAGAACCTGTGCATTCCGTAGTCGATTATGCTGGGCCGCTCGATGCAGCGGCAACAGCAGCAGCAGCGTTGGCTTCGGCTAGGGGCTTCAGTTCGTTCATCTTGCCGTTCTGCGAATTGAGGCATAAATCCATCAGCTACCAGTTCCCAGACTTTCCTCTTCAGGTAGTCAAAGACAGAAAACTCACCTCCCACTTAGCGAATCGCAGGTCCATATCTCCTCGTCGCTCGGCAGCTAGTCTCTTGTCTTCTTTCAGGCTTCGGCGCACAACGCGCGCTGCGATGGCAAGATAGCGGTTGTAGCTGTTCGGTTCGACGAGCTATTAGCATACTACCGACACATTTGCACTCACCAACCCAATCGAAACAAACAAATCTGTTAACAGGGAGAGGAATCGACTCACGTTAGACCGGCGGCTTTCCACGCAAACACCATTTTGACGGTTGCTCGAGGATCAATTGAGGATAGTGATTGATTGAAGATTCGTTGTTTGTAGGAAGCAAAAGTAGCTGCGGCAGTAGAACCGAGAAAGGCCGCTAGCTAATACCACCTACCACAAAGTGGCCCAAGCGCACACGTGACTATATACGTAGAACTTCAATGTTGTACGGATCCGTACGAACCTTAACATCAAAGTACCTAGGTACAACGAGATGTTTTACCAATGGAAAGATATCGTCATGTTCAACTGATCAAATACTTAAATTCGGAACCAGACCATGTTGTAAAATTCATAGATAATAATATTTATCAAACATATTCACATAATCAAATGAGGTCGTGTACAATCAACGCATAGTTGAGTTGGTAGTTGAAAACTTGAAAGCAGATTCTAGGGGATTTACTATATGCACATAGGTGGCTCGCCTCGACTCTACACAGCAGTGGGTTGATCTGTTGGTACACTTTGATTCCCCCCCTTTCCCCGTCTATACCTTGAGGCCAAGCTCCTCCGCATACGGTAATACGTTCAGGTCACCGACTGCCGCAACTGAAGCCTTGCCATCGATGAGAGACTTCGCCGTCTAAGATACTTATTAGCAACCACAATACAACAAAAAAAGGTTATATAACTTACGGCTTTGAGCTTGTCCGCCGTAACGCTATCGATCGACTTGACCGTCTCAGCAATCTGGAAAGGCTTGCCAGTATGGATGATACCAGAACCGGCAGACAGAAGCGTCGAGACACCCGATTGGCTAGCCTCTAACGCGTCGAACTTCGCCTTAGCAATAGCCTTGGTCAGATCCTCCTTGCTGACAGTTCCCTCAGAAATGCTCTTGAGCGCCTTGACTGCCTCCTCACCAACTTTTCGGACCGAGGCGGCACCGCCGGTGACTTGGATCGTCAGCAGACCCGCGTCAGAGTAGGTTAGGTTGGTCCCTGAAGCAGCCGCTCCGGGAGTCGACGCCGCGGCCTTGGACAGGAGAGTAAAACCGGGCGACCATTTAACACTGGGTTGACCACCGAGCAGCGCGGCCAGGACCGCAACCTCGGGCTTGAAGGTGCCGAAGCTAGAACCGGGGAAGGCAATAACCAAAGCGTTTCCGGCAGTGTGGGAGGTGCGTTGCTCACCACCGTAGTATGTGGTTGGCTTCGTGTTAAGGGCAAGAGCCCTAGTTGGCAATGTAGGTACGCTCTTGAAGAACTGCTCTGTCCACTTGTGCAGGGCGGCCGTCGTAGCTCCATCTCCAACAAGCGCGATGTTCGGCTTGGCGTAGACGGCCCCGGCGTAGTTGGCGATGGTGTGTTCGCTCAGGTAGCCCTTTAAAGGAGTTGAAGGTGTCGGGTATAGGGAAGCACCAAGGCCGGTGTGGAAAGCAACCGAGTGTGCCGAGTCGAGAGCGAGGGCGGAAACATCGTTAGCAAGCTTGGCCTGCTTCAACTTCAGGACCCTCTCGACATCCTCGTGGTATTCGTAGGCTGCAGAAAAGAGTGAGCACGATATCGGAGGTCAATGGCTCCATATAGCTCACTGGTGTACTTGGTTTGAGAGATGACCTCTGCTAGCAGCTCGGTGAAGTAGGGTATGTCCTCTCGCAGGAAGCTCGCCTCGAGAACTAACGCTTCTCTGGTGTGGTATGCGACCAATTGACCTCCCAGAAGCTCAGCTTCTCGTACGATACGTAGGGCGGTTCGCTTATTGGTGTACTGAAGTAGTTACAGGTAATTAGCTCATGACAAAATATCGGTGGACGGCCAGAAATGGGCTTACCTTGAAGGCAAACTCTTCCAGACCAACGGTCAGACCTGGGGCAGGCTGATACCTGGTACCTCCCTTGGCGACGACGGCGAGCTTTGTTGTCGGACCGTGAGAGTCTCTGGTAGCAACCTTGACGCCAGCAACCTCGGAAGTCTCGTAGTTGAAGGAGGATGGCGAAGAGGATGCGGCGGCAGCGTAACCCCGACGCTGAGCAAGCTGCGAGCAGCCTTGCCTGCGGGTAGCAAGCCGGGCACCTCTGGAGAGAGCCGATCTAGAAAACATTTTAAGGGCGATGCCGTCGACAATTGGCGATTGAGAGTGCGACAACAACTTTTGGTTGGCGGATCGTTAAGAGCTTCCAAGGCCCAAGCAAAAAGATGCTCAATTCCGGTAAATTCTCGGTTATGACCGAACTGGTACTTCATTGAGGCTTAAAGAGGCTAGGGTCTGGTCAGCCACTTGCCTATGGCCGTCATTGGCTGATGAGTTCGCCGTGAGAAAAATTAAATTGGGGCGGCTGGGCGGGGAGCTTTTGTCGAGGGACAGGAAGCTTCAACCATTAATCGCATTCCCCGCTATCCTAAAAAAGTAGTTGCGTCGAAATTTATTTTTATTGTCATTCACTTGCGCTACACCAACAATAACAACGACACCATCTTCCGACAGAGCCTTGCATATCGAAGTTATTGTGTCCTCTCTGCGCTCACCGGAGAACTCTTCTCTCCCCTTTTCCCACCTAACCTCAAATGAATCTACGGTAGTACTTATGGTGCTCTAGAGATAGTGAGAGGATCTCTAGAAGCCAACTTCGACAAATCCCCATTCTATCTATTCGACTCATTGCAGAGTCCAAGTTCGGCCAGTCATGTTAGTGGTGAGTCAACATTCCCTCCCATTCCAATCACCACAGCTTTTCACAACCATGCACTAGATTTCTTTTCTTCTTCTTTGTTAAACAGAAGTACTAACAAGAATCGCCATAACAGACTAAAGCTGCTGCAGAACTTTGCGTTCTGCTAATCAGCGAGCTGTATGGCCAGCTCCCATCAGTACGCTCCCCCAAGGCTATGATCCCTCATATTCCCTCTAAGCGACCTTACGGCTGACATGTTCGTTCCCGCAGCGCACATTTGCAGACCTCCTCACAAGAGGCAGATCGACCGTAATACAATTGGCGCAGCATACGTCCCTGAACCTTCGACAAGTGCGCCATGGCCTTGCTGTACTCATCCAGCTGAATCTCATCTTCCACCATACAGACCAAGACTCGGGCGTCACATACTACCAAGCAAATCCCAAAGCTGCTTATAATCTCGTCCGAATTGGAAAGATACTCGATATGGTTCGCACCAAGTACGGATCACATGCGCATACTCTCGTCCACGAGGTTTTTATGCATGGGCACGCCAAGATTGGGGATCTCGTCAATACTCTCAAGGATGGGCACGATGCGCGGGGAGAGACCGTCAACGGCTCATCCCATAATGGCCATAATCATGTCAATGGCAATGGCAATGTTAATGGCAATAGCGTCGGCAATGGCATGATTGACTTGGAGATAGAAGACGAAGATCCTGATCTGGAGGGACAAGCCTATGACAGCCTTGCGCAGCTCATTGCCGTTGGTATCCTCGAGCCACTCACGCCGACAATGTATCAATCTCCGCAGGATCTAAAGACCGCGATCGAGCAAGAATTTCTGGCGGATTATCCCACGGGCATTCGTGGATCAAAGCAGACCAATGAATTTGACAAGAGTGTCCGAGACAAGCTAAGGCAGATTCAAGGCGAAAATGCAAGGCTGAAGAGGAAACTCGAATATGAATTCATGTTCGACTTCAGCTCGAAGCGTCGGAAGCTGACTAACGGGACTATGTCCAACACATTTGCCGGTGAAAGGGCGAGATACGCCCTTCTAGACGAAGTGAGTCCTCATTGAAAAGAAAAGTCGATGGAATGCGCTTCTAACTTCCTTTTCTCCAGCTTGATACTGTCCTTCGAGTGAACTATGACAAGTGTGCGGTCGAGCTTCGCAACTTAAAACTCGAACGTTATGTGGAGGACTTTGTTGGTGATACCACAGCACGAGTGTATGCGACACTGCTTGCTGTGCTAAGCCAAAAGGTGTCTCGTTGTCAGGTTGATAAGGCAACCGAGGTCGAAGATGATGATGGAGACCTCTCTACAGGACCCCGCGTCACCACCCAAGAAGTCTTCGAGCATCTGAGTCCTTCCATTGACGTATCAGCTGGTATTGGGGTGCTGCACGAAGAGGGGGCCGTTGACATCCGTGTCGCAGAGAAGATTCGAAAATACCCTCCACAACTAAAGGGTTCGACTCTGCAGGAGACACTAGAGGAAGGGGAAGAGATCATAGGATCCGACGACGAAGACTATGACCATAGCGGGGAGGCAGCTATCGAATTCGGATTACATGGTCAAAACGGCTCTAATGAAGTCGGCATGCAGGTGGACGATGGCGTCCCAGTCGGGACAAAACGATTGCATCAAATGCGACAGCATCTGCTTATCCTCGCCGAGAGCAACCAGGGTTTCGTGCGTCACTGTGGTGCACGCGACTTTGGCGAGTGGACAGTCGACTTCGAACCGCTCGCACAACATCTGAAATTCCAGGAGCTCGACACGCTGATCGAGAACCGCTTTGGTCGCCAGGGTCTGCGTCTTACCCGAATTCTCCGAGAAAAAGGCAAAATCGACGATAAGGCATTGCCCGGCTTAGCTCTTATGAAGAAGGCGGACGTGCATGTCAAGATGGCCGAGATGGAGATGGCAGGGTTTCTCGACGTGCAAGAAGTGCCTCGAGACAACATCCGATCAGCGGCCCGAACGATCTTCTTCTGGTTCTTCGACCTGGAGAAGACGATGCAGCGGACGTTGGACAATACCTATAAGTCCATGGTCCGATGCCTGCAACGACTAGACGTCGAGCGACGTAAGAAGAAGAACATGCTCTCGGTCGTTGAACGCAAAGACGTGCAGGGGATGGAAGAAGAGAAACTAAGAGGCGATATATATAACGAATACGTACAGTTTCTCGACATCGAGAAGAAGCTCTTTGGTCAAGTGGCAAGGCTCGACGATATTGTGGCGGTCTTCAGAGACTACTAGGGTTCATTCTCGCGTATGATACCCGGACGGAAAGGATATATTTGCATCGGTGGCGTTGGTTCACGGATGGTCTTATGGCCTGAGGGCTCAAAAGTGGCTTTGCATCTAGGGCGGCGTTGACTTTGGCTCACTGGGATCAGTCTTTGTTTCTGGGAGTGGTGAATTGGACCCGTCCCGGACGAGATATGTGTATAGTGCCGAGTTTGCGAGTATACTAGGGGCTATAACATTGCATACGTCTGGCTCTATGTCTAGGGTGCTCTGTAATAGATCTTAATATACCCCAAGTTGTCCCCAACATACTTGAATCGTTGTACCTCTATGCACTTCAACATGAAAATTTGATGGGATTTGTACTCATACTGTCTTTTATGGGATTGTTAAGAGAAAGACATGTTTGAGATAACTACATAACATATTCACAATATATAATGTATACCTACCTAGGTAGGTAGGTAGACTTAGAGAAGAGAAAACCGTTGATAGGCGTGGATGCGGAAAGGCCCGATTCTTAGCCTGAGGACGAAACCTTATCGACGGCCCGATAAGCTAGGGTAGTCCAGGGCTGCCAGGGGACCCTGGAAAGATCTCCAAGCTCCCCGCCAATTTTTGTTAGCGCAGTCCTACGAATTGGGTAAAAACCTTTGGCGCGATTGAAATTTTGTTCAACTCTCGTGAGCTCTTCCTCCTCCGAGTCGGCAACCATTCGCATCCTCGCAGCTTCTACTCCCGCTCAAGCTCGATCTGTCCTCCGGTCCATTCATTCAGTATACCTAGGCCTTCAATCTGTTCCGCAAGAATCTTTACGGCATTGTCTTATAATTATAATTCACAATGGCGCCGATGGTCACTGGCAAGGAGCGCGAGTCGAATCTCGCTCGGCTCCTCGGTTCTGGTAGGTAGGATGGTCGCTACATTGACAGGATAGCTAATTGATATTATACAGGTTCTGCTGGTATCTCTGAATTAGCTGTCTTCCACCCCGTGCGTACCTATTCATTTCGAAATGCTATGACGCAAGACTAATAGGTCCAAAGGTCGACACCATTGCGAAGCGATTAATGAGCAACCAGACGAAGGTACGAACAACCGATCCATGAACTTCGAGGACCATGTACCATATTAATTGCTATACAGATCAAGAATTCTGGTGAGCTGAACAAGGTCATCTTCAAGGAGAAGGCAGAAGCACCGTTTAGTCGGAAGTTCGTCTCGCTCTTCCCGGGGTTAGGTTATGCGGCAGGATACAAGGTCTTGCAGAGAATATACAAGTATGGCGGCCAGCCAATTGCCAGGGATTATCTTGCGATGCACTACGGCAAAGACTTTGAGAGCGCGTTCGGAAAGAAGACAGGCAAGGCAATCATGCATTCGACTGCCGGAAGGTAGGCTGCCTAGCTGCGGATCGTTCGGTTCCAGTTCGCTAACATGAGTCCAAGTCTGATCGGTATCGGCGAGATCGTCCTACTCCCGCTAGATGTCCTCAAGATCAAGCGCCAGACAAACCCAGAAGCGTTCCGAGGACGTGGTATCTTCAAGATCATCTCCGATGAGGGCTTCGGATTATACAGAGGTTGGGGATGGACTGCGGCCCGGAATGCTCCTGGATCCTTTGCGGTATGTTCAGCTAGATACTTTTTCTTGTCCTAGATGACTGACACATGGCAGCTCTTCGGTGGCTCGGCTTTCACAAAGGAATACCTTTTCAAGCTCAACGACTACAACAAGGCCTCGTGGTTCCAGAACTTCATCGCGTCTATTGCCGGTGCTTCGGCCTCCCTAGTTGTCTCTGCTCCTCTGGACGTCATCAAGACTCGTATTCAGAACCGAAACTTCGAGAACCCCGAAAGCGGCTTCCGAATCTTGTCCAACATGGCAAAGAATGAAGGTTTCTCTAGTTTCTTCAAGGGATTAATACCCAAGGTAGGAGATTCGCATCATTCTGCCTCCAACGCGGCGCTAATTTCCTATAGCTCCTCATGACTGGACCGAAGCTGGTGTTCTCCTTCTGGCTTGCCCAGACGCTCATCCCAGCATTCGACACGATGTTGAAATAGAGTGTATTCTAAATTCGTTGGGCAGCATCTGAGGTTTGCTCAACATGTAATTCATTAGATCTGGGCGCCAATGGTCCACTGTATGTATATACGAATGAGCCGGCGTTTTAACGGTTCTGAGGCGCTACGAGGGCGGATTCTATCGGTTTCGACTTATTAGACCTCAATCAGGTAGATATGGAGTTTCTATCTAGGGACCAAAAAGAACAAAACTCGACTCTACACAGCATATTTCCGGAGACGCTTCTGGCTATTAGAAATAATATCCATGAATATGGCCATCGTTTCATCTTAAATTAGGCCTTATCCCGACTATGTTAGATATCAGCCAGGAGTAAGGATAGGGGTACCTAAGGTGAGTGATGCCTATTTGTACGGCAACTTACGTGAAATACACAACGGGACGGCCTATCGGCTCACTACCTAAGGCACGGATGTACCGTACAACGCGTCTTCGTGTACCTACCCAGCTATTTCTAGTCATCAGGCTTATTCCCCTAGGACTCCACGTACTATTACTTATCTAGGTATTCTTCAATGAAACGTGTAGGAACTAGACGCCCAGCTCGACAACGTGTACGCGAGGAGACACGCTCGCTTGTAGTCATTACAAGTTGATTTTCATAGATCACCAACTGAATTTCTACTCATTATTAAACCATGCTCCTGACTAGAAGACGAAGTATTGCGGACAAGCTTGCCAAACGTCTCACAGGGGACTTGAGATATGTGGTGAAACTTCTTGCTCAGGTTTCTGGCCGTCTTACCCTCGTAATTAATGCCTGCGACTTTAACGTGGTAGCACGAAATGCGATCCTCCTTCTATTTGCTCTGACCTCCCTAGATGAGGCCCAGCATCCTGGCAAGGAAGGCGTTATCTAATTTGCCCGCAGTTTTATAGATTCACACCTCATAGGAGTGAACATACTAAGATATCCAGACACCAAGATAAGAAGATATAGTAACTGTGTATCCGAGAGAATAAAATCTCGTCGTAACCATGGTGTCACGATACAGACCAAATAGGGGGTAAACAACGACGTTGTTCCGCAAAGGATTCCCAATAGACCAAGCCTTGACACAGTATCCAAAGTAGGAAAATAAAGTATTATCTTCCCCAATGTCTATATGTACCTAGGTGTGTGAATAGGAATTGCCAATGTAATAGTCAATGATATTTATCTATATCTAGATCCTGTCTACAATAGTATGACTAGTTATAGGGATTAACGTATATACCTACCAACTATCCTGATATATACGGCCCAATCAAATAAATTTACATACTTTATAACAATGGAGACTATAGTATAAATAGCAACACGATAGTAGACAATAGGTCTAGATAGGGCTACGAGCCTAAAGAATGACGGCAAGACGAAAAGTACTCTGGCTACCTTCATAGAAGCTCAATACAATAAGTGACTTAACATAGAGCTAAGGCGGTAATATTATTAGTATAGGAGGTACCTAGGTAGGTAAGGATGAGTAATTGATATGAATACATTGATGATTGCTGCTTTATGTAATATTAACAGACGCTCCTCCTTACATAGTTAACATCGCTCTCTTCCTACACCTTGTTGCGACTATCATTTCCTCAGGGGTTTCCACACGTGGATTTCATTTAGGATACCTTACTCCCTTGTTACCCAGTAGTCTCACCAACCGAGACAAAACGGACCGTCCCTCTAGTCTCCCAAGGATATGGCACCATACTATGTATTAGCCAGCCCCCTCCTGCCGGTAACATCATGGATGATCGACACAGGCGTACGTCTGCTATGTAATAATTCAGCGGCTCGCACGATCGGCGTTTCCATACGCCTCATCCCTATAAGCCCTCTTAACCCATTCTGAATCCTTCTAGACAGAAGGATCATCCCGGCGATTCGTCGTCTGCTGTTTGGCGACAACAACTTCACCAGATACCTGCCCCGAATGTCTACATCATGTGTCATGGAAAAGCTAACTTCTGTCAGCCCGTCAAGCAGTTACAAAGAATCGCTGTTAACAATCTTGGAGAACTATGTTCTGATCCTCGGTTTCGGTACCGAGTTTATCGTCAATTCTTGGCTCCCACGTGAGTTTCGACTCGTTCATTTTTCGGGCATACATGACTAACATGTACGAGGAGGAGAAGCGCGTGTTGTGAGTAATATCTTGAGTTATCATCTACATATTATACCCTTGTCAAGAATGAACTTGCCTCTTAGGGAGTATATGCGGTTTCTTGTCGCAGCAATGCTTTCTTTCGTATCTCCCTACATCGATATACCCTGTTGCCTTAGACTCGCTGTGATACATTCTGGACTTTGCCATTGGCTCTCGAGTATGTCTTACTAGTTGTGACCCAGTGTCATGTTTACAATAGAACAAGTTCTAAAATGTTGAACTAGCTTGCGATTATACAAATGTTTTTGAATACCTGCGCTTAGAGCTCTATCCGGCTGTGAGTAGACTCGAGCTCCACAGGCCCATGCCTTGGCCCCTGATGAGTCTCATATGGAACCGATATTCCCATCTGCTCGGGAGCTTTGTACCCTGCCGGAGGGGCATACCACTGACTTGGAGCCTCGGACCTAGCTTCCGCTTGTTTGGACCATCTTCGAAATTGGACGGCTAGAAAGCCCAATGCCGCAATGAGAGCTAGACCTAGAGGTATTCCAACACCGAGGCCAATTACCATATTTCGGCCATCGTTCGTCGAAGAGGACTCAGTTATCGGGGATGCGCCGGAAGTAGGCTGTGGAGGGAGGCTTGACGATGTAATACCAGCGCTTTGGGATGCGATCAATGCAGTGCTAGTTGTTGTGGGCGGATGGAAAATGTTCGTCCCAACCTTGAGCACGAAAATCTCAATATCTGGGTCTTCGCAACAAGTCGTCGATCTGTTGCTACCACAGCAATGAGACTGCCCGTCACATCGCCACAGAAAGTGGAGTCCTGCTGCATCACCTGTATAGGAGCAATTAGCTTGGACCCAGCCTCTCGGGGCTATTCACTCGCTTCTCTCACGAGATATATGACATGGGTACCTACTCTGTGTTCCGCCGCAATAATTCTGGCAAGGCTCTGCCCAATTTCTATCCGTACAACCTTGCTGGCTGACCATATTATCGATCACAGCGTCCAGGCACAACCCATTTGACATGCAGTAGTCATGGGGGCCACAGCAGTTCGTGACTTCTGCTCCAGGGTCGCAAGCCTTCCAAGCCTCTACCGGCTCCTGGGACGTGAAAGCCCAGGGGAATCCTTGGCTATTGTAGCATGTTGCCTCGATTGTTGGGTATACAAGCCAGCTTAGGACGGCCCATAGCGAGAAAAGTACGCGAGACAGAACGAGGATCTGATGAATTAGCATTTCTAAGTGTCATGGATAGATCAAATATATCAGCGACGGGAAAATCCTACTAATGACTACAGGCGAAGCTCGAGAAGTATCAGTGAATGGATTCAAGACCGTTTTATTTCTCCTTTCCTTCTTTCTTGATCCTCCTATTCTACTTCACAGCATCTAGACTGCCATAGACTAACATCCCAGCGGCTTGGGTCCAGCGGAACTCGAAGTGTATCATTAGTCAAGAGCTTGTCCGGGTATCCCTTGCAGAGACTCTTGTAGCTCTTCAACCAATTAACGATAATGCCAGCCGCAGGACCCAGGGCCGGTGGCTCATTTCAACCAACAGCAGCGTCAAAACAGACGCCAAGGTACAAGTTGTTGGTTTACGGTAGTTTCACAAGAGGAAATGATATACTTGTTTGCTTAGGTTAGCGACAATTCCCATTTTGCAAGCCCGTGCTTCGTCACCAAGACCGTGTTTCGGCAGGGTGCGTGAATGTCTCGTCAAGGTGACGACTATCAATGCACAAACAGCATGGCTGTCGATTCAGCTTAAACGCAGCTCGAGGAAATCTTTGCAGCTTCACTTAACTTTGACTGAATCGGCCTTCATGTCGGGAAAGATAATGCAGCGTCTTCATCGGTCCACGCTAGTCTGCTGTGCTATCCTCGTGCTGATCGTTTGGTACTATCTGTTCCCCAATGACAGAACATATTCTCCCCTATCCGGCTTCTTCGCCGAAGATAGGGGCTTAGAGTTCCTTGATCGAGCAACGAGAAAACTGTCGTTCGAATTGTCGCCAAGCGTCATATACTCGCGGAGATGTATTGAGCCTATTTTCGCATCCGAGGCAAAGAGGCAAGAGGTTGTCAATGTCTCCGTACCTCTCATCGAGGACCAAGTGACCTTAAGGCTTGATCAACTAGACACCTCGAGAAAGGCGCTCACTCGATGTACGCCTATCAAACTCACAGTTCCCAAGCCACACCCCACGGGAGAGAAATTTCCCCATATCATCTTTGGTTTGGCCACTACTTATAAGAGGCTACGCGAGTCTCTCATGTCGATTGCCCACTGGTGTTCTGATCGTGACTTAAAGCTCATCGCGATCGTCGAAGATTGGAATGATCGTGCTGAGGACGTCTCGAAGCTCCAGCAAGAGTACCGAGATAACGGGATCCAGGCGAGCTTCGTCGAACCGCTTGATGGATCGCATACTACCTCGCAGTCTCACTTCATGGTTCTGACCCTAATGGCGACGGAGAGCGGGCCGGAAACTAAGTGGTTCGGCTTGCTAGATGATGATACGTTCTTCCCGCATCTGAAGCCCTTATCAGACGCACTCGGACAGTTAGATCATACGGCCGACATGTATGTGGGAGCCCTGGCCGAAGACTTCGGATCCGTCAAGAACTTTGGGATCATGGCTTATGGTGGCGCTGGCGCTTACCTGTCTGCCGCTCTCGCGAAGAAGCTCGGAGTTCCAGATCAGGCCGAGGCCTGCATTCGCGAGACTCCGCCAAACTTAGGGGATATCATCCTAAGGGATTGCGTGTATCAGCATTCGCAGGCAAGACTGACGATTCTGCCAAGACTGTGAGTTGGCAACTTCTAACACGCAAGCTCGCTGACTGATGGTAAACTATGAAAGATACCAACATGATCTCATTGGTGATATGAGCGGCTTCTTTGAATCTGGCGTAGAACCGATTAACCTACATCATTGGAAAAGTTGGTATCACGAACCAGTTGTCGAGATGGCGACGGCGGCCACCTTCTGCGGGTAAGTACTTAAAGCAAGTTTTCAATATTCCTCCCGTGATTTTACCTCGGAGTGGTAAACCGCTGACGCGAGGCGGCCTGAATAGCAACTGTTTCCTCCAGCGTTGGCGGTTCACGGATGACACAATTCTGTCGAACGGATACTCGATCGCAACATACCGCTATGGCCTAGAAAAGGTTGACCTGGGTAAGATGGAACAGACATGGAGTCAAGTCTATGGCGACATAAACCCCGAGTACAGTTTCGCACTCGGGCCTTTGCGAGAGAAGATGGGCGACGATGAGAAGAAAAGCTATAAGCTCGCGGACAGTGAGATCTCTGCACACGGTGTTATGAGACAACTGTATGTGCGGAAAGGGGACTTTGAAGCTGGTGAGCTCGATGAGGTGGTAGAATTGGAGTGGCAAACGAGGAATTAATATAAGTGGCACGACATAGTGATGAACCACAAGGCAAAATGTGACGAGTATGGAAATTTGAAGTTATTAAAGTAAAACAATAAAGCTTCTCGAGAGATGTACAAGTATGCACGTACTACATATGTACATAGGTAATCTAGAATGGAGACGGACGATGAGGTACATTGGATGTACATATGTACATATGTATGTAATTGCACATGTAAGTGGCCCAAGCTCCACCGGTTGCTGGGGCAACGTCGTGTCACGTTGCAAATCAATGGGGATTGGGCAGGTGCCCCCGATTTGTTTGTCCACACAAGGATGTGCAGAGGTGCGGGACAGCCGCTCAATAATAACTGCCACTACCAACGGTTATCATATCATCACATATTACCCAGGACCTTCTTAGATGAACAAACCCATGCTCCGTTTTTTTTCTTTGTCTAATCCTCAAAGTACACCAAAGTCCGCTCTCAACTGTCATATCTGACTGACTAACATCAATCCTCTCCAATTTCCGCTGAAACGGGGCAGCTTAGGCTATAGTGCCTCCATTACATACAGATATTATTGTTGTTGTCGTTGTTTGATACGAATACCTTGCAAATTCACATAGCTTCAAAGCTGGCTTCGCCTTACGATATCGCAATTCAGAGACATATCATTCCATCCACCAATTTAAACAAAACAGAAACATCATCACATAGAGCCCTGAGGATGGCGCCGGTCGAGCGCGACGCCCCGGCCGACCGGCATCTAAGACACCAACATTCCTCATCAATTGGAGCCATTGTGCCAATGTAGGTTCTCCTCTGCTCCTACCACTGTTGTCCACCAATGTGGCTGTATCGAGGACTTACAAAGAGTTCCAGGTGGGATAGCTCCGACCCCGAGCGGGCACCGCCCCCTCTGCCCATGAATCCCCAGTCGCCCGGCGTCAGCACATCGCGAAGTGGCACGTCGCTGGCTATCCAATCTGCGCATGCAGCTTTAACTGAGAAGGCGCGCGAGAACGCCCTCGTCCCCTCCCTCGCGAAACGTATGGGCGAGACATCACCTGAGCGAGCCCTTGTCCAGAGAGGAAGCCCCCATAAACGAATGCAGTCCCTCCAGCCGGGAAGCGTTAGAGACCTAAGTCTGATGATAGAGGGCTCAAGAGACCGAGACTCGGCAAGCTCTACCCCTCGAGGCTCTCCTGAGAAAGATAGGTCCGTGAGGCCATCAACTCCCATTCGCGGCAGGGACCACGATAGAGAATCGAAATCAGCAGAGAAGGAAAACACTGCTCCAGGTACACCCACACCTATGCCGTCAAGTATGACTTCCATGGTTCGCCCCTCCGCGAGGAGGCCACAGCAGAGCATTCTTGGCGAAAACACGCCACCACAGTCGGCAACCATGCTGGCATTGCAAAACATGCCTTCTACTTCGTCGCGGGAGGCGGTCGAGTCGCCATTGGCAACTGTCACGAACAACTCCATACCTATGATGAAACCTCATCTCTCCACGGAGTTCCTCTCCAACCAACTTTTGACCCTAACCAATATCGCTACCGCGCTTCAGAAGGAGATGTCCCAACTCAGCCGCCGGAGTAGAGACAATGCCACAGACTTGATGAGTCTCAAAGAGGCCACGCACGCTCGGGATGAAGATATCCGCAAGAGTCTGCGCGACCTGGTTACGAACGTGGACACTCCCCGGTACCACCGAGACACCTACACTGGTGGCTATTATCTCGACAATAAGCCGTTTAACATTTCGCCCGGATCCAAGACGGGGAGGCCGATTTCTCTGCCAAGGATCCCATCGCCGAATAGTTTCGCGGCATCCATTGACCGAGAGTCGATATTAAGTACGCCTTCGCTCGTAGGCGGCGACTCACCTGCCACAATCGCCTTGCTAGAGAAGATAATTAGGGAGATGGGAACCAAGGACGGCCAGGATGATGTCTTAGGCCATCTAACCGAATTGGCCAACAAGCTAGCTGGCATGGCTTCGGCTAGCAAGGTGGAGGAGCTCATCCAACACTTGAAAACAGCCAGTCAACACTCGTTCGTTCCTACAGCTGCCGGTGGCGGTGGCAGCGGTGGCAGTGGTTCGGACAAGGCAAGGACGTTGAGTTTCAGTAGTGACGATTCCGGTTCCAAGATCAGCGGAGTGATAAATCATAGGGTCGACAAGATCCTGAATGTCAAGGACAGTCGGCGGTCATCGGCTCCGACACGAGCAAACGATGTTCTCAATGACGATGTCATCAAAATCATTCGTTCCGTTAAAGACAGTGTTGCCCAAGGAGGTGGCTTGACAGCCGAGGTCAAGGCCCTCGTCCGGGAGCTCCGAGGTGAAGTTCTCGGGATGGGAAGGGAAATTAGCCGGAAGCTAGACGACTCTCATGGCAAGACTCCCAGTAAAAGCGAGACAGCGAGTAGGGCCGAGCTTGCAAGGATTGTGGAGGAAGGCCTGGAACAGATAAGAGTGTACATGGCGCAACGTCTGCGAGATCATAGACGAGTGTCCTCGGAGGAAGAGAAGCCTGCGATCGACTACCAAGAGATATATAACTCTCTGAGGACTGCCCTGAGCGACATAGAAGCAACGCGACACCACGAACCCCAGATAAGTAGAGACGATGTCATCGAGGCCGTGAAGGACGCCTGGGAGAATTATAAGCCTGAGATCGAATTCCAACAGATCGGCCTAGAGCGGGACGAAGTCCTTGACTGCCTCAGGGAAGGGTTACAACAGTATGCGCCACGCCACGAGACCCCCCCAGGTGCAACGCGGGAAGAGGTATTCCAGGCAGTCGTCGAAGGGCTGAAGCACTTCGTACCCCCACAGATTGACACCCCAATCAGCCTTTCCCGGGACGAAGTCATCGAAGCTGTTAGAGACTGCCTCGAGGATTTCGAATTCCCGATTGCACCATCAAACGATCTAACCCGTGAAGACGTGGTAGATGCTGTCAAGGAGGGTCTAAATTCAACTCACAGCACTGCCCTCATTCCTCACGGTGGCGACAACTCCGAGGTCATGGAACGCCTTCATGACATTATGCAGTATATGCGGGATGAATTCAAGGCTGTCTCCGAAGAAGCCAAGCAGAACGTTGCTGCGAATGGACGAGACACCGAACAAGTTCTAGATGCCACCAGGGATGGCCTTGATCAGTTGCGATCGCATATAGAGGGCTATGTCGACAGAGCCATGAGGTCTTCTAACCACGAAGAGCTCATGGTTAATCTTGAGAATGGGTTTGAACAGTTACGCGCCCATATGGAAGGATACGTCGACAAAGCCTCGGGTGGACCAGGTCAGGAAGAATTGATGGCGGGTATCGCCGACAGCCTTGAACAACTACGCGCACAAACGGAGAGCTCAGCCGAGAGAGCACCTAGCGTTCCTGACCAAGAGGAACTCATGGCTAATATCGTCAGCAACTTCGACCAGTTACGAACACACATGGAAGGCTATGTCGATAGAGCTTCCGGTGCATCTAGCCAGGAAGAACTTATGACCAATGTCGTCAGTAGCTTCGACATCTTCAAAGAAGAGGTTTCCGAACTCGTCGCAAAGGCCTCCGATGGCTCTAGGGACCTGATCAGACAAGAAATCGAGTCGCTTCGAGATACTGTGAATTCTTCCCTCGTTCCTCACGTGCCACATGTGAGTGATCATAGGGATGTTCTAGAAGCTATTCGCGACAGTATTGAAAGGATTCGAGGAGAGCTGCTCCGTCCTCATGCAGGAACTACTGATATTCTCGATGCTTTACACGAAGGCTTTAGCGACCTACGTATCTGTATTGAGAAGGTCGGCAATAAGCCAGCGGATCTCACAGCCAATGACGAAATTCTCGACGCTCTCAAGTCCGGACTTGACGGTGTTCGAACAAACATTGACTCCCTTCGCGACACCAATAATGAAACCGCCGTTGCTGCTGTAGGCGCCGTCCCGAGCGATGCTCTTATACCTGCCGATTTAGTGAAGCACGACGACATCAAAAACCTCGAAGTCATGATGACGCAGCTCAGGATCAAGATGGACGCCATGGAAACACCGCAGCCTGCGCCAGCAGCAGAGGGAGGCCTATCCAAAGAGGACCTGGCGGAGATGGAGGAAATGCTCCGAAACGGTGTGTCCAAGGAGGATCTGAACGAAATGGAAGAAATGCTTCGAAATATGCAGGAATCGATGGCTGGCATGTCAGGCACGAAAGAGGCCGACACCGACACCAACGCCGAGGCTCCAGTGAATCCCGAAGATGCTGCTACGAAAGAAGATGTGCAGGCCATCGAAACAATCCTTCGGAATACTAAAGCCCGCATAGACGATCTAGCCGATGGAGAGCAAGCCGTCCGCAAGGACCATATCGACGCTCTCGAGGCTGTTGCGCTCGAAACCAAGGAGTCTCTCGGAGCACTCGCAGGCCAGCTAGAGACGGTTTCCCGAAAGGAAGATCTTCTTTCTATCGAGTCTCTCGTCACTCAGATCACTGCAGCTCTAGATGAGCAGAAGGAGCGGTATGAGAAATCTTTTGAGGATCCCGAGAAGGCCACCAAGACACACCTTGACGCGATTGAAGCAGCCGTTTTCGACATTAAGACAGTCGTTGAACAGATGGTCAAATCCGACATTGCTGCTCTACCCTCGAAGGATGATCTCAAGAACCTCGAAGACATCGTTCATGAACTCAAGGAGAATGCAACAACACATGCAGAGTCTAACGCAAAAGCATTCGAAGAACGACAAGCCGAAACTACGGGTGTTGGTGAGCAAGTTATTGAAGTCAAAGTCTTTTTGGAGGAGTTCCAGAACTTGGTCAAGGAGAGGCTCGAGACCGGTGGTAACGCCGTTGAGTCGCTAGGCAAAATTCTCGAAGTCCTTAGCGAAACAGTGCACCAGAATGCCGACGTCGGTAGTAACCTAAAGGAGATGTTCGAGTTGGTGAAAACGGAGTTTGAGGAGTCAAAGGCTGGTGTGGTAGGCGCTAAGCTGGATACCGATGAGAAGCTCAAAGAAACGACCGAAGCCCTAGGGAACAAGCTAGACGAGAAAATCGGAGAGCTTGTGACCAAATACGATGAGTTCCAGCTTGTCATGGAAGATCGGACCAAGGCTTCAGAGACAAGAGATGAAGAGATGAAAGGAGCAGTAGTCAGTACGAGCACGATTGCTGAGGAGCTTAAGGTCCTAATCGACACTCTTGGCTCGACTGTCACCGACTCTCTTGAGAAAATGGAAGAAGCTTCGAAGACTGTCTTTGAAAAGGTCGAGATCCTGTACGGCAAAGCTGAAGACAACCACGCGGATGGCAAGAATGAGCATCAAATGACCCGTGATCATGTCCAGCAAGCAATCAGCGCTGTCGAGGGTCTCCAAGGTCATGTGGGCGACTATCAGCCGAAGATCCTCGAATCAATCAAGGAAGTGCTGCTCATCGTCGGACAACACTACGAGCACTCCAAGAGTTCTGAAAACGGCATCCTGCAAAAGATTGAAGACGTCAAGCCTGAGCCTCTCTTACTACCTCCCCCACCGGAGAAATATGATGACAGCATAGTGCAGTCAAAGCTCGACAAGCTGGACAGCGAAATGCATTCCAAACTAGATAATCTAGATACTGGGGTACATTATAAGCTGGATAGGTTGGTCGACCATACACAGGTTGCTGACAAGGCCTATGCCCAACTCGACACCCTGGACAAAGTACACCAGCAAGTAGTGAAGACGGCTGCTGATATATCGGAGTTCCTCTCATCTCAAAAACAGCGTATCGAGGACGAACATGAAGACCACGCGAAGACACTCCAGGAAACAACAATTCAACTAGAGCGCCAGAAAGCCGAGAAGGATCAAGTCGAAACCAATCTAGTATACCTCCGAGACGAAGAACTCCAGCTACGTGACACGATCCTCGCCTTAAGAGCTGAGCAAGAATCCCTCGTTCGTCAAAAGACTCGATTGACCGCAGATGTCTCTTCTCTCGAAACAGCCTTGCATCTCCGCCGCGAAGAGCTCCATGCGATGGATGCTCGGGCTGAAGGTCTGGAGCGTAGGATACTTGAGGGCGTCTTGGATCATTCCCGTGCCCTCCTCATGACCAAATCTACTTTCAAGGGCCGCGAGGCTATGAGCCGCAAGCGTGTGCCCGGGGCTAGATCTAGTCTAGGGCCTACCGACGACCTCAATTCTATCCCAAAGCCAACCAAGCCTCGCACCGCAGTTAACATGGCGGTGAATAGCGGTAGAGCCAGTCTAGTCCCGCCGGCCCCTGGAAGCGCAGGCCGCCGAATCCTGAGTCTCAGCCAGATCACGAATAATACCCCCATGGGTGGTCTCAAGCGAAGCCAGAGTGTCCGGGCGGCAGCCGGTGCTGGATTGCGAAAGAGCAGCTGGGCCCCGGGAAGAAACGGCACTCGTAAAGGATACGGCGATCTGGAGATGGACAAGGAGAACGTGGACCTAGTCCGCGAGAGCGACGAGGAAGGTCGGGATGACTCGCCTACGCCCGAGTCGGAACCCGGTACTCCATCGCCTGTGGAGGACGAGACCGTAGTCATTGCCGATCCGCTTCACGACGAGACTCCTGGCCCCGCAACGCCTCTAGAAGAAGACGAAGACGCTACTGAAATGCCGGTCGAGACAGGAGAAGGCGAGGTGGAAGAGGGGAGCGACAGCGAAGCAGGCACCATGAGACGCTCCAGTCTCGGGACTACCGTCGTCACGGCCGCGGAGACGGAGGCCGGGTACTATAGCAGCGAGGACCAGGAGGGCCAGAGCGAGTGGACAGAAAGTGCCGTGGGCACCGAGAGCACGTTCGGCTCGGAAAGCGTCATCTCGGAGAGCATCGCTGACACGGATAGCATCGCCGGCGAGGGCGAGGTCGTGGTGTACAGCACCTAATCACTCGTACATGCTACGAAGAGCTCTAGCTATGGACGTCAACTGAGACAAGGCGTTTGAATCGGAGTACTAGGGCGGTCTCGTCTGCTTTGCTCGTGCTTGTTCTGCGTTGGATGACAGGCTGGGTCCTTACGCTTATGGAATGAGAATATGTCTTTGGCACGTCTGTTCGGTAGACGGATAGGCGGATGAAGGGATGGAGGGAGGGAAAGAAAGAAAGAAAGGGTTTCTTTTGCTTCTGTCTTCCTCCCCTTTCTGGTCTCTTCTTGTTATTGTTTTTTTGTGAACAAGAGGAAGAGAATACCTCTATTTTAGTCTATAAGTCTAAGTCTATTGTTATTAGGTTTAGTTGCTTTAGGTAGTCATTGGCAATGGGGTCTAGGAACTTGATTAACCACTAGCTAGCTGCTTGGAGAAGGAAAAGAAGATTGAGATTGTTGATTACAAGCAGTAGCAGTGGATATGGTGGAGGTGTTAGTTGGAGCGGGAGTAGGGGGATACCTGCTTCTTCCATAGTGTTAGATAATTTCATGACTATGATGACGATGGTTTATTATTCAAGCCTTTGTTCTTATATGACTGATGAACCGCAAGTGACTGTTTCGCCGTTGACCATAGGATATTTGTCCCAGCTATCTGCTCGTGTTCTGACGGGTGCGTTATTGCAAAATGCCGTTTATACGCCTATCCCTTTCCATCGATGTCAATAACCCACTGCCGAACCTAACCCCCTGTTGTAACCAGAGTAGTGGATATCAATACCATTCATCTTAACCATTCAAACCTCTCCTTTCGCCACCAATCCCCGCCTCCTTTAGCTGCGGCGGTGCTTCACCCCGATCCTCTCCTTGCCATCCATCCACGGCTGTAGGCACTCGGGAATAGCCACGCTCATGTCAGCCTCGTCCCAGCCATTCTCAAGCAGCGCGGCCAAGACGCGAGGCACGGCAAGCGCAGTGCCATTTACAGTCCAGGGGTACGCCATCTTGCCCGATGCACCGGCAGCATTAGCACTACCTCGTAACCGCGTAGCCAGGCGACGCGCCTGGTAGTCGGTGCAGATACTCGCGCTGGTGACCTCACCCCAGCCGTGGTCCCCGCGGTCCGGGTTGCGGCGGCTCGGGAAGAAGGCCTCGATGTCGCACTTGCGGGACGCGGAGGCGCCCAGGTCCGCAGTGGGCATCTCGAGGACGCGGCAGTGTAGGCCTAGCCCCTGTAGGATCTCGGTCTGCAGGTCGAGCATCTCATCGAAGACTTCTGTCGCGGCGGCCACGTCGGGCGGCGTCCACGCGAACATCTCCACCTTGGTGAACTCGTGCACGCGGTACAGGCCCTTTGTGTCAACGCCGCGCGCGCCCGCCTCGGCACGATAACACCGAGACACGCCAACAAACTTGAGAGGCAGGTCGGCCTCTTCCAGCACGGTGTCGGCCTTCATACCGGCGAGTGGAATCTCGGCAGTGCCAGCGAGGCAGAGCTCGGGCTTGCCACGGTGGGCGTCGGCGGCAGACTGGGCCAGGCTGTAGATCTGCTGCTCGCCGTTCTGGTCACGCGGCTGGAACCCGCACGCCGCGGCGATGTGGCTGTACACCATGCTTGGGGGCGCAACCTGGCGCCAGCCGAGGCCGAGCTTCGTCACGACGGCAAGCGCGTAGCTGACGAGGGCCTGCTCCAACTGCGCGCCCTCGTCAACGAGGTAGTACCATCCCCAACCGGAGGTGGCGGCGGCGGCGGCGAAGTCGAGGAGCCCCAGCTCGGACCCTATGTGCACATGGGACCGCCAGACACGGTCGGACGACGACGACGGCGCGACCTCCGGGTGCTCGTTGATGAAGCTGAGGACGCGGGGCTCTTGGCCGCGGGGCGTCTCCGGGCTCGTCAAGTTCGGGATGGCCAAGGCGAGTTCCGCCATTTGCGCCTCGAGGCGGGCCTCGTCCTCCTCGATGGTGGAGAGCTGGTCCTTGAGAACGCGGGCCTCTTCTATGAGCTGCTCCTTGGTCATAGCCTTGATGTTTTTTTCGGGAGTGGTAGTAGAACTACCCGTCGTACTGCTCGATTTAGACTCGGTTTCTTCATCCTCGTGCTGGATGGTAGCCGGGTTCGCGATCTGTCGGCGCAGAGCGTTGCTTCGCTCGCGCAGGCTGCGACCGTCATGCTGCCTTGCTTGCCATTGCGCAAATAGGTCGATGATGCGGGAGGGATATGTGCTTTGTGTCTTATAGTTGCGCTCGAGGCAGTTCTGTTCGTACAGCGAAGGATTCTGGCGGATGTGTTTGATATCGATATTCGGCTTTGGTGCCGCTGTATTTCGGGATTGGGTAGGAATGTCACTATCAGAAGTTATGCTGGCGCTCGGCCTAGAACTAGAGCTAGAGCTAGAGAAAAGACATGTCGCCGTCGGGTTGCGAAACAGGCGTGGCTTTTTTGAAGGCCGAACTAGGCGACATTGAAGACACACAAATGGTGCTTTCGATGCCTTAATCATGATTATATAACTCTACAGTAATGATTTGCTTGCATTGAATAGGTAATGAGAAGAAAGGGTTAATTGCCGCAAGTCAGTGCAGGAAGATGAATGTTGAAAAGGATTCAATTGTCGTTCGATTCGTGAATCTTTTTTGGAGTAGCTCCCTTGTCTCCGTCCCTCCCCGCATTTTACAGGGGTAGCTCCAATTGCTCTCCACATCCCTTGTCCCGAATACCTAGAGGTACGTACATATGGAAGCCCCTGAGTACATACCTAGGTAGGAGGTATGTATGCCACATGCTTGAATAGTAGAAAGGAAGCAATCAAGATTCATCAAATAGTATTCTTCTTCAAAATACCAACAACTCGGTCAATGTGTGTGGCAGGATATCTCTACAACCAAAACTCGGACTAGGACCTCGTTATCCGGACTCTAACATTCAAAGCGCACCCCATACTCCTAGTGTCCAGTTGCTGCTAGCCTGCGAGGCTTGACCTCTTATCAACCCGCCGGCGCCCATGCTCTGTCTCTGTTGCGCCTTGATATCGACCTCGTTTGGTCGACACGCTCCGTTGACGCCCTGTTGAAGCCAGAGCTCGCGATCGACCGTCGCTAAAGCTGGAACCTTGAGCTGTGTTGCCATGCTTGCTCCGCACCATGGGCCTAATGAATCTATCACCCGAAGTTTGCCTTGTACAATGGGTTTGCTGTTCCCTTCCTTCCTGATCATGTCCTCTATTGGATCGTTCTCGGGTGAGGCGTGTGCTGGATTGACAGGCGGCACCGTCTCACCCCCTTCTGCACTATTACTCTCAGGCTGAACCGTTACGGGAGCGGGTCCCTCGCCAGATTTTCGGCTACCGTTTCGCCGTAATTTCGAGTTGGCCTTGTACTCATCAACAGCTTTTCCTCTGACCGAGTCCCAGCCCCGTTCTTTAGCCAAAAGAGAGACTTCATCGAAAATACGTCCCTTGAGTCCTATAATATTCGAGCAGCCTCCTGTAAAGACGATACGTGACATGCAAATTGCGCGAACATCTAATGGTAGCTGTAGCAGAGCTCGATATGCTAGCAGATGCACGGGGAGTTCGTGGTCGTCGAAACAGCACGGTGAGAGATAGGGTTCGAAGAACACAGCCTCGCACGGTTCTGCCAGCTCTGCAAATGGGATTTCCACAGTCTTTGGAGGCTTGCAAGAGGTGAGAGCTACTGCCATAAGTGAGCGATCTTCCGCCGGGGTTACCGTCTCGGACTCGTCCTGTTCGTGGAGTGTTGGTAGCCCTTCTTTCGTGTCTTGTGCCGGCTCCTTTGCAGTCCTCTTGCACCAGAGCATACGAGTTGCGAATTCCTCGCATTCCTCAAAGCTAAGAGCACCATCTTCCAACTTATCTTCGGTGCGTTCTGTGCGTGCGGTGCCTGGCCGCCCCCGGACAGCATTGGTTAAGAACTCATAGGTCTCTTCAACTAATAGCTTGCCAGCTCGGACAGTCCTCCAGGTGTGCACCTCCCTAAACTCGTACACCGCAGTAATCGTTGTCTCGTGCCAGCCAATATCAATGACTAGACCTGATCGAGTGCCCGCGGCCATTGCAGACATGACAGGAGACGAAAGTAGAGATATTGAAGGAGCCTGGAAACGGTTGAAGACAGTGTCAAAGACGGTGGAGATGAGGGGTATGGGCAGGGTGGGTGGTAAGGCCAGAGTTATTCTTCTCGGTCGCGAGTCGATGAGCAAGTATCTGTAGTAATATACGTGTTAGTTCCAACCGGTTGGGTAGGAATGTTAGTGAGTAAATCGTACTTGGTGAAAGCATCTCTAAGCTCTCGCTCGAGCTTGTCTTCAATCAGGGCTAGATCCTGTGCCCTCACATCCAGCTGCCACAGCTCGTGATCTACCCCCCACGACTTCCCGGAAGCCCTCTTGCGCCAATCGGGCTGATAAGCAGCATCCCAAGCCCTGAAGTCTCCGGCGCGTCTCTGCTGCTCTGGACCAAACGACACGATCCTCTTAGGAGCCGAGTCGCCCGCAAAGCCGAGACGCAGTTTCCGAGACCCCAGTTCGATAACGACCACATCGTCGTCGGCGCGCAGTGTTGACGGAGAACCGAAGGCTGAGGGAGCTATGGTTCTCGGGGGAGTGTGAGGAGTGCTTGGAAGGGCCTGGGTTGACGAACGGTCGCCAGCGCGTATGTTAGACACGGCCCGGTGGGGGAGGCTGGGACCTGCGCTTGACGACATGGCTATCTGACCGTGTATATGGATTCTTCGTTTACATATCGAAAGTAGACGATGTTGTTGTCTTCTTTAATCTTGTTTGTATGAATTAAAGATTACCTAGATGTGGATGCTTCAACTATGTAATGCCTGATTACATAAGTACGTACCTTACCGCTAACCCCATAATAATATATCCCTGCACATGCATATGCACTGTTGCCAGTGGATACCAAAACGTCAAAGTCAATATGTATTTGAGTTCAAAGACTTGGATCAATGTATTACGTAGCCACTTCATATCCTACATGACTTACCTCTTATACAAACGCCATTCTAGTCCAGGGTAACATTGCTGTCCTAATGCTGTAGCTTTACTCTTAAAGGCCTATTACCATATTGAACTTCATATCTCAATTAGCTTCCCCTAGCCGAACAAATTTCAAAACAAAGCTCATGGCTAGACGATGAGCCCTATTAGCTAAGACTTCGCAATGGGGATCAAAGGGTCAGTAACCAATTCATTTGCAGCTTCTCGACCATAGAGCATTACGCTGATATTAAAACAGAATTTACAAAGAGATTGGTGACGGCAGGCGGATATCACTGGCTAAACTTGCCGTTGAGAAGCTTGAAGCATCTGGTCGACCGCTGCGTCTCGCTATAGATATCTCCATATGGCAGTTCCAAGTCCAAGCCGCTCGAGGTGGCTCAAACCCGGCTATTCGAACTATGTTCTACCGGATCCTCCGACTACTTAGCTTATCTATTCAGCCCATCTTTGTTTTCGATGGTCCAAACAAACCAGCTTTCAAGCGAAACAAGCGCTCCGGCCGGGGCGATGGAGTCGCGACGTCTATGGCTAAACGACTAATCAAATTATTTGGCTTTCAAGTCCACGATGCTCCCGGAGAAGCCGAGGCAGAGTGTGCTCTCTTGCAACAAAGCGGCATCGTGGACGCAGTACTCAGCGAGGACGTCGACACCATCATGTTCGGTTGCACGCGGACGCTAAGGAATTGGTCCTCCGAGGGTGCAAAGGGGAGCAAAACCCCAACTCATGTCTCCATGTACGACACCGAAGAGTTACGAAACGGTGAAACCGGACTGGATAGAGAGGGGATGGTGCTAGTGGCGCTAATGAGCGGCGGCGATTATCTCCCAGAGGGAATCCCAGGCGCAGGTGTCAAATTGGCTTGCGAAGCTGCTCGAGCTGGATTCGGCAAGTCTCTCTGCAGACTGAAGAAGTCTAACACGTCAGAGCTGGCTAGTTGGAAGGAATGGCTAACTTATGAGCTACGCCATAACGAGAGTGGTTTCTTCAGGACCAGACACAAAGCTTTATCTGTGCCTGACAGCTTTCCAAACCTCGATGTACTGAGATACTACACTCACCCAGTAGTCTCACCTGCGTCCACCCTCGAAAGATTAAGGAATCAGTCTTGGGATAAACCGGTTGACGTGCAAGGGCTGCGTGAATTCGTGCGCGAGACCTTCGACTGGAGTTACCGAATAGGCGCCATTAAGTTTATAAGGGTTCTAGCTCCGTGTTTGCTAGTACAGAAGATGATGTCTCGGAACTCCCAGCGAGATCGCGAGACTCAATCCGTCGAAATTTCGGAGAAGGAAGAGTTAGAACTGGTTAAGTCGATCACAAGCAGGCGGGCTCATTTCAGCACAGACGCCACGCCAGAACTACGAATATCCTTTATACCGACCAAAATTGTCGGTTATGATTTTCAAGAGGAACCAGACGAGGTGATTGAGTATGGACGGGATGGTTTGGCACTCAATAGCGACGACGAGTTCGAAGGTCTGGCTGAGGAGGAGGGAGCAGACGCTGTCGCGAAGAGCGGTAGCAGGAAGCCATTCAATCCGACTGAGCCCGATCTATCTTGGATACCAGAGACTATAGTCAAACTAGGCGTACCAATCACGGTCGAGGACTGGGAAGAAGCACAACGTGCCAAGGTGTCTCGCCAGAAGACGAAAGCCCCGAAACAAAAGGGGAAGATTGTGGGTATGAACACCGGCGCATTGAACAAGTTCGTCAAGGTCACGAAGAACATCCCGCAAAGCGCAGAGATGGGTAAAGATGGTTCGCTCGTCAAGACTAGGAGTCCACTCTGCATCTCCGCGGCACCGTCGCAAAGCCTACCTACTCCTCTTCCATCTAGCCAGGCATTACAGAGAGCACGGCCCGTCACAAGATCCAGTAAGCAGACCAAATCATCCAAGTCCAAACCCAGGAATGCATCACCAGCATCAAGGCCAGACGCCCACACCAACCCCTGGACGATCGCCAGCTCACAAGGTAGTTCCAGGGTTACCAAGGCCAAGTCCACCCAGGTTTCCGAGGCAATTGTTATATCCTCCAGCCCCCCTACGTCGCCTACCGCGGATCGTCGCCCGCTTGTGAATCGGACCGAGAATCGTAGTGTAGCAGATGATACTTCGAACTTAGTGTCATCTCCGCCCTCGAGTCCTCATAAGCGGAGATCCACAACTCCAACGAGATCCCCAAGCCGAGATAAGGATGAACCGTCAAACCGCCTCGCGATAAGAAGGATCCTCAGCCCGTCGCCGAACTCGAGCGAGAAGAAGCCCCAGCGTAAGCTAGCCAGGACGGAATCAATGCCCGCGGGACGAGACGCTCAGGAATCGCCGACTGGCAATAAAACCAACGCGCGACGATTTGTGCGGGCACGGACTGTAGCCGTTGAAGTGCTGCTCCCCGAGTCTGATGGCGACGATGACGAATTCGATCTGCCGCCGCTTAGCAGCGTCATCGGCAGGCTTCCCAAGGGGGATAGCCCATCGAACATGCCTATCAAGCAAGGTACCGTCTCCTTGACACAAACGCCCCTGTCAAATTGCGTCCCCGCTGGCTCGGCAAAGTCGGCGGGGCAGAAACGGGAGAGCGGGAAGAAGCAAGGCACACTAGGCAGCGCTTTTACCACTTCGAAGAGGACGACCAAAGTGTACATTCCCCGCAAGAGCGAGCCGGGCTTCTTCAGGGAGGTCGAGGTCGCAGTTGACGAAGCTGATGACCTGCTGAAGTCTCAAGCACGTGAACTAGATGTCCCAAGACGTGGCGGCAGGGGCGCGGCGGCTTGGAGGCGTAGCGATATCTCATGTATCGACTTGACGGGCGAGGATTAGGTACCTAGGTATCGAATCAAGTAACATCGTGGGTATTACCTCAGTCTTGAACTCTACATCTCTAAGAATGATAGGCCTTAGCAGCTTTGCATAGTGATGTTTATATACGAATACAAGGGGTAATTTAGCAGCATTTTTAAATGAAACCGTCTCTATCCATCTATTCTAAGTTCCAGAACCAAAGTCGGAAGTACTAGTTTTGAGCGTATGTTCGCTTTGACTAAGATATATCTTGAAGTGATAACCTGTCCAACTCGTTGCTTTGAAATACTTCAGATGTGATATTAATCGGTACTACGGTGGTGAAGTGATTATATGTTCATGTTCGAGCTCACCTTATACTTTCATGTATATGTCATACCTTTCGCTACTATATTTATGTCTTATCCGTCTCCCGAAGCCCAACGAGTCCGTTTTTCAGCCACGTAGAGCTTGCCGACCTCTTCATGTCTCCCGGGGAAGTTTGCGAAAATGCGCCGCGTTTTCCTCGGAATCTAAGAATACAAGCACGACTAATGTTTCGAGATCTCGAAGTAGCTTGATATCGGCGAGAGCCTTTGCAAGTTCGCCCCTTCAGACCACCTTGGTAGTGCGAACAGTCTCAGAAGCGCGCCAAAGAAAGACAAACAAGCGGAATAAGAAGGGTCTTCGCAGTCTAGCTTAAGGAACCGGAGCTTAGGAAAGGATATAGGGTCGTCACTAAAGGATCTAAAGCCCGTCCTAGAACTGGAAGTTAAGGACTCGAGCGTCGGTACGCACAGTTGGAAGATTGCCTCAAAGAACTGAGTCAGAGCTAAGCGGCGCTGTTGGACCAGTTCCGGGTTTAGGTCCGGGTCATCTTCGTCCTCGACTACAAACTGGGCATCGACATAAAGAGATTCCAGAGGCCAGGCAGACGATAGGTCAGAATTCCCCATAAAGCCAACTGTATTAGACGCATCGACAAGCATCTAATCGAGCATTAAGTGTCGAGCAGGCGGTCTCATTACCAGTGTAAAGAATCCTAGGGTTATGGTGTACCCATCGTGCCAAAAGACAGCTTGGAGGTTAGGCATAGCGCGAGAAACGACCTCTTATACAAGGTCACGCCGTAACCCGTACTACTTGCCGCATTCCTGGAGTACTTAGAACCCCTCCTCCTGCGTATACGACGAAGCATTTTCAGACCACCCAGCTTCATAAAGGTCCCTATATGCAGTTGCCATCCAGCGTTGAGTAGATGCCATCGTAAATGTGCGTATGCAGGCGCCGATGGTTAGTTCTGCGCACCTTTAGATCTAGAGACTGCCTCCTCCGTAAGCTTGCGCATTAATGCCAGTGATTGGGAACTGTAGTCGAAACAGGCCTTGGCAAATTAGCTGTAGCGAGTTAATTGTCTACAGTCACTGTTGACCAGGCCAGAGATGCTTTGTCGTTGGCAAGTAGGCCAGCTATCTCAGTCAAAAGCTCGGAAGGCAGCTGAATAGTCGACTCTTGGATGCAAATGGTTTGCCTTCTATGTCATGGTCTAGCAGTAGAGCTTTCGCCGCATCTTTCTCCTTGTTGAACCTAAGTATCCGTCTCTTCGTGAGAGGGCCTCATCGACAGTAGATGAAAAGTAACGTTGAGACTCATGGTGGCTGCCCTGATGCTTCTTCTGGAAAGCAAGTTATCGCGAATTTTCTATCGGTGGGTTTCCGCAGTAATGCACTAGCACTTTCCCGCGCCTGAAGCCAGTACTAGTATTATTCCGATCAACGTTCGGGATATCTCGTTGTCGTTGGGCATCGACCAGTCCGTACATAGCTAGGTTATCAGTGGAGATGGGTTCGATTCCTGTCAGTGCTATTGGTATTCCGCTGGTGCTTCATCTTCGTAGGTACCATGAAACTTGCCAAACCCACTTGAATCAATAAGCAATAAGCATATTCAAATGTCAGTAACTTGTATCATGATTAAGTAACGCTATGTAGCCTGATGATACTCGGTTCTCCTGAACCAACAAAGCGCATCTTGCCATGACAAAGCGCTGAGCAAGCTCAATCTCAAACTTGAGCCCCAAACATATCGAGAAACAGGGACGACTGTACAATAGAAAACCACTAGATAGATTATTCCAACCGAAAACGACGTTTATTTCGTACCCTAGGTATAGTAAATTGCAAGACAAATAAGCAAATAGATATAGGTATCGGTGGGTATCCTGTAGTGAATTTTCCATAATAGACTCCAACCATATACAACCGGACCTGTTGTAGCGTAGCTCCTGACCAAACCTGGGTCGACATTGGAATAACGACGCATCGCCGCAATCACGGTCACGTAGCGCGTCCCGCCGTAGCGAAACAAGGTATATCGTGAGGAGATCGCGGTGCGTAGTCGGCGCGCTCCACGTCTTTCATCCAGCTCAGACGTGGTGGCTTCGTCTCGTTTCGTCTCGTCTCATTTCAATCCCTATCGTCTCGTAATATCTCATGTCAACTCATTTCTCGTCATGGTTCCCACGGCACTTGCACTCCAAAACCGAATCGGTCCCGTTCAGTCCTCTATCGCCCACGGCAGATCCCTCTCCATGACCCGGACACACGTTAGATAACTCGTCATGCCACTCGAAGGGATGGGAACACTAGGACTGCCGACACTGACAGCACCGGGCATGACAGCGCCGCGTTCTAGCTCAAGCTCTAGCCCACTCCCCATAAGTGGGCGGACGATCTCACGGGCCGCACTCTTGAGCTCGTCGATCCGCTTCTCGAACCGTCGCAGGTTGTCACGTGAGTATAGATCGGGTGTCAGTTTGAGAAAACGCTTGCACTCGTCGTGGCCCAAGTATCCCGCTACCGTTGCGGAGCCTAGGGTCCGGTAAGTCCGACCTAGGCTTGCGAGGTTTGGGGCCGTCACCGTCGCAGCGACTACGGCTGTAGGGCGAGACGAAGAGCCGCCGTCACGAGACGAGTGACCCCTTCCGGAGGGTTGGGGAGGAAGCGGTGCTGGGGATGTGTTATCAGCAAGCCACTGGCGGAACAAGGACACGGCGAGCCAGTCGAGATATGACGTATTAGGCGTAACACGCTCGCCACGGGAATTGGTTAGGCTGAGGCGGAAAAGGCGACCCTCGATCCTAGACACCGTCTCCTCAAGCTCGTCAACTTTATCTTCGATAATATCGAGTACGATATCTGGAAACGACTGCCGAATGCTCCGCTCCCCCGCAGGCCATTGTCCGACAACGTGTATTAACGCTTCTTGAAAGATGACCTTACTCCTGCTTAGATATCCTAGTCGTAGATAGCTAACGGGATATTTGGCAATCTGTTTCCATAGCCTGCTTTGAAATTGCAATAGATGGTGATCGACTCGTGGCCCTACAACCGCCAGCGCATCGTATTGATCTGCTAGCGTTAGCAGTGACTTACACTGCACATAAGCGTCGGCAATGTTGATGCTGTCCAAAAGTGGTGGGTAGTTGTAGAAAATGCGAAAGAGGTTATCGTAGTCACGGAGAAGGTCGGCTTCGGCTTGCGAAAGTTGCGGGCCTTGGTCTACCTTGGGCGGCGCGAGGGACAGGTTCGCGACAGAGCGAAAGAACGAATTTGTAGAATGCGTATGTGAATGGCTCGCTTTCCGTGTAGCTGGAGTATTTGCGGTTGCGCTTCCGCCTCCAAAGAGGGAATTTGACTGGGCGGAGTCGGTAGAGCTGGAGGCATTGGCGTCCTTCTGTATCAACATCGGTATGTCGTCTCCTCCACTACCAGGATCTAATTCGTACCGCCATCGTCGACGGGGCACAGGCGAATTTGCACGTGGCCGAGTTATCTCGTTTCCGCTATTACTAGAGCCGTCCTCTCCTATCCTCGAGAGCTCCCTCGAGGAAGGCTCTGGCAACGGCAGTAGACTCGCTTTGGACCATTCCTGACTAGTACTCGCCTCGAAGAACCCCGAGCATCTCGTTAAGGTGTGCCTGTGTAGGAGATACCTGTTCTCCTTCCCACCAGCTCTTATAAAGATCTCGACGTCTCCCGAGTAATTGAATATGGGGAACTCGTTTTGTGGGACGTAGGAGCTCCCGCCCGCGTGAGAGCGGTTATACCGCTTACTGCGAGAAGATGCATGGGGGCGGGAAGCGGTACGCGCCGAGACAACGGAGGAGGGGCCGCGGAGGGTGAGAGACTGGTCGGGTTGCGAGACCATGAATACTGGAAGATGGGCGTTCGGTGGGAGAAGCAGCTAGAGACTCGAATTGATGGCGAGAAATAGTCGCCTAGACTAGGAGACTTAGGGTCACCGTTTTACCCGTCCAGCGTGAGTATAGATTCGAATGTGAGTCCCCTACTAGTAAGTTGGCAAGCCGTGATGTCTATCGATAGACCATGGACAGAGCGGTCGGAATACGATCGGACGGGAGGCGCAGCTGGTGTGGCTTATAATATCAAGTATAAGTCGCTTTTACAATAGCCGACGAACGCAGGAAGCCAATATTCAAGTATAACTCAAATGAGATCTGAAATGAAAGAAAATAAATAACATTTAGGAGTAGGAGTCAGGAAAAAAGAGCGACCTGTTCGCTACCTTGCTTCGGCGTGTCCACAGCTTGAGGCAGCTGAATGGATACGTAGAGTACGGTGCGATATGCGCGGGCCCACTATCCCAAGAGCATCACAAGCAACCAAGTGCCAAGTTCAGGTTAGCGATTGACTGAATGTTGATGATTGATAGGTTGCCGGCCCCGTTGCGGCTGTGCAAGGGTGCGCAAAGTGCGTTGCGGTCCACGATTTCGCCACAGGGAGTTGTGATAAATAATACAGGCGGCCTCCATGAAAGGGCCAGCAACGAATCGTTCTAGAAAAACATGGGAATCGAGGAAATAAAAAGAGAACTGGTCGGGGTTGCGCTGCGGATTGGGTGTCGACGAACACGGGCGAATACAAGAGCTGGTGGTTTGGTCGCGCTTCCTTCTGCCGCGTTCCTTGTTTATTGTATTACCTATGCACTTCGAGTTTGCCTTGCACGACATGGCCATGAGCTCTAGGGTGCTTCGACACCAATGCATGTGCCTTGAAAATGGATGCAGTTGAATTCGGTGGTCAGATGTACATATGCTGCTGGTCCCGTCCCATATGAAAGACTGGATCCGGATGCAGCGATCGGCCAGAGACGGATGGCCTATCGATAGGTAGATTGGTCGGTCAGAGAGAGCCTTGACCACTAAACACCAGTCGTTTGCTCGTCACCTTGACGACTCTGCGACTTCAAAACCCTGGATCCTGATTGAGGGGAGCCATCAGCCTAGCTCGTCTGTTTTTGGGTACGCCTTGCCATGTCTGGTAAGCTTGGCGAGCCCATATCTTACGGATAAGTACATAGGCTATCTTCGCTTCCATCGTTTTGACAGGTCAATGGTAGGAATATAAAAGAAGACCCGAATGTTGGTAGGGAGAAAGAGGTCAGTTAAGATAAGAGCAAGGGCAAGACCAGGAGTAATAAGTGTAATATGTAATTATTAATTATGCCAATTGAATGACCATTACCTAAGTCAAGACCCGGTTAACCACATATCATTAATCCGTATGCTCATGGTCGTTTGCCGCTTCGTCTTTCAACTGACTTGGCCAGCTCGCACCGCTATTCGCGCTAAGTCGCTGAATAGGTACAAGGCGAAGTGAGAGATGCAAGTCCAGAAACCAACCGTGCTCTCGAAAACGATAGGAAGCCTTGATTCAGTTTTACCTTGCAGTGGTCCCTTCAATCGGCGTCTTGCATTGTGATTGTTGATTTGATCTCGTATTGGCTTACTGGCTTGAATCTCAAAAGAGATCCCATACGCGAATGTGACCCTATTGTTGCCCAATATCTCCTATCAAGCATTCCTAAGGCACCTACCTTGAAGACATGCACTAGTATAAGAATCCATGGTGTTCCAAATCGTCGATTAAATTGCTGTGAGATGACTTTCGGGTTAAAATCAGCCATGTAAATGTCTATCGTACAAGTTATGCGACCAGGCGCCGTTGAAAAGAGAAAACTCCCCAGGTCCGCGAATTTTTACCCGAGTGCAAATCGGCTTGAAGTCGTATGTAGTTAAAAGCCGTTAAAATCGTTAATAAAAAGATTCGTCCAAACGCAGGCCCAGTCGAGACCAGCCAATCCCGAGTTACCTCTCGTCAAGTTACGCCGGTATATCCTACAGCAAAAGCAATCAGTCACCTTCTCCTCTCAGTGGTTTAGCTCATGTCCATTTCAACATCAACTGGCACGGCCGCAACTAGTTGAGGTGTTGCGACCTCGACTGGCCTGGGTGACTCGGTAGCAGACATGGCTTGGGGTCCCTCGAAGACGGGAGGCGACGCCTTGAGGTTAGCGAATGCTTGGTTTAGGTCCTTGCTGACGAGTTGGCCCTGGCGTAAATTCTCAGCAAACAGGAAATAGCCTTCTGCGGCTTCGACGAGGTACGATTGAAGGCCCTTGCTTTCCAGTTGAATTTGGACATTGGTGACGGGAAAATGGTTCTCGATGTATTTCGCCCACCCGCGAGCTGCTGCTCGGATATGTTCGTCTTCGCTGATACGGCTCCATCCGATCCCGAGATGCAGTGTGAAGTTGTCAATGATAGGCTGGCTGCTCGTGTCTGCTGATAGACCGGGAGTAGATACGGCTGGGTCGATGTCGCGAACTGGGCTAGAACGGTTGGTTTGCAATTCGATGCCGGGGATCGAGATGGCGTTCATATCCAACCGCTGCGATTTGTTGCTCCTGAGAGATGGTCGCTCTTGCTGGTTGACTGCACGGGCTTCCTCGTTTTTACGGATTTCGTCCGCGGCCGTTTTCTCTTCGATCCAGGTGCCAGACTGACTGCTAGTAGCAGCGATATACGACGAGGGCGACTTGATGAGCGTCATCCCCTCGCCATATACCCATTCGTCTTCCGGCTCCTTGATAGGCTCGATGGTCTCGAGCTTGGCTTCTTCGACGTCGAGATTAACGCCTGCCTCGTCTCTGGATCGCTTGCGGCCAGCGGTCGAATGAGCCGCGGTGAGAGATTGAGACCACGACGAAGAAGCACCGAAAGCTTTGGCCCGGCTGAAGGGAGAGGGCTGATGCGAGAAGTGGGACATGCCGAACGCACCATGATGAACGGCACTAGGTGACATGGTCAAGACTGGGGACGAGGTACGTTCGAAAGAACCCATTTTGAATCTGTTAGCACTAGATATCAGGTAAGATACGCAAGAAAAAAAAACTGGTTAGATGTCCAATTTTGTATCGACTGGATAGCTGGTCGTGTCGCGTGAGGTAAGGACCGCAGACAGGCTCGACGGACTGTGAGGTAACTGTATCGAAGAAGAGGATAGGGATGGTCAATTGATCTAGGAGAAGTGAGAAGGGCTCTGAGAGATAAGAGATGACTTGATGCGTGGCTGGATGGCTGTCGACAGTTGAGGAACTGGTATATAGGTGGCCGCCAGTACAGTAAGGATAGAAGAGGCTCGGTGGAGGTTAAGGATGGATGGGTAGAGGAGCGAAGGAGTGTGACAAGATAGGGAAGAAACGGGATAGCGATGACTATGTATGTATTATTGCTGGGGAAGGTGTTAAGGACGAGGATGAGGATGAGATGGGAAGCAGTAGACGAGGACGAGAGAGACGGGGAAGATGTGGTTGGACGATGGGAGAATCATGTAAGAAATAGGGAAAATGGAAAAAGGACCTTAGGCAAGCAGCAGGAGCTTTACTGCAGGCGCATGGGATGGATGGGGATGGATGGATGGGATGGGCAGAGAGACAGGCGGACAAGGATGACTTGTGTTATTAGTGCTGGGCTGGGAATAGATGACGGGAGACGGTGCAGACTGGAGGCAGAGACAGAGGCAGAGGGACGGAGTCGGTTACACGGTACTGCAGCGTAGCAATGAAGGCACGTAGACGAGGTAACGGAGAGTTGGTTCCATAAGTAAGGTAAGCTGTGTGAGACCGGGACGGGCTGAGACTAGACCGAGTGAGACGTGGAGGCGCAAAAAAGAAGGTAGAGACCGGCGCGTTTGTAAGTGGACATCGAAAGTACTAACCAGCCGCACATGTGCAGTGAAGGTACTTATTGGTCTCTTAGTAGGTGTGGAGCAGGGCTGGTGTGCAGCTTGCATGGAAGGTGTACGTCAATTTTTAAAGGGGTGCTCAGACCACCTGCACTCGGAGATGCAGAGGATCGGAGACGCAGAGAATTCGGTAAGGCCACGAGTGGGTCTTGGTGGGTCTTGGTGGATCAGGGTCCATTCTAGTTGTGATTGGCTGTAACTTGCGTTGGGACCGACCTTAGCTGCTTGGCTTTCCGGGGCCGAATGGTCTCATAGCAACCGGCTTTCATTGGTTGGCACTAAATAATTATCCACCGGTTATGCCCGTAGACCTAAAATAATACTAACCATGATTTGCTGCATAACTCATGCTAGTGCACAGTAAGGTGATCCATCCCCGTACTATCCTCGAAACAAGGAACGCAAGGAAAAACTGATTGACCGATGCAGCTATCCTCTCCTCCGCCAATGACACGGAGGGATCGTCAGAAGGATGGGAAAAAGGAAGAGGCCGGGACGGGACTGTTTGTCCGCTTGCCTTTCCTTCTTTTCTTTGCCGAAGAGAAACACCATTGACGCTGTATTCATATCCGGCTACCCCCCAAAACTTCCATCTGTTTGCGTCACTGCAGGTGCTTTGTAGCATGCATACAGACTTCTATTAGTACTATTAGAAGCGTGAAATGGGAGCAGCAGAGAGATGAATGCACTTGTTCCGTGATGATTCTGCAGGCTGAGGGTCTTGTCGAATACATACAACAAAGCAGGCTAGGGCTGCACTTGTGTGGTCTCCACGTTGGAAACCGAAACAAGTTTGATGCCATGCTTAAACCTGTTGTTCCACCTCTGCTTGTTCCAACTTGTCAACTTGGTGTGATAAAACTGTCAGTTTGTAAAAGTGTACTCATAGGCGAATAGGCTTTCATGGTGTGTGGCTTGTGTCTGAAGAGCATCCCTCTAGTTTTTGTCATCAACCTTCTTCTACTTCCAAAGAACCCTCTTGGTATCTAGACGCCTCGTAGAATAGCGTCGAGTCTTCAGAATTCTCTAGGCCGCCATAGAGACCTCGATATCCGGGTGTCTCGAAGCCCGATGGACTGCCGGTGCTGTCTCTCCTCTCCCTAACCGTGCTCGACTGGTAAGCGGATCGAGAAGCTACACGTGGAAGAGGCGCAGTGTACGATCCGTGAAGCCGACTTTGATGGCGTGCTTCTGGGAGATTCTGTGGCGTCTGCGGCTGCGATAGTGCTGGGAGAGCGTCGTCATACACTCTAAAACCAAGTTCTACTCCAGCCGTACGTCCTAACTCGACCTGTCTTGCCGGAGAACCAGACTCAGATCTGGTAGCACGTGGCGATGGCGATGGAGTGCTACGACTAGGGGAACGAACCATAGACCCTACGAATCTAACCGCCGAACTAACGAGGCGCCTCCTGCCTCTGCGGGACTATAAGTACAGGTCAGCTAGAACCTCTACGCTCCCTTGTTTCCACTTACTAGGGAACTTGAATGAATATCAGCCTGTTCATCCCGGAGGGAAGATCGTCTATGGGGAGTTTCTGGGGCCTCTTGATAAGCTTCGCCGGGTCGGGGTTGTCTATGAGCACCCCGTCGGCTCTAATAGTTGCTCTGATTAGCTTCATGGCGGATATTGGCGGATAGGAAAAGATGTACTGAAGGCAGAGACTGTGCATCCGACACTGATCTTTTATCCCTCGAGAATGGCGGAGGAAGCGTCATTGGCAAGTTGCCCCAACCCGTTGGAGGCGGTATGTTCGACGAGCTCGAAGTTCCGCTCTGCGAAGAGTTCGGCATGGGTTGAGAGTTGCTCTTAGTAGAATCGTCGCCAGACTTTAGTGGCCATTGAGGTGAACACGCTAGAAGCCGTGGGCTTTCTTTACCATCTGCAATGGATAAATCCTTGGGGCTAACCCCCGTGGCTAGTTGGTTCACGTTGCTTTGCGCCGACTCGTCAGTCTTTTGAGTATTAGAGGACTCTTTCTTAGTACGAAGAGGCAGTTGGTCTAAGGCATCCTCCCTAGCAAGATATTTCTTGAAACGAAGATGCCGTTCGAACTCCTTGACCTCCGTCAAGGTTAAAGAGATTGTGGTCGGTATTAGACGTATCATGTTGCTTGGGGAACCTTTGTCGTAATGGGTGAGATATTCTCTAAGTTGTGTTCGGCGATGAACTGGAAGATGCTATGTCTCAAAAAGACTTGGGACAGTTATGTAGGACTGGCAGCTACGAGCCAAGTAGACCGCCGCTGAAAGGTGAATTGTTTCATCGTTGGTGATCTTTTCGACTTGGAAACAGCCATGACGAGGGCGATAGTTTCTATACCGCGAGACTATGATATGCGCGACTTACCTTTGTGTGTATTGTCCATCTAATTTCGTATGTACCTACACATGCGCACTTCTAAATACATATGTAGACATTGAAGTGACTGGACTGACGAATTCGGTACATTGATTACCTACCTCACATATATGCTGATGTATACTATAGGTATGGCAGCTCGTCGAGATCTACATAGTACCTATATGTTAGGTAAACATGAACGACAAGGCTGACTTACATACATGTGTACCTACCACATGTAGCGGTGGAGACGTATTGTATTAGAGTTTCCAACGGGAATATACCGAACCTTGCCCTGAGCGATACATCCATGGATGGATGTCTTTTATGGCGTTATGGATAACGGCACACTATCTAGGTACCTAAATAATATTCTGTACCTGTATCTAGAGCTACAACATCTAGAGTAGAATTCCATACCCGTTCAAACTGTATAAACCTCGAAGCAGTCAGGGGAAAGGAGTCGAGTTGCGAATATAATTACTTTGTTCTTAGAATGATAATATTGAAGAGCCGCTGTCATATCTCGAATATCGTATTTTTAATCGTATAAACTTAGGAAAGAGTCCTGACTCTGGAGCTTAAGATATTCGACAGTAAAGCGTGACGGTGTTATTTGCTAAGGTAGGTTACGTATAATTGAGATGAATTGATACGGCTAGTCAAACGAGGTATACGCGTGTCGATTACCAAATCGTAAGTCGGGCTTGGTATCTTTGTCATAATGCAAAGTACCTTCCCTGGTTCCAGGCACCCGAATTTCAGTTAGCATGTGGGTTCAGGTTCCAAGGTTGCCGCTAAAAACGGTGGGGCATGGAAACGGTGTAGATAATGGAGTAACTTCGTACCTACTTGGTACATACAAGCCGCTAACGACATGACTTTCAAGTTTATTGTTGTTAACCTTGAAACTACATGTACCTACCAATACCTACACGTATATGTAAGGTACTTGCATCCATAGCACAGGGCACTAATAATTCCCCTTCTAGGCCTTCGCCCTTCCAGCTGGCCAGCCAAACCAGCTTTGCCTAACCTGCCACCATTTTACGAAATTAGCATCGACCAATTTATCTGACTGCCTGCGTACCATTTGTACGTTAGCATGCCCATCGCTTGTTCTTGTTGGGCCCTTGTCCATGCACTGCAGCATTGGGATTCATGAGTCTTGAGATTTGAATGTCCCTGGTGTCGTCTTCTGCCCACGGCTATCGTGCCGTGTCGAAAATTAGATGCGGAACAATAGATGTACGTGCAGTAATTGCAGACATTACATACAGAGTCCAGTGTGAATCCAGTCTTTCTACTCCGTACGCGGTACTATCCCTTCCTCCCTACCCCGTCGATCGAATATTTTCTCTGTTCTCGACTTTACCTGTCCTAATCTAATGCTATCGCCTCCAGACGTTTCCGACTTAAAGAACACTGCACGACAGTATCAAGTACCAGCACCGCCAGCGGTCGGGTTTTGCCAGAGCCTCGGACGGGTACCGTCGAACCTGTGAAATTCGGGTTAATCTCCCTGTGCCCGGTGACAGGAACTCGACGGCTATCGATGGTCCTATTCGTTGTCGACAAGTCGTGGGCAACACTTCGTAATACCATATATCGTCTGTACGAACTGGGCAGTGTTGCTCTTCCGCCGCCTTGTCCTGATACCCACTCCTCCATCGCCCGCCTGAGGTCTACCCGAACAACTAGCCCTCGGCAGTCTTTTATTGACATCTAGTTAACCAACCTCTCTTTATCGCTGGTCCCGTTTACGAGTTTACCATGAATAACGACCTCAGTCTTTCGAGGGCCTTAGGTGGCCTACGCATTGCAAACCCAGACGATGCCACACCGAGCCCGTCTAGAGATGTCGATGAAGACGCTAATGCACCGGCCTCAAGCCAGACCACACCCGATGCTCGCCTTTCCGATCCCGACCTGTACAACGAACAGAGCAGGCCCCAAACAGCCGAGATATCAATGGCCATCTCTGGTATGCAAGCTGATCCTCACAGTCAGATACCTGCATATGCACAGAATGGAGCATTGCCATACACGAACCTTTCCACCCGCCCTCAATCCGGTCTGTATACCGCCGCAGCGGCTGCAGAGCGCGACCAAGCTGCAAACTCTTATCACCTCCTGAGAACCGAACCGTCCAGGACACCTATGTACAACCTTCCAAATAAGGTCGACTCGAGAGCGCCTTCGGAGTATGCGCCAAGCATCCCTTCTCGTGAGTCGAGCCACCGGGAACGGCCATACAATCAAAGCCGCCAGATTCAAGCCGTAGCTGGAAGTGGTCCGCTTCCTCCGAGGAGAAGTTCGAAAGGCATGGGCGGTGGTTACGCCTCCATCCCCGGTATCCCTATCGTCCCCGAGCCTCGAGGTCTCGTGCCAGATATGTCCGTGTCCAACAGTAGCGAAGACTGGAAAGACCGGGGGGCTGCTGTGTCGATGCGAAAGGAGGTAGACGCTAGTGGGAAAACAGTCATGAGGCCAGTGAAGAAGGGCGTCCGGGATTTCTCCTTCGGTCGAGTTTTAGGAGAAGGCTCATACAGCACGGTATACTTCGCGACGGATCGCCAAACTCTCAAAGAGTACGCGATAAAGGTACTTGAGAAGAAACACATTATTAAGGAAAGGAAGATAAAGTACGTCAACATCGAAAAGGACACCCTCAACCGCCTCACAGAACATCCCGGCATCGTACGACTATACTACACATTCCAGGATGAGAATTCTCTGTACTACGTCTTAGATCTCTGCAATGGTGGTGAGCTGTTGGGCGTACTGAAAAAGACGGGCACCTTCGACGTGGAGTGCACGAGGTTCTTCGGGGCTCAGATCTTGGACTCTATTGAGTACATGCACTCGCGGGGAGTGATCCACAGGGATTTGAAGCCCGAGAACGTCCTCCTCGACGATCAGCTACATGTCAAGATTACCGACTTTGGAACAGCCAGGTTATTGAGCGACCCGAGAGCGCCACAAGCTCCTCCTAGGATTGAGGATACAGGGACCAGTTCTAGGAGTAAAGACCAGGATGACGATAGTCGAGCGGCGTCTTTCGTGGGCACGGCCGAGTATGTCAGCCCCGAACTTCTGACTAACAAAAACGCGTGCAAGGCGAGTGACTTGTGGGCGTTTGGTTGCATCGTCTATCAATTACTGGCTGGCCGGCCACCCTTCAAAGCCGGCTCCGAGTACTTGACTTTCCAAAAGATTGTCAACCTCGATTATGAGTTCCCTGCAGGGTTCCCTCCAGCAGCGCGAGATCTGGTCGAGCGGTGTCTAGTTCTAGATCCCGCGAGAAGGCTTACTATCGAGCACATCAAGAACCACGAATTCTTCGATGGCCAGCAGTTCGGTAAGATCTTATGGAGGACGAAAGCACCTCGATTACGGCCGTACGTGCCACCATCTCAGGAGCCCAAGATTATTCAACTCAATGGAGGGTCCAACAACCAGCAGCCCACATCTAGGCCCCCGACAACAGGGAACGGGCTGAACGGCTCTTCTCGGGCGCCGGGAAGAATTATAACAGATATCCCCCCGCCGTCCCAATTGGATATTGAGTGGTCACCCGTATTGACAAGAACGAACGAGAGGATATTAAGGCTTGGCGATCTTATGGTTATGTCGGCGCCAATCCCGAATAGTCCACATAGCAAAGGCGAAGAGGGGCATAGGAAATTCTCTCGGTTCTTCGGTGGCAGCACAACGAAGAAGAGGCAACGACTGGTAATGATTACGTCTAGTGGAAGGATCGTTCTCGCACCAGCCGGGGGTGAAGAGAAGAAGGCGAAATTAGAGATCTCGCTCTTAGCGCCGGACTGCTCGTGGAAGAGCCAGGTGGATGCGAAAGGGCAGATAGTATGGTGTGTCGACTCGGTAAGTTCCCATCGCTTAGTTTCATGTGCGTCTATACTTACAAGTACTAGGCTGGTGTTCACTATACTTTTGAAGACGTCAAGCCCCCTTCTTCCCTAGAGCCGCCACGACCTACGGCGGAGGACTGGCTCGAGACTCTACAGCAGGCTAAGGACTTCGCCGTCTCCCTTAACCTTAGCCGCTCTTATACTAGTGACAACGCATTTGGAGAGATGTCTTCGTCTATGTCTAGCCCGGCTAGTACTTTCGGCCCTGAGGGTTACAATATCAACGATAGGTCTCATCGCAATCACCTGAGCAAGAGCCAGGCAAGCCTTGAGGATACGGCGAGCACGAAACGCAATCGATTTAGCAAGCGACAATCCAAGCAAGGATTGGGCTCAGCTTTTTGATAGTAGCTTCACATTCATAGCAGCTTGGAAAGCTTTACATATGCAGCATTCTAGCTGTGCAAAACCCGACCAATTATCCGCAGAGACCTACCTAGCTTTCCCCCTTTCGGTTCATTTTCATTTTCATATGCGGCATGTTCTAGCGAGGCGTAGGCTATGGTAGCTTTTGGTGATATTCGAAGGGGGTCGAAATCATGACACGAAAATACTTGCATTCCGGGAGTTTCCTTATCGCCATCCTGCCACTCCCGCTGGTGCGCGTACTCGGCATCTCAGTTTTAGATGGATCACATCACGCATTACCACACACATCACATTCCCTAATATAATATTACCCAATATAAAATCTCCCTACGGCTTCCTGGATCATAGAGGGGATGAAGACCTGTCGAAGGTGAAGAGGGTTGGCTTACGTTGGTGCATTGAAGGTTAGGATCTGCGGAGGCAGAGGTCCAAGAACAGGTAGTGAGAACTCGATACCCTAGGAGTCCACGGCAGACATAGCTGAATACATCGTACTGGCAGAACGACTAGATTCTGCTGAGTGATTAATTACATATGTATCAACGCGCAACACACCTATAGATCTATATATATGTGGGTATGTGCCGTTAGAGGCCGTAATAGTAAGCCCGGGATGTTAGCATCCACGGATTCGTCGTCATTGTTAATCGGTAGATACCATACTTTAAAGGTATGCGCATATCTATACATGTACTGCCTACGCGTATCCTGTGCGACCAACCGTCGTCTATGATACATACATATATCTCGCCCCTATTCTTGGTAATACATACGTAGTACGGATACCTTGTACATGTATACGTAGTCGTGCACGGGCTGCATGGAACCTCGGAAGCTAATCCGATTACGTATAGGTCATGTACCTAGGTACCTCATACTGGTAACAGCACTAGTGTCACTAGCCACCACAGCCACTACTACTAAATAAACCAACTTAGGCCAAGCCGGCCAGACTCGAAATTGGAAGTTGTTCTCCAATCATTCTCACAGATCGCGACGAGGCGGACACGCGCTTTTTCAACGACTATCCAAATCTCCGACTCAGATAACTCGGACCAACGCCCCCCAAAAGCTGCCCCCCCCCATTCCCGATCGCGATTCGGAACTGGCGTCGCACATTTGGTCGGTGGAGCTACAGGACCGTGACCGTACCAATCCCAATTCCTACCAGTCTCACAAAGAAAGAGGGAAGGGGAAAAAAGGGAAGAAAATAACAGACAGGCGAATACAAGAGGACAGACGCCGAATCAGTCAAGATGCAGCCCGGCTACCGCCCTTACCCGCAGCAGCAGGTGCCGCCGCAGCGTACCCCCCATTCGGCCGGACAACGACGAGGAGGCATTGGTATGTAACTATGACGGGACAGACGAACCATACGATCGATCCCGTCTCTTCCTGATTGTTGTTTTGTCTACATTTATTTTACCTACCAAGAACCCCACAACATATGTCCACGCATCGGATTCCCCATCCACATATGGCTCCACCGATCATTAGTTTCCTTTCATTGCCAACCCACCTATGCACATACACGTACCCTCTTCCTACACGATATTTGTCTACGGTGTACTTGTCACTCCATACAGTTCTCCCCTCTAGACTCCAGATATACCCCCTCTTTCGTACCTTAAGTATCTATCTGTCTAACCCCTCTGCCGTCACGCAGGTCCCATGATGTCGTCCGGTCCCCATCACCAAGTGCCTCTGACCCCGGCGCAAGTTGCAGCACAGCAGCAGACCCAGGCCATGCAGGTCGAGATGGCGAAGCGCCGTAGTCGCAAGCCAACCGATAAGAACCTCCCTGATAACATCGACGACTGTACCGTCGGCGACATGGCTGCAAGATATCGGGACCTTAGGGACTTTGAGCGGAGACTCGATGCGACTATGACTCGGAAGCGCCTCGACATTGTTGACTCGGTGAATCGAAGCGTCAAGGTACGTCTCATATACTGTCTCGAGTGGCATTGGAGCTGCGCTGACTAAACATCGTCCAGCGATGGAAGACACTCCGAATCTGGATCACCAATACCGCAGAAGACCAAGTTTGGCAGGGGAATGGTCTCAATGTCGACAGCTTCGATTTTAGCTCCAACCTTGAACCAACCTATCGCGTTAAGATCGAGGGACGATTGTTGGATGACGACGATGACTTAGATAAGGACGACAATAGTGAAGACCTGAAGGGCAAATCGGACGACCTAGACCGCATGGAGGAAGACCCAAAGCCGAAGGCCACCAAGGCACCCAAGTACAGGTTCTCTCACTTCTTCAAAGCATTGAGCGTGGACTTTCCTAGTAGCCGGAAGGGCATCGACCAGAGCGTCGAATGGAAGAAGCCGGAGCGCGCTGGCCCTTCGTCCAACCTCCCCGCCGCTGCCGACTTCGACGAGCTCACATTCAAGCGTAGCGGAGACGAGAACCTCAACGTCACCATTAATCTCTATAGACACGAGGAACCCGAGCGGTACGCGATTAGCCAGGACTTGGAAGACATCGTTGACATGCCGGAAGCCACGCGCCAAGAGATCGTCATGGGTATCTGGGAGTACATCAAACTAATGGGCCTGCAAGAGGACGAAGAGAAGCGTAACTTCCGCTGCGATGACCTCTTGAGAAAGGTGAGCAGTAATCGCTCTGTAATTTCATTTGACTATAATTAACTAACGGAATTACTAGGCCTTCAACGTTGAAACCGGCTCAATTCCCAGATTACATGAGTACATCACGCCGCACCTGAAGCCCTTGCCACCAGTCAAGCTACCATACACCATCCGGCTGGACGAGTATTTCCACAAAGATCCGCAACCTACCGTCTACGATGTCCGTGTCGCCGTCGACGACCCACTACGCGAGAAGATGCTTTCGTTCCTAAGCAACGCGGGCTATGCGAACATGCTGAAGGAAGCTGCATCTTTCGACGAACAGCTCGCGATTATCGTCCAGGCTATCCACGTATCGAAAGCTAAGCACGCCTTCCTGACGTCTCTTAGCGAGGATCCTGCCATTTTTGTGAAGGACTGGTTGAGTTCGCAGAAGCGCGATCTCGACGTCATCATGGGCGAGTCGGTGAGGGGCGTCGACGAGGACTCTACGGGCGACGAGTGGAGAAAGGGTGGCAAGGATAGTGTCTGGTCTACCATTAACGCTCGCGAAAGTGTCACGGTCATGTTGTCTAAGCAATCCGTCTTGCCACAGCGATGATATCTGGCTCGTCGTGAGTCCGGGGTCGATGGGAAGATGACATGCCTTGGTGGGACTTAGATAATGGCGTACGGCGTGCTGGTTTGTTCCCAGGAATAAGAAATCTTGACGGAGCTTACGATTTCTTCAAGGGAAGAAGGGTTTCTCGAGTAAAGGCTGAATATCCCTGTATGTATTAGTAGTAGCCTCGAGAAGTGCGTTCCAGGTGACATTACGGGAATCAATGCGATTCGCAAAATATCCTACAATCGCTCTGACATCTCGAGAGCCTCAATAGGAGGTCCTAAGTTGTCTCAGTTTCCTAATAAACTGATGGTATCTATAGGTTTGATGATGGTTCGCTCGCCTGCTACGTCATTGCATAGCTAGAATCGGGCTTTAAGGTCTTAACCCCGACGATGATGGAGTTTTAAGGCTTGGAGCTCTCTCCCCCTCAAGAACGGTTTATTATAAGACATATCATAAAACAACAGTTCACTTTTATTAACGACGATATTCCTATTGAGAAGGCTAGCTACTGCCGTCGCCGAGAAATTTAGGGTTCTACGTAGCAAGACGAGAGTATGTCGGCGATCTTCAAAAAGGCCAACACAGCCGTCATTACGGGCGGTGCGTCGGGCATCGGACTCGCGCTGGCGCAGAAGTGCGTTGGCTACGGCATGCGCGTACTGGTCGCTGACTGGGATGCCAAGGGCCTCGACGCCGCGCAGCAGAGTCTGGGAACGGAGGCTACGACGGTGAAAATTGACGTTAGTAAGATCGAGGACTGGGGCGTGGTTAAAGAAAAGGTCGTTAAGGATTTTGGAGGTATGGAGTGCCTCCTATTGCCGGCGATGTTAGATGGGATGTTCAGCTGCTTACGAGTTTGTGTCTATGTATAGGTCAAATCAACCTCTTGGCGCTCAACGCTGGGATCGGGACCAAGACCGCGTTCGACGGCGTTGACGCGGATCCTGCAAACTTTCGCAAGGTTCTCGACGTCAACTTCTTCGGCGTCGTGAACGGCATCACTACCCTCCTGCCGCTCATCAAGGAGACGGCTGTAGCGTCTTCGGAATACCAGGGAGCGGTCGTCATCACCGGCTCCAAGCAGGGCATCACCAACCCTCCTGGCAACCCTGCATATAACGCTAGCAAGGCCGCCGTCAAGGCGCTCGCCGAGCAGCTCAGCTTCGGCCTGCGGACACAGAAGAACGTTGGCGTGCACCTGCTGGTGCCGGGGTGGACGTGGACGCAGCTGGCGGGCGCGGTATCGGGACGCGCGAAGCCAGATGCGCCGTGGATGCCGGAGCAGGTCGTCGGGTACCTAGAGGGCAAGATGGCGGAGAAGCAGTTCTGGGTCTTGTGCCCGGATAACGACGTGACCGAGGAGACCGACAAGAAGAGGATGCTGTGGAATGCGGATGACCCGGTCAAGGGCCGGGAGCCGCTGAGCCGCTGGAGGGATGAGTTTAAGGACGAGTTTGCGGCTTGGATGGAGAAGGATTTGTAGACTAGGTATCTAGTATGCGATATCTGATATATATTCACAAGATGAGGTTGGGGGGAAAAACTGTGAACACGGTTTGATTCTGCGTAGGCACATCACGCAAAGGGGCTGGCCACCTACCTAGGTTAGGTATATATCAAGTGACAACGATGAGGAGCCAAATTGTACCAGCATATGCTTAGCATTCATATTTGCCGTCCTGTTTAGTCTAAGAATTGGTCTGGCTGCGAAAGGAGCTAACAGACGGGCAAGGCTACGTTAGGCAAGTAAATAAGCAAGTCAGACAAGAGGCAAGCGGAAAAAAACGTGATATAGGTTCATCATCGTGGATTATGCTCTTCGTTTCTCCTAAACCATAACGCCTGACTACATGCACATAATGTTTGCCATGATGGCTGCTTCGTACGTCTACTATTCGCCCCTCGATACTCTGCCCCTTATCTGAAAGGGCAGGTGAGGCCGACCTTGGCGGTGGAGCGCCTACACCTGCAGCCCCTAGTCGGACCGTGACTTCATGGCGCGCCCCTAGACAACCTGAGGTACCTGGCGAGTCGGAGCAACTGGATTCGGCGGCATGTTCCGGATCTGCTTGATCAGGAACTCACGCTCGTCGATGAACTGCTCGTCGTCGGTGCGGTCCTCGAGGAAGTGAGAGAGGAAGTTGAGGAGCTTGTCGCGGTTCATGAGCAGGATCTTCTGGACCGCAACGGACTTGTGGGGGTTGGCCACGAAGACCTTGAAGACGTGGAAGCCCTCGTACTGAACCATCTTGCGGTCGCTGCGCAGTAGGTTCATACAGATCTTGAGGTGCTCGCCGCGGTCCACGTACGCCGTCATGACGTTGTAGTTGGACCGGTCCAGTAGGATCTCGCCTAGTAGCTTGATGGATTGCCGCTTCGTTACGTAGCTGTTAGACTGTACCAGGGTGTAGTTGTACTTGTCAAAGAAGAGTTCGAAGTTGATCGCGAGGTAGCGCGGCACGAGCTCTTTGTGCTTGGTTAAGAGTTCCTAGAACGATATCTGTTAGAGAATAACTTATAATGTCTGCTTCAACCGTATGGATAGGCCTACCCGGAACGTGGTAAATGCGTCGGCGGCAACCTCGAACGAGCTCTTGTCAATCCAGTCGAAGAACCTCCAGAAGACTCCGTTGCCGGTCTGCGGCCTGTCCCTATCAATGGCCGTCCAGCCCTTCAAACTCGAACCGGGTTCCTCGCCGTCGTCATAGAGTATTATGGCAGCGGCCGCCTCGCTCTTGAGAACCTCGCGAAGCACACTGCCGGCGGGCGTCGCACTCTCTTTGTGGTCGTAGCCTCGGCATAGCTCTAGGAGGACTTGCGGTTTGTTGTTGACGACGTAGCTCAATGCGACTGGGTCGGTCTTGGGCGAGGCCGTCGGGGGTCTGAAGCGAAAGACGTGGGAGAATATGACTTGGGTGTCCTTGCGAGACTCGAAGGGGAGGCGATGTAGATTTTGAGCAAGGAGCAGCAGGAGGTCCTCTTCTATCAGACCTGTGACTAACTGATATACTTGCTCCGGGGTACTTTCTACTTCTGCGGCCAAGACTTAGCATTGTATTGTATTTCAAGTATATGCGCTGGATTACGGTAGGGGTTGCACAACTGTCTGTGATGAAGCCGAGAACTTAGAGACTGGAGAAGTAGGACGTACCTAGTGTTGCCTGAAGTATGAGCTTCATCTGGCCGAGCACCTTGGCCAGCTCTTCGGCCTGTAGCGAGACCATTAGCACGTGCGTCGAGATTATCAGGAATGGACTTCCAACTCACTTTGCCAGGACCGTCGAGCTTGAGAACATGGTCCCGAGCTTGCTTGGGAAGATCAAGCGTGTTAGTCCTGGTTCTTGCCCTCGAAAATAGGAACGACATGGTTGCGATTAACTCTACGGATGGTTCATCTGCGTTCGGAAAGCCTTAGAATTATGAATTGGTTAGGTTGTCGCAAGTCAGGAATATTGGGTATGATTCGGTCCCGACTGGATGTTTTGATGGCTCAAAGACGGAAAAGATATTAGTCAACCAGGGGCTTCATGGCCCTTGATTGGTCTAAGTAATGAGGTGCCGACAGTGGTTGTCCCAGAACTTAGTCTACCTTGGTGATGAGGGTCGAATGCTGCCATGTGCGGCCTTGTTGGTTGCTGTTTATTGTAAATCCGGGGATCGGAATGTTTATTTACGGGGCGTCGTCCTCAGCTGAGAACCCCTTGTAACCTTCGGCGTGGGACCTATCAACGGCGATCAATGCCGAGATCTACATAACTACTTCCTATCGGGTACCTGCCGCTCTGGTTCTCTATTAGGTAATCAAGTACTAGTAGCTGAATATTTCAATATGGCTTTATGGCATAAGGTTTTTATGTACGTATCTCAACATATATATGACTGAGGAACGCTGGGATATCCTCACGATGGCTAGAATTAAGGAAAGTAACACACATCTTTGAGGATAAGCTAGGTTAGTCACTATCCATTGGAAGTCAAACATAGTAGGAGTCAAAGAATGCCAAAGGTATCTAGTAGTAAACCTATTTCTATATCTAAACTTGCCCCTAAAACACCACAAGCCTCTTAACCCATTCTGTGCTTCCTACATAATGCACTGATAGAGGCGTCATTATCATCGAGCCTGTTTCGATGCTTTCTGTTGTCTCGTGTAAGTCTACTAGAACTTGAGATGTTTAGTAGACTACATTACTTACCAGGAAGCAGTCTTTCAATCTGAGAAACTCGTTGACACATTTGTCCTTATGAACAGAATTATAATCTGAGACGATACATTTCCCATATACCGATGCCTATAGATAGCTATGAGCTTCAATCTTCTGCTATAAGGGAAGGGTAATATAACGAGGGCGTATAACCTCAGCAGAGCATTGTGAAACTGCCGCAGCAAACTTCTGAATTGGCCGTTGACGGGGTGGCATTGCTTTAGATGCTCATTTATCCCAGACTGTCATCAATTGATCGTTATCGAGACTCGGGAGTATTTCGTGAGACTATGGTCATGGAATGCAGAGGAGGTTAAAAGTGTTGAAGGTTTATACGGTAGGTGATGTAATTAACCCATATTTCAGATAAGATAGGAACGAGCTGTTATGACGCTGGACGGTTGCACAACGGGTGCCCCACTAATGCAAGCTCCAACCTTCAATTTAGGTGTCCAGGGCCCAGGGGTCGGGCGTTCTTCATCAACGCGACGCGACTCAACTCACCTTTATCGTCGATCAATTCCAAGCTACTAACATCCAATCGCAAATTGCTTTTCTGCCATTGTCCTCCTACATCCTTGCATGGTATTTGCTCTTTCTCAACCCACCACTCCATTCAACCATGCTCCTCAATTGCAGACCGCCGTGTGAATAGCGCTCGCATCGACCTCGCCTATCTAAAGGACCAATTCGTTTTCCAAGTAAGACCATGCCTGGCCTTGCGATTATCGTGATTTTGTCGCTGCACTACCATGGCTCTTTTACATAGGCGTCTGTCATCTGCCTCTTCTGATTTCTCTGAAGAACTTTCCTCCCATGAATCAATACCGCATGATACTATGGCACCGCCCGCCTCACCTCCCGGTTCTCTGGCCGAGGAAGGTAAAGCCTACTCAGACCAAGGTAGGGATATCACCTTCTTTTGGCAAGTTTCCGACTCCACTGACTTTTTCTTATTTAGATATAGAGATTCTATACGGCATCGTGACCCGGGCTGAAGAGATATTGTCTGAACTTACGCCCTCTTCACGTCTGCCAACTCATGCCTTATTCAAAGCCTACGATGAGGTCCTTCTCCAGCATGGAATCGATCCCGACGATGATCAGCGTATCAGCAAACTTGTCTTCATGGTTGGGGGTGTTAAAGGCACCGATTCGGTCATGGAGAAATTCAAGAAACTCATGGCTCGGATGGATATTACCGTGCAATACGATAATCTCCCAATACACGGAAGCGATCGCGGCGATATCTATACCAATCCAGCTTCTATCCCTGACGACCTATCAATCGCCAGCGATGCTGCATATCATCGTTTCGTTGTTCATAAAGATGCGCACAAGTTGCCTAGTGCCATTAATGGTGGATATGTCAATTTCAATGTCGATAATACCGGTGACGGCTACGCTATCTCGAACGGCCGCTATAATTATCGCCTTGATGATGTCAATGGCAATATCTCCGACGAAGACAACTTTGAGAATATGTCTAAAATCGAACAACATCTCGAGAGTAGCGCCATTGCCTTTCGCGAAAAGCACCACAACAAGTTCTCTGCTGCGAGTACTCTTCGGCAGTGGCAGACAAAATCAAATTTCATCAGCAACTTGTGCGATCAGTTTGATGCTGCTCGGCAAGCTGACCTGGAAGAAGATGTAGAGGCTAAATTCGAAGAATGGCGGGCTATCGCTGCTGAAGTAAACGAAATGCCACCGCAGAGTCTCCCTCCTAATGTATACTCGAAGCGTATCGAGGAAATTGCAATCCGGGCCCATGAAATTCACGCTATGAAGACCTCGCTCAGACGTTGGCGGCATAATGCGAGAGAGCAAAGGCGCAAAATCCGGGAGATAGAGGAATCGTCGGACCCTCTCGAGCGCGTTGCGGCGAAAGCGCACAAGAACTTAATGCTATCGCGTGCCTTCTCAAACTGGTCGAACCGTCTGGAGGAAGAATCAAAAAGGGCACAGATGGCCGCCAAATTTTATGAAATGAGCTTGAAGTCCAAAGCATTTGGCATTCGCCAGCATCCCAGTGATAATATTGACACTGGTGGGATTGCGGGTACTCACTTCAGTACTTCTCCCGCAGCTGATGTTACTAGACCAGGTGACGTCTCCGAGCTCGTTTCCTCCAGAGGCATCGTAGGATCTGATATTCCTGTTGGTCTCGCTGGTCCATCTAGCATTGCAATTGATGTTAATGAGAAGGCTCCTCTCGAGGCTTTTGGCAACTACTCCTCTTCACATGATGAGTCTTCCGATTCAACTGATGAGATGGACGAAATGACAATGCTTGCACGACGGCATATTCTCCGCATGCGCTACTATGATGTCTGGGAAAGGTACACAGCGGACAACCTCAATAAAGTAAAAGATTTCGAGGCCGAACAGCAAGTTGAAAGCATTGCGCATGCCATCCCCATATGGCGCTCCCAAGCCGAGCAAGCTTCTCAGGAACGAGAAACTCTGCGGTACAATGCCGAAAGAGCCAACCACTACAACAAGGCTATAAAAGTGCTGGATGTATGGAGACGAGAGAGTCAAGAGAAAATGCAGGGACAGGGTCATATGCTCGAGCAATATGCCGCACGAGCTAATTTCTACCATAAGGCTACCAAGTCATTACCTGTCTGGCGAAACGAGACTGAACAAGCTACCCGACAGCAAGAAGTCCTCGAGCTGTACGCGAATCGAGCCGAATATTACCACAAGGGTACAAAGGCGCTCCCTATCTGGAGAGAGAGGGCACAGCAGGTCGCCGAACACGAGGAACAAACACTTACGCGCTATGCCGAGCGAGCCGACTATTACTACAAGACCCGGGATACTCTGCTAGCATGGAATGATCTTGCTAAACAAAAGCGCAAGCGAAGATTAAGGGAAGCGCATTTAGAAACCCGCCGCATTGTGAAGAAGGGTATGGGACAGCGGTGCATCGCAGAATGGCGGGAGAAGCTGCAACCAAGCTTCGAACGGTACGAAACGATGAATTCGATCTTAGAAGACGTCACTGCGGATCGAGAATGGAGGCAAAGTGTGGAAATACTTGATACCTGGCGTGAGAGGGCCCAAGAGCGGGATGAAATGGGTCTAATGAGTGATGCCATGGTTAAGGGAAAGCTTTTGGAGCAGTGGAAGGATCGGTCAGCAAATCAGCAAGAGCTTTATATCGAAGCTGAAGGACACTGGAAAGAGAAGGCGACATCCCGAGTCCTAAAGGACTGGAACCTCCGCTCTCTTCAGATGCCAAACCGGCCTCTCATGGTGGCAAACGCCCTGGAGAAGAAAGACAGGAGGTTGCTGCGCACAGGTTTCGAAAGTTGGTACAGTCGAACGGCAGACAAGCTTGTTCCCGTCGAGCTCCCCGATGGAAGTTACAAGAGCGTGGAACAAGTAGTAGAAGATGCCCAACATCAAGCATCGCTCAACCAAGCCAAGGGACTGCTCGGTCGCTGGCAAGCGGCGGCGAAGACGAAGACGAAGACGAAGACGAGCGAGAGCGTACAGGAAGAAGCCTACGCGCCGACTCCAGGAAGACCACGCTTATTCCTAGGAGGTTTAGGAAGAAGAGAGACAACGACACCTTTGGCACCCGTGCCTAGCCGAACTAACTGGCGAGCTAGCGAAACGGCGCTTCGAGGGTCTCTTGTTGGGGGTAGAGCTAATCGCTCTGGTCGCCCCGGGCGGAATCTTAGGGTCTCATGGGCGCAATGATTGATGTGTTGGCAGCATTGTTGGCGTAGGGCTTGTCTATTTAAAAGCATGATGGGATTTTGCATGGGATACGGCATAGGCGTGGATTGCATAGTGATACCCCGTGGTCTATCAACCTGGAATTCTCAAGTCTTGAGCTTCGAAGATACCCATATTAGAATATACATAAAAAATAGAATTGCATTAGCATATTGAGGATGTGTTTATTGATGTATACCATCTAATTTAACTTGCAGATTTTGCCTTTAAACCAACCTTGAAAGAGATTATGCAATATCAGATGACTTAAATTGGGCAGGGATTCGCGGCCCGTCCCACGTCATTTTGCAGCCGTAAGCTAACGCGAACGCCTGTTGCAGTTGCTCTTACAGCGAAGGCATCTGACAATCTACAATATAGAGCACCTGACATTCGCAAGTTCGTAACGCCTCGGTTGGACCCCAAACTACTACCTATGATCTTCGACCAATCGACCAACGATCAGATTCTTGTGCAAATTAACTTAGCTATACACCAAAACGATCTCGGTAGTGGATGTCGAAAGCTTCTCGATTTCGGATATTAGGCGAGCGAAGCGATCGTGTTTGGATACTCGAAATCGGCGCCTCCCGCCTTTCATCCATAGCAATGTCATTTTCGCAAGATTCGCGACGATAGTATGAAGGCAGTCCTTCCAGGCCAGCCCGAAGCTCGTCTTCAAGCTGTGTCGACGGGTTATTGGGACGGCAAGCGCGTCATCGTTTACATTACCGGCAATGCCCTCGCCATCCTCTCCGACCCCGAAACCATCCTCCAGACCATATACGATGACGACGAGCGGAAACTGGAGGCTGTGTCATTCGACGAGTCTTCGGGCAAGATAGCTGCGTGTGCAGATGCGACCGTGAGGATATACCGACCTTTGAGCCGTGGTGATGATGGCGGCTCACCTAAGGTTATTCACCCTACTGTCGTATAAATAGCTGTCGTTTCATCTCCGGCTGATTGTATATAGTGGGCTTTACAAACATCTTTCGAAGTCGACCAAGGCTCAACAACCGTAACTCTGTCTTGGGGAAGCTCCGAAGAACTTCTCGTCGGGCGATCCTCTCTCTGGCTCTACGACACGACCTCAACCCCGGCTTCTTGCCATTGGCACCGGGAGCTAGCTAGTCCCGCGAAAGCAGCGAATCTATCGTACGACTCATCGTATATCGCATCTATTGGATATCGCGACCGCTTAGTGAAAGTGTGGCGGAGACTAAATTTCGGCTCAGAGGAGGTACTTTTCGACTTTACGTATTTGCCGCATCCCAAAGCTGTCACTAGTATACAGTGGCGCATGCCCTTCCATGTCGACCAGACGATAGAAAACGTGCTCTACACATTCTGCGTCGACAATGTTATGCGCGTGTGGACAGGTGCTGATGGCTCTGGTTGCCAGTCGCTGCAACAATGGGGAAGAGTAGACCTAGCGGCGGCGATACAGGATGAATACGATGCAGGCAAGCGTAACTTAAGATGGGCTTTCATTCTTAGCCAGCGTGATATCGCCAACGCCACAGAAAGAGCCATCCAGGAAAGAGGAGACGGTCAAGAAAAGGAGGACGTCGCTGTTCAATACTTACTGTCAATCGCGAACAGGGATACCGAGATCTGCGTTGTCTTCGATGGACACGGGAGCATGTCGTCTTGGGCCCTAGAGAATGTAGGGAGCAAATCTAGGGGGGTAGGCAACGTGGATAATGTGGCATACGTCAAGTCAAAAGACTTCGATTTTCTGGGGTTGTCAACAGGGGAATCTCACGTCGAGATCCTCAGCTACTGCAATAAGAATGCGGGCAACCTCCATATGCTGTTCCATCACTTTGACGGAATGGTAGAAGCGTTTGAGAGCAGCATCGCAGACTTCCTCGACCCTACTTCTCATGCTAAGAACCGCTTGGTTCACCACGCAAGCTGGTCCGGCCACTCCGCATCGATCAAAAAGATTGTGCGAAATTTCAGTGGTCGCGCGATCGTATCGAGGACCGAAGATGGGGAAAGCATTGTCTGGCGACACGCTGCTGGTCCACTACGGTCAAGGCTATTGCGACATAATGTTATCCCCGAGAAGCGGCATATACATCGAATATGTTTAATCAGAGGTGGCAGATTCGTTGTCTTTTTGCATCATGATAGCATCTCAGTGTGGGATTGCACTTCATCAGTCCATACGCTGCTCGCTGATTGCAAATATCACGTCCGTGGTAAACCTCTTTGCATCCTTGTACTCCCCCGCGAGCGAGCCGATGACGATTCTGTCGCGCATATTGCAACTGTTACTTCAGAGCAAGAAGGGATAGTCTGGGAACTCCACCTACCTTTGAATGCCGGCAATTCTACTAAGGCGCATGTTAATGGTCATGAAAAAGGCCTCCGCGAGTTCTGCACGTTCAAGTTAGATGACGCCGGCGAACTTGCCTATGTCTTACCCGTTGATCCCGCAGGTGCTTCGCCTGCTATATCCGGTTTCTTAGATGTCTTTGCCCGCGACGTCGCAATCTCTTATACTTACGGTGGACGTGTCGAGTTTTGGACCGCCAGAGTTTCTCGGGAGCGTGGTCGAGTAGAATGGCTTTCAACTTCTTCGATGGAGACAGGCGTGTCGGAACCCGCGTTGGTTAGCGGCAGTACGATGAAGAAAGCCGCTCTTGTGAACGAGAACCGCTCAGAGCTGACCATTTGGGATATTCGAGGAGCCCGCTTAGAATACAAGCAAGATTTTGAGAACCATAATACGGTACAGGATCTTGATTGGACATCTACACCAGACTCGCAGTCCATACTTGCCGTGGGTTTCCCCTATCGCATTATCCTCCTATCACAAATGCGATTCGACTACCTTAATAAGGGTCCTGCTTGGGCACCTATTCGCGAGATCAGCACTCGGGACTTCACTCCTCACCCCATTGGAGACTCCACGTGGCTTAGCGGCGGTAACCTGGTCATCGGCGCAGGCAACCAACTATTCCTATATGACAGGACGTTTGAGACGACTGATCGACTTCTCTCAAGTGCACGCGTGCCTCATCGTCGTGATGGGACCAGAGACTTATTTGACGTCATTCAAAGACTCAACGGTCCATTACCTGTCTTTCACCCCCAGTTCCTCAGCCAGTGTATATTAGCTGGGAAGCATCTCGTAGTTCGGCGTGTACTGTTAGCTTTAAACCACACGCTGAAGTATCACGTAGAGGGGGATGTGATCGACGACTATCTAGGTCTTGATCTTGCAGAGTTCTACATCAGCAAATTAGTAAGTAACACCAATCGGGTCGAAGTTTTATTCGCTGACTTTCTAGACTACCAACGGAAACGACCCGTCATATCTTATGTCTCAAATGTCATTTGATGACAACGACGAAGTGTTTACTGAAGAAATTGCTTGGGCGATTTGCGAAAAACTCCAGAAAATAACCGTATCCCAATTATCTGGCCATGAGCAGATCCAGTTACTTGATATCGTCGAGTGCCTCGGAGTGGTGGAAAAGCAGCGGCGCTCGATGGATGAGAACGGCGCTAGGTTCATGCTATTCTTCCGGCAGCACGCACTGAGAAAAGGAAGAACTAGCGAAATTCACATGTCATGGAGGGAGATCAACTGGGCTTATCATTCCACCAGCCAGGACATACTAACGGACTTCGTATCCCGTCAGTACCACGGAACGATGCTGTGGGAGAATGCAAGGGAGAGCGGCATGTTCATGTGGCTTGCGGATGAAGCCGCTGTGGTAAGTTCGACTACCTAGGGAAATATTCTTGACCATCTTCTGATCAATCTGCAGAAAACGCAGTTTGAAATCGTGGCTCGCAACGAGTACGCCAAGAGCGAGATAAAGAATCCCGTAGATTGCAGTCTCTTCTACCTTGCCCTGAAGAAAAAGACGGTCCTTCAGGGCCTATGGCGTATGGCAAGCTGGAATAGGGAACAAGGAGCAACGACGCGACTCTTAGCGAATAACTTTGAAGATCCGAAGTGGAAAACAACGGCGCTGAAGAATGCGTACGCTCTACTCAGCAAACGACGTTTTGGTATGCGTCTCATTTCTGTCTCCACACGTTAAGCAGTACTAATATAGCATCTAGAATACGCTGCAGCTTTCTTCCTTCTCGCAGGTCACTTGCAAGACGCCGTCAACGTCTGCTTGAACCAGGTCAAGGATCTTCAGCTCGCCATTGCCATCACAAGGGTGTATGAGGGCGATAATGGACCAACGCTTAGAAAGTTGCTTGAAAACGAAGTCCTCGCCATTGCAGCCCAGGAAGGTAACCGTTGGCTCGCTTCGTGGGCCTTCTGGATGTTGAAACGGAGGGACATGGCGGTTCGCGCTCTAGTTGTAAGTTTCATTGGGACTCGTCTCACGAACGAAAAGCTGATTTTATGAAGACCCCCGTTTACACACTACTTGAGACACCAGCATCGCCGAGTAACTTGAATGCAAAACTCTTCTTAACAGACGACCCGGCACTTGTCGTACTGTACTCCCAGCTCCGACAGAAGACTTTACAGACGCTCCGGGGAGCATCGAAGGTGATGCCGAGGACAGAATGGGAATTCGTCTTACACAACGCTAGACTCTACGACCGTATGGGCTGCGACCTACTAGGTCTTGATCTTGGTAAGCCCCTATTCCAAGCCTTGCTTATGTTTTATACACAGACTAGCTAACCACTGGGTAGTTCGCAATTGGGAGTTCCTCCGACAACCCACAACGACGTCTACAGATCTTGGCGGGGAAATCGACGTCAGAAAGATGCTCCGACGTCGCAATTCGTTGGTCGTGCAGGACCTCCCCGTGCCGTCGCTCGCTCCAGGGGATATGAGGACAGGGGGCCACGGCGTGAAGCCCCCTCCGAGCGTCTTCGAGGAGCCGGACGCGAATTCGCTGCTGGATAGTTTCGGCTTCTAAATTGTTCCCTAATCAAGTTTTCTTGAATCAAGGAGTGAAAGTGCCACAAAAAGCTTTGTATTCAGGTTGCTGGATCTGCGTTGGCATTCCACCCATGTATCCAATTAGGCCTGGCGTAGGAACGGTGTACGAGATGGGCATTCGTAGAGTGTGCCTTGTATAGGTCATGTTCTATTACCACTTCTTTCTTAGGGATTGCACTGTACGTAACGTGCCTAAAATGATATCTCGGGGTTTGGATATGTACTACTAGAGCCCGGGCCGTGCCGCCGGTATCCCTTCAGACGCCAGCGGGGTCTAAGGCCCGATGCGGCACGGGAAGAGTGTATTATCAGTAGATCGCTCGGAGTGGTATTAATCAGCGCCTGCGTTTGGGATATGATCTCATTGGTCGCTTCGTCGTTGACTCACGCAAGATCGCATTGATGGCAGTGATAATATCGATGAGATATAGACTATAATAGATCCCGTCGTGTTTCGGGCCGTCCCTAGACGGATCTAGGACTCTAGATGCAGGAATTTGTCTATCTCCGATCAGCTTCGGAACTTAAGGGGTTTGCGTAACATAACACCCAGATGTGATGATGACAGCTTCGGAGATTGGGTCGCCTTGACTTCATCATTAGTTATTCTGCTTATAACTCCAATCGTGATCATGGGAGCAATGCAGGTTCACGATTTGTGGTCTACTAGTCCGGAGGCTCTATTATTGATCAGTGCGAATTTTATAGAGGACTGGATATATATAGCCCCTTTCCTTTCCCCTTCATCATCTACAGTATTTCATTGATCCGTCCACCTATATGACTCTCATCCGACATCACACGCTTCAACAGCTACTTGGCAACTTTCAACCAGAATGTCTACCCAAACAACTTTCCCAGACCTGCCCAAGAGCGGCATCAAGTTCCCAAACTCCCCCATCATATCCGCCGCCTTCGTATACACTAAGGAACATACGACAGAGGCGACGTATAACCACTGCGTGCGTAGCGCCTACTGGGCTTTGATTCTTGCCAAGAAGCTGCCGAATTTCGCCTCCCTTTTGTCCCCTGCGTCTGGAGAACAGCAGCAGCAACCACTTCTCAACCTAGAAACCGTCGTCCTGGCTACCGTCCTGCACGACATGGGCTGGGCCGTGACCAAGGAACTCCTGTCGAAGGACAAGCGGTTCGAGGTCGACGGCGCAGACCTGGCACGCGCGTTCGTGGCGCGGTACGCGGCCGAGGGCGGTCAGGGGGCTGAGAAGTGGGACGACGCGCGCGTCAAGACTATTTGGGACGCTATCGCCTTGCACACCACCGGGTCCATCGCCCTGCACCACCCGGCGCCCGAGGTCACGCTCGCGTATCTGGGGATTATGGCGGATTTCACGGGTCCGCAGTTCCCGCCCGGGAACGGGGCTGTTATCTCGGAGGCGGAGTGTAAGTCATCCCTTTCCCCTTTTTTAGTGCGTCTCGGGGGGTTATGGCTTCCTAGTGGTGCTCAACAACATTGCCGAGCTTCGAGAAGTAATTCTGCTGACACTTGAGACTATCAAATAGACCGAGAGGTCGCCGCGCTCTTCCCGCTCGCCGGGTTCGGCGTCGAGGGCATAAAGGACATCATGTGCGGACTGTGCCGTGACAAGCCAGAGAGCACGTACGATAACGTCGTGAGCGGGTTCGCGCTCGCGTTTGGTGTTGACGGGAAGGGCGGGGGTATCAAGGAGTTTAGGGAGGCGATGGAGAAGGCGGACCCGATGAAGAAGTTGGTTGAGGGGTTGGGATACTTGGAGGATCTTCTCAAGGAGGGTGCTTGAAAGGGGTTGAGAATAGAAGGTATAGGGGAATGGGTGAAGGCATGGGTCTGACGGCTTATGATATTAATTTCTCGTAAAATTAGAGATGTAGTAGTATTCAAAATGACTCCTCTCCCTCTTATGAAGCCTTGTTACGTTGAGGTGAAGTGTAGGACAGCTCTCCTGAGTTCTTGCTGAGCATTATTCGTGTTGATACTCGCCCGTTTCCATTGAATACTTCTCCATACAGGATACCGATATGGTTCTTTGGAAAATAAGCCTTCGCATAAAGTGACTGTGTTTGGTTGGTTCTTATGAGGTAGTACTGTAGAATATCACAATTAGACAGCCACGAACGTCGAAATGTGGTGGTGAGCCTCGGATAGGGGAATGTCGTTTGACATGCATGTGAAGACTGTACCTTATGTAGTTCTTTTATTGATTACACCTAGAGACCAATCGAATCAGACGATTAAATTGCTTAGTTGTCAACTTCTCAAGTTGAACCGGATGTCTGTAGCTCTGCTATCTTCTCTTATATTAGAGTACTCACCCATTCGACCCAGACTACCTATGAGGTAAGTAGGCTCTCTTCACGACCATAACTCTTCATATTGCTAGTGAAAATCCCATGTATCCATGTCGTAGGTTAATCGAAGTTAGGATATTCAAAAAGATGCGGTGCGATTTACGGCTCCAGTCCCGAATCTCGCACGAACCAAATAGGGGAAACCACTGGTCGTCAACAATCAAAGGCAATTCTCGTGTAAATACCGTGAAAGAAGTAATACGCGTGTGATTGACCTAGGTAAAACGGAGTTGGTATCTGAATGATAATCTCCGGGCCGCTAGCTGCGGACAATACGTGACGTACATTACTATGTCATGTGTATAAGAGCAGCTCAGATTCAACAGAAATGCTTCATCTCTCAGAGCACGCATATGACAGTGTATTCCTTTACTACTCTTAAAGATTCAGGACTTTAAACAACAGGAAACAAAACTCGGCTAAACGGGGAGCTAGTATGAGATTCGGATTATTGCTATCCTCGTTGTTAGGCTTCGAAGGAGGCCCCATCGGGATGGATAACGCTCTGACAACAGCCAATGTCCCTTCTCAGTTCTTGGCGGACGTCTACTTCGTCGAACATGTGCCTCTGTTCGCGTTGCAAGTCGACCCGCGTATCTCCTATATACTCTACGTCCCGGCAACTCATTATAACCCGGACCCTAATAGCGGAACCTCTAACTCGGCTATCGGAAAGCTTCCATTGCTGGTCTACATCCACGGAAGTGGTCGGAATACGGTAGCCATCTATAATGAGCTTGTGCCCTTTGCCAATTCGACTCCCTGCGCCATTCTTGCCCCCGTGTTCCCCGCAGGCATGAACGGGCCTAATGATATCGACTCGTTTAAAGAGTTGCACTCCACGGCTCTCCGATCCGACCTGGCGCTCTTGTCGGTTCTCGACGAAGTCGCCTACCGCTGGCCCGGACTCGAGACCAGCAGGATATTCATGATGGGATTCTCGGGCGGCGGTCAGTTCGCCCACCGCTTTCTCTACCTCTACCCCGAGCGTCTAGCCGCAATAAGCGTGGGTGCCCCTGGACGTCCTACGTACCTGGATGACTCGCAAGAATGGCCCGTGGGCATCGCAAACGCGAGCACCCTGTTCAACAGGACGGTGAACACAGACCTCGTCGGAGACGTGCCGATCCAGCTCGTGGTCGGAAGCAACGACACCGAGCTCCACGGCGACGACGACTTCTGGAAGTGGGAGCAGGAGGTTTTGGGTGTTGGGGGGCTTCCTCCTATGAACGAGACAAGGCTCGAGTCGATGCATAGGCTTCACGACTCCCTGACGCATGCGGGGATCGAGACCGAGCTTGATATTGTGGACGGCATAGCCCACGATGAGGTCGGCGCCCGGTCGACCGTCTTGAAGTTCCTGCAGCCTTGGATTCAGAAAGGGATCTAAGGCTGATGAAGGAGAAAGGAGAAGTGTTCTCAGATAGGATTTAAGCTAGGAAACAGATGCTAGACATCTGGAGAGTACATAATGCTGTCACAGAAAATTCAAATATCTTGCACGTTACTATGGCACGGTTGCGTAACGCTGGTCTTTCCTAAGTTATGGCGAATTGTGGACCACTTCTCCCTTTTTCTATATCTGGGAATACTGCATTCTCATTTAGGGGTCTGGTTCCGGGGGAGGGGAAGTGCCCCTACCGCACAAGCTCCGCGTGTCCTCGATCAGTGTCGCTCAAGAAGGCTGAGTGGCAATTACGGTCTTACCACGTTCGTTGAACGACCTTGATTTGTCGGAGAATATGCCGGTACGACGAGGTATTAAAATCGTCGTACGATAGTGCACGACATGTACGTGAGAAACATGCCACAATAAATCTATTCAGGTGTCGTTTTACGGCTGTGTTAGTCTGTATGTGACAGGTCGGTGATACCGGCCTTGTCGCCATGAGCTACGAAGAGAGTATACCTGTTAGGAGAAATCCACTAGGCTTCGGTTGATAGATTGATGCTTTTAATCCGCTAAGTATCTTGTGCAATGCTTGATTTCCTGTTGGAAAGTCCATATCGCCTTCATTCACACCCCGAGCGAAGCTATGACGGGGGTATTATAAGTAAGGTATTCAAAAATCCCATGAGGGTTTCGACACATCCTGTTGTTCACTTAGTCTCGGTTATCATCTACAGGCAAATTAATCAGTGGTAGTAAGGTCACTATGTGGTTTCGTAGTTTTTTGTAACGCAAGTTCTCTAACCTAGGCCTTTCGAAGCCTACAGGGACTCGCCTCTAATATATGGTACCGAGGATAGAAGATGTTGGAGTCACTCTGACTCAGGTATAATAACAAGCTTATCTACCTAGGTACGCAGGTACTTGCATAGGTGAGTTGAATACATGATATAGACAACACTATGGCATGAAAAATCGGCACGTAAATTAACAAGTCGTCGCTGGGCCCAGGTGTCACTGGTGGAGATGATGAATAAGCTAAGATATGTCTATTTCATGTATATCGTGCTTCTCTATTCTATATGGGAGGCTTTCGAAAGAACTTACGATAGTAGTACGTTATTTCAGTCGCTCGTATCCCTCGCTAGCTTGTGAATGATGAATTCGGAGTCCACCCCGGCCTCTTCCACGCGAGTCATTCGCTAGACATTGTACCTTCTAAACGAGGGACGCAAATAAACGTGTTACGTCAAGGGAATCTGGGGACTGCTAGGGTCATCCCTAGATAGCTGAGAGGCGAATCTGGTTTGAGAGCTCCGCACCATCCCAATCCCCAGGATTCCCTCATCTAGATGATCAGCTAATCTCTGCTTCTAGCTTCCCTCCTGTTATTATATGTAATGTTAAGATGAGGAGCTAGTCTCAGAATGCTTCGAGGTGTTCTAAACAGATTGTCAAACAGTTTCGGTCAGCCCCAGACAGAGAACCACAATCTTGTTAAGAATTAAGAGGCTTGTTCCAACACCTCGGGCCCGTTGGTTGATCTTCTTGAAACGTGCCCAATAGAGGGATAGAGATACCCACTGCATAGGTAGCGTTAGCTAAGTTGAATTCGTTCTAGAATGACTCGCTCTCGTGCTACATAACCTGTGCAAGGCACGATCAAGCTTCCTAGATCAGGTTTCAGCCAGATAAATTGGCCAAGAATCAGTCCGGCAGAGAGCTTACATGTTCCTAAAAGAGAATCGTCGAAACCCTTCATCGAAGCAACGTACTAAGCGCGCCTAGTTAACGTACAGATGAAAGTGATGTAAATGAGGATATGAATGTCCCTTGGCTACATCGTCATTTGACATGGGTCATAAATGCCATGTCCAACTGAACAGAGATATATAGAGCTTGAAGACATCGTCCCGACGAAGATGTATCTTCCACGGTTAGAAAGTCAGCTTCCCCTATACCCAACTCGCTCTGATCGAGTAGCCCTTACCAGTGACGATGTCCCTCAGATTCCATCTCCTCCTATTTCTGTTGCTGGCGCCTGTCCAGGCCCGTGATATCCCAACCAACGTGCAGGATTTCTACGACTCGGTAGTGGCGCAGGGGTCATGCAAGCAACCGCTGCAGTCGGGTTTCTACGACATGGTGAACAGCGACGACAACAGTAAGTTAAGACAGGCTCAGCTAAACCCAACCCCTTAAACACATATCCACACCTTAAAGGGTATCCAGTTTCCTGAAACTTCCTGATCCAGGCTTCACCTACTGCGGCGACCACATCGACGACTACGGCATCATCTACCTTCAGGGCGCAAACGGGAAGTTAGCGAATATGGACATTGACTGCGACGGACTGATCGACAAGAACGACGACGGACGATGCGGCAACGCACACTCGACGCAGAGCACGACATCCATGAAGCGGTACGTAGCGGCGTACAGCAATGGCGTCCCGGACTTGAACCCCTTCGTCCACGACTACGTGGTGTTCGGCAACACGGGCGACAAGCCCGGTTGGGTGACATTCGACCCGCGCGAGTACGGCATGCAGCCCCTGAGCGTGATGGCAGTTGTCTGCAACGGTAAACTGGTGCGTACTTCGATCTGATTTCTTATAACTGGGTACACCGCGCTAGTAGCTAACGCGGCTCAAAGATCTACGGGATCTGGGGAGACACAAACGGCGACGACGGCGTGAACGCCCGGGTTGGCGAGGCGTCTATCTCGATCGCCACCCTCTGCTTCGGCACTGATATGGACGGCGAGGTTGGCTACGACAACGAGAATATCCTCTATATCGGGTTCACCGGCAACAATACCGTCCCGGGCACCAGCGTGAACTGGGGGGCGGCCGACCAGAACGAGTTCCAGTCGAGTATTAGCGGCCTTGGTGATAGGCTTATCCAAAAGATTGGGGGGACTTGATCTTGCATCGACCATCGATCGGACCAATTCAAGCTGCTCTTCCAACGTATACCGCACTGGACGTACCTCATCTACCATAGCGAATGACTGGAAATCTTTACTTCAGTCACGTAACATGGAGCTATGTATATGTATTCTCACACCTCCGATTATAGCGCGGGCGAGAAAGGGGCATGGCTTGTCATCGTACATTACTTTCCCAAGATATTGTCTAGAGGACAAAGTTCGAGAGCCGGAGCTCATCTTTAAGCTATATATGTATTTATTGATGGTATGAAACTGCAACTTCAAAACTTCAGTGACCGGCCGTGTAAGTCGATGAGACTCGAATGTTTGAGGCTGGGCTTGAAGAGAGCATATGCATCCATCTCGGTGAGAATAGATGTCGTTGTGCATTGGTGTAGCTGTTCGAAATACGGACTAGGTTATTGCTGAAGTCGTGAGGATTGCGCCCATCAACCTCGAAAAAGGAGATACTGTTGGAGACGTAGGGGTCTAGCCCATTAGGGGGGGTTGGCTATGAGACAGGAGACAGAGAATGAAAAGGCACTGCTTGTTGGTGCACATCCACGTAAATGAGCCAAGTATATTCTGCCTTAATCGTTTATAATAATCTATCCTACATACGTATATTATATCCTATGCGCGAAGCACCGATGCCTTCCAAGACGGTAGAAAACCGTCCTCGAACATAGAGCTCCATCATCCGATTAAATGCGGGACCCAGCCTTGACGAACATAGTCATTAGTAGAATCATGCCGATTCCCCAGACATGCGTCCGGAGGGGTCTGATCTTCCGGTTCTCCTGGCCCCAGATGTAGATCCAGGTGTAAAGCAGGCGGCTCGCCAAGTAGCCTAGCGTCAGGTTGTTCATGGTGTCGGCCGGGACGCCGGCCGCATTGCCCGCCGTCACGGCCGCGGCGTACAGGCCGAGCGTCTCGAAAGCGTTTGCTACCGCGGCTTCGGCGCGCTGGAGCCGGCCTCGCAGCTAGAGTATCATTGTTAGTAGCGCCGCCACGGTTACTAACACTACTACTAGGTAGGTATTATGGTAAAAGGGGCTAGATCCGATTGACATAGGGCCTTACCTTCTTGTCTATCTCGGCATTGTCGAGCCTTGCCGCGAACGTGCGCGGGCTATTTGGGTCGAAGAACTTGCTACCTGGTCCCGTGAGGCCCGAATACACTCTCGGCAACAATCCCTGCGCAATCCAAGGTCAATGGACGTACGGCAAAAAGCTCAAGAACGACCTTACTAGCATGAGGGCCGCTGGGATCTGAATTGAGATGTTAACTCGAAGCTCTCACTTGGGACCTAGGGACACGATCTCAACTAACAGTTAAATAGGAGATGTTCTTCTCGATACCTAGGTACGACGCCATCGTTGCAGGTTCGAGCAAGAATTCTCCGCGATGGATCTTGTTTTCAAACTCTGGTAGGATTTCCAACAGTTGACAGCAGTTACTTGTCTTGCTTGTTTATAACTCACGCCGGCGATGCGAACAGTATTAGCGTATTAACAAAAGTTAGGCCGTAGGCTAAAGGATTGATCAGCATAGAGATGTTAGCGCGATCCGCTCGGATGGTTGACGCTGTCTTGGATCCCAGCAGCCTAGCAAAAGGACCCTGAGGATCCAATCCAGAAGGTCAGGATCGGGGCTGGAGCGGGCAAGGCGATGCCGGGAACGAGGGCCGAGGCTCGAGGGGCCGCCAAGAAACATTTTAAGGATTCATGGAAGAATATTAGTCAGCTAATCCATATGATTTCGGTCCAACCGCCCGTGGTTTGTCCTAGATCTAACATCGTCGAATAAGAGGTCTCTCGGCGTGCAGCGGGAACTGCCGTGGCTTACAAATGCACCCAATCACGCCCTTTCTCACGATCGCTTCTAATGCTCCCCTTTTTGAGGGCATGAGATATATATGCTATAGAAAACTAGATAGCGTAGGTATACTGTCAAATAGGGGCTGAAAAGTCGGACATCTTCTCTCTGCTTATGATTTGTCTCTTCTCATTTTACGCCTACCTTTTGCTGCGTACTATGTATGAGGCTCTGTTATCATGGGGATCGAAAGAGAGTTTGCGGCTCAAGTCACAGCAAGCTCGATTCAATGATCGACAAGGCAGGCTTTATGACACGCGTCAATGCGAGCCTGCGGGGGTTCCGCTTCGACAGGATTAGTGGCTTGCTTCGAAGGATCTAGACCTTCTCTTCTATAGCTGAATCAATTGGCGAGACGGTTAAGTCACTCGTGCATCCCAAGTGAAATGCTCATAAAAAGTTTAGATGAACAATGGTATTCGTACAGCTCCACCACGAACTGAGATTTGATGGTTATTAGGAATCAGGGTATCACGAGCTATATTTTTCCGTTCCTAATCTAGCAGACAAGAGAAACGAATAGTTTCTTTTTTATTTTTTATTTTTTTACAAAGCCGCCAGCTCCTAGCATATATATAATGCCTTCAAGTATGCGCTCCCAAGAGACATCAGGTAAAATCACCTGTTCCCCAGTCTCCCCATAAGTCGTTGAGATCGGAGCCGAGCATTTCGAAATTGAATTCCGGGTTGGGGACATGGAGCTGGTTAGAATCTGACGTCGATGGCAATAGCCACGGCATCGAGAGTGGAAGACCTTCCCGTTGCGAATACGGCGTGCTTGCCATCCCGATTGCAGGTGTTGTTTCCATAGGATACGGAGTGATAGACTTAAGTAGTTGTCAGCGAATGCATTCACCAGCGTCAAAGAGAAGGGGGTCACGCACCTTAGCTCGGCTTATCGGATCTTGAGCTGTCTGCGGCGAAGTTGTGTGAGGGTGTGATGGTGCATTGGGGTATGGTGGGATCTGGAAGGCGAGTAGCTTATAATGCAGACTGATGAATCGTTCGGCTGCAGACGCCTTGGCGGCTTCTGCTGTCTTGATGCCCATGTGAGTCTCCAAAAGCCCGTAAGCTGCGCACATAGATGAGTAACCCCACGGATCATTATTGCCACATCTCAACACGCGGTCCTCTTTCATCGCAATACACCTCTCGATAAGCCTGAGAGTCTCTGGTGCGTTCGACATGACCAGGCTCAGTGAGTCTATTCGTGTCTTGTTAGCTTTTGCCCCAGTGAGGTACGGGGGAGTCCTTACCCTTTGGTTGATGCAACGTCACATTGCAGAGGTTGATGACAGAATTCATCGTATCCTCGCGGAGGAAATACAGGGTTCGAATTGCCTTTTGGTAAAGTTTATCATGCATCATAACGATATCCCGTGCGGCGGTATAGTAGATGAGTTCCGCAACCTGATATTTCGAGTTGTACTTCCTAAGCTTCAAGTACGGCTGGTGTAGCGGGATGAGGTACTGCCTGAGTTGGAGGTGTAGCAAGGTATGCGATAAGATGGGCTTTTGAGAACAACCCGGGTACTTTTCGCTTTCCATATCCCACGACGGCAATTGGTCAATTTCGTGAGTGATCATGTCGCTATATTGAAGGACTTGCTCCCATTCAAGCTCTACGGGCGGACCGGTCAATAGCTTGGTCAGCTCAACCCGAAGTGCGAGACTGCGGCGACTCAGATGCTGGTACGACGAAGCCGTGTATTCGTTCGACGGACGCGAAACCGGAAGGACCTGCGAATTCTCATCAAAGCTGTCGTCGTCGATGTTCTTAGGCGCGTCTGAGTCATTATGAACTGAGCTGATAAGCGTCGGTAGGCCTTGATCGAATGACGCCTGGACGTCGAACTCGACCATGGTCGACCATAGCCTTCGTCGCATCTCTGCGTAGTACGGCGAGATTTTTGCTGTCACATGATCGGGGTCCTGGTGAAGTCCTACGGTGATGCTGTCGCGGATCATCGTTCCGGATGTAGTCCAGAATCGCTTCTTCTTGATGATGTTGACTCTCTTGGCAAGATAGAGCAGACAGGCGATTTGATAGTGGACTAGCTTCCGATGTTTCTGACTTTGCCGGTCATACCACTCGTCACATGCCTTGATCCATTTCTCGGCCATCTGGATTGAGCTAGACTTGACGCCTACGAATTTGTTGGATGCTTGCATGTCCAAACAAGACGAGACAGACATCATGGATAGTAGGAGGGCGGTGAATGAAGCGGTTTTTGTCTTGGCAGGATCCCAGAATGCGTCATATTCGGCCTTGAAGGTGGGTAAGTGAATGATGCGATGGATCTGTTCGAACTGGTCTAGATAAATAGCGACGAGAGAGTCCGTCTCCTCTTTAGGAGGCAGTAGTGCCTCTAAAACGACATCTCCTTCGGTGAATTTCTTCTCGCGCTCTTCCTTTCGCTTCCTACGGTCCTTCTTCTGGATGTTGAGTGGTTTGAGCCATTCCTCGGCCGTCTCTTTCATGAAGTGAAAGATGCCGGTAAGTTCCTGGAGGGACGACCAAGCATTGTGCGGACCGAAGTATTTGGTCTTGAAGTCGTGCCCCCGCAGGTTTTGGTATTCTGACACCTCAACACAATTTTGCGGAGTTGTTGAGGGTATAGATTGGCCGTCCTTGACCGAATCCTTCAAGGTCGAGGGTGAGGCAACTATGGTGCTACCGTCAATTGAGGCTTGCTTGGATAGGGTACCTCTCAAGTGAGCAACCTCTAGCTCAAGCCGGCGAATCCTTTCATGATCGCGGGCGGCATCTCTGAGGACAGAAGTCTCAACTTCGCGACGCACCGGTGGAGGGTTCGCAGAGGGACGACGCACTTCAGCGCCGTAGGTCACAGGAGGAGCAGGGGGAGGAACAAAGGATGTCTTTTCTCCTACCGGGCCTAAGGTCGAACCAGGTCTTGACTCATAGGTACACCTGTCGGGAGTGCCGGACTTGATACATCGATCACAGGGCAACTCTCTGGAGCATGAAAGCTTCCGGCGGCGACACTCTAAACATGAAAGCCGAACTCTCTGGCGCTTCCGAGCGGGGCCTTGTTGATGGTCTTCGTTGTCATTGTCATGTTCATGTTCATCGTCATCAGGTGGCGGATGCATGCTGCTGCTATTGCTGTTGCTAATGCTAGTGGGAGTGCTCATGCTGGTGCTGGCTTGGGCGTCGGCCATTGTCCCGGTAGTGAAACCACGGAAGTAGGGGATCGCACGCAAATTAGCTAGCCCTCGAGGGAGATCAAAATTTCTAGATCAATCTTATCAATCGAGGGCGTCTTAGAGTTAATTAGATATGTTACATACCTAGACATCGGGACGGTTGGATGAATTCCAGAGTCTTTGAAGATGTAAGCAGCTCGGAAATCCGAGCACAAGTCTCGGATATCGGATTTACCGGATTCGTGGCGCACGACGTTAAGCCATGACGTTTAGAGAGTGCCTGTTTTAACGAGTCTCGACTTTTGTTGTTCCGAATTAAAATAAAAGTCCAGAGCTGACGCGCGCGGCGCTATTGTGTCTGAAGGAAGAAGCTGACATCCATGATAAAGGGAGGGAGCGAGCCGCTACAGACGAGGATGGCAGGATGGTACCATACATCACGTGGCTTCCTACATATGCCTTATCAGGCCCAACTGGCAAGTTCCTCCTATAGGTACGTACCTGACTACCTACCTAATGCGTGGCTGGAACTGTGGCGCTCTATGTAAAAGTCGGTCGAAACATTTTCCCGGCTTATCTATGGCAGCACCTGGGCACTTGGACCTAGACTTAATCTACAGTCTGACGGTCCGTCACGCTAATCAGGGGGATCTTCAAACTGCGCGACGCGTACCACGCAACAGAGATTCATTTGCACGTCTTATGTTCTTGGCCAGTTTGTCCGACGAGAAACTACCATCACGATGTGTCGAGTTCTTAGTCGTAGGTATACGCTGTACTTTATATATTTATTAATACTTCCTTTGTAGTAGGTACTGGTCTAGTATGACCCAATCATGATATTGTTACCTATTCTGAGCCTTTTGGGCTTCTGTTCGTGTTTGGTGTGCGCCGTTATAGTCCCTGGGAAGGCCTTTGATAGGTTTATAAGCATTTGGCTTGAGAACCAGGTTCGTCGAGAGTTCACGTCCTATGCGATGTAACATAAAACGCTGATGTTGTCTTTATAGGACTTTGCGAAAGTCGTCGCAGATGCCGACTTTGCCGACCTGAGGCGATTTGGCATCTTGCAAACACGGTATTATGCTCATACCCATCCCAGTCAGGTCCGTCGCACACCATGCTCTTCTCCCTATCTGGCTAGCTCGGGGTCCAGTTCCGATCGTACAACCCAGATCGATAGCTTGGCACGACTAGGTAAAGCTCTTGGCTAATTTTCGAATGGGGTACAGCCGAATTACCTTGCCGCCGTAGCAGGCGATTACTTCGGCCTGGATCACGACGAAGTCGTCCGCGTCCCGAACAACGTCTCCACCGTCGTCGACCTTCTAGAGGCGAAACAGATAGGATGGAGAGGATACTTCGAAGGTAATCCCGGTCCTGGGTATATGGACGAAGGGAGTATTGATGTCGACGGGACCTGGGACTATGTTAGGAAACACAAGTCAGTCATGGGACAGAGCTTTCGACCGTTCGACTTGGCAGAGCTAATAGTGGAAATAGCCATTTCGTGTCTTTCGATTCTATCAATATGTATGGGAGCCGGCTCGCAAACCTTCTATCGTTTGAAGACTTCAAGCGAGATTTGGCAGCTGGTACTGTACCACAGTTTGTCATGATGTCGCCGAACATGCTGAATGATGGTCACAACACCACATTGGACTATGCGACCAGGTGGGCCCGCGAGTTTCTCCTTCCGTTGCTGGCCGATGGGGCCTTTAAAGAGAAGACTTTAATTCAGCTCACATATGATGAAACGGAGGATTATTCCGAGCCGAACCGGATCGTATCCCTCTTGCTTGGTAGTGCTGTTCCGGACAGCCTCAAGGGATCTGGCGACGACACCTTGTATACCCATTTCTCCATTCTCTCCACGGCTGAGCATAATCGGGAGTTGTCCAACCTGGGTAGATTTGATGTCGGCGCGAACGTCTTTCAATTAGTTGCTGACGTCAAGGGTTACATTAACCACGAGCCGCCGAACGTAGCAACTGTCAACAATTCCGTGTCGTATCCCGGCGCATTGAACAGGAATCACACCACTAGGCTGACGATGATCCCGCCTCCAAATTTGAAGCTGGTCGGAGCGGGCGGTCTACCCGTCCTTGACTGGATCTGCGACCAATGGAAGAGCGAAGCGTACTCCGATACGCCTTATGATGGTAGCGGTAACGTTTACGACGGGGATAATTTGCCTGTGTATGAACCACAAACGCATAATAATGTACAATAATATCAGGAACTCATTAATGCCCACCTCATGCTACAGCGCCTATCTCAAGATCCACCGGTTATGATGAACCTCGAGGCCGCACTGTGGATCTACACATGCACGGGTGCAGCAGTCCCTTGACGGAAGGGCAATGATATAGAGAAGTGCCGTTTGGAGGCCTCGCGATAATAGTATGTGGCTAATATTACTTGGTGTCATTGAGATGCCGAATACAACCCAGCTGTTGCGATCTAAGGGACTGTGGATACGTCGGCGTCCCGATCTAAGGTGCTGTGGATGTGGATTGTCGGCGTCCGTTCCCCAGCGGGGCGGACAGTGGATACGCGGGCCTCGACAGACTGGCGGACTGGGAGGACTTTCATGGCCAGACTGTCGGAATCACTAGGTACCGAGAGAACGGTTACGGTGGTGACGATTTCCACCCCCAACCGTTAAGGTGGCGATGATGCAGCCGAGGGTGCGGTCGGGAGCGACACCGATATGCTGATTTGCCTGTGCCCGTGCACGTGGGCCTGTTTGCAGCTCAAGATCGAGATCTACGAGAAAACACCTACTGCACGGTGCCCGCCGAGTTCGGGTTTGTAGCTCGCTAAAGAGGCGCTGTTAGCCAGTTATGATACGATACTCTTTTACCTACCGAATCAATGTAGGGCAATCTAGAACAAGTTAGATTCTAACTAACGAGGGGTTTACCGCTTATGATTTTAAGTGATCCTCCTCCTCCTGTCCTAGTCGACCTGCGGTTGGTACTGAAGGCTGTCTACTGCACGCACGAGACCGTGAAAGCAGTGGTTTTTTTCTGGGTTATCCCTGTCAATAATGATAGGCGTGTAGGATACCTGAACGACGATTTTTAGTGCTATGTCCAGTTGTACGCCTCTTCACCAGGACATACTGGTACCCGTTGCTCATCACTGTATAGAAGAGCCGCGGCAGCCACCCTGCGCTCTTACGCGTAGGACTACGATGGCCTCCTGCGATTTTATGTCGGAGCGGCGAACTACATATTACCTTCTCTTAAAGACGTTGACGAACCAGGCGCCGAGCATCGACGACCAAGTCGAAGATTTCCCACGGGGAAAAGACAACGATAGAGAAGAAGAAATCGCAAAGACGCTAGAGTAACGAAGGACGGATTTGACAATTCGAGCCACTGCTGATGTGTAATATTTCATTTCTCATAGCTCCGAGGGGACCGTGGGCGAGCCTCGCGAGGAGAGTGGTGTGTTCCTGGGGGCTGCTTTGCCTTGCCCTCGAAGAGTATCCGTTAATTTTATCGCATTAAAAAATCCTTTCGGCTATCTTCGCATTAGAGAGCCGAGGGGAGAAACAATGGAAATGAATCTGGTATCGTCGCATCGGGACGGTCGAATCCGAGGCTTGCGGTGCCTGCCGAACGCAGGTGGCGAGAGCGTCGCCCGAACCCGGATGCATACAATCGGTGGCTCATGTCAATAGCGGGGCGATCGAACCCTCCCCGAGCCGGTATCCCACATATCTGATCTGATTGGACCTGTGATAACGGACCCAACGCCGCTCCCAGTCCCGGTCGAACGCGGTGGCGTCTGCCGGGGTCTTGTTTGGCGGGTAAGGTAAAGGGTGGTACGGGTAAGAAACGTCATTGGCCACCGCGCGCTCACCGCACGCGCCTCCCCGTGAATCATGATAGTGAACTGACTTGCGCCTCTTTCGAGGTTTACCCATGTCATCTCCTCATCCCTGGGTCGGTGATGGTCCGGACCGCTGGGGATACCTTGGCGATGTAACAATAGGAACGTCCAATTCCGTCCCTGCACCGTTTTGTGCCCTTTCTTGCATGTGTTGCTCCCACCAGTGGATAAAGTGGTTGAGCGTGCGATCCCCATTCTCGTCCGCCATGCTGAACCGTCCTATAGGCCATCGAGACCTGATCTCGTGGATCATGTGATCTGTTCTGCCATCGCCTTCTTCGATCTCGACGATGTCCCTGAGGAGCTGGGCATCATCCACACTCAGGGATTGCCTAAATAAGCGGAACATCACCTCTGATACGTAGTAGTTCTGGCCCTGTTCCCACATTCCTTTGGCACACAGTAGTAGCGTTGATCGTATAGCTTCGTACGTTGCGGAGCCCTTCTCGACTGACGCAATGTCTTTTAGAGCGCTGAATCCCAGCAAGTGCAAGAACTGCACAAGGGTAACATCCGCAGACTCGAAACCATGACGAAGATAGTAGACCCGCAAAAGGGTTTCGAAACACGCTTTCGAGTGGTTGACAATGGTACTTGGATCTGCCTCTGCGTGTATATAACCCATCTGCATAAACGGCTCGAAGAGACTAATGAGGAGTATATGGTAATAGATGCTATACGCCATCAGCCACGAAGATGCAACCAAATATGTATTCTAAGCCGATAGACTGGACTCACTGTATCTTCATGTGTGAAGGCAGAGCGATGTTTTGAGCTTGAAGGGGCTCTGGTAAGTCCTCATACCAAGCTAGAAGTCTCGATCTACATCCTATGGCAGCACTGAGAGACATTCGTTTGAACGTCTTCGGTTGGCTGAATGACACAGCCGTGATCTCGTTCATGATGACCCGGAATTGGGAGATGGCCCTGAATACCGGGCCGTTGAGTAAAGGTATCAACTCACGTCCGAGGGGGTATTTCACCCATATTTCCCCAAAATACGCCGCCGCATCGTCGATATCGGGGAGCGGTCGAGCTGGAGGATCTTTGATGATCGGCGGTTGAAATGTGTGGAAAGTTGCGAGTCTGGTACGGGATTAGGAGTCAGTATAGTCGTCACCGTACGACGTCTTAGGGACAAGGGGCGTTTATCTCAGAATACCTACGCTTGAGAGTTGAAAAAGCACCATGCGGTCGTTCCCGCCGCTAATTGCCACTCTCTAGTCTCATCCGGACTCGGGGAGAAGAGGGAAATATCCCGAGCCATTTCCAGACTCCTGTACGTATAAATCCAGCCTATTTCGTCGATACCGTTTAAATTGCACGTCAAGTTGATGATAGCGCCCGCCTGTATCGTGGTGATAGAGGGATTTGCTTGCTCGAGTTCGAAAAGCCGCCGAGCTTCGGCAAGAAATCGATATCCTAGGTTATCGGGCGACCAAAACTCGGCCCTATTCTTCATCTTGCTATATCCATGCTTGGTATCCAAATGTCAGCAAAGATAGCTTTGAAACCGAAGTAGCGAAATAGATGTGGCACTTACCCATGCGGCGCTGAGAACGGCATTCACGAGCAGAGGGGAACAGAACCGTGTGCTGCCTGAGAGCATGTCCTCGAGAAACAAATCTTTATGGAAGTATGGGTGGAAAGGAAACTCAAAGACCAAGTATATCTGCAAAAAGACACGCAACATCGGGTTATCAGATGAGACCTTTGTCCAATTTGACACATTCATAGATGATATTCGAGAGTCAACGAGTTCGACGGTGTGATATGGCACAAGATATATCTTGTGTGACTCTTCTTCGATGTCCAACAATGTTTCTAGGTACACTGGGGTTTGCGGCAACACCGTACCCATCTTCTCGTATAGAGTAGACTGTAAGTATGGGTTGTGCCGTTCTTTCAAATGCAGTGGCATCTCTCGGATGTACGGAAATTCATACCGGAATCGAAGTGGCTTGAGTGCAAGTTGAAGTAGGAGGTCGCCATCCTGGACCACCTTGACGATAGTTTGCACGTCTTCGCCCGTCCGGAGTCGCTGCAGTATTTGGGCCGTCTCCTCGTCAGGCCGGGATCGCAGGATGCCAAACAAATCTTCGAAGGCCTGGCATTTGATCTCGAGATCGGTCAATTTCCGTTTCTGCGCTCTGAGATGGGTTTCTGTTGGGAGTGTGGTGTATTCGCAGGGCGTTTGCCGTTCGACGCATACAGAACATCGTGGCCGCTCGGCAGAACACTGCGTTCCTGTCAGCCGTGTACGGGGGAAATCGTGAGGGCCGGGAAGATATTAACCTTGCTCTTCCTTTTCCGGCAAGCTTCGCAAGCGGCCGCAGTGGCCACTCGCTTAGCACGATGTTGAGCCTGCGACAGGGCTTCGGTGCGAGGAGGGTTGGGGGAATTGGGTAACAGTGGTCGCAATAGGTTCGACATACAGAAGACGCGAGCTCTAAGCCCCTATGTCCGGTTGGTGGTGGTGACAACACTGAAATTGGAGATGAGCTTGACGATTATTGCAAGAAGAATGGTTATAGACAAAGGAATCACGGTCGTTTCTTGTCCTTGGCAAGGCGATGCCGCGGTCTTGTATTGTACATGTGCGTATGCTATCCCGGTGTAACTGAGCTAGGATCGGGTACATCCAACAGCCAGGGGGCAAATCTTGAGGCTAGGCGGTCCCAAAAGTGGCGTTTGCACGCACAGAAAGAATGCAACCGGGTCAGTCAAAGGCCTGGACCCACTCGCGATCCCGTTAGTCTACGCTGCTCGGAAATGTAGATACTGGGGACGGCATTCTGAAGCCTCACATAGCTTCATGTGACGAAATTTCATCGCGGGGATCGAAACATAACATACATATAAACCCAGTAAAGATCATAAGACAGAGTGTAAGCAAACCGGGGTGGCTGAGGCGTAATCCACCAGTTTATTAGACGTTAGATGCCGATATCTAGCGAGAAACGCACGATATGATATCACCCTGGAAGAGTCCGCTTAAAAGTATTACTAAACGTGGGAGATAAACAATTATCTCGATTTAAATATGTGATATTCTGGACATCTACAGGCTGATATGGTGTTACGCAGATCCCAATTGCAGGTGTCAAATCCCAAAAGTGCATGGGGAAATCCATTAATCTATACTGTAATCGGAAAATGCCCGTTATATCCTAGACGTAAAATGCTCCAATCAAGGAATGCCTAGAAACCCTAGAGGACACTCACGAAGTGATTAGTTAGTCACTAACAAAAGCCTCGTCCCCCGAAGCCAACTTCTCGCAACCTTAGGTACTATTATGACGTTATGTCGCTAATAAAACTTACACGAATACGTACTTCCAACACCATTTAGAACGAATCATTCTAAACAAAGCTAGAAGTAATTACTAGAAATATTTAAAACAATTATTTATTTTATCTCCGCTAATAAATATTAATATCTCCGAGGTTGTTCGGGCAGATGGCGAAAACGTTTACATATAGTAATAAATACATACTTATTACATAGGTCGTTAATCTATAATAACATGCGACGTGGCGCGAAACGGGCTCACTCACATCCAGACTTCGGTACCGATAGGGAAATACCATTTTTGTTAAAATGATTTTCCCCTTTATCTTTTCTAGTACTCATTTAGTATGTTATTATCGGTTGCATTCAAGCGGGCGATCGACCCGTTGCACACCCCCTAGGTAAGATACATAAGTCGGCCATGCTCGTCTTATTCTCACAACCATTGAGATTCTGAATACATGCCACTAACAAACCGACACCCATACTATCCTAAGGCACCGTGTTCGCCGCCAAATGGTCGATCTATAATACAACCATAATGTTAGACAGGCAAAGCGAGAGATCAACAATCACCATCTCATCACACCTATGTAATTTGTCTGGCAGTTTCGTTTATGTATCTTTGTATCACCGAAGAGTCGCACATGCCGTGACTCAAGACTTCATTCTTCAGCTCGAGGACTTCCATCCGTAAAGCGTCTACTATAGACTTCAATGCATCTCGCTCGGCCGCTAGTACCTTCTCCCTTGCTTGGAGATTCGCCGATTCCCTCTTCTTCTTCTCGCGGCATTTGCTGGCCGCGACGCGATTTTTTGAGAGATGATCTTCTCTGCGGTAGCCGTCGACTCTAGAGTCCCCGTCGGGTGGAGACGACAAAGATGAACTATGAGTGGACTGACCGTGCTTACGCTCAACTCGATGTACAAACTCGGTTTTTGTGTCGCCCTCGCTTCCCCGAATACTATGCTTCCTTCTCTTGGCTGGGGGGTCTGACACTGTTGGTGGTGAGAGCGGCGGCGTGGCTTGTTGCCACTCTAATGGTTGAGCCATCGAGCTATCATATATCGAGACAGAATGACGATCCTGGGCAGATGAGATTAGGAAGAACCTAACGAAATTCGATGATAAAGGAGAAATAATGGGGTTAGACCTACAAGCTCGCCGTAAGCGTCATTAATGTCTCCTACCGAAGTGGGTAAGCGGCCCAGTCGACTGGGGGCCTCTGCGTTTGGTGCAAGAATTTCTGGTGCGGAGGTCTCCCACTGCATAGGCTGGAAGGTTTCAAGCAAGTTGAAATCTGGAGTGTTAAATTCTGTATCTGGCTTCAGGAGAACATGACCATCGGTGTAAAGGCAGGGTCTACCCAACAGACCTAGCGGGTCGATCTCGTGCGCCATTGCTTCTGCTTTAATATCCATAGGTGGGACTTGGCAGGCGAGGGCGAATAAAGGTAAGACAGATAACTACAAGGCAGGCGAAGTGATCTACACGTCGCAATAGCAGAAATATATCTGGGAGTGCAGTCTACCGGGTCAACCGTTATATGGATGGGTTAGATGGGACTATTCGACTTAGTTAGATGGAGAAATCGACGCAGTTCCTACCGTATAATAAATAGGGATGGATGGGAAGGGGAGGATCGTACCGGAATATGGACCAAGACTTGAATAACAGCTTATCTAGATCTGCGCCTGGCGAATGCATCGACGGTTAGACGGGAATTCCCAGCCCCAGTTAACAAACTCAAACAATGTTCATTACGCAATAATTGGATCGGTAATTGCTCCGCGAGAGAGATCAAGTAGACTGAGGCGAATATTGCCTGTCAGAGTCGCTTGGGATGGCGGGGTGACACTGGTGTGGCCTATATCTGTTTATATGGGACGAGTGATGTAAAGGTGTGTGGCAAATGGCCTAAACCGACCATATTCTTTATACATCTATCGCTATTGGGGCAAGGTGAGTTACAATAGAGTTAGGTTGTGAGGATCAGTTGCGTCTCCACCCCGGAGGATACTCCGTTACGATATATTGGTTAAGAATATTGGGGAAGCTTGCTATGAGTTAGACATGTGCTTTCGTACTGTATACCGGAGCCACGATTCATACTCGGACTTCCAAACGTATCGATACTATTGGATTATGATCCTCGTTTTCGATGCTCAGTCTACGGCGGCGAGGTGCTTCTTACAAAGGAGCAGTCTTACTCGATCCTTGCCTACCTACCGGTAGGTAAATGTAGGTATGTTATGTCGAACTATATGCCATATCAAGTAACCGACATAGCTGGAATCGAATAAAGTTTCTATCCGTCGATTGTCTTTACATCAAATTTACCTAGGTATAATGAATAGCGGAGGAACGCTACTTGGAAATCGAATAACATCGCTTGTGCGCTCAACCGTCGCTTGGACTGTTTTCTTCGCGGCGTGTTACGGGGCAGCTTGTGAAGCTTGATATATTACCGGGTACCTACCTAGGTAGGTTGGTAACGTTGATAAAAGCCACCAGTCCCGGTATGCGTACTGAGTTGCGTTGTCTTGCTAGTTTGTCATGTTGTTATCCTCCTTGTCTAATTCCATAGATCTCCCTTTATCGTCTAGAGGTACCCATTCTTGCTTGAGAGGGTGAAAACAGGTGATTTAGAAGCAGAGCGCTGGTAAAAATACTGTAGGAAGCATGAATCAAAGAACACCATGTATTAGGGAAACATTAGCTAGGCTTCTTCGCCGGTAATGGGACATCAGTAACGGTAGAGCACACGAGTCGGAGTTCAATTGGCGTGTTCTCGTACACGTTCCATTGACATTGCATGACGTAGTTTAGTATCAATTCACAATCCCTTACGGATTATTAGACATTGACCAAATCTACGGGTCTTTCAGCAGAGAACTTTGGGCTCTCTTCATTGGCTATTCGGAGCTGGCTCCGAGGACCTTTGGTCATCTTCCCTGTCGAGCTCCACGTTTTGGTCTCCCCAGAAAAGATCGAACCACCAGCAACATATTACCGAATCGATAGTTGAGGGCAATTTGTCTATCTGATTGGTTCGGTTTCCTTAGCTGACCCTCGATCTCTCGATCCTCAAGTGCCTGTGTTTGGCAGTGAGGCCGCCTATGTCGCCATCGGGATACCTGCCAAGTCGTGTATTACATGGAGCCGAGGAGCCTCAAGAAGCTCGCGCCAGCACCGGCCTCGCCTAGCAGTGGTGACAGCCAAACCCAGATTTCTGTGCCTGTTCCAGGCCCTCGCAGGAACCTAACCAGGAATGTGAGTGTGGTTCCCACGTACCAGGAGAAGTCTTCCATTCGCCCATAACACTCCCTACCGTAGGCATGCTCCCACTGTAAAGTTAAAAAGGCAAAGGTAAGCGAGCGTTCCTTTGGTAAAGAGTCATGGGCCCTTCAAGGGTTCGAAGCTGAACATCTGACAGTGTGACGGAAACCGACCCACGTGCGGGAGATGTCAGAAAGCCGGCGACACTTGCGTATACGAAGTGAACAAACGGGATATGGTTAAACTACAACTGTTGAGCGACTATGACACAGCCAGACTGCAGAACTTCGAACTGATCTTCGGAATTTTGCAAAATGGGACCGATCATCAAGCCTCCGAGTTAGTGGCTCAAATCAGGTCCGGAGCATCAGTCGACACGCTCGCCTCTGCCTTCAATGCTTCAATTCCTCGGCCCTCTTCTTCCACCTTATCTTCACCCAAGCGGCCCATGGTTGGAATAGGCACAGGTTCCTCCACTACACGCGACGGCTCTGGTGACCCTTCTACAACAGTTGTATCTCAGGGCTTCCTGGATCTCCTATTCGACCGAAACGACTGGCTCCAGTCCGCTGAAAACGGCGAGACCCATAACAACGAGATAAACCCAGAGGTAATGCAGGTATTTGTGCCTAACCCTGTGCCACAGCCGGCCCTTCGCACGTATTTCAGCTCTGACCGATTCTCTTCTGATTTGAAGAAGACATACGATTTTCCGATGCCAACCGAACAGAACTCGACTTCTTCAAGAAATCCATACTCCGAGCAATATTCCGAGCAGCTCGACGGCGAGTGACTTCTATTCCATCGAGATATAACGGCGCCATCCGGTTGAGCGGATGCGTGGAGAATGTTGGAGACTTTCGCTGTACCAACCACGAGGAACGAATAGTTAGATAGTCTCCAAGGGTTTGCATAATCGTCAGGTGTTGCTCCTGAGTGGAATATCAATACACCATACCACGGCGTTCCATGCCAAAATTTAGGCAATTCACAACTAAAGTCGATCCAGAAGGTCATCGGTACCGTCCATGTGGACGGCCTTAATACTGGTAAGTAACTTCAAGAGATATTCTCCAATCGTCCAAGTCGTCCCATCAGTAGTATTTCAAACGAGAACCCCATAAGCAATCCTCACCCCAAAATAACATCTTCTGACTTAATTTCTTTAGTGTTAGGATGGTTAAGAATGGAGCCTTACTCGTTTGCGTTGATGGCTACGCTATAGCTTTCCTCTTTCTCCCCGGCCCGTCCAATAGAAACACCACGGTTGAAGAGGAAAGGCGTCATCGAAAAGTTTTTTTTGGGCCAGAATAGCCAGCGGGTCATAAACTTGAAGGTTGCTAACAAATGGGTTGTACCGACAGCAGGATATACCTGCAATGCAATCAGTAAAGATACTTGCGCTGTGTAATTATACCTCCGATACCACGTTGCGTAGGCGCGTTCCTCCAACATCTCGCTTTGATATACCCTGATAGACGGCGACTCATGGTAATTGATCGACACTGAATACAGTTTCTTGCCCAGATGATCTCGGCTGACTCCACTAGGTACCTACTCAGGCCCAGAGTGAAGATGCTGTCATATAGAATCCGTCTATACGTACGGATCTCGAATGGTTACTCGAAATTATGGCCAATATTTATGACCATCTGCTTGGAACAATGCACCCCGTCCATAGGCACCTATCCATGTCGATAAAGCGGCAGAACTTTATATTGGAAGACCATCCAGGGGTATCAGGCGCACATCGGAGAGGAACGAGAATATTCGACATCATTGTCTGACTCGACACAATATGAATAGGGAGAGCTTCTCTTTTATACACAAGGGATCCGCCACCTCAAGTGTGGAGCACACGAATCGGCGTAATAGTACCCTCGGTTGCATGCTTCCCACCACTAACCCCTTTTACTTTCCGCTTGCATTCACAATAGATACCTACGGAAAAGACCTCCTTTTCTACTGTTAGAAGGTTATTGTCCAAGAGGGTAGTTCTGACGGTGTGGAGAGCGTTACGTCGTAAGAGGGATTTGGTTTGTCCTCCCTGCTTAACTCGTACATCCCGGTAGTGGTTGCCAACGGCCTAGAATACATGTTTCCGCCGGTGCCACCCCCCTGACGGAAGCATACATCCGGGCGGCGATGCTGATCTTTAGCTGACTGGTCGACTGTTCCAGACCCCTTCCAGACCGCTTTACACGTGTACACCCTATGCTATACCCATTATCCAACCCTAGCGTTACTTTTTGTAATTGTATAACCAGAGTCATGCTCGATGTGCCAGAAGTTAATTCTCTGTACCGTCCGAGCACAACGAGACGCGCATTACATCAACTCTCAATGAGCGCGTAGGCAGCGAGCGCTCCTCGCACTGGTCTTCGAGGCATTTTGGACTGAGTCGAATGGCTAGGAAGGATTCGCGAAGGTTCAATGCGACAGGAGAGTGCAGAGGTCACTCTATGTTGATATACAACGCGCTGTAATAATAGATGTTTAACCAATAGATATAGAGCTAGTGTAGGGCGAATGATTCAGAAGTAGACGAGTGGACAGAAAGGTTCAACCGTTTCATGCTCCCTGTCGTCTTCACAATTACAATCCCTCACCTCTAACAGAATTCTACCTGTAATAATATTTAGATTCTTGCGTTGACAACCGCAATGGGCGAAGCTCTAGAATCTTGCGACCCCTTCGAACAAATTTCGATCATTCGTGCTACTGACCAATTTTTTTATCGGTAACCAACATTACAAATAAAGCATCAGGCCATTGGAACGACTAGGCTAGAATGGGGCAAATGCGTCTCTGGACGACACTGAAACTTGAGGCTCTGTTGGCGTTGTGGGGGCCTGATCTCGGGAAGCCAGGGAGAACACAGCAGACGCGACGTGTTCCTAGATCCCGGGCACAGATCTGTAGACAGACACACTTGGCGCCGCGCACGTGACACCCATTAGACCACTCATTCTCCGGATAGTCTCCGCCTTAGCTGATTGGTCGAAGTTCCGCCGACGAAAAGCCGACTATCTTAGTTTTATCAATGAACGAGCCAATCCGTCGCTACGTCCCGGGTTTGCCTACACGAAATCACTCTACTTGTACAAGCCGTAATGAGTCGGAGCACAAAACTATTTACAACGCTCATTCGGACGCATCATATAACCAGTCGTAAGAAGCTTGCACGTGTCAAGAAGGCCGCCTCACCACATGATTTGTTCGTGATCATTCGGAGTGGCGGTTCTCCAGGTATCATGTATGCCGAGGGACCCGACGAATCTGCTGTCAATAGCTGGGTCAACTTCGTCCAGGCTTTACGATATAAAGACTTCCAGTGCGCGCAGAAGCCGGCCGCCAACGCGGTCCGGACCGCCGATGAGATGAAGGCTCGTGGCTTTGAAGAGGTTACTTCTGTAACTGAGTTTGGCGAAAGGATGGAGCAGCGAGGCCTATGGGGGTGGTGGAGAATTGGGAGTGAGTGCCTCCAGAGCTGATTTCTACTTCATTGCTCTTACCTATGAACATCAACCATGAGCTATGGGGCAATTCTAGCAAAATCAAACCTAGAATTGAGGCGTCTAGTAATAGGTACTATTACTAACCTGAAATCTGTAGTGGGCTATGAAGCGTCTGACTAGAAGTTAGGCCAGCACCTTTACGGCGCTGCATACAAATTGTTCCCGACGAGAACCAAGGCATGGGATTGGCTGCTATCTTGCTCGACCAGAAGGGACATCACGGGCTTATCGGAGTTAAGCTCACTGTCCTCTCAAGTACCGCTCACATGAGGCATTGGGGGGTCGCTGGTTGACGGCTGAGCAGTTAATATCGAATCCCGCATAGGTTGTCCATGGGACACCATCATCCAGGATATTATTGCCGTCAAAGCAATATTTAAGAACCGACAAAACCCGAGTGTTCAGTCCTTGAGACGCTTATGAACTTGGTAGTTCAATTTCTTAGGAATATCTATAAAAAAAACCAGGACAAGACAGCTATATCTACTTACTGTGAGCGATATTTCCCTTTACTTCGATTGCTACCTACCGAAGCGCGATTTCGATACCTGGATAACTATTTGGAAGAGGGAGTAAGGGGCCTAGACTTCAGCAACCTCTCTTCTACGTCAAGAGCGGTTTCCGGCTAGAAGGCTCATATCTCCCGCCTTACTCTCACGCGGCCACAACCCCGTGCCAAATATAGACGGCGCCAAGTTAGTCGGCTTATGCTGTTCGTACTTCGATGCGCCGTCACATTGCCGATAGACTGCCTTGGAAGCAATGCGCTCGCAAGGGGATTGTGGGGAAACCTGGGGAATTCATCCGCAACTTTCTTCATCAGCCGGTCCAATGGCGTCCGCTGGATTTATTGATTTCTACCTTTGCAAATGAAGAATCTGGCCGAATCCACCGGGCGGAATGTCTTGATCCTTGTATTAACAATTATGGTGTGTTCGTCTCTTCACTGATTACCACATCGAAGAGATGTTCTGGAAGCATAAAATCCGGGTCGCTCGCAACCTGGATCGTCGGTCGACTTGCCTCTCCGAACTAGAACCACAAGTTTGCACACAAACCCGCCCTATCGTGATACTTGTTACCGGCTTGGCAAAATGAGGTCTTCACTCTACGCTGCACTCGCTGCTGTAGCCGCCACCAAGGTGGCTGGCCACTCTTTGTTCCAGGCTCTGTGGGTTGATGGTGTTGACATGATAAGTTATATGGTCTTGATGTTCGGCAGCTTCGACTGACTTAGCTAGTACGCCGGCCAATGCGTTCGCATGCCCAGCTCCAACAGCCCCGTCACCAACGTCAACGGCAACGACATTCGATGCAACGTCGGCGGCACCAGGGGTGTTTCGGGAAAATGCGCGGTGAAGGCAGGCTCTACTGTGACCGTTGAGATGCACGCAGTAAGAAGCGTCTGTCGAATCTTGTGTATGGTAACTCGCTAACGACTTACGAAGCAACCTGGTGACCGATCGTGCGGTAGCGAAGCCATCGGTGGCGCGCACTACGGCCCAGTCAACGTGTACCTCAGCCAGGTGCCCGACGCCTCCACAGCCGACGGGTCGACCCCGTGGTACAAGATCTTCGCGGACTCGTGGTCAGCCAAGGGCACGGTCGGCGACTCAGACAACTGGGGCACCAACGACCTCAACTCCTGCTGCGGCAAGATGGACGTCCCGATCCCCGCAGACACACCCGCTGGCGACTACCTCCTGCGTGCCGAAGTCATCGCGCTACATACAGCGAGCTCAGCAGGAGGTGCACAATTCTACGTCTCTTGCTACCAAATCAGCGTAGCCAACGACGGAGCAAAGGCGGCCGCGTTACCCGCCGGCGTTAAGCTCCCCGGTGCGCTCAAGTCCAGCGACCCTGGCATCCAGATCAACATCCACTCCAAGATCAGCAGCTACGTCAACCCTGGACCGGCCGTCATCGCTAGCGGTACTACTAAGCAGGCAGGCTCTGGTTGCTCTGCCGGTTGCGCGAAGACCTGTGCTGTCGGCTCCGGGCCCGTCGGGACTGCCATCGGATCGGCCCCTAAGCCCACCTCGGGCGTCGGGGATGGAGGTTCGGTCGGATGCGCCCAGGCGCGATACCAGCAATGCGGCGGACAAGGATACACTGGTTGCACTACATGTGCGGACGGACTCTCCTGCAAAGATGTCTCCGCGCCGTACTACTCTCAATGTGCCTAAGCGTGACGAGAAGGTAGGGTTGGGGGAGTGCGCACTATCATCAAGTACACCGCCTCGTGTCTAGTTCCACGGAATACTCTCGTTAAGATAGGAGGGATTCGAGGGAGGCGGGACTTGAGATTTAGAGCGTTGTCTACACACATTGCATAGGTAGCATATCAATATAGGAATTTAGGACACGGAATCGACTCATCGTGAGTGTTACACTACATTGATCATCCGCCTTGACTCGGAAAGGCTGCGTGGCGTATTCTCGGTCCCGACAGGTCTTGAACTAAGATCCGGGAGCAAATATTTATCAGTTGGTAATAGTCATTGGATGAATTGTTTAGTGATCGCTTGGTTACCTCGGCTTGTTGGTCAGCTTGTAGGTATTGGATCCAAATTTGTGAAGAGAATCAGAGTCGGAAAAGGAGAGCTTAGTCATTCTTCACCTTCACTGTACGGCACGGATCTCTATTGGAACTGTGCGGGTTCACAAGTTGGTCCGTGTGCAATCGAAAGACTAATAGCGTCCGTCAAATCCTCCAACCTAAAGTTCCGAAGATCGCTTCTCGTCCTTCCTCAACCCCATCTATATCTGCTCGTCGCCTACGTCGGATCGTCAGGGTTGTTGGCGCTAGTGAAGTAATCGTACTCGTGTAATTAATAAACATAATCTGCATATAAAGTCACTCACACCTATCGCCCATCGCCTACCTTTCATCACCCAAGTCAACAGAAGTCAAACAAACAACGGGGGAAACAACATAGAAATCATCCACCACCATCATGGCCCTCAACGAAGCGCACAAGGCCCGCATCCTGGCCCACATGAATAAGGAGCACACCAAGGAGCTGTCGCACTACCTCCGCGCTTACAACGGGCTGTCCGCCTCTGCTTCCCGCAACGCGCAGCTGGCTGACATGACGCTGGACGCCATGACCATCACAAGTGCGTCGGGCACGCACTCGGTGGCCATCGCGCCACCCCTGGGCTCCGCGGCCGACGCCCGCGTGCGGCTCGTCGAGATGTCGCAGCGCGCGCAGCAGAGGCTAGGGCTCAGCGACATCCAGATCACGGCGTACACGCCGCCGCGCGGCATCGGCGCCGCCACCTTCTTCGGCGTCTCGCTGTACTTCGCGTGCGCCGCGACCCTAGGCCTGGTGCGGCCCGGAACCGCGGCCTGGGATTTTCTCGACGCTGTGTTCCCGTTCGGCGGCGCGCCCGCGTATAAGTGGCTGGTCGGTGCGCTGTTCGTCCCCGTCGTCGCTATCCACGTTGTCGAGGCGTGGTGGATGGCCCGCACGCGGCTCACGACGCACGGCGTCGAGCCCGGCAGCGCGCTTTGGCTGATGTGGGTCGCGGACACATTTATGGAGGGTGTGCCGTCCATGCAGAGGTTCGACGGCATGGTCGAGGCTGAGCGGAAGAAGAAGGATAGCGCTAAGCATTGAGGACGCTTTCCGGAGTTGGCGAACTGTTTGTTCTGTCGAAGGGAATAAATAACCTTGGAAGATGGGTGATGAGAGACGGGGATAGAGGGACAATACTGGACTCGGTGGATGGACTGGGCAGGCGACAGGTATGTGTGGATGATGTCTCAACTCCAGCTAATGGAATATAATAGGTACGAAGGCAAATTAATGCTACAAGTATTACCAAGTGCAGTGCACACTGACAGCATGATTTATAATGACATAGTTCACGATGGCATGGTACAATTCACTGTGCGGGTCACTGCGGATGAAGACGTGGACTTTCCTCCAATCCCAGAGTTTTATTAACGCTTCAGAACCAACCTGACTGTCCCTTCCTTTCATGAGAGGGAATTGCTTATCATCTCACTACGGGAAGGTCAGGTCGGACGAAATGACGCTATTCTCTCCCGCAAAACCCTCCAACCTCCACCTCTTTCGATTACCCGTTATCCAACTCTCATTCCTCATCCCTCGTTCAATCCTCCCAAAAACAAAAATCCAGTCGTCCCGTTTTCCAAAAACCCCTTCCATGGAATCCAATCGCAACCCTTTGAAGAGAGCGGGGTATATCCCAAACCAGACCGAATGCGTAACCTCCTGTTGTATGCACCATGATGGGTATTCCATGCCTGTCCGATCCGAACACCATGCTATGTGTTCCTTTCCAACCCAAAATAATACCCAAGGAAAAACACAAAACAAAAGAAACAGACAAATGTTAGGAACGCTGAAACGCTTGGGTCAAATTCCCGTGCAATGATCGGAAATCGAATAACCGCCGTTATTTGGTGAAGCCGCTGGCGGTTTTCTCTATAAAGAGACTGTGAGGTTATGGGTAGTGGTAGCGGTTGTACAGTGGCGGCGGCTGTACAGTTGCAGTGGTTGTACCGTGGTAATGGCTGTACAGTGGTCGTGGTTGTTCAGTAGTGGTTGTCTGGTAGTAGTGGTTGTACAGTGGTAGAGGTCGTGTAGTGTAGTGATGGTGGTAGGGCGGTTTCAATACGGGCCCAAGGATTTCTATGCGTTTTTTTTTTGGTGGTTTTTGTTTTTATGGTGGTAGTGATGAGCAGTCTCCCATGAGAGGGGCTGCTAAGCTGGACGTGCTGATACAGACTTAATAGTGGAATGTGGTCCAGTCTGGCGTGAACTCGAGGACCGCTGACAATGGCTTCACCCCTTCCTTGCAGAAGAGGTCCTGGATGCGTGGTTTGAAGAACATGTCAGGAACATTGAGAGAGAACTTGCCCTCTGCGGCTTCTTCTACCTGCAATTGCATCTCCAAGTCGTTTTCTTGTCCGGCGTTGATAGCAGCGACGCATCCAGAGTAGAGCGAGCAGAGGATCTGGGTTCCGGATGCTTTCGAGGCTTCAATGGCGGTCCGCACGTCCTTGAGCTTATCGTACGCCTTGCAATATTTCCTGAGTTCCGCGACTCCCGGGACGACAGCCCATTGTTGTTGAGGCGTGCCCATGACTTCGAGGATCTTATGTGGGTGGAGCCCTCTTCCGAAGAGCAAGCGTGCTTCCTTGCCTTTCTCTGACGTGGAGTTGCCAGGAGCAAGGAATTTGAGGACGGCGACGAACTCCCAGATCATGCCGTGGTAGTTCTTGAGGATTCTGCTCAGCTCCTCGCACTTGGTCTTGGTAGTTCGCTTGTCGGTGCCGGTTTGGACACAGTCGATGTTCTTGCTGTGGCATCGCTTGCAGGCGGACCCGTTCTCATGAGGCTCGCACTTCACCTTCATCTCCCTGCAAGCGTCGCAAGAGGCAATTCCCACCTTGCGTTTCTTCGACGACGCGGATTCGTCGGTTGCTTGGGTTTGAGAGCTGGTCTTCCGCTTTCGACCTCGGCCTGACGGCCTGTTTTGTTGCTGCTCTGTCAGCGGCTGTAGTATATTGCCTGGTTGGCCGGTGAGATCGATCGCATCTCTTGCTGGCTGTGCCGTCAACATAGAGCTTCGTTGTACGGCGTTGAGCTGAGGCTCCTCCGATTGTGGCATTGACAAAAGGTTTTGTAGTGTGAGGTGAAATTGGTGCTGCTCTGGTTGTAGCATCGACATAAAGCTCTGTGGTATAGCATCAAGCTGGGGGTCTTGTGGCTGGTGTTCTTGTACCGCCAGTTGCTCGCCGAGCGTATTGAGAGATGACGTGCCCATGGCTAGGAGTTCATCATCGGGAAGCTGGCTGAAGTAGCCATTTTCCATGTCTAGGGTTTGCTGGGCCTCTGGTAGATCTATCTGCCCCATGTGGTATGTGGTACCATGTTCTAGTTGGTTGCTCTCCGCGTTGGCGGGCTGGCCCAGTGTGCCGGGTTGTTGTTGCGAGAATATATTCATCTCGTTTGTGGTATTGTTGAGACGGAGATCTTGGCTCTGAACGTCATTTGTAGTAGTTGGGTGTTGGTAGATATGCCTTGGTACTGGACTTCTTCCCCACAGGTCATGTGCCCACATCTGCATATTATTGATGGGCGAGTCGAACGAGGAGCGTGTGGTAACGCTGTTGACAGAAGCTGGAGGCATCATATTGGCCTGTAGAGTCTGCATCTCGATCTGATTCGGCACCTGGCCGGGTATGAAGTTTGTGTTTGAAGCCAGGACATTGGTTGGCTGATAGCTCGCATCGTGTCTTATGTTATAGCCATTGGGCGACCCGGGTTGGTTTTGTAGGACTCGCGGGTCTACATATTGAGTATTGGACTGAGGTTGAGATAAGAGCTGAGTTTCAGGCATGTTGCTGTCGTCCAACGAGAAGTTGTTATCGAGGGACTGGCTGTTGTTTACACCGGCCGCAGGGTAAGTGCTTCCCAGCCACTCTTGTATGGGGAACATGGGGAGCATGGGATCCATTGCGTCTATGTTGAGACACTTGAGCTGAATCTGTTGTTGACAGCTGTGTTAGATCGGTGGTGGAGGTGCTGTTCTCCTGATGCCTTCTGATGCCACGAGCTATCTAGAGGGTCTCGACTGATAGTCTCGAATGTCAGGGTATTCAAGTGGAAGGTCAATTACGGTGTGACCGACAAGTTCACAAGAGCTGCTATTTGAGTGGTAGTATATAGCGAAAGGTGAGCTTCTAGCGAGAGCAAAGATGAGCTTCTAGCGAGAGAAAAGATGAGTTTTTCTGCAGGTGGGAAGAAAGATAGAAATAACTAATGAACGTGTAGGACAAGACGCGTTTTATTCAGGAAAGGATCGAGGAAAGTTCTGATCTTCCCATTACGCGAAACATAAGCTTCGCCAGGTCTTCCCAAACGCCTTCACGCTACTACTCCCAGTGGGTTGGTACGTCTAGATACGCGAAGCAGAGCTAAGAAACCTTGCTCCCTCTGAACTAGCATATAGTGACTGATCTTGGCCCAACAAGCAGAACGGATGGCACGGTACCTCGAGTGGACTCTGCCATTCAATGCGGATTCCGAGTTCTCTCGCAATACAGGCCCGAGTTGGGATTGATAGACGCTTTCTTAGGAGCCGGGAATGGATTGAATATCCCCTCCAACAGGCGTCGACGACAAGGCCTAACTCGTACAGGTCTCAAGCAGGCTAGTTTTCTCGCTGTACTTCGTCCGTGCCTAGGCGATTTACAGAGGGAGAGCTGGTGGCAACTTCAATACTACGGCTGATCCTCCTCACGAATCATTACGTACCTTTACATCTGTTCTTGAAGAACTAGCTTTACGAGGCTCTCTGAGGCTGTTCCTAGATTCCATTGGGTATAGGGCCAATGACTCGGGCGTTCTCACAGAATACTCTTGGTCTGGTTTTAGCCTAGGTCAGTGGTCAGAACTCAAGTTCCCATACTGCCCCTATTCGGGCAAGTCTAGGGCTACTATGTACTTATTGAGTTAACGAACAAGGGGCTCTGCTGATGTTTCTAAATATGGTATACCCCTGACATCTTTAAGACTAGCCCTATATTTAAGTAATATTGAGCATAAGACATTCAAGGCTACTCCCAATCTGAATGACTTGCTGATCGGCTGACTGAAATACAGGAACTGTCCGGGTTAGGGACGTACCAAGAGGCGGAAAATCATGATACATTTTTACGTGCACATTTTATACAAGAATTTTTCTAATTAATTTTTTCCAATGGCTTCTTACAAGCCAATGCCCATCCTGCTGAAGGTAAAAAAGTGGTCTGTCTGTCAATTGTTGTTGTCCAGACGCGTCCAGTTGAAGATGTTGTTCTATGTGAGGCTTAATTAAGCTACTGGCTTGTGCGCTCCCAGCTGGACCCGCCTAACGTCTAACCCCTGAAATTAGCTTCAGGCGATTAAAGTCTCTGGGGGAATCGACCAATGGCCTTATTACCACAGTCCATTTCGGGAAACTGATTTACAGGTACGGAACCTAGTTCCCTTCAATCCCCGTACCCAGGCTCAAGTCAGGAACACGATACTGGTTCTTCGTCTGCTTGAAGTCTCTGTTGCATTTTCTCCCTTACCCTCGCATGTCTCCCCTCCTCCCGAAAATAAATCGAGATTTGGGTTATCACCTAATACCTAGTGAACACCCGGCATGAGAACTACAGCGAAAGAAAAGGTGCAGGTTTTGCGTGGGCTTCGCTAGAAAACGATGACTCGGATGGTGGCGCCGGGCGTTACAAACTGGCTATGTGTCCGGGCCCCGTACAATGACATATAGGAGATAGGTTGGGGTTCCCACCGTCTCTGGTGGCGTCTGGGGGAACCCCTTCTCAGGATATGTTAATCACCATGATACTATGGATTCCATTTGCAGCAATGGACATAGCTTACTGTCCTTTCAAAGGTCTAGTCCCCTACATTGTTCAACTTACTACGCGGCGACCTGAAAGATTCGTACTGTCACATTTGACTTTAACCCATTGTGTGTAATTTAATGATGGGATATAGATGAGAGACGAACAGGTCATGCTGCACATTGGTATTAACGATGGTGGTAACATGGAAAATCTTAGCATTGGTCTCTCGTACGGGTTGAGTTCGAGTTGAGTCGAATCCCTTTCAGAGACTCTAGCTGTCCCTTCGCGTCTCTACATACTAGAGTCTATTACCTAGTCCTACCTAGTTACTCACACTTCGCCTCGCACTCTCTACCACTTCGAGAAATCGAGGATAGTCACCGGGTGGGCTTGGGATGATACCTGGTTGTGAAGCATGGACCATGTTGACTTTACGTTTCCTAGCGCACTAAGAGGAAGCAGAGCACGGACAGCTACCAGAAATGCAACTAACCCTCATATGAGTACCTATGTAGTGACGTAGAGGGGACTAACCAGGTTGCCCGGCCGACCACTACTATGGACGCGACGCGACGAGTTACAAGGTCGTGGGGCCTTGTTTTAGACTTCCTCTTCGTCCAGAGAGGCTTTTGTGGCTGGGACAGATGATTATACGAGGAATCAGCACACGGTGAGCACGGATGTCATTGGCACACGAGGGCTGTATCAAGCAGACCGAAGGAGACACGCAACTTCTCGTGTCAATTTGCAAGCAAAAGATGCCCCTACGTACGCCCCGATTACTTATGTCAATGATGCTGCAGATGGCATAGGCACTACCTACGGTACCTAAGGCACCCTTTCCAGTGCGTTCGGGCCCCGGCGTCATCCTTTATGTGAGCTGGACCCAATCAAACCAAAGACTTGGGTTCAGAAAGGAGGAGGATACTCGCTTCAATTGATCGGGCTAATGCGAGATCAAGAGATGAGACATGTTCTTCGAGTGATGGGCCTGACCTTGCCTGGGATGATGTCGTCGGGCATACCACGATGTCACTAAGTAGCATGTGTTAACTACGCCAATGGTGCCTTTAAATTTCCCATTCATTGTGTAGCACTATTTATTCTGAGTACTCGTGGCCAATATATAACTATTGTGGCCTAGTTATGACTGATTGAGCTGCAATTATGGAGTTCCTCTATCCCCTCAGTCGCTACACGTCTCCAACACTGAACTCGCAACCCTGGTTGTGGCCCTTGGAGTACGTGACATGTCAACCCTACACATATGGGGTAGTCGTTACAGGGTTACTAGAAGTCTCAGGGCTAGGAAGATTTTGCAGCAAGAAGTGTGTTGGTCATTCATTATCGCCTAACAATCCTGGAAAGGAACGCTACGTCCAGGCGAGGCTGGTATTTTTCCATGCAACCAGGCTCCGACAAATCAGAGAACGGCAGACATCCCAATGCGGTATATATTTTCTATGGACTGCCGTCGCACACTGGATGGGACTACGCGGCCCCGGAAGGTCCAAATACCTGATGTCTCACCCGGCACGGAGCTGGGCGGACGAGCCCCTATTCAGACATACGCCCGCATTCGCCGCAAAGGAATCCTTGCTCAGGATACAGACATCATCTTCTAGAACTGTGAATAGCTATCTTGATTTTGTAGAGCTAGGCTTCTTGAATTACAACGACATTCTACCGCCTTCCTGCTTCCCCATCCTTGTCCTCCGTAGCAAAGTGAAGCCAGATGAAAACTCCCAGTAACTCTCAGTCTCTCATTTCCATTCTGCGAACATGTTCAGTTCTTTCCCAACTGACCAGCCAGATATAGGTTAGAGAAATGCAAACTACGAGGACCTCCAGTTATTGTGTTCATCACCGAGGTTAGACGGTGCAATTCGTGGACCGTCATCGAGGGCCCCATAGCCGCTATGGCCGTTACTGGTCTCGCCGCTACCCTCGGCCCCGTTACCGTTGTCACCATCGTCCGCTACTCCGTCCTCCAGTAGACCCTCACGAGGGTTGGCACTGATGCGTTGAGTGATCTGCCTGTATCCTTCTCTCGCGTTACCGGCCCCGGAGCTACGCAATCTGAAGAGTGCAAGATGGATCAACTAAGAATAGGGTCAATGGGATGACTAGTCATCGTAAGATAGCTGAAGACGCTCACTTGGAGAATACCGACGGCGACGGCGACGGTGAACTCGAGCCCCGCAGTTCGCTGCATGTTAGCGCGCCACGGGTCAATACAGGCGACATGCCTTCCGCTGTATAGCTTCTGACATTGATCTCGAGGCCAGTCACGGTCCTTTATAGAATGAAGTCCACAGCAATTCAAGGCGTCTTGGATACGCTCGATTGCGTGGCCATCATGTGCGGTCCATAGATGCTGCCAGTTCCCCTCTAGGCCGCATTCTAGTGTCTGACCCGGTGCGAAGCCCTCGGCAGCGAGAGTCGCCAAGACGACCGTCAACACTCCCTGGATCAGCTGCAACGCGATAGGCAAGAGCTGTAGCGCAGGGGACGATATTATCCTCTGTCGCAGGATTGAATTAAGCCGCGGCGTGTAGAAGACGTTTGCAGCTGCGAGGAAGGGTAATATGATGGTGAGGACAGTGGTGCCGGTCGATAGAGGGAGAGATAGCGTGCTCGACCGAACCTGTACGTAGCTGAGATGTGTCAGCTATGACGATCGAGGATTGGCAATTATACGTTTATTATACATTAGATAGAATAGAAAGAGGATTATAGCTTACATGGCGATGGCCGCTAAAGCGACGAGCAGCTGTTTAGCTGTATATTAGGCTACCATATAGACTTGGGACCGGGTTCACTCACAAGGGGTTGGACGATTTGCAAGTTCACCATGATGGATTACCGTGCTTGAGTAATGAGATGATTGATACCTTGTGTATCCACAAAGGTGGAATGTAAGTAAAAAAAGAAAAGGAGTTTTGAATGGCGGTGACGAGAAAATGACAAATGAAATCTGACTGCCTGACTGCCTGAGGTTTGCCTGACCCGAATCAACCTTCCGTCGGGTGGTGACGTCGAATATGCACAACTACCGTTCTGGACCAATACAATCAACTGTAATTTGGCCCCCACAGATGCTGTGTTACGTGAGGTCAAAGGCATAGTGACTTGTCACATTCTACCTTCCTTTCTCCGGTAAGAATTAAACTTGACGCTAGTTACTTTCTAGAGGCACGCCCTTGGACCCCTGAACTCCTGAACTCCGTCCCATTTAGAGGAAAAGGTAAACGTCTTTTTAAACACCCGGAGAATGGTACGTCTGGTACAGACGAGTGCACAGCGACTGATACACACAAGAAAAAGCCAGTAAGGACTTGTACCTAACTTAGAGGAACTTAAACGCGACGAGGTCTACTCTATCCCTAAAGGAGACCAGTGTGAATTAATAGAAAGTAAGGCTAGCAAATGCTGATGGTTGAGGTAAGTTGATCCTGAGTTCTGATTCTATCTACTTCTGCAGATTTTTGAATAGCAATTGGCTGAGAAGCACGCCATCAACAGCGATTGCTTCCCGGGATTCCTAGGTCCTTCATTCTAGTCCACTCACGACCGACTGAGGTAATCTCAAGAAAGGAAGAGCAAAACTCTGTCTTGGAAGTGATAGAATCATTATGCCTCCGTCCTCCAACCTCTTTTATCTATATTAGAGACAGGTAGGTACCCCTCTCGAAGCTTACCTACATGAGATAGATTATTTGGCCATATCGGAATATTTAGTTGGAACCTGACCTCGCTCAGTTATATGACCCCAAGTTCGAGCTCTCCCTAAACTCCACGATCTTTCTACTGCAGTCCGCAGCCTGAGAAATCACCACATAGGATCCGTCCGTAGTGTTGACATGTCTCCCTCCATTACCACCGACATAACCCCCTTCCCAGCCTGTCAACGTGACGAAACCGCCGAGGTCGTTGGCATTGGGTACTCCCACGACTGTAAGGAACCCGTGGACGAAGGTCCCCTGGTAGGTTGTAGTCAATGCCGAGTAGACGCCGCCGTAGAGGGCCTTGAATGTGTCGAATGTGAACGCCGTGGCATTGAACGATGCCTTTAGATCCTTGCTGAAGGCAGCGTCGTAAGCCGTCTCCCAGCCCTCCTGATATGGGAAGAACTTGTTAACGGCGTCCATCGCGAACTTGACCAATTCGTTGCCTGCCTGGGTCCCATCACGGTTTCTGGCCGGGCAGGCGGCATTTGTCACGCCTACGGCGGCAACGAAGACTGCTATGGATATCGCCCTCAGTAAAAACAACGACTCAGTTTGGCTTGCTTTATTTCGGTATTTACCTGAGATAGAACCGGGACGCATCTTGGTCGAATGTCTCAATAACACCGCGAATGTTTCGATCGGAGTCACTCAAGTCCATTGTCGTGGCTTCAAGTCGTCATTGATATACATAGGATCTCTACTCGACTTTATTGCAAGGATATCAGGTACTATAAAACTTACGCTGATGTAGATGCCTACCTAGGTACACTTTGCGATAAAATCATCCGGAGTCACCGTTGGACTTACACAGGGGCTCCAACAATAGAGTAAAAACGGCTCCTAACTAAATATAGGGAAACGCTTCAACGCAGCTCGAAATGGCCTCGTTTCTGTTACATCGCCGGCCGATCCCCTGATCGGATGAGAAAACCAAGTCGCGAACGGTCTAGTGCCCGAGGAGCGGTCCCGCTAGAGGATTCCATGATCCACATCCTACTTACAAAGGAGCCATCCCGCGGCAATGCATCCATCAGGCTATATAATTAGTATATAAACGTGGTGGTACAACGCTACCTGACAAATATTTTATCTTTTATAAACCTCATGCGATGCACTAGCGACATAGTCACCTACACAGCACAATGCAGCCACATTAGGAGCGAATACCAACACCGTGGCGGTTATTCACCCTATTATGCGTGGCCCTATCTGTAAATAACAGAAACAATTAAAGAAGGGCGTATGGTACTAACACGTTAATAATCATAGATGGCGTTTCACGATGAGACTGGACGCTTCGACACCGTTCATCCTTGGCGAGGGAATATAAGGGCAGGCATACCTCAGTGTACTTAGCAGCATCAGCACGCGCTTCATGATATTAAGAAGTTACTTAAACAGGAAAAACTATCGAGATTAGGCTAAGGGTTTGTCAAAGATTGGACCAAAGACGTCTGGATGGGGGGCTTGTGTAGGTGAAGAGCAATGTAACCCTTTATAAGTATGTTTAGAGCTCCTTCCGTAACGACGATGTCTTTATACTACATAGAAGGCTTAGGTTGTGGCATGACCACGAGACTCATCGTATCTGCGGTGCGAGAAGTAGAACTTCGGACTTCACTAAGACCTTGTCATGATGCGGACCATATGGGAGGGGTTATGAACTGTGTTGTTCCGCGAGGGACTACAACCTATCTGGGGGAGACCCTCTTTGTCTCCTGTCTAAGTCCCACCCTGACAGGTCAGGTATCATGACAGACCTCGAGATGTGAAAGTTCGCTTTTGATGCCAATATAACGCATCAGTCATAGAGCTAGGGTTACGCTTAGGGCAAATATCGTACGAGGGTTTTCATAATCATGGAAATTAGGGTAGCGATGACTTGTTAGCAGTCGGTATAAACTCGATTGGAGTCGACTATCGTGATGGTGTTTCCTTCCTCGAAGCTCCGGACTCGTTCTAGTGATACCTCTCGAATATCAAGGTAGCGAGCAAGGCCCTTAATCAAGTGTCCTAGGAAACATTTAACTGAGAAGGAGGTAAAAAGGGATGAAGAAAGAAAAAAGTAAGACACGTACAACACCGGGGATTCGCTGGTCGTCACCGACCCAACTACTGATCCGGCGGTACCCAGTTTATCTGTGGGAGAGCGGACGGGAGCCCGAGTTCTCTGGGTCCTATGGTCGTACGTAACAATAGAGGATGTTATTGTGGGATATATCATTTCAATATGTGGAGGTGTCACGAGCTCGAGTCTTTACCCCTAAATCGATCTTACTAGGACTTACACCTAGACACTTCCCTATCAGTGTATATAATTATAATTAAGCGTATTGGCATCTATTCAAATTCTCATCTTCTCGTCGTCATACTTCAATTGGGTAACGATTTGCAATTGATGCATTCAGAGACCGGCCGATTCGGACGAGAAGTGAGCACCTGAGTACCCCTTACTGGTAATCTGAGTTATCGGGGCGGTATACATGACTATCAAAACTTATGCTACGAATATTAAAAAATAAAAAAAGAAGGTATCGTATGCGAAAGGCTTTGAAGAATCGACGATAAAGGGGGGGAAATAATAAATAGGGGTACGCAATTACGTAATCACCAGCCCTAACCTATCGCCATATCCCGCTCCACGATGTTCATCCGCCGACTGTAAACCTCATATGCGCTCTTCGCCTAGAGGTTGTTGTCGACCTGCCAGTTCCTAGCCCTACCTAGGACCTCACGCTGCCAAGCGCGAAATCCCTGAGGTAGATCGCGGGATTCTCCAAAAAGACCTACTGATCTGCAATGTCCCGGGATACGGCAGATACCCAATCAATCTCGTCTTGGCGATTGCTTAACCTTCCTATCTGAGGCCCATTTCGCTGTGCCGAGATTTTTAATCCCGCCGTTTAGGCCCGAACAACCAGGTGAGCCGTCGCGAAGAACTCTTGGGAGAGTGAGTCTGTCTCGTTTCCCGTATTAGAGGAGGCTTGGCCGTCACGACCATTGACGGGCATTGGTCTTGTTTGTGGAAGCTCAAATCCGCGTTCTCACGGCCGCCCGTATCTAGACGTTTCTCAACGACACTCTCACGCAAAAGTCGAGGTGTGAAGACTGTCCGTAGCTTGTTGATGCTACATATGGAAGCTTTATAATTAGATCCTCATATGTCATTTATCCAATAGCCTTTCAACTGCTCACGATACGACAGTGGGACATGACGATCCGCCCCTATCGGATCATTGCAACAGCAGCATCCACGTTGAGCATGGATACAACAGACAGAATGCGGGGCTCCATGAATATGTCCAACTTTATTGCTCCATCTCCTGCCTGGTGCAGCGTCGCGCGACGAGACCATCGCGCTTATCGGATGGTCAGATCAAAGTCGACTCGAACAGGAGAAGCAACCACCTTCCAACATGAGAAGTTGACTTCATATTTGTAGCTACCGTATATAATCGAGTCCAGTCCGGTCAATAATTTCTTGACGCTTATAACACTTCAACCTACTAGCAGCTCATCATCTCGTCCTGTGTTAATAGTGTGAACGAGTCGTTTCTTTCAAGATGGTCCGCCCAATGCTTATCGCGGCTCTAGCCGCCACGTCGACTGCCCTCTCAGTCAAGCGCCTAGAGGCCACCCAAGAAGAGCTGTTTACGATTGAGCTGGCACCTGGCGTGACTCAAGTGGTAACTGAAGAAGAGAAATGGGCCCTTAAGGAGGTAACCAGCTCATCCAAACTGTCATAATCTCGAGTCAGCCTACTCACTCCTCTACAGGAGGGCAAGACCTTTATCGACATCACCAACCACCCCAACCTAGCCTCATCCGCGTCCGCCAAGAAAGCCGCCAAGGCCCCCGCCGTGACATACCCGTCGGCCATGAGCCAGGCGAGCACCGTCGAGGCGCTCATCGCCAAGTTGAGCAAGGCCACCGTGGAGGAGAAGCTGACGACCTTCTCCGAGTTCTACAACCGCTACTACACGTCCTCGTACGGCAAGGACGCGTCCGACTGGCTCCTGTCTGAGGTCGAGGGCCTCATCTCGGCCAGCGGGGCCGCCAACGCGTCCGTGGCGCCGTTCACGCACACCTGGACGCAGAACAGCATCATCGCCACGATCCCGGGGCAGTCTACCGACAAAGTCATCGTCGGCGCGCACCTAGACTCTGTCAACGGTAGGAACCGGTCTGGACGGGCACCCGGCGCTGGTAGGTTATTCTTCTGTATATATGTGCTCACGTGGCGTTCGTTCCACCGGTAAATCTCAGAATTATCTAACTTACATTTCTTTCTTAGACGACGACGGATCTGGGTCGATGACCACCCTGGAGGCCATGCGGGTCCTCCTAACCGATCCGAAGATCGTGGCAGGCGAGGGCGCTAACACGCTCGAATTCCAGTGGTACTCTGGCGAGGAGGCGGGCTTGCTCGGCAGCGGTGACATCTTCGATTCGTACGCTTCCAGCGGCGTGGTCGTCAAGGCTATGCTGCAGCAAGACATGACCGGTTACGGATTCAACCCCAGTGAGTATAAAATGCCACTCTCTACTTTAAGTCCTGCGGATGAGTTGCCTATTTGAGCCAACCCAGGGGCTGTGAACTAGGAACAAAACTTTCTAGGTATACAAATGGACCGATTATAGCAGATTACTGACGCCGGATGCCACAGTGGGCGTTATCACCGACCGCGTCGACTCGGCTCTCACGGCCTTCATCCGGGAGGTCATCACCGCGGTAAGCCTACCCCCTTCACCCCTTCACCCCCCACCTACCTATCTACCTGCCTGGTATCCCAAGCACAAATTCCCACAGGCCATAGGTATAAATACACACACGACTAACAGCAAATCCCAGTACACGACCGTCGGCTACGTAGACACGCAGTGCGGGTACGGGTGCTCAGACCACTCATCAGCAACAGCAGCCGGCTACCCGTCGTCCTTCGTCATCGAGGCCGACTTCGACCTGATCAGCCCCTACATCCACACCGACGGCGACACCCTCGACCGCGTCGACTACGACCACATCCTCGAGCACGCCAAGATGGTCCTCGGCTACGCTTACGAGCTCGTCTTCGCCGACCTGTAGGTAGTCGGTCGGATCCCTTCCCCTCGTAGGGAAAAGGAGAAGAAATGAAAAAGAAAAGGGAAAAGGAAAGGAAACCGAGCTGCTAATCATATAGGTAGGTACTTAGTAGTCGGATGACTAGTGTTGATCTAGGGGTAGCTACCTAGGTGATTACCTTACTCGTCTCTTGATGTAGAGGTAATTTATAAATACCTGCCTTGGATACGCTGTAGAGCCTATTGACCTTGATTGTTTTTCACTGTTCTTCCTCGTGACTCGAATTTGGAAAATAATTTAAAAGCTTCCTCACATTTTTCTAATATAGCTAAGCAGGTAGGGCAAGAAACATTTCGCAAAAGAGCGAGCATCACCACAAAGAGAATAACGTCGCAAGCTGACGAGTACAGTTGCGGAATAGAGAAAAAGGTGCTAGAGTCTGCTACGACCTCTAGTACTTAGAGTCACTAGATAACACACTATGCATATACACAACGGCATGTTCAGTCACGCGGCATAGACAAATGTTGGATAGAAAAGTTCTCATTTTGTACACTAGGCGCAAAGCCATCCACCGGATGGGTATCATTCCGCATGCAAAGATGAAAAGAAAAACCGTCGTGACGATCGTAGACCCTGATCGCGAAATATCTGCAAGGGTGCTGTGTATCATGAGCCAAAGGCGCAAGATGAAGCATTATATCTCTCGCCGTGTGACGAGCAGATGGAGCACTGCCCAGAAGGAAACAAAAAACCCGTACCCAGCGTAAATCGCCTTGAGAAGACCATTTTCCTTGAAGCCTCAAGACGCCAACCGGTTCCCGCGAATGTGCTTGGTTAGGATCGATCCATCGTGACTTGTCAACCGAAGAGCTGATACACCTGTCAGTATGGGCAGGCAATGTCCGGCCTCTTTCGTCTGCAAGAAGCTCGGGCCGACTGAAGAAACAAGCGTTTACGTCGTGTTCGAGGAAAGCGGGCTTGGAGCGGAGCGACTTGTTGAGCGAGGCTACCTAACTGACGAGTTGATCGTTGTGGTAGGTGAAAAGGGGCGCAAAGGCCAAGGCAAAGAGAGCTAGAGACCATCGAATTCTTTGGGTGCGTTGAGTGGGCAAATCTAGACCCGTTAAGGTGCTGATAGACGTACCAATTGCAAGTTAATTGAGCGACTGTCGAGCGACTCGTGATACTAGGTACATTGCACTACTGCTCCTCATTAGTGAATATGCGACCCATCGCATGTGAAGCCGTGTTGTTGGTCGAGGAACCGGGCTTCGAATTGCGTGGCTCAATAGCCGATCGAGCTAGAATGGCTACCTAACGAAGTAGCGTGGCGCATCGCATCGCTGACTTGGCCCACCAAGCCGGTCATCGCAGACAGGCGGCCCAATAGGGGATCGTTCGGGGAATGGCTGCTGATCTGGTGGTAGAGTTTTTCGAACCGCTCGAGGTATGAACGCATGAGATTCGGCACTACTTCGCGAACTTGAGGGTCCTGCGGGGACAGCTGTTTAGAAGGGTCAATGTTTGGCGGACCGTTTACACTAACAATGTGTGGTAGTGACGTATGTAGTATACGAAGCACCATTTCCACCCAATTCATCTTCTCCCTAAGAAGATGGCCTTCGAGTTGTTCGGCAACGACGGACCCGACGGAGAGAGAGACTAGCGCCGGCAAATCCTGGAGGAATTGAGGGTTCAGCTTCGCAAGGTAATCCTCAAAGACTTCAGGTCGGCGGCCATGTTGGATCCATCGAATCAAGCCTGCCTCGTATTCACCCCTCTCTACGAAAGCTGCGACCTCCGCGATGATGTGTTGGAGCTCGGGGCCTCTAGCACTCGATGACTCTCTAGCACTGGAATGGTTATTAGTGAACGGGGCCACTTGAACCGAGGTGCTCGTCGCTGTAGGACTTCCGTACGTATACGACTGGGACTGTATCGACGGCGCATGGCGTGAATGCGATGGTTGGGACTGCGAAACAGAGACGCGGTCTCGAGAGATATGTTGCTGCATCTTAAGCAAAACATCCTGGAACTGCGCCTGCGTGGTCGCCATGGCGGTAACCGTGTCAGATAGCCTAGCCACTAGTGCTGTGAGTTGATCAATCTTGTTAGCATCGGCGAGGTGTCGGTGCTCAAATTCTGCAATCTGCTCGGCACTTCGCTCTTTGATTTCTTGTATGATCGAGCTACTAGCTGTGATAACCGTCTCTTCAACAAGCGGCGTGATGGAAGGGATGAGTAGATTCTCGAAGCTCTTCTCCATATCAAGCGCTACACTACTTGCGACCTTGTCGGAAATGGCCTTAGATAGCTCGGGCTTCTGCATGGCCTGGCTGACGGCATTCGGAAGAGATTTGTTGATCTGGTTCTGGATCGAGTGCGAAACCCGACCAATCATCTTACCATCAAACTGTTCCGAAATGGTCTTGATGATGACAGCACTTAGGGTTGGTATAGCCTTTTCTTCGAATTGATCAGTAATAGTCTTAGTGAGGACAGCTTGGACATTCGCATCGAGGACAATAGACACTTTATCAAGCAAGACCTGTTGACTCTTGAAGAACCTATCATCGCGAATACGGAATTCGTTGTCGACATTGTCCCGGTGGTCCTTGAATTCGCTGTTAATAACTCCAGTCAATCTCTCGCTAAGGCCGGAGACAATTTGTTTGACGGTTGATTGAATCGATTCCTGCGACATTGCCGACTGAAGAGAAGACGTGGACGACTTCGGCTCGACCTGCTTTGTAGGAACTAGATCGATACGAGGTGACTGGGAGCTGCCATTGGACTGCGTATTCTCTGCAGCAGCCTTTTCAGCGGCAGCGGCGGCGGCAGCGGCGGCCTTCTCGCGCTTCTTCCTAGCCTTTTTCTCGATCTTGTCCAGCGGAGTAACGGGGATAACAACTTCCTTTCGCTCAGATTGTCCTGCGGCAGGAAGTTTATCGCCACCCTTTTGAGATTGTTCCTGAAGCGAAAATACAGATGGTAGTTGTGGTGGAGGTGTTTCCTTCGTAGCGCGGTTTTGAAGAGAAGGAAGATGCTCTTCCGCCGATGGAGGTTGAGGTTCAGAGACCACGGCACTAGGCAGTTCCTTTAGTTTTGTAATCTTGACCAAACCCGCTTCGGCGGCATCGACGCCCTCAATAACCTTATTATCCTTAGACCAGCCGAGCTCGCTCTGCTTCACGACAACCCCGGTGACACCCTTAGAATGCATCGTATAAAGCTCGAAAAGAGTCGGCTCGTCAGTATCAGATGTCGTAGCAGGGTTGACTAGCATGTCCAAGCTCCGAAGCACACCCTTGTTGGCAAACGAATACTCGCGGACTCCACTAATGACTGCGGTAGAGTCGGGCTCAGGAATCGATGAATCCTTTGCTACCAGCTTCTGGATGTAATCGACTTGAGACAGACCCTTGATCGTGTATTTCGGTGCCGACAGGTGAAGAAAGTAGATCGAGTTGCGGGTGGGATGACCGACTGCAATCATGCCAGAAGGGGGGTGGTAGACAACGCTACAAACAGGATCCGACTCCTTGGTATGTGGCAAGTTGAATTCCTGGACTGGCTTACCCAAAGCAAGGTCCCAAAGCTGAAGAGTGTGGTTCTGCTTCATGCCCACAATCATGTAGCGCAGTGCCCACCCCTTCTGGTAAGGCCGTTGCTTATCCAGCAGTAACACAGAAGTCGGCCACGCCTTCTCGCCTTCGGGGGTGGTGTTCAGGGTCAACAGCGGTTCCTTGACTTCAAGCGAGGTGTGGGCAGGTAGGGGAGATCGAGAATCGGAATTCTCATCAGCTGCTGTCAAATCTCGCACATCCCAGAACTTGACGCGACCAGACTTGTCGAGGGACACAATGGTAGTATCATCTTGGCTGAAGGTGAAATCCTTGCCCGCTTTACCCGTACTGATTCTGAGGGAGCATTCCTTATAGAGCCTCTCGGTATCAACGACGCGATCGTGACCTGACTTGAATACATTATTCTCCATGACGTAGGATGGCCAAACGATGTGAATTGTCTTTCCACGGCCAACGGCAAAGAAATCCGGATGAGTAGACGAGGTTCTTGCTCGAGTCTTCAAAACCCCTCCGTTATCGCCGCCTCCTTCGTGTGAAATGGTAACCGGGGGAAGGACAAATCCGTATTGCTCCAGATGGGCATCTTCCAAATAGTCCTTGTCACCATTCTTGACTTGGATGTAATATACGGTCCCGCTAATGCCGGTACCGATGATGGTCTCCTTGGGTGTCGTATGAAGATCAGACGAGGCCGATGACATGGCAACGTTAAAGATGCGATCCTTCGTGTCAGTGAACAGTTTCGCGTCCTTACCGTCGTCCTGTCGAATGACACGAAGTCCGCCAGCCTTAGACATGCCATAGGCAATGTAAGACTCGGTAGCTGTAATGAGATTGCGATCGATCTGATCAAACTCCTTCTTGAGCCGAGCGATGTCAAGAAGTGCTTCATCACGGAATTGAGGGCGAGACTCCTCGGTCTCCAGCATCGTGATTGAGATCCATGGTTTCATGGGGAAGTTGTAGACCTTCACTGGACTTGACACTTCTTCAATCACGACAATCTCATCGGCTTCGGCGCTCTCCCAACTGTCCGCAACTGGGCCGTGAGCAACCTCGCCGACAATATCTCGAATCGATTGCGCAACTCCACTTGAGTACGTATCCTCGAGCACGTGTGCATTCTCTTCTTTCTCGAGCTCCTCCTTAATACTCTTCGCCGCCGCCTCGGCCAAGTCCTGGAATTCGGCGTCAGTCTTGGCCCTCATCATATGTTCGAGGCTAGCGCTGATCTTAGCTTGTACCTCTTCGTTTTCAGCCCTCTCTATCGCTTCTTGAGCCTCCTTGTCCGCTTGTTCGGCGAGACCGGTGATTGCATCCGATACAGTCTCCGTATTCTTCTCCTCAGATTCAAAAGCTGTGGTATCAAGGTGCGCGCTGCTCTTCTCCGAAATAGAGTGAGGAGAAGCATCGAGCTTTCGTCGAATATGCTCAGGGCTTGTCATTGGGCTTCGCTGGCTGCTCAGTCGCTTATGATCGTAGATCACAGGAGAAGTTGTGTTGGAAGCCTTTGCGGCCTTAAATATGGTCGCTGTGGGACTCTCTGCGGGCCTCTGACCGATGGGACCCAGCGAACCCGGTGTCGAGTTTTTGGACATGACATTGTGGGCAGAAGCCGTGCTAAATTCCTCATGTGGATTGGTGTATTCATACTTGGCAGACTTAAGGCTACCGCTGTGAGGCGAAAGCTGAGATGCTGGAGAATGGTACTCGAATTTAGTTGTAGGGGACCCCGCATGCTCCTTTACTCCGAATCTGAAAGGCATAGGTGTTGCATCGTGAGAAGCATTGTCGGGAACCGCATGCTTTAGTTGAATGAACTCCTTGGGATGATCCACCGAAGAACCATTTGCGGACTGGGGCGTCAACGTCGGGGGATGAGATGACTCGTTAGTGGACGTGTGATCATTCTGCGAAGGCTTTGGTCGATGAAGCAAGTTGAGGAGATAGGCTTGCGTATCCATTGGAGGCGGGCCGGCATTCCAGGTTGGCTGGGCGGGGACTTGGGGTTCGGCTCGCATAGACTCATTCTGCATGTTCCCCTTCATAAGAGTAGCTAGAAGGCCCTGAGGATCGGCAGGCATCGGCACCGGAGCGTGAATGGGAGGAGGGTGGCTCGAGTGGGACAGGTTAGATGGCACATCAAACGAAGGTGCTCGAGGTGCTTGGGAATTGTTAGGCGGAGAAGCGTGCGATGAAGATTGGGCTGGCTGTCCACTGAACTTGAGAAGGTTCAGAAGATTGGTGCTCTGGTCGACCTTGCTCGTGGAATTAGAAGGCATGGTGCCTATCGGACCCAGTCCCATTGGCCCAGTCTGATGGTGAGAATGACTGAAGTTGCTGGGGGGTGTCGGAGCGGGCGGTGGGAAATCGTCCAAGGCAACTCGAGGAGATTCTGCAGCGGAATGACCGTAGAAATCTTGGGAATTGAGGTTTTGGCTGTAGGCAGCGAATCGAGAAAGCAGCTCCTGACTGGGGGTATCGTCGTCTTGTCCAGTGCGTTGAGCTTGCAGGCGAGCAAGCATTGCGTGCAAGCCGTTTGGGTCGCTGCCACCCGGCGGGTTATAACCCGCCATGGTGTAAGATGGGAAGTGAGGTTAGCAATCTGTCTTAGTCGGGCAAATTGCTAAGGTGAATACGTCTCCTAATGAGAGACAACTTCTGGGTCCCGCAAGCAAGTATCGTCGTTGACAATAAGTACCTGAGGACGGTTGGTGAAGTATAGGTAGTAATTGTTGGCGGTAGAAAGTTGCAGGGAAGAAAGAAAAAAAAAGGTCGACGATCAAATGAGTTTTTACCAGCCTCGCCAAAAAGATAAGCTACCTAGGTACCAAGCTAAAGCTCCCTACCAGCAATCTATCGACAGGAGCAGGAGCAGGGGCAGGAACGAGGCAGAAATCAAGATTGACAAAGTTTATTGATATCACCAGAGGTATTTTCCTGTTTATGGAAGAAAGTGCAGTTCGGCGATGCGTGTTGAAAGACACTCGACGAACAAATATTATGGGTGGAGGAGGAATCGAAATCTCGTAGAAGAGAAAGTTTAACGAGATGGATGTGACAAGTTGATCGTTGGGCGGCGATGCAGGTATGCGCTAACTGACTAACGTTGGCGATGCAACTTCCTTAGTAGTAGCCCGAGGTACCATGTACCTACCTATATGTAGGTATTGTACAATATAGTACGGCGAGGTAATGTACTATTGGCAGGTACAATATGTCATGCTGTACAATACCTCAGGTACCTCCCTCGCCGCTTCGTCGTACCTACCCTTTAGCGTAAATTAGAGCCACCTGAGAGCCTTAGCGTCACGGGTTTATGTAATCCGACTTTGAATCGCCTTTGTCAGCGCTCAACTTTGGTACCAACCAACATCGCGATGCTTGTAATTCGCTGTTTTCGGACAACTTACTCGTTTCCTACCTCCTACCTTCGTTATATTTCATGCCCATTAGTGTTGCAATATATTAGCTATTCACGTTGCGGTGGGATATCTATACGTTACAGAACCTGAGGCACCCGTCCTGCAAACAAACTTGTCTATTCATTGTTTGACGGCGCCGACAAGAGTCAAGCCGTCTCAGTCAAACGTCTTCCCTGCGCCACCCGACAAACAAACGCTTGCTTTCCGACATCTGCCGCCATGTTCTGTCTCCGAAGGTATTTAGTCTCATAATTACCAACCTCATGACATGGATCTCTTGGCTAACATAATTCTTCCGGATGATATAGTTGGCTTCCCCTACTCTTCATCCCGACAAACGCCTCGCCGGCCTTCATATTCCTCTTCTTCGTCTGCACCTACTTCCTAAACCGGCCCTGCGTCTACTGCTCTGTCCTCCTCCTGATACTCTTCGTGACATCGTGCTACTGGTCAGACCGGTGCTTCTTCGATTTCAGTAGCAATTGGTTCGCCCCGCGACCTTCTACGTCATCATGTCCGGCGAACGGGACGGCCATATCTGATCCTGTCTTTGACGGTTTCAATGCTACTGCTGTTGAAATGTTGAATACCACGGCCAGTGCCCTCGCCAGTGCTGCTGCTGAGGAGTTGGCTAAGCGAAAGGAAGAGTGGACGGGACTGGGCGTTGAGTGGCTACGGAGCCTTCTGGGACGTAGGGAGTGGAGGATCGAATGCATGGATTTGTATATACGATTATAGCCGCTGTATATCACACTCCATGAGAGATCGAATGTGCGATTGTGGTCATGTCTTCGGCCATTGTAGGCTACGCAGAGGATACGAGTATAGATATGATGGCATTAATGCATGGCACTGGCGTTGGTTGGACTATGCGGTTGCGGTCATGTCTCTTGAGTATATACACACCTTCAACTCTTACATAGTACTTTTACCTTAGCACTTCCGCAACGCTATTGTGCTATGCGTGTTGTATAGTTTGGTCTATATATAGGCATCACCACGAAGCAAACAAGTCATCCAGATATACGTGTATATGAGTAGAAGGATGAAATAAAGACAAGTCTATGTTCCTCGGCAAAAGCTATGCAACCTTTATAGGAGTTGGAACGATTAAATGCATATATACTTGGTATGGTATGAATGAGTCTTGGGCTTACGAGGATGATATTTCTTGTTGAACTCTCAATTAGATATCTATTCTAGTTCTCTGGTTGGGTATGTAGGTGGTGGTACCGTCTCCCTGAGGCGAATTACAAGTGTACAACAACAAAACTATCGTATACGAGGCTCGCTGTGTCGACGCTAGTTCAACAACACAGAGGTTGTGTATAGATATATCTTTAAAGAGCAGGAGGGACATCACCAACGACACATTGTCACGGCGGTCCCAGTTGTCCAACTATGGACCACCTACCTAGGTACCTTCAGTTCGTGGCTATAGGACCATAATAGCAGGCCAAGAATATGGTGAATCGGAAGGGTCAGGAACAGAACTTGTTCACGATCATTCGGATCAACCTCTGTCTAGCAATCACATATTAATCACCCAAGACATCACGCTTCTTTCCATGAATCCTATCCATTAAATAAGACCTACCATCTTCCAGCCCACCCTAAGCCATCGTAAGATTCATGCCCCTAACCCACGGTTTCCAATATCCCTCAACAGTCTCCGGATCCCTCCAGCCCGTCCAGTCCGCATTCGTCAAGCCCCAAGTATCCACCAAGCCCTGGACCCCCGACCGAATCCGATAGCTCCCGGCCAGACTCCACATCATCCAGCTAACACCATGCCTCTCGGTGTAGCCGCGGATGCAGTTCTGCACCGTGCTATTATACAGCGTCGCGTCCTGGGCGTTCCCAAACTCGGAGAAGATGACCGGCGTCAGGCGCTGCGCCGGCGCGCAATCGCCCATGATCTCGCACCCGGCGGCCGGCGGGTCGATGCCCAGCGCGTTGAAGCCGTTGCGGTACAGCGCGGCCTCGATGACGTCGCACGTGCCCGTGTCGACGTCCTCGCTCATGGGGTACAGGTGCAGTTCCCAGACGATCCTGTGCGCCCAGGGGTAGGTGTCCAGGTCGAAGAAGACGGGGTCGCGGCGCTTGGCGTCGCGGACCGCCGTGCACTTGTAGCACGGCGCCGTGAGGATGTTCTTCTTGGTCGTGAGCGCCGATAGGTCTTGGTCGTACTGCATTCCGGACCACGTGATAAGCAGATCCGGGTTGGCGTCGTGGATCGAGTCTGCGCCCGCCGTCATGTTGCCTATCAGGGTCTCCCAGTTATAGTACAGGTCGGTGCGGTTCCAGGATTCGCGCAGCTCGTTGCGGAGGGACATGGAGACGACGTTGGGGTGGTCCTTCGCCCAGGTCGCCACGTAGGAGAGCCCGCGGCGCCAGTTGGACACGTTGAAGTCGACGTCGTCGAACCAGGCGTTGCCGTCGGTATGGCTGCAGCACCACTGCGCCTTGCCGACGTGGACGTCAGGGTGGATGTATACGCCTTTCGACGCGGCGATGCTCGCGATATCCGACCAGATCTCGAAGCGCGTCGTTTCGCGAGTCCAGGTGGGGTTCTTCTCAATGATCTCGTTGGTGATCTTTGTGCCGTTCTCGTAGCCCAACGCCATGATCATGGCGACCTCGAGGGGCACATCTTCGCCTCCCCGGTCGTAGACTTCATCGATCATTTGGATGGCATACCCCCTGACTTAGAATTAGCCGTGGCCTTTGTTTGTTGTCCTTTGGGCAGCTTACATGCGGATGAAGTTGAAGCCAACACCGACAACATCGTCCAAGATCGCTTCAGCAGACTTCCACTCTAGACCTTCAGGGATCATCGTCTCACCTGTTCTAGAATCAGCCTATCTTGTTCGCGATGCTACGATTATATCCCAGTCGGGAATTACTTACCGCTCATAGGCCAATTTACACCAGCCCAAGTGATTACTTCATTGCGGCTGTTGACAATATCTCTGCCTTTAGTCCTTAACGGACCGTAAGGCCACTCCCCGGTAGAATTCCCTTGACGACGATTTATGCGCTTCTGCCAATGCGGCTCGAGATCCCTTGAAACCGCAGGTGCTGCAGGTACCCACGATGCGCAGGCTAAAGTCGAGTAAAGTGACGACAGAACAATCGACAGCTTCATCTTGCTGGGTCCAGTCCGTTGGAGACTATATTAGAAGTCCAACTACACGAGCACAGCGAGGTAGTACCATTAAAGGCGCGACTAGCCATTCTTATAACTCGACAGTGGCTCCATCCTCTCACGTTCTATCAATAAAGCAATCAAAGTTGGGACCGGCTAAGACTTTTGTCCTTCCTTGGTCTTGGGAACCTATGTATGCATAACGGGAAAGATACTATATTAGGCGAACTAGACTCACAACTTACCGGGTAGCTGTCAACATACACTAACATCGATTCTGATATGGTATCTAAAGCGCACCTTACAGATGACGCTGTGTAGTGAGGGGAGATATGAGGACGCTGGGGTATACAATTGCTTGAACATGGGGAACGGGGAATTACTCCACCAATTCAGCGGGGAGAACTAAACTAGAATCCTAACCTCGTGGCGGATGCAGTAGACTGTGGATAATGTCGCTCTGTATTAGTCCGAATCTTCCATGGCACTAGCTGGAACCGGAGAATTTACTAAAGGAACCACATGTCTAGGGCGCCACCGAGTTAGACCCTAAAGTGGTAGGTATCGTGATATAGAAAGGTGTGCACTTACACTTCTGTTGAGTCTGCGAAAGGATCTCTTCACGAAGCAAGGGGAGTTTACCAATATTCGTCCTGAGAGTAAAGCATTGCATTGCGAATCGTGTGATATTGACGTTGAGGTACCTAGAGGTACCTAGGTATATTTACAAACGAAGTACAGAAGGGGTCCCCTAACGTCTTGCCTTATTCCGTGTGACTCAATGTGAACAGCCGCGATGCTCTACACTTGAACCTATCAAACGCCTTGCCATAAGAAAATGTTCCCCTAGAAGCCCTCATACTCATGGGGCCGATGGTGTGCTGGCAATGAAAATATTCCACTCTCTCGTAACGGGGTGCATAATAAAGCCTTGTCTCGATGGACTTATAATCTCGCCCTAAGAGGTGATTGTGGTGCACTGGAGGCCTCCTCGTTGACGAGTACAGAGCCGGCGCTAGGACCATTACCGAAGAAGATAACCTGTACTGTCAAGTCATCCCTATTTATTCGTCAGCTTTGCCTTTGAGGTGGTATTTAAAGACATTTTCAATAACTGACCTGTATCGTCTCGAAAATGGCGAGACAAGTGTGAGTAAGGCACATACTTGCTCCTCATTCTGGCCGCCTAGGGCATTTCGGATGAGATGCGTGGCCACGTTCTTGTCTTTAACGACAAAACGCTCTTTCTCGTCAGGCGAGATACCCCATTGTCGCAATCGAATTGGTGTCTTCTGACCATCAGGACCGAAATCCTTACCAGCTTCGACAGGTAGAGCTTGGTTGGAACCAAAGATTTTGGACCATACCGAGCCGAATTGCGAGTTGGACTGTTCCGTTGCTTGCGTCTCGATCCATTTGCCAACCAGTCCAACCACTTCGTCGTTAGTTAACATCTCCCAGAGACCATCCGTAGCCATAACTAGGAAATCACCCTTCTCCGGTTGAATCTTGGTCGTAGTGACGACGGGTTCAGCTGTAACGTAAGGAGGGGTCTTGAGGTAAGGCGAAGAGCTTCGGCCAAAGAAAGATGCTCGAAGTCGATCGGAGATTTCTCTACTCCACTTATAACTGGCATCACCAAACGCTCGAGTTGGTTCAAGACCGCCGAGGACTCGACCATTGTGAATTACACGGGTTTCTCCAGGATGAGCTTTGCGCATGCGCGCTGCTTCGTTAGGGTTATTCCCGGTCTGATCCTCAGATAAGGCTGTTGCTGCCCATTTTCCAGAGGAACTGCGTCGGCCTAGAACAGCTCGGGAGTCACCTGTGCAAGCGACGCGTAGAGTCTTGCTACTACTGTCATAGAATGACAACAGAGCACAAGAGCCGGACAAAGCAGGGCCAAGAAGTTCTGCGGCAACACGCTTCGAGTTAGACTTCAAGACTTTCTCCACACTCTCGTGCACGATCTCGTGATCCAGTCGGGTAAAGCCAAGTTTGATGGCGGTGTCAATAGCTTCTGGCGACGGCACCGTTCCTAAAGTGCCAGCAGCCTTATAAGTAGTGTTCAGTTCTCGAGCGACAAAATTGATCAAGGTTTGTCGAAGCTTCGCCGACGTTGTCCAACCGCTGTCAAATGTTAGCGTTTCTAATATTTATATAGATGAGAAACTCGGTGATACTTACGCATGACCATCAAATACACCCCAAAACATCCAATCATCGGGATTCTTCTCATTATCGCGCGAGGCTACTTCCACGATCTTCTCCGCGTGGTCATCCTCAATTGGATTGTTACTCGCAAGTTGCACGACGTCATATCGTAGGACGCCTTGACCTCGGTTCACCATAAAAGAGGTCTCGCTCTGGCGAAGTTTCTCGGTGGCTTGGTCCGGGGTAAGCATCTCGAGCACGTTTCTACCGCTACCGTCGACGTTCTTCGCTATCGGACCCTCGCCAACGAATGTGCCGGTGTGCAGTTCGTCAGCCCCAACTACGAGGACATTCCGCGTGGTTGCAGCACTGTTCGTCAACTGGGTTGGTGTTGTCGCGTATGATTTAGCCCCGACCTGCTCTAGGGTATTTCCGCCCTTGTACGTGTACCAGGCACCATAGCCAACTAGGCTCGATACCAGCGCGAAGGAGAATCGGCGAATATACATTGATGATCGCAGGGGTTCGCTTACAGCATAATTCGGACGCGCAGAAGATGACGACGCGGCTGTAGATGAGGCCGAAGCCGAAGCCGAAGACGAAGCGGCGGATCGCACGCCTAGGCTGGCGTTGTAGTGGTGGGAGAAGAGGCTGCGTCGCGGACGACTAGTACGAGCGAGTCCTCGGACGGTGCATTGAAAGGTCGTCCGAAGGGCCCTAACAGGTACGCGACGCATTTGGGAAAGGGTTGCGGTCAGCGCAGAATTGATATGGCTGAGTGTCGTCGTCGCTAAAAGGGAACAGAACGAGAAGACTCGGAATATTTCTGGCAGACTGGTGGAGCTCGTTGGGCCGAGGACGATTGAATTGCAGGATAGAAGATTACCTAAGCTGCAAGGGTAAGCGAATCTGTTGAATCGTGACCGGTTTCTGTTTTCGGCGGAGTGCGGGATGGAGGGGAGGGATAGAGCTTGGAGACGCCGGCCAGTAACGGGACTAGAAGTAATTAAATGGGCTACAGTTGGAGTCGGGCAACGACGGTTGCACTTGCCTTAGTCACAAGTGTGGAGTACCCCATACTATACCTTTGGTACTTATGTACCTGCCTCATTATCGATAACAGGTCTAGTGACGAGTGCTACAGCCACAACCTCGGCTTCTTGCAGATATCACCATCGAGTTCAGTTCACTCAACGAGTCAGGACAACATTAAGGAATTACTGACATATAAACAACAAGATGAACAATAATTTACATGAAAAGATAGCCGCAGCTGAGGGAACTTTGGCTGATGTTCAGCGTCGTGCTGCTGAGAATTCCGACGCACGATACCGTGCCTTTGACACCTATCCGTGGACCAAAGACCGGGTGTTCACTGTGAGTCACACATGTATAGAATTGGGTGTCCCCTAGATAATTTAGAACAATTGCTAAGTAGTTGATAATAAGCAACAACTCTCGAGCGCTTTGAGCAATGCCCAATCTAGTGGACTCGATCTGTCTGAGACTGCTCTGCAGGCTCGAATCCAGAGATTCGAGCAACAAACTCAGATCAAAATTGACGGCGATGCATATGCACAATGGCTTGCACATAACAATCAGCAACCGCCAAGGATCATATCTGAGCATATAGTTGCGGAAGAAGCGATAGCTATGGTATGTCTTACGTCTATGATCATATACGCCCGCCTCATTAGTCTAGGCAACGTAGAAAGTGGTTACTAATCCAATCGAACCTCAGCCAAACCCAGAAGACAGGAACCTTGCACATCTCTTAGTAGAACTAGGTGATCCCCTCGGTCAACTTGGACTTCAGTATCATGAACCGCAGCTAGCAGCCGCTCCGGTTCCTAGCTGGCAAAGTGCGGCGCCGACCGCACAGCTCTATATTGAGAAGGATCAAGCGGCAACAGATCCTAATAAAGAACCATACCCCAAGAAGTTTGAGGAGATAGTCGAGTTCTTGCAGACCGGCAAGCCAATCCCGGGGATCAGAGAGATTCCGGACACGGTTATTGAAGATCCGTCCATTACAACTCACGGCCGCCTAGCAGCCCCACTAAAACCCTGGGAGATCGGACGGACCTCTTCTACTGATGACTTGGGTCGTTAGGGAAGGAAGGGGAAACATAGAACAAATGAAATAGATTTAGCAAAGTGAAAATTGAACATCATTTGGTCCTCATGTACACGTAAACTACCCACCTGCATTAACTGATATCCATCCTATCTGCAGGCGCAACTCCAAGAGAACCGAGCACCCTCGACAGCGCTTTATTGTCTAGCTCCTTAGCTTTCGCCTCCTTCACGCTCTGAATATGCTGAGCGAGTCCTTCCAGGTTCTGAACCCCATGCTTCACCAAATTCAGAACCATCTTCTCGGCCGACTTTCGCGGCGTCTCTCCGAACCTCCCGCCTGTCTGTACGTGTAGGCACTGGTTGTGCGTGAACACCGGCGGTACCTCGTAGGGGCCAGGCTGTGGCTCGGGACAGAATGACCTGATGAAGAGGATCTCGTCTATCTCCATTGCATTATCGGGTAGCCCGCGATCCTCTCCGTCAGCTAAGCCCGGCTTTGGGTTGAAGTGTTGGGGAAAGCGCGCTTCTCTCTGCCGGCATTCCTGGCGGATGCGTGTCTTCTCGCGATTGAGCATGTAGTAAATGTTGTCTTGCACGGCATCTGCGTGCTCATCGATCTGTGCAAGGGTCTGGCTACGTAGCTTGCTAGGATCTGACGGTAGCTGTGGTGGTGGTTTTGTGAAGTCCGTGTGCGCAGGTACGAAAATACTGGGTGCGATAGTCTGGTAGGCTGGGATATCTTCTTCTTGCTGCTGCCCCTCTTGTGCCTTGCTTACGCTGTCTGTACTAGCCATATTGGCTGCTAATGAGAAGACGTGTCGGCGAGTTGATTCGGAACCAAATTACTCGGCACACGAGATTGGCTCGGGTCAACTTGTTCTCAAGTTAAACTTGACAGCCAAGGGGATGAAATGTGACGAGACTAGCGCTAAGAATGTGTGCTTCAATATGGCAACGCTTGACGCTGATTATGAGGATAGATGCTTGTTGGGGTCAGATATGTCTACCTGAGAGTTTCCAGATGAGAACTGAAGGCTGATTACCTATATAATTGCTTTCGTGTTTGATTCTGAGTTGCACAGAAGTCCATTTTGAATTGAATGAAGCAGTGACGATCGGTCTATGCGTTTAACAGTGACAGTCTTATTAGCAGGACACTACCGGATCAATTAATGAAAAACCCCGCAGGATGCAAGTCGCCCCTTTTGTGACTCCTACACGTACACCGTTGTTGTAAAGCTTGGGTTTTGAATAAAAGCTAATCTACTGAAGTAAAGCTAATATATTGGTTTGGTGTATTACGTAATTAAATCAACCACAGCCCGTGAACATGCCCAGAAACATTGATTCCTGTGATTCCTGTGAACATTATCAGGATCGCACGAATTAAGGCTACTATTTATTATTTGAATCCGTGTTATATAACCTTTAAAGACTTAAACTGTTATTCTTCACAATGTTTCCCAACCCAGTCTAACGAAGGGATAACTCCTCTTCCGACTCTTTACATCCGTCCGTTCATTCATTATTATGTGCTAGTATAGTTTAAGGGAAGATAGCGGTATATAATGGACAGGAATATCGAATAAGGCAAAAGAGATGTGAATTTATATGTTCTGGATATTAAATATTAGATTCGAATCCTTTAATAGGTAGGTACTATTGAAGATTAGCATAGAGGTAAGTTAGGGGGGAGGTAGATACCTTATACTGGCGCAATCATGGAACGAATCCTTGCCAATCTTTATACGTATATACACGTCTATTTATGTGTGTGCTAGCGTATACGTATATTTCAACGTGTCTATGTTAGCGCATACGTGTCTATTCGTGTATACAGGTATCTAACACGTACCTACCTAGGAGGTACCTAGGTAAGTGTATACCTCACATATTATTTTCAAAACACCCCTATAAAACCAAATTGGGGATGAAGGCCGCTTCCCACGTCCTAAGACAGCCAGAGGCCGTCTTCTCTTTCGTGTCTTGTTCGCAACTGGGCCGCGTGGAATTATTCGCCTTCCATATCCATTTTATAGGCTGAATATCATACAAATACAGTTCAGTCGAGCTTGGCCTGGTTATCTCAAATACAAAATCCCGTCAACTCTCTAAAATTCTCCGTTATCTTTGTCACTACAGTCACATACTGTGCTCTATTTGCTGTCGTTCCCTCTTTTCAAGAACCTGGAAGCCCTCTTCACTAAACTTAACAATTTATATAACCTCAAGGAAACGCGAAGTACCTACATACCTAGGTACCGGTTAGGTAACTATGCTGTGTATAATTTCTTTGATGAGCAATACCCATGTATTTTCCGACAGTCTTAGTGTAGTGCGTGTAGTTGTCTCAAGCTATCTACCTACCTATACAAGTAGAACTTGAATAGCCCAGGACCTTTAGGTCTGTCACGATGCGGACCATATGGAGGGGTATGAACTGTGTTGTTCCGCGAGGGACTATAACCTATCGAAGACCCCGGGTATACATACAAAGACCCTCTTTGTCTCCTGTCTAAGTCCCATCCTGACAAGGTCCTTAATACTACAAATTTGCCATCAGTTCTCTTGCTTCACAGCTGCCCTTCAAACAGGATCCCAGCACTAGGGTCCAAGCAAAATTCGCTTGTGTCAAATAAATCCTGATCGTCTACGCCATTAGCATCCCAATCGAACAGATTAGGCGGATCCCAATTGAACGGATTGTATGTATCCCCCATCTCTAGGAATAGTAGATTGGACGTAGGTTCGCTACGAGGGCTTGCTAAATTAATCAGCCCTAGACACTCCCCCTCTTGCCTATCTCCATCTGTGAATGAATGGCATTGACTCTCGGGAGTAAGATCTGGATTTCCCGACATCTTCTCGGGGCTTGGCTCTCGGGTTATCTGCCGTTCTCGGCCGTACTTAGGCCACTCCCACATTTCAAATCTATATCGGTATTGTTTTACCCTGCTTCTATCAGATTACTTGTAAAATAAAATGAAACGAAGGGTCGGTTGCTTACGATGCTTCAAAACCGTGCCTCTCCTTCATAATGTGCATTACCCTAGGGAGCGGCAGACCTTTCGCCACGTACAAATCTCGCAATGCGGGCTTATATTTATCCCATTCATCATTGCAAAATCGACGAAACTTCTTGCCGCCATTCCGAGAAACTCCTCTTGGGACTTGTTTGGAAGTTCTGTCTGCTACAATAGAAGACGGCGACGGAGGCCGAGATAACGGCGCACCCGCTATACTTCCAGCTGAATAGATCACTGGGTTGTATGAGTTCTCCTTTAGGACCGTAGGAGCGTACCTTTGAACTGCATCGTTTATGCAGCTCTCAATGGTTATACGGAGCATTGAAGTGTTGCTCGATGTGTCGCCCATTGTGCCCTCCATTGCAGAGCATATTCTCGTAATAAGATCAGCCTGCAGTTGTTGCAGAATTAGTCTCATTGCTTGCTGTGCAGCAGGAGTTCCTAGAGGATCTTCCATATGACCTACGGCCATTAGCAGCAGTAGTATGATAGATTAGTCGATACTGACATGGTGTTTCCGGTGGCGGACGAGTTGGAAAGAGAATGTTCCAGATCTGAAACCATTTCATGACCTCGTCAGCCCCTTTATTCCGACTCCTAAGCTTGTTCATCGTAGTCTGATCGATTCCTCGATCTGCCGCATCATCTACATTAGTCTGTGATATCGGGCATGGTGTTGCAGCTCGCAAATGCTCCTTGAGATGATCCTCGTTGCTAAATGAACCCAAACACCTGCTGCAGAAAAAGGATCGATGCCGGCGGTATAAATGTTCCCTGAGATCGTCAGAAATAAGATAGCGGATATAGTGATTCTAACGGATTTGGGTCAAGACCGTACTTCAAACGGTGAACTGAATCCCATCCATGGGCACATGACTTGTCACAATACGCCGACGGAGAATTCAGTTTATAAAAAGGACAGGCAAACTTTGCTGATTGAGTTGGGGTTTGAGCGTCCAGCGTAGCCATATCCACCATCACCGTCTTCACCGAGATACTGGCGTCCTATGTCATATGATAAGAAGGACGGAGGGTAAAATTTTGCACGAGCCGAGCCGAGCTGCTCGGTATGAGTATAAGGCTCCTCAGTGGAATACGAGAAATGGGTTTCCGTGTCTGAAACCATCTTTCACGGAGAGAGAGTGGTTGAGTTGAGCGGTAGACTGAAAACCCAAGACTGATGGTGGAGTCGGTCTTTGGTAGAAGTAATGGGAAGGCGTCGATCTGCCTGGACTAAGGCTTTCCCCATTTTTAAATGCGTACCCCTAAGCAGCATGGAAACTTTTTGCGCAGGCTGTAGAAAACCGGCCCAGGTTGATAATCAATCTTCCAATCGGATGTGCAGCGGGAAACGCGCGAGACCGCAAGAAATTTATATGGCATTCAATAAACACACCCCTATCCCATCGCCCAACTACAGTGAAAGAAAATAGCGGTCAGGGTTATGAGCACTCCAGAGTACGGCTAGCTGAATGCAAAGGATAGAGCGTATGAAAAGAAAACTTGTTTTCAGCCACGAAGACGAACCAGGAGCGTCAGTTTACCGTACTACCCTCCTTCTGTCTCCTTAGCGTCGGCATGAGTGCTGAGAGTCGATCTTTTCTCATATTGTACTCGGTGTAGGACGGCGTGGCGTTACGTAGCCTATACATCGTAGCGACTTCGGCAACACCGGCTTCATCGATACCGTATACATCGTTGTTGACTGTCGAGTAATCGTGAAATAAGGGTTTACTTGCGTTGTCCCCAGGCCTGGGTGTTGGAAGCATGAGTACCTCTGTGGTAACCGCACCTCGTACCCTCATGGGCGATTGGTAGGGAGCCGGAATATACATGGTCTGCTGGTGCATATCGAACCTCCGGAAGCGAGTCTTGATAGGATATTGTGAGCTGTTCGGCGATTTATGTGGTTTGGGCATTGCGTGGGAAAGGGACTGCCCCTTGAGCTTCGGCGGGGGTCTCCTACAATCTTTGCCGTCCCCTCCTCCCCAACCTTTCGTCCCCTTTCCCCTCTCGCCTTCATTTCTCGAAATAGTTGAGGTTCTGTTTGAGTGTTAACACATAAGAAAATCCTTTTTATTTGCCTTTTCTGCCTCGGAGTTCGCTGTCCTGGCCGCCACCGTCCCGTGATAAATAACCCGTTCAATTCAAGTTGACTGTGCTGGTAAGTAAGGCTTGGATAGGAAATACCGAATCCTCTCCATAACACTTTGACGATTTCGCCAGCCGTATCTAATCTCGGGTTCGCAGCAGGCAATACACGAGGCTGCTCATCGTTGTCGCCATGTTGCCATTACTCGATTACCAAGGACTAGCCTGGGGTCAGTCTCGTGAGTTGCCCCTAACTCGGACTCTGAGGTTGTCAAACCGCGGGCAACAGCCCAGACGTTTTAAGTTAAGCTGACGAGGCTTCTCATGTGAAGCGAACTTCGTAGCTTCTGCCCAGATCGTAGCGACAATGCTAGGAAGTATCCTCGCAGCGTTAATGTTTGGATGCTATCGAGTTGAGGACGATGGTATCTTTTGCTTGGTGATGAGGTATGCCGTACTGATCCTTTTAGCCAGCCCTTTGATAGATGAGACCTAGATCCCTGCTAACCATTGCAACATGCTATAGCATCATCACGCTTTCTGATACATTCCGTGTCGCTCGCACACTGCGTTGCAACCTGCGAGGGGTAACCATTCTTCTTCTTTTCTTGTGGTGAGCCTCGGGGACCTTGGCTTATCCGGTGGTCGGTTATCATTCCTACACTGGATGACAATGATTGATCTGACGTAGAATAGTCTACCGCTAGCACCACGGCATCTCTACCTAATCAAACAAGTTCAGGTAGGCTGACGTCCTTAATGTCGCATCCCGCAACTTTGCAAGACGCTCTTGAGCAACCCGCAAGAATTGCGACAGTGTCCCAGTATCCGAGATCTCCTTGGCAGGAAAAGAAGCCTTAGCCTTGCAAAAGTGAGACTCGCTACACTTGAGGCGCTGGCGGACGAAGATCTCAGTCAGAAATAGAAATAATAGTATATTCTTGGCATTGTAGCCCTTGGGGCCGCCGATGAACTCCGGCCGTTCATGGTCTTAGGTTTCTTGAGATTGACTGAGGAACTAACCTCGTGTATATATAGTCGGATGGAGTACCATAATGGACGCCCCCCAGAATGACGGCGCTGAAGAAATAGCAAGGAAGACATATCCACTTAGCGTTACCGGAACCGTTGTCTCGGCTATCAGCCTCTGTCTTTCTCTCATTACAACTTCCATCGCAATTATTTCCTTCAAACTGGCAATGGCAGACCGTACTAAAGAACGCTCGCACGGAGGCACCGGCGTATCAAGAAATCCGATTAACGACGAGTCCAGCAGACAAGCTCGTGATGCCCTGGCACTAAATCCCCAGCTTGAGAATTGGGATCATGCTCTTGTTTTCGAACTTCAGGGGGTTGAACTCATCGCTGAAGATGAATTAGTCGTATTCATCATTGAGGATGAATTGGTCGCACCTATCGCTGATGGATTAGTCGCATCCATCACTGAGGATGAATCAGTTGTATTTACCTAGGTAGTTATAAGGAATTTAAGAAAAAGTTTGAGCTTACTTTTCTTCCTTGCATCTGTCTTATCCTTGAACCCTATTGTATGTCGGATGAGCTCTATGTATACGCTCTACACACAAATACCCAGGCACGGAGACAAACCTAGAACATTGCTGGGCTGAGTATGGAGGTCGAAACGGCTGCTGCCGAGATGAAGGAGGGATGGAGGCTTTGTATGTTTTAGATGTTGACATATCAATGATGAAGAGTGTGTAATAACTGATTGAAGGATAGACCTACGTCTCTTTGTTGACCTGAATTGATGCCTAACACCTACCTACGTGCCGAAACAAACTCGCCCTTTGGCTGTACATAAGGTATATTTCCACTTGCCATCGCAAGGCTTGGGGGGCAATTGTGACTTATGATGAGGCTTTGAGTAGCGCTGCGTCGGCACCATGAGTTTTTCCAAGTCCACAAGACCCATTTGTACCCCAAGACTGGTGTCTTCTATTGGGTGCCGACGCGGCGCTTGAAGGGTAGGATTCCGCAAACCCTAAAATGGAATTTCCAAGGTTGTAATGCGCAATGCGCATTATATTACTGGGCATACAGTAATAGATCTGGAATTCCTGGAACGATGTAAACGCTAGCACGAATTATGTGCTGGCACGGTTCCCCTGGTAGGTAGAAACCGTATAAGTCGCCTTAGAACCGTTTTGGGACAGTTTCTAATGTTTATGCATCTGCGCAATATATATATATGCAATTGTAACGCGCATTGCGTTACTACCCAGGTATTAAAGGACAAGATCTTCACATCTCGGTGATTACATATGTTAGGCTAGTTTATAGAATGGAAAGATATTCATTCCAAGTATCTAATGCTAGAATACTAGCTAGTGGTACTCTGCGAAAGTTCGGGCCGAAAGTTTTCGTTATGCCCGGAGTTTACATAGGGTTATTATATTGTATCGTGTTTTTGCCCGAAGTTTACATGTGCTAAAGACGTCAAAATGTAAGTGGTAAAAATGCCCGTGGAAACTCCGCTGGGATGCAATCTCAAATTATGGTCTATCAGCACGCTCAAAAAGACAGATTGCCGCCATCCCGAAATATGACTGGTCCCATCCCAATCCTGCCCAAAACCCAATTTTTAGGTCCGCTTGTTTCGCGAGCAAAAAAAGGAGAAAGCCGCTCCGTGATATTTGTCTCCAGCCCGAAGGAATAAAAAAACTGATATGAACACCCATCCTGCCTGGACGATGGGGAGGCGAAGAGGGATGCTGGAATGTAGGTAAGACCGTGGGGTGGAAGCAAATGATTTCCCCGGAGTCTGATCCTCCAACAATGTGACCGACCTTTACAATCTCGTCGTGGGGAACGAAATATTGAGTTCACGAAATGGAAAGATAGCTTTCTTGTATCCATGGACAAGAAGCTAATAGTATCCATTATGGAGCGTGTTCATATCTCGTCCCATCATCGTCTCATCGTACTTGATCCCATCAACATCCACTCTAGACTCCATCATCCCAGGCTTAACATCATTCCCATGTTAATACACATTCTCCCAAATAAGAGGGGTGATTGATCTTGTAATAAAAAAGGTAAACACTCTTGCGAGTGTGGTTGATAGCGATTGGTTGACCGGAGAGCTTCAGTTATAGCTTGCCAGAGGCTCCAATCATAGTAGTAATCATCTTTCAGGTTGTGTCAAGGTTTGTGGACCCTGCTGTCCGATGTATCCCGGTTGCGCTTTGCCGATGGCTCCAAACGCCTGGAGAGCGCTGTCGCTGTCGCTGTCGCCGCTGCAAGTTAATCCCTGTGTTGGGTATCTAGTCGTCTAGCTTGATACATTCCAAGACATTTCATAGATAAGTGGTAAATGGTCGATAGTCGCCCTATTATGGTCATACAGAGGCATCTAAACTTCAGCAGCATTCGTTCCTATTGGCTTTGCATGAGAACCTTCTTGGCTGTCTCCGTGCTGCCAATGCTCGTTTGCGTATCACGTCTCTTGGCGTTCGACATCGTCCTGCCCAAGGGCGAGCTCGCATTATCCTTAACATGATTTCGCTTCTTAGGCTTCATGACAAGACCTTCATCGCTGTCGCTTCCATCGTCATCGTCAACAGCCCTAGTGGTCAGAAGAGAAGAAGTGGCCAAAGGGCGATGTGGCTGGGGAAGCAGTAGTGTGTGGTATGGTTCATCGTCTTCAAGAGGGAAACCTGAAATGGGTTCTTTTGTAAGAGCCGGCGGGGTTAGGGAGTCAGTTGTATCGATGAGAGAAGGACGGTCAAGCGAGCCTGGTTTCAACAGAAACTCCCCCTCAGCATCGGCGGAAACTGAGCTGGCCCCGCTGAGCAGCGCTGGCAGCGAAGGGTCCGAGCGAAATATCTGTGAGTCCCCATGCTGACCTGAGAGATTTGTGAGGCTGACAGGACTTGCTGATTCACTTGGGCTAGTCAACGGCGTCATAATAGTCCCGGTTGATGCCGAAGCCGACGTCCCGGCAGTACCGGTATCCTCTCTCGAAAGTGGTCGAGCGCGCTCTAAAGCAAGCTCATCATCGGGAGACGGGGGACAAGGGATGTAGGCAGGAGTGTCTTCCCTATGAGCTGCGAATAGCTCTTCGCGTTTCGCCTGTTCTTCGACTTCCCGTTGTTGTCGACGTATCATTTGTTCCCGAGCTCGTGCAAAGGATTCTGGAGTGGAAGAGTTGTACACCCTTGGTGGCGGGGTTTGGCCCTCTAATTGAAAGGCTCGATGAGCTGTCAAAGGTCGTTGGTCCAGCTCCACAGCAGCGAGATGGTTTTCGTGCATGTTCGGATCCGAGTTTGGTTGACCATGTTGGTAGGTGCGAATCGCGCGGGGATAAAAGAACATAGGAGAAGGTAAGGTAGGTCCCTCGTGGGAAGTATACGATTTAATATCCGGAGGGTGGACGGAGAGTGGACGTTTAGGAAGTTCCATATTCCCCGGGGCTATTGCTGTGCTTAAAGCAACTTTCGCTTCAGCACGTTTATCAATACTTCCGAATAGTCCTCTATCCACTGATCGCGAACGGGACGATTCATCCGCGAGCCCTATGTCTCGAGCCTTCCGCAAGGAGGCAATCGGGTCATCTCTGATGCAGGTCTCGAGTGCGGGGGTATTCGGCGTCGTTAGCGATTCTTTCCCTGGTGAGAGAGCTAGAATCGCGTTGGTGATCGATCTCGTCCGGCCGTGGCGGTAACTCATATGGCCTCTGATGGATGACAAAGACGTCGATATGGACGGCGGTCCAGTTAAATCTGGTTGCGCGTTAAAATCGCCGATAGAGCCGCTCGCGTTGCGTCTAAAATCTCCGCCTACCAAAATCGCCCCCCTTTGGGTGGAATCCGGCCCGTCATGGATCGGAGACTCATGAGGGGAAGCAGTGACACTCTGTGATAAGGGATGGTCACTTTCTCTAACAGTAGCAAAGTAGTCGTCGGGCCGTAGACTCTTTCGGCGACCCTCTCGTGCATGTGGTGTTGCTATGGTAGCGGGTATATCTCCCGCTGAGCTGGCAGCACTACTAGTTGCCCTTCTCCTCGACCCGCCGCCATCCGCTCTCTCGGTGCGTGGATGCATTACCTTGCCAACCGCCTTCTTCACAACCGAGCGAGCCCTCTCAAGAAAAGTAAGAGGGACGACGGCCCGAGTAATTTCGCGTTCGTCAACTTCGATCTTGCGACCGGAAGTGCGTCGCGAGGGGTCCGTCTCGTCGATCCATGCAATGAGATTGGGGATGCCGTGCACAACCCAAGGGTGGCGTTTCACCTCCCTCAATCTTATCCGCTTCTCGGGATTCTTAGTCAGCATGCGGCGTAAGAGGTCGTATAATACATCGTCGATCTCCTCATAAGCGAGGACACTATCGTCACGGTACGGTTCGCTGTTGACACGTTTGTACAATGACGTGAACGACGGCGAATGCTGCGGATCAACCGGTCTGAGTCGGCGGCGTGGTATGTACACATCCTCCTTAGCAATTTTATGGAACATCTGGAACTCGTCTTCGGCCATGAACGGAATACGAGCGTAGATCAGGCAATAGAGCGTGACTCCTAAAGACCAGACGTCGATTTGTTCTGATATTTTGGGCTGTTCTTCACTCGGGTCTGTGTAGCACAACTCCGGCGCGAAGAAAGCGGGCGTGCCGACAGTCTTGGCTAGTTCGAGGTCATCGTCAAAATCTCGAGCCTCTGACTCTGATACAAGTTCATCTGGCTCGCCCTCACGGATAGGACGGCCAAAGTAAGAAACACCGAAATCGGAGATTTTCACTCTGTGGTCCCTGGTCCATAGAAGATTGGCAGGCTTAATATCACGATGGACGACGCCTTCGTAATGTAGGTATTCTAAGCCAAGTACGGTGTCTCGGAAGGTAGCACGAGCATCGTCGATTGTGAAGCAGGGGACATACGAGAAGTCGTCAGCGAAAGGGTCATGCGGTTGTGGATTATAATCGAGCGATGACATGTGGGAGATGATCGAGTCGGCCATACTCGGAGACCGGCCACGGAACATGGCATCCTCAGGATACGTGCCGGTTAGGGTCCTGTCGAGCGCGGCCGAGGATCCCGGCTGAGAACGTAGAGGCCCAGGAGTCTCTATGTCGCTTTCGCCATCAAAATCACCATCAGCGCCAACTGATAAGACATCGTACTCTGAGGGAAGAGGAGTACTAGCACGAGAACCTGCCGGCGCCGACCGGGCATGCGAACGAGTTGGGGAAGCGGCTTTCGATCCAGCCCTGGACGACGAGGCTATTCTGCCCGATCGACTGAACCCGGCTTCTCTCCCTAATGAACGCGAATGGCCCTCGGAGTCGTCGTCGTTCGCAGCACCGTACTCGATACTCCAAAAGTCATCCGGACCTCTCTGGATTTGCTGCATCTTTGCTCTCTTCACGTCATTCAGGGCCTGTCGTTTTTCCAGAAGCTGAATATAACGCTCTTCTTCTTCGGTACTCAGCTCTCCACGCATTTCTTTCTCGATCCTTCTCCTTTCGATGCTGCAGATGTAGGGCAGGCCCTTCTTTCGCCAGATAACCTCGCCCAACTCAACATGTTCCAAGACCATGTAGATCTTCTTGAACTCCGGGTCATCGATAATCTCGAGAAGGGCGACAACATTCGGGTGGCGGATCTTCTTCAGGATAGCAATCTCCCTCTTCGTCTTATCCTGAGGAGACGCAGTGACCTTCCCGAGGCGGCGCTTCTTAGAGAACCTGGGGATGATCTTAATGGCAACATTGTCACCCGTCTCCAAGTTTCGAGCCAGCTTCACCTTGCCGTGCACGCCGCGGCCGAGTTCTTCGATCACTTCGTACTGGTTGATGATCTTTCGCCCCGTCATCAGGTCCATGTCAACAAGGGCTTTGTGTGTCCTACATGCAAGCATGTCGTTAGTACAAGGGGGACCTCCGGCGTCAATCTTGAAACAAAAGACAAGTCGGAGACCAAGTTCGGCTTTGGCTCCGGCTACGACGCTCGCAACGAAGTTCCGTGGGAGCGTCTAGCCATAAAGACGTGTATGCAAGGCAGTGGGATATACTTACTCTCGGACTCTGTGACTCTGCAACGGATGCAGATAGGGACTGGCGGAGGCGGCGGCCGGGGTGGTAGATTCGGAAGCGGATTGTGCTGGTAAGGCATTGGGACGAGGATTCGTAGGACTGAACAGACCGGGAGAGGAGATCGGGGTGCTATTCGCAGTCCTGGAGGGGACGGTCGGAAGTGAAGGATTATTGTCGGTAAGGAGATGAAGAGGCTGGCTTGGTTGTTGCGGATCCATGGCGGCAGAAGGATGTCGGTGGCTCTGGAGGTATTGTAGTCATCATTCTGGGTGAAAGTCGAAGCATGTCGTCGCTAGTCCCTCGCGGACAAGGAAGAGGGAAAGACACTGTAATTTCAGGAAGCCATTACTGGCGGTTGGCGAATTGGACTAAAAAGGGCCAGACCAGATCACAGAGGCAGGGAAGTAGACACAGACAATGCAAGTAGAAGAAGCTAAGAGTAGACAAATTGGATCTCGATGTACACTAAGAGGTGGTTAAAAGTGGGAAGTGGGAAGTGGATGTGTCAAGCAAGTCGTCGTCGACCAAAAAGAAGAGTCCAAGAAAAAAGGGAAGAGAAAGAATTGGAATGATTCGTCGTAGAATGGGACGATGATGAATGAACCGGACGATAGATGCAGACAGAAGTGGGCAAAAAAAAAGGCCTGAGAAAGTTTGGTCTGACTCTGGCGTGAGTGGAGAGATTGTTGCAACTTGCAGCAGCAGAAGCAGAAGCAGAAGCAGCAGCCACCGCCGCCCAGCCCAGAAGCCCACCAAAGCCCACTAGAGCCCAGCCCAAAAGACGTGAAAGGGGCCAATGGCGGAGTGGACGTGCATCGAGTCCCCACTACTACGTAGCTACTTTGGCCGGAGCTAAGATTGATAATCGGATGTCTGTGTGTCTGAGCGTCTGTGTTGCACACCACACCAGCCTATACGTACCCTGTACGTACCTCGCGTACCTTGTATCTGTGGGGACTCTTGCCGATAGCACGACGCTGCGCTAGGATGCGCACGGTACGCGACTCGCACTGGGCTCAACCTTGGTTCTTCCAAGTTGGTTGGGCATTGACCAACACAAGGAAGGAATCCAGTCTGCCCCTCGTTGTGCCCCTTCGGCCCCTCATCCTATATACGTACATACATCCAATACGCTAGAAGATATAATCAGGACAATAGACGGCTACTACCACGTATGAAAGAAATCAATTGCTCGGTGGGTTCTTGACACGCACGGTATTCTGAATGGTCCTGGCTTTTAAGACGGAGAGCCAAACTCTATTCTGGACGCTAGTAGATTAGAAGAGACCCGTCGTCATACATTGTACTTCTCAACAGCTTTTTACCTTTGTAACTTTTACCTTTGTAAACATTTATTCATCTCGGCTTGTACACAACAGAAGTTATTCTGCCTCTATCCTTTGCGACAGTCCATCGTTTTCTTCTCTCTTCTCTTTTCCCTTAATTGATCGTAAAGTTTCATCCTAACGCCCCGGATCAGGAATAGACTAGACTAGACTCGAAATCGTGACGAGTCTTGCCTCCTTTATTGACCGCGGGGTTCACTCGATAGACAAACGATATGATGTCAACTACTTCTTCCCGCTTCGAACTAGGCGCCGTCCTTTTTCCTTGGGTCAATGGATTAATTTACGAAACAGTAGGATATATTCGAATATAATCGAGTTCGTCTTTGGTGTGCTGTTGCTACTGTCGTCGTCTCGTAGATTAGATGGGATACCTACCATACGCTTGGCTTCGAGGTGGGTAACCTTGCGGCTATGTGTATATGCGGTACAGTACGAGGACTGTTTATCTACGTGTTTAATAAAGGGGTGGGATCGACTCTTGCATGGGTCATGGATGGACGACCAAGGATGTGGCAGCTTATCGCAAAGACTCTCTGTGCGTTACTGGGATCGTGATTGGCCTCCTCTTGCAGCCTTAGAGAAAGTTCCAAGCTGTTTTCGGCCACGCCAGTGGGTCGATGGTCGACGCCGTTACGTTGGATATACGCAACATCGAGGTCAACCCCAGGGGAGTATTCATTACGCTGTTAATCGAACGTCGATAGATCTTTACCAATAAATAACGATGAAAAGTAAATAAAGAAGCAATCGCAAGCGCGCATGTTACAGAACGCCAACCACGTGTGGCCGAACTCAGCCGGCCGACGGAGTTGCCTTGATAGGCAGGGAAACCCCAAGGAGATGGTGCGGCTACGAATTGGATCGCCAGCAGGTGGGCGCGGTACCTCGAACTACACGTTCCACCTAGCTGAGCATTGCCTCGTGCAGTAAAGCTCAAGATATCTAGCTTACATGTAGGTTTTGGTTTTCGATAGTGTAGGTATTGGCAATCTACACATCTCAGTCCTAGCCGTGGGATATGCATAGTAACTCACGTATATCAAATTTAAATGTGGTAAAGGATTGCCGAAGTCAAGCCTCGTCCTTACTTCCATCCTTCTCTTCGCGATTGCGAAGTTGTCCATCATGGCATGGACCAGGCTTGATGACTCGAATGAATGTATTGATTTATCGTCTCCCCAGCCCTGAGCGATGCGTTTTAGTGTAACTCGGTTGATATTAGAAAAGACTGGTCATGTCGCACAGTGAAGCAATATGTTGTCCGGCGCGTATGAGCGTTGAGAATCGCAGGCCTTTCATCTATGCACGGCTTTCATTCCGACTCAACTAGCGGACTCGACTTATTCTAGCAAATATGATAGATACTAAAAGATATGATGAGTAGCCAGGGTGTCCTGATATCATCGCAAGGGAGAAGTCTAGAGCATCATAGTTTGTGTTCATGATCGCTAGGATTGCCTAGACAGTACTTTTCACATGGGTGATATTTCGCGAGAAGATATAATAATCCAGCCTCATGTAATCACTCTACATTGCCGCCTTTTCATCGTTTGTTGAAAGGAATGGTGGCTTCGGATAATGTGCCTTGTTCATGACTGCGCGGCGCCTTGGACTCGCAGCTTGCTGATCCGGGCCTGTCCGGCTCGGTTCATACGTTGAGGTTGTGATGGATCGACAATTCCCACATTTGAAATACATCGTCAATCTGATCGGCAGGCTAGTTACGGTAACAATACCCGTCTATCCTCTCAATGAAACGACTATCAATCTTGATTATGCGTGGGGTGATGTCCAAGAAATAAGAAATGAGAACAACACATCAGCTATCCTCTTCAATCAGAGACATGGAACAATCTACAAGGCTGTCGTCTAAGGCATCGTCTTTCAATACGGCATACAGCTGTTTACTACTTACACAATAGACAAGAGAGACGGTCATGGCACGATGAGGGGAATCGCCGGTCCCCTAATAGATCTAATCTTTCCCCTCCACCACCGCAATATAAATCAGTTGGGGAAATGCATGAATTGATGAATGAGCCTTCGTTTAATTCCGCCCGGCGAGGCCTCTTCATCCGGGTTAGAACTTCCCCAAGCTCTTTCGAATGGACAAGACCAAGCTTGGAAGAAAGTAGTTAATAACCTGGATCTTTGGCGAATCTCCAATCGCCCCCTAGATTGGCACCGATTACCTGTCACGGCCATATTCGTTTCTGGCCTAGCAAGGGCAGTAAGCACATGTCCTCGTTCGCTTGCAACTTGTTCAATTCGAAGCAAGAATCCAAGGGTGTGGTCGTTTTGAACGAGCTATGAAACCCAGCGCCAATACTGAGTTTTAGTCCTTTCGCGTAGGTGTAGCTATCCAACTACAAGATGGCGATGGCACCCCCTGGGCCCTGGCAGCAGGGAAAGATATCATCACAGTGTAGCATTGTCTCCAAGACGGGATGCATCGACCGCAGTCTGGACCATGATGTCGGTATGCCGAAAGCAGCCTTCGAACTTCACGATGTCATATCATACGCGGTAGAATTCAAGGACGTCCGATACCACACGTGCTCTGCCCGTAAGCCAGAACTTGCAGGATCGACGAGCCACGGAGAAGCCATTCCTCGATGTTCTTTTCTCCACACACACTTTTCCCCGGACTCCTTGCCTTTTCGAAGTTGATACATATCTACCTAGTAGCAAAAGGTCTAATGCAGGGTTTTCTGCAACTCCCACCGTCAGGGCCTTAGATTTGACGGCGATGAGAGACCGATGATGTTTGCAACTGCGCAGCGCTTATTGCTTAACACCCCGCCTCGCCCGCCACCAAATGCGGGCATGAATGATACATCGCTTCGGAACTAGAACGCTGCGACATGTCGTTGCACCGCAGCAGGACGTTTATCCCTTTGAGAGAAGTGTCCGCTACTAATCGACAATACACAGTCGAACCTATGGATCCACGTTGAACCTGTAGTTACCACTCGACAATGAGAATCGGCGTAGGCACGGAATGTGGTAACGGAATGGTTCAGCTCCTCGGTATATGAACGCTAGAGTGGATGGATGTAAGCGTAGCTGTGGCCTCAAATCCGCCATTCCCCTCTCCTCCATGTCCAATTATCAAATTATCCAACATTGATAGATTTCGGCGATCTTCACTAGAAGTTTCCGTTAAGAGGTACCTATGTAAGGTATCGACTATCACCAACATAAGGTACCAGAAGCGGGACAGGGTTACAGGGTACAGGGATTCGGTGATTACAATGACGCTACGACGCAGTAGATATCAACTCTTGAGCACATTATTTCCCGCTGCAAGCGATAATCGCGTTGAGTCTCAAAATACTATGTAGAAAGGGAGAGTAAGTAAAAGACACTAACCAAGACTACGGCTACAAGTTGTTGGATGACGGTATAATACAGTAGGCTTATGGGGCTGAGAGCGAAATAGAATTCAACCAATGTTAATCACACCATTTATCTTCATGTCAGGTCACCTTTATCTACATACACTAGTTATGTACTATATCACCGGATGGCTACGGATCCATATCAACTAGAGGGGATTCGAAGGAAGTGGTCCTAAGCTAGAGATTCACGGGGTTTAGGGCCTCAGTGGGATGGATGGCATGGGTTGGTCGAGTGCCTTGCAGAAACCTGGGGTAATGGATTCCAACATGAACTGACAGTATCCCATCCTAATACTTCCGATAATTCAGAAAAAGAAAAGAGAACTACATACTGCATGATACACGCTAGAGTCTTCTATTGACACGGCTTGCATACCTTATTTCTTCAGTAGACAAGTCACATCGCACGGCACAGTGTCGACATTGGTTTCCCTATCACGAATGACTATTCTATCTAGGCAGTATACTGCATAGTACAGTGTAGTCGCGGCCTGCATGATGATATTACTCGCATCAAGTTACTTGTGCAGGTGCAGTCAACATTGGACGTATCACCTCGTTCCCGACACTTCCCACTCAATGCTCCCCAAGTCCCTAAGGTTTCACCGATAAAAATATGACCTATCACTTTCTGTCATGCTCTTCGTGTGGAAGCCTGTAGGAAAATCGCAACAGGCAACCCATCCGACAAGTGATTTGCTACGTTCATGTTAAAGAATTCTGCGTCATAGCAGCTCTATCATCGTCAATCTAGTTAAACATCTGACAGTTGTAGACTATCTCGGCCCGAGTCGTCGATATGCGACAGGAATAGAACTGAGCACATGCCCCTTTAAAGACGTCGGCTTTAGGAAGAGAGTGGTGACACAGAAGCGCCTGCGCCGCTCTTCCGCCGGCAACTTTACGTCTCAACTCGACGCGAAGACTTGCTCGTCACACCTAGTGGAACATGCCGTTCATGATCCTTAAGTTCCACAGGCAATATCTTGCGACTATCTGCCAGACCAACCGAGAAACCGATCCTGCCGGCCCAACTTGGACCAAGCCCGACCAGGAATCAGGCATTAGGCGTGCTATTTTGAGGGAGCTAATAGTAGAGAAAGATCGACATCCTATTTGGCCATCCTCGCTAGAGGCTCCTGTCACTTCATCCGTCTCTCAAGGTAAAGATCCGTCCTGCACCATGATATGATCTAGTTCATGGCAATCCTATTGGAGGGTGACTAAAATTTAGTTCCTTGTGTACATAGCCACCTAGCTTCACCTAGGGGGCTTGGGTGGTAAACTCCAGAACTAAGATAGAGCATCGCGTGAACAAAGAGACCATCATCATTCATCATCGTCTCCCTGTAGCGTATCGTGTTGAGGTGTGGCGATGCTACATCTCCATCCAACAATGTACCGTATCGTAGAATAATGCCTATACTGTACAACAGCGAGACAAGTCCGTTTCTTCAGGTCTGAATCATGGCGTACGGGACAGTGTTGGTGTATGATTGGTCTATTCATCTTACTTGATCTAATAGGTCGCCACACCTTCAACTAGGTAGCTACAGCCACATCCCTCCAGACTATCCTTTCATTCGCTGTCGTCCCTCCTCCCTATCGTTATCTTCGTTTGGAGATGCAGATGCAGTCGTCTTTTCCACTTTTCCATGGCATCAAAGCAGCTTATCATCCAAGGGTAATATTCCCCTGTCCCTTTTGCATTCGCCAAACCAAAGTTGAAGCCCCTTTTCAGACCCCCGTCTCTGCTTCTAAACTCAGGTCATGGCGGTCTTGATGGTACGATAGGGGATCCGCCAGTTCCGCCCGGGCGGCACTACTCTCATTTTAGAGCTGCACGTCATCTTCCTTCACACGGCCCTTGCATCGCTTCGGTTCTGATAACAAAATTGCGAGTTCGTATCAGCGCCGGGGTTGTTTTACACACGGTTTAAACACCATCTCGAAACTCTTGGGGATATCCGCATGTCTAAAAGTGAGCTCACCAGACCCCCCTTTTCTACTCTTCCATCGCATTACTCTGCGACTTCGCGGTGATCACCAGGATAGCTCTCTTTCAGGGCTAGTCGTGAACATGTGATGTGCCAAGTCTGGATCTCAGATCCTGACAGGCCGAACGGGCCGCTATTTCGAGGGATACGAGCCACACCGTTCGTGCCAATGAGCCCATTCTTGATTCGCGAGCTCCTCGTCTCATTCGGCATGTCTCACCTGAGGCATGGCTTGGATGGCCAAACCGCGTTTTTCCTTCTCCACCACCAGCCACAATAGCTACCACATCCAACCATCTATCACCAGACGAAGATGACGCTCTACCCCAGGTGTGTGCTAACGCATGCAACAAAACTTTATCTACGATGAGGTATTCCCTGTTTGCCGAAGCATGCATTTGCGCCTCTAGCCGCCCGGTATTACCGCCGTGGTCACCTCACTTCTTTAAGTTATCTACCGTCGTCGTGCTCGACTAGCATCCACCTTGCTCAGACCTTCTACACACCTTCTCACCAAGGAGGCAAGCGTGATCAGCCCGAACGTGGTGTATCGCGTGATATCTATTGGCTCCCGGACACCCTCGGGAGCCGGCAGACGCGAGATAAGGCCGTGGAAATCATCCGTTCCCGTGTCCTAGGGAGGTCTGTTTCAACCTTCAAGACACTCAACATTCAACATTTAGGTACTCGAACTTAAGAGGTGTGATAAGAAACACTGTTCCGGTCTATGCGGGAAAATACGGCATGGCAGACTGCATGTGTCAAGGTCCTCTCAGCAACTCATGGTTCACCACAACGTAGAACGCGGCAAGGAACGAATAATGAAACCACCCTCAGCCACTGATATCGGGCGGAGTCGAGGCAAGATGACTTCATATTGTAACATGTTGACCTTGCATAATCGCTTCGCTTCGCACCGTCGGCACTTCACCGATCTTCCCAAACGCCTCCCGATCACCGCCGATCAACGTACCTATTTCGTATAGCCCATGCGCGCCTCCAATAGCGACGCGGAAAGTCTCATATCCTACTTTACCTCTTACCCAGCATCTCAACTACAGGCAAGTAAACCCCCACGCGCGCATTACGCAGGCCAGCCTCACCAAATGGCGTGACGTGTGTCCATCACTGCCCTTTGCCGCCCAAGCGCATCGCATCCGCCAGCCGACCTGCCTTCCACCCTACCTACCCATCTAGTAGACGAACAGCTTAGTCCCTAGTAGTCCCTCCGGACGTAGTAATAATCCCCCGTCAACTCCTCAGCGTTCCTGCGGCCCTCAGCCTGCAACGCAAAGCGCAAGCGCGTAGCCTCCACGCGCTCAGCAGCAGCCCTCCGCGCCCGCGCGCCAGCCGCATCGGCGCGCCGCTGCAGCAGCGCCGGCATGTCAGGGCCCGGCAGCAGACACGCCCGCGGCAGGGGCCCGCGCTCGCCCCACACGCCGTAGTGCCGCAGCGCCGCGTTGAGCCCGCGCCACCCGCGCTCCGCGTCGCCCGCGTGCTCCGCCGCCATCATGTCCGTGAAGCCGCGGAGAGTGAGCAGCGGCATCCCGCCGTACGGCAGCTGCGGCCGGCTCGGGTTGCGCACTGCGACGCGGTGCTCGAAGAACCATGCTTCGCACGCCGCTTTGAATTCGAAGTCCGCGAGGTCTTCGGGCTGGAACATGGCGTTGGGTTTTAGGTGCATCTTCCCTGTTTTTTTGGGGGGAGGTTAGTTTGGCTATCGAGTGATGGTGTCTCCCAACCCATAGTGGGATGGGATTAGAGGGGCGGTGAAGGACGAGGGGAGGAATGGGGCTACGGACAGATGTTGTGCTCTATCCGAAACCCTTGGATGTCTAGGAACGAGGACATGGTCTCGGGCGTGATGGTGCCCGTGCCTCGCGGGTCCAGCCGCGCGAAGAACGCAGCTAGTAGGGACTCGAAGAGCGGCGTTGCCGTGCCGTCGGGGTTGGACAGAGGACCCCACGGCGCGACTTGTGGCCGTGACGGCGGCGGCGGCGGGACATGGTCTTGCTGTGGCTGCTGTGGTACCGGCCTACGAGGTAGAGGAGGGTTCGCGGGACCCCGGAGCTCGTAACCGGGTGGACGCGGTGGGATGGGAGGTGGGACATCCATTGATGCCGGCGGCTCGCTAAATAGCGGTGTCTCGAATGCGAATTTGCAGTTTACAGTCTTACGTACGTTAGATTCGGCCGTCCGTCTCCTATATGCGTGTCCTTCTGACAGCCATGTGCAAGCATTGCATCCCTAGCTCTGGCACCAGCTGAACGGATACCCCTCCCATCCTCGTTCAGCCGCACCGGTGCAGCACATCGGAGTTCGGTTAATGTTTCCCAATCCCCCTAAGCACGGTTTGGGTATCGTGCCTATCTCACTACCTACATACATACATCTATGCATCTACCTGAACTAACACGTGCTCCCATGCGAGCGGTTCGAGGGACCAGAGCTAATTAAAAGGCGAGCCGGAATCGTGATGACGTTGGTCCAGACCCCAGAGATCTAGAGTAGTCCAGAACGCGCAGTAAGCCAGGGAGAGAGCTCGGTTCTGTGGGCTGGGCCCGAATTGAGGTGAGAGGTGAGAGGTTCGGGATTGGGGGGTTTAGCTTGGCTGACGATGGCTGCATCCGGCCTGGCGCCAAGTCCCATGTCTCTGGATGGCAGAGCAATACATGTGCAGCCACATGGGTGGTCTAGACCGCTCTGAAGGGTCTCGCGAGATGCACTTTGACGCCCGGACGAACCAGGACGTCGAAATTGGGGGCGGGTTTTGGGGTAAATTCGATAATAAGTTATGTACGTACGTCGGCCTCTGCCCGGCTGGTGGATTTATTTCGACCCACGATGCCAGAAACGCAGCTAGGCCGACAGTAGCTCGATCATCACTGCCGGAGAAGTCTAACTGACCTGTCTGGTTACCTATATGAGGTAATTTGAAGAGTGACATGTGCGTACATGTGCATGAGAAGTGATGTGTTCGATGCATGGCGGTTGTGGCTGTTCTCTGCTTTATGCGAACCGGAAATTGTTAAAAGGCCAAGATTCAGGGTCTAGCCAGATCTACGGAATACGGCACCAAGAGAACCACGCATGCAGGGAGGCGATACAGATTCAGTACAGTAATCTAGCTTGCTTCTCCCTACATGAACACCTTACGAGCTCGAGAACTGTCCATGTCTTAGAAATTGAGACCGGCAAAAGGCACGATAGTATACACCACCGGAGGTAAGGGGTGGCGAGGTGAGCGGAATGATAATGTGCGTCTTATACGTCTTCTCGGTTAGATACAATATTGCTAATCTAGAATTTTCGCGGTCGAGCCTTGATTATATTTGTCTTCGTCTTAGTCCCCGATCCTATTACTTTTCATGCAAGCTGTCGAAAGGAGGACGCGAGCAAAATACTCCGACGCCCGCATGAGCGTTAACAGCTTCTGCTGTGTAACAACCTTCAAGTCTGGCAATCGGGCGGTCGTGGCTCGACGACAACGACGGTATTTCGCCACGGCTCTCACGGCGTCCGCCGAGGCGTCAGCGTGCGTGGTGGGCTCGGCACTTTTTCTAGCTACAGATATTCACGTCAGTCTCTCGGATGAGAGTGGCGTTAGGAGTTTGTATGGCTGCCCAAAAGGTTGAAGCCATGGCTGGCCATCAATACACCAAGCCGGAAACTATCAAGACTGCGGCACAGGCGTTTCTACTAACTTATTGCGGTGGTGCTCTAACCTGTCTTCTCTAAGTTCTGTCTGGGCGCCCAGCTCACCAGAGAAACTAAACCTGAGCAATCCAAATCACATCACGCTGTTGGACATTACGAGACTAGGATAGTCAGATCGCTGTTACTTGCGTCAACATCTGTACTGGGCTCCTATGTGGACGTTGCCTCCTCGAGGTCGCACAGAACCGATGCTAGTAGTTATCACCGGCTCAATTATACTCCAAGGTGGCGAAATATTTGACAGCTCGTACAACCTGTCAGCCTGTAGCCCGTAGCCATTTTATCACAACAGGGCTTAATCGAAGGCTACGTTTCTTATGTACCTGGGAGTTATTGGACTCGAAGCACATTAGAGATATCACCGCATACCTGTTATATCAAAGTCTAGCTGGAGGCTATCACGTGTCGGATGATATAATAGCTTGAGGTTTCTCATATAGGAAGAGGAGCGATCAACCTGTTAAATAGACTGTCAACCTTAGTAGAAGAAGCTGTCAGCTATCTGATAAAATACCTAAATATTAAATTCTTTTACCAACTGCTTTGTCTTAGTGCCTTATTATTATAACTACCCTACAGCTGCTATAGCTACTGTGTCTAGCTAACTCAGATATCCCACTTATCCTAACTATCCTAACTACCTAGCTGCCCTAACTATCCAAGCTATCCTAAACTATCCCAGCTGCCACAACTATCGCAACTATTACAGCCCCAATGTCAGAGGACTGATCTGCCAGGGGCCTAGCCCATTAGGAGGTTGGCTCTGAGACAGGAGGCAAGATAGGAGATAAAGAGCCCCATTTATATGCCCATATACTAGGAATCTTTTCCAGATACGTTGTAGTGCCTCGCGGGACAACATGGCCATTATACCCTTATATGGTCCGCATCGTGACACATAGCTACCCAACTACCATACCTACCACAGCTACACTAATTGTCATATAGCGCTACCTGGGTATCCTAATTATTAGAATTGCTTAATTCCAACTGCTCTAACTATCTGTCAGGGGATCCAAGTAGCTAGCGCTAAAGTTGACCTTAAGGTATAGCTTATTACTGTTAGTCATAATGGAGGCTTTTCTCCCCTATTGTCACGATGTGGATTATATTAGAGGGTGTAACGACTACATTGTTCCGGGAGGACTACGACCTATCTGGGGGAGGTACCGAGTATACATACAAAGACTCTTTGTCTCCTGTCTAAGTCCCATCCTGACAGGTTAGGTATCCCAACAGCTATCCACCTTACCGGTTCACCATTTTGTGATTGCTGGTTGGTGGTGGACGGGCTATGCTTGATGCCTGTGATGTTGATGTGGGCAGGATATGGGAGACGGAAGCGAGCTGGGCCGTTACAACAACATCAAAATTTTAACCCTCCTGGCAGGTCAGACCTCTGACACCTATTCAAGTCTTTAGAAAGGCTATATGTTACTATAATTGGTTTATAACATGGTAATATACTACTAGCGAAGCTACTTCCCCTAGTTTATCACTTGACTAAGTACCTAGGTATAGCAAACCACTTAGTACTCTCATAGTTACCTCTATAGCTGTTACAATTATCCTAACCGCTCTAACTTCTCTAACTATCATGACTACTACAACTATCCCAACTACCCCAACTTCTGCTCTACCCTATCTCTAAACGGGTCAATCTCGTTAACTAAAGTAGTATGTCTGTTATGATGCGAACTGTTTAAGGGGGAGGAGAAGGATAGTGGCTATGTTATTCCGCAAGGGACTATAACCTATCTGGGGAAAATCCTGGGTGTACGTACAAAGGAGCCTCTTTATCTACTGTCTTAGAGACATGGCTAGACCTCCTGGCAGGTTAGTCTTCTGACACATATATATCTAGTCAACTATCAAATCAGCTTCTCAGTGGCTATCGTGTCAGCTATCTTGTTGGATGTCTCGATGACTATGCTGTTGACTGCGTTGTAATTGTATTTTTGTTTCCTTTTGGTTTTGTTCAACATAATACCCTGAAGATACCTTGAACGTTGGCGAGTCTGCCTAAAAAGGGGCGGCAACTAGAACTCATTCCAGGCTAGCTTCCATTCCTAACCCATTCACGAAAAACGTGATCTGACCCAATTTCGTGGCATTTGTAGGTGTAGCAGATGTGGAACGAATATCAGGTAGGCTGCGCCTGGTGACCGGAGAAAGCCGACACCGAACACAACAGGCATCTATCGAGCTGCTTAAAAAGGTTCTCTATTATACTTGGCGATATAACCAAGTATGCCCCTGGTGAGTTGCCAGCTTCCACAACTGACGAAGGATGCTTCGGGATTCCTTTAACAGGTGAAAGTAGAAGATTTATAGAAAGACGTGTTTAATTGAGCAAGACTTAGCTATAGAATCAAAATGGCCTTAACTCTTAAGGCGAAGTACGAACTATGCCTACTTTGTCGAAGGATTCATCAAACAGGCAGGCTTTAGGATTGACGACCCCTTGGTAAGTACCTAGTACTTTAACATACCACCTACATATGTACGTAATTGATGATGCACCGGCGCCGCTGCTGTGTAAGGCTGGTTCATGCAATGACGATTAAAGCCGTAGGAAGCGCGCCCCTGCATCATATCCCAAGTTGGGAGACTGGCTGAAGACGTGAAGTGAAAGCCGCGTCAGGGGAAATAAGGTTCAGGGGCTGTCAGCTGCTGGAAATGGATCTAGTGGGCTGACAGGCAGTTGGCCGGGCTGATTGGGAGTGACAGGGGTATCCACCTTCCCGGATCAGGACCATGTCTGCCGATCGGGAGAGAGATCTGGAACTAGAATCTATCCGTTATTTCTTACAATTTATTCTTCGGCTTTTATTACCCAAGGTCCTTTTTGATTAAGCACCTGGATTGGGACTGAATATATGCAAGCAACTTGTATACCCCTGATCTCTTATCTGCCGATGTCAAGCCTCGAACCTGTCGATCGGTGAGGAGCCTCGTCTCTTCGCTTGCAGATCATAAGCACGTGTTATACTGCGACAATCCGACAATCCGGAAACTGTTCTCGATTCGTGTCTCTCTACAGCACAAGCTCACAACCCCAATGATAACGAACTAGAGATCTCCTGTTAAGCGCCAGCGTGGCACGGACGGTCAACTTTCACTTGTCAAGCGACTAGAAGTCTAGCCGCTGTTTCTTAATGTCTTTCCCTAGCAGGTCGATGTTCGGCCCGATGGCGTTGGCGCGTTCATGGATATACATACAAAATCAAGGGTAAGTGTCGCGCGTGTAGGGGTGCATTGCAGGTCTCATTCATCACCGAGACATCTACATCTGGCACGTTTACGTCCTACACACGATCAGTCTAGATGCTGTCATTGGCCTCTTGGGTTTCTGATGACTATAACTGCAATGGTTACTACGTCGCCGTGATTGCGACAGCCGGTGCGTACCGGTAACCAGCATCCACCACATCTCCTTCATTTCCTCCCCTCGATCCCGAACTCCGCTGCTCCGTTGGTCAAGACACGCGCATATCGCAGTGTAGCCCAACACTTGATATCGTCCAAGGCGACGGCATCACAGATATTTGGGCGCATCGCAGTACACCAAATTTCCTCTCCCACCCAGTAACGTTGCAAAATATCATAGATATTCTCGATGCAACCAGACGTCTGGCGGGGGTGGGGTGGGCCGGCCAAGCTGGGGTTGGTCAGCCAAAGGTCCCATCGTGAAGTGATCCTGACCTCGGCACTATGAGCATGTTCAATATAGAGCTACAGGACTTGCAAGGGTCAGATTCCTCGACGCCTCCGGTGTTGGGAGAACAGTCCTAATGAGGAAATTCTCTATCTCTCCACACCAAAGAATGGATAATGCTCCGGAAGCTAACAGTTTAAGCTTGATCATTGTCCAACGAGGTCGGGGCGAACCTATTATACTCCAAACTTGTATGAGTGAGGTTAAGACAAAGGTCTATGTATGTCTCACATAATCTAGCACGTTAGGAGGTACATATGACAACTATCTCAAGATCGAAATTGGTCAAGTGATGGTGGGGTATGAGCTAGTCTATCACTACCCTGTGATAAGCTATCGACCTTGTGCTAATCTCTTTCGAAGACCAGATGGGTGGTGTTCCCGTCCTGAGTTGTCTGGTCTCTGATTGGCTACGGTCAATAGCTACCCCTGAGTAAAGGCAACCTTCATTACCGAGACTGTTCAAGGTCTTAGTATACAAGACACATTCCACTCACCTTCCCTCTACGGAATAAGGGTAGAGCACGAGGGCCTCCAAGCTCCAATATGCCTTGCCGGTGCCATGAAGCTCCTTGGCTCCCATGAGCTTCTCCAGCAGACACGCTCATGGCCGGGAACCACTTTAACAAGGAGGCTGCAGCAGGGGATATGACGGGATGTATCGGTGGAAGAGAAGGCCTGAGATGATAGACCGTAGCAACGTTGCCGCCTTGGGTCGAAGAGCCGCCGTCAACCACACATCGAGCTTGTTAGGTTGACGGTCACCCCTTTATTCCGAACTTAACGATCCATTGCCTGGCTCTCTGCACCTTCGGTCACATCCTTGTACCACATGAGAGACACGCAGACGTGACGGTAGCGTGTCGGAGTCGTGTCTTCCTCAAGCTATACTCAATATAAATACACTGGTATTTCATCCCTCGTTTACTCCCAAGAACCAAGCCAGACTTCCACCACGGCCGAAGCTTCACCTACCAGATCATCCCAGTCCTTGCTCTGAAGTCATTCATTAACATGTTCTCCGTCAAAGGTCTCCTCACTACTCTGCTTCTCCAAGCATCGCTTGGGTTTGCCAGCCCCATCGCTGAAGTCGAGAAGCGAGCTTCTGCCTTCCAGAACACTGTCTACTTCACCAACTGGTAAGAGATCTAGCCACTACCTACCTAGGTATCTATGATCATGTCGGCTAATAATGTCTCAGGGGTATCTATGGAAGAAACTACCAGCCGGCGCAGCTTCCAGCCTCTCAGATCAACCAGGTCCTCTACTCGTTCGCCAATCTCCGGGCAGATGGAACTGTGTATGCATCAGACACGTACGCTGATATAGAGAAGCACTATGACGGCGACTGTAAGCTACCCATCTTCTGCAGGCTGTCGCGAAGGAGGTTGCTAACCATAGACTCTAGCGTGGAATGATGTCGGCACTAATGCGTATGGCTGTATCAAGCAGCTCTATTTGCTGAAGAAGGCCAATCGACATCTCAAGGTGCTATTGAGTATTGGAGGATGGACATATTCGACCAACTTTGCGGCTGCCGCAAGCACCGACGCAACTAGGTCGACATTCGCCAAATCAGCCGTGACTTTGATGAAGGACTGGGGCTTCGATGGTCTTGATATCGACTGGGAATATCCCGCCGACGATACCCAGGCCACCAACATGGTCTCCCTTCTGAAGACTATCCGATCCGAGCTTGATTCGTACTCTTCTCAATACGCCGGCGGCTACCACTTCCTCCTGACGGCCGCTGTCCCCGCCGGTCCCACAAACTACCAGAAGATGCACCTAGGCGAGATGGCATCTCTCCTCGACCGCTTCAACCTGATGGCCTACGATTACGCCGGCTCCTGGGACACCACATCCGGCCACCAGGCGAACCTATACGCTAGCTCCCAGAATCCCGTGTCGACGCCCTTCTCGACCGATAAGGCCATCTCCGACTACATCGGGGCCGGTGTTCCCGCAAACAAGATCGTCCTCGGCCTGCCTCTGTACGGCCGCTCCTTCGAGGCCACCAACGGCATCGGCCAAGCGTACTCGGGCATCGGCGCGGGCTCCTGGGAGTCCGGAGTGTGGGACTACAAGGTGCTGCCGAAGGCGGGCGCCACGGAGCAGTACGACTCCGTCGCCGGCGCGACCTACAGCTACGACAGCTCGGCCAAGGAGCTGATCAGCTACGACAACGTCGACATGATCAAGAAGAAGGTCACGTACCTCCAGGGCAAGGGCCTCGGAGGCTCCATGTTCTGGGAGGCTTCGGGCGACCGCACCGACGGCGGCAGTCTGATCGCCGCCTCGTTCAACGCCCAGGGCGGCTCTGGCGCTCTCGATACTACGCAGAACCTCCTCAGCTACCCTAACAGCCAGTACGACAATATCAAGAACAACCTGAACTAGGTTGTCTTCTGGCGCGGCTAGGCTGCCTTGCGGAGACTAACTGCGGCGGGTTGTTGGATCAAGTGCCGGGCCTCGTTAACAGGATCGGTAACGGGATGTCGGAAGCCTTAGCAGCTAGGATCCCTGGCACGCACTAGCAACTATGGACCCTCTTCCTGAGGCCGTCGAGGCACTCCCTTTCGATGATGTTGCGGTTCTCGTCTGCGATGTGCCAGTTTGTCGGGGGTAAGAGATTAGGGAGGCGGGGCTATTGTACATAGATCAGGTGGTGGCCTACTTGGTGGGCTCGGAATGTATATATGAGGGTCCGAAGGGCCTCTAGCATTGGGTATGGGTCAGGCGTTAATAGGTCTTCATACCAGTTTATCTACTTGCGAACCTCTATCTACTACCTTTCGCTCTGTGAACAGCCTTTACTTAAGAGTCCTCTCCTAGATCTCGAATACGTATTTAGGTAGTGTCGTCTTTTGTCAAGTCACGGCTCAGGCCACCTTGCTAAGAGCTCAGTTCCAAAAGCAGAAACGGAATTTGATTACCACGTATACTGCTATGCGCTAGTATCATGAGCCTTGTGCTTAAGATCAAAATGGTATAGGGAATACAGATGTAATTTGAGGTAACTCTTTAATCCCTCCTAGTCTTCTACTAATCGCATGCCCTCTCATTGTGTAGGTAGCCACCTAGAATAGTTCCAGGCGGTCTCGTCGTTCAGGTCGTTGGTTCTGGGGAGAGCTAAAGTATGTACGACTGCCGAAACATTCTTGCTACTACGATGCCTTCTTCTTTTAGTTGGGCAGTTGTGATAGTACCTACCTCCTCGAATTATCACATCGTCATTCGGCATTTCCTCCCTCTAATGCTATGATACCAGGTAGGTATCGTGTGACGGGTGGCTATTTCTTGAGCTTATATGTCGAAATGGCAGCCGTGGAGGGCAATGGGTTTAAATGACGTGACACTTGGCTGTTCGACAAATGGAAGTAGCTTCCTTATAGAGACACCTTCACTGTGAAGATGCCTTACACCTGCACGAAGCCAACTACTCATTCATACCTTATGTACATGTAGGGATGTTAGTAGGGTAGGTGAAGTAAGAGGTTCGCTGATTCTCATGGAATTTTGGACTGGCGATTTCCGATAAAATGTAATCTAGCCTGGCTCTAGCCATATTAATGGTTGCTGTTGTTTCTTATTGCTGTATCTGACGACATGTCTCTCTTATAGTATCCAAAACATACCGTGAGCGCTTGCCCGACGTTGGTACAGCCTTCGCGGCGACAATAGATAACGAAGAGATATATGATGGCATCCCTCCTAAGTAATCTACGAGAGGGGAGCGACAATCTTCAGAGTCTCTGCATAAATACCCTCTGGGAATCCCAATCTTTTCGCCCTCTCTTCTCTTCTATCCACCATGTTCTCGTCACGAAGTCCCGAGCCAACGAATCCATAATCCCACGCCCTTGACATTTTCATCATACTCGTCCTCCTCTTCTCATTTCTCTGACCATCAAGCAGACACTTGTCTACCCAGCTCTCGTTATTGTACGTTATGACTTCAGCCGCCCCCGATCCCTCTACCGGACGATGCCAGCTTGTTGGGGTTTCGGTGCGCACGATCATCATCAGTCATTTCTGTGCTTCGTGTTTCTTGCGATGAATCGACCCTGTCTACTGGAATCACCCGAGTATAAAGGTGGGCGCGATGAAAATAACCTCCCATATGATACCATTTAGTATATGATTATTTGAACATGGTTTTTTGAGCCCCCATAAGACGTCAGCTTCGGCTGACGCAAAGGCAACGGGCCTGCAACCTTTTATATAGACATATCCAACGCACTGACTACCTACGTCTCGGTTTCGCCGTCATCGATCGTCTAGCCCCGCGGCACAAGACTTTCAGTTTCTTTTGGGTTGGGGCTTTATGTTTTGGGTATTGGTCTGTCTAGTGGTTGTTGGGAATTGCGGGCGCTTGTAGTAGGAAAGGATATTGCAGATACCTAGATAACTCATACCCCAATTCAAGGCTTATAGATGCTGACAACTATCTTCATGTTGTCTGTAGTAGTAGTAGTAGATATTTGATGACAGATGCGCCATAGTGATTATCTTGTGTCGCTTGTGCTTGTAATGCATCTATCATCTCGAGTCCCTTTGCTGGATTTACTGCCCTCGTCCGTCCGCCCACATGGTTTACACGCCTTTGTTAGCTGTAGGTACGTGTAATCGCACTTTTGGAGCGCTCTCAGACGCCACGAAAGGCTGAATACAGTGCCTAATGCCTTCTAGGCGCACAAGACTTTCTAAATAAGGCATGGTATCTCTGTTTGATTTGTTATCCCACTTATGATACAGTCGGCGGAAACTCTGTCGCCTTCAGCCAATTCAGGAGACAGGTACATAGGTACAATAGGACACTTCCTTTGGATACAGATCTTTCTAGGGATACCTCTAGCTCTTTGTCTACTGAAGTTAGCTGCTGAATATGAAAACCCTTGGTTACAATACAATTACATTCGAATACCAATATTAGTCGAACCCCTATTAAGCTCTAGTTAAGGCATTTTATAGGTACTGTATAGATTGGCAACATTTAGATATATCCAAATCGTGTAAAGGGGTACTACTTTTGACCTATGGCGTGATGTGAAAGAATTGGGAAATATGCCAGGTCTAGTGAACGAATCGAATCAACAGTTTAACCAGGAACCTGGTGATTTTTATCTATATTAGAGCTAGTTGATTCCAACATTGATACCCCTTAATTGATCGAGTGTTATTGCAACAGATGGGAACGGCGAGTGAAGGTGAACTATAATGAAATATTGAGAAGCTGGAATGATGCAGGGAATGTAATGATAAGTCTCGCCGTAAATATATGATTTATTTGTAAAAATATGGTAAGTTCATACTTTGCATGAAATGAACTGCTCTGAATCTCGAGGGAGTGCTTTTTGCTGGAGACTCGAGGCTCAGCCCGCTGTCTAGGTACCTACCCATTACACGCCACATCATGACATCTTTTTAGGTGAGTTTAAGAGGTAACTAGGCGATTCTCAATTGTCTATTACGACCGCAACGGGTAGGCAGGATCGAGATCAATCACCGTTGGCGAGTATTGTGGAGAAGTGGTTGTGTTGGTTGTATTTACGGGAATAATACCCCTTTACGTCATGTGACGCTTTATTGGCCTTACTATCACCAACAACGAGCTCGCTCACATACTACCTGGGCTTGTAAGCTGGCTGAGCTGAGCTCAGCCCCCACACCCTCGACGCGAGCCACTTCAACAGTATTACACCACCTTCACAGCTTTATACTATCTTTATCCCGTTCTCTACCAATATTGTTAACTGCAACATCATCAAAATGGGTAACAACACATCTAGTCCTCTGGGTGATCAAACACCCAAGATGATGGATATTCCAACTTATATGAACATTCGTCAATTTTACCCGAACACGACTCTTGGTCTCTACCATTTCAAGGATGGAAACATCACTTTGGAAAAACGCATCCCCGCTAAACTCGAGGAGGGCGAGGACCGGCTTAGGGAGACTGCGATCACGCTGATGGAACCGCATACACCCCGTGTAGACGTCGCCTTGGCCTTTGACTTCCCAGAGCCTCTCGGTATGTCTTCTATTGCTATGTGTTTTAAGTGTCTGTTTTGTTAATGTTAAATTGCAGGATCACTATTCATTCGCCTTGCTAATACCTGCAAGGACGGCACGGTGGAACAATTAGAGTCCGTTGATGCTGAGATACAATCCAACGTTCATATCTCCATGCTATCTGACAGACTAATGCTGGAGCCCCTCCTTTGTATTGCTATCGCCATCAAGAACTTCGCATTGGTCAAGGCACTTGCGACGAGAGGTGCGCCCCCGCCAGAAAACGAGACAAGATTCTTATGGAACTGGAGAGGAGACGTCGCTAGAGGATATGGCATTTCTGACCCTTCTGCCACCACGGCTCTACTACGACATCGCTGGCTCAAAGTAGAGGACGCCTATGCTGATCAGTACAGTGAGATACCGGACGAAGCGATGGCGATCGATCGGATTAATGCGCTGTAAGTATACCCCTAGCATCTGCTTTTATTTCCTCACTTCTTTCTTCCTTTCTGTCTGCCTCTCGTCGAAGACTTCGACTCTAGTAGTACCCACACCAAAAACTCGCAGCTTCGAAGTCGGTTATGGCTTCATCCCCACCGCAAGCGATCACGTCCAAGCAAAGTACTATTGGTTTCTTCGCCGAGGAATCGCCAAAGCCCCGGTCCCCGTTCTTCGCCATCTTGTATCACGGGTTCCTATCCCAAGAGGAGTCCCTCTGTTCGGAAGCCTGGTCCCTGCAGCGGCCTCGCGCATCAAGGACGGGCCTGGCACGATCGAGCTTCTGCTGGACCAAGGACTCAAAGTCGACGCGAGGCAGGAGTCGTGGGATGGCCCGCGCCGCACGGCACTGCACACTGCTGTTCAGGCGAGTAGTGTACCGAATGTCAAGTGTCTGCTCCAGCATGGCGCCAAGATGCTGCGGGATGCGGACGGGAAGACACCCTTGGGCCTCGCAGAACAGTTGCACCGGGAGGAGGTAGTGAGGGTTCTGAGGGATCATTTGCAGGATAAAGGCTTGTCTTTTGATCATGCGGATCAAGAACCGATTGTGCCTAGCATTTAAATGACTAAGTCACGCAATAAACCTTAGGTACGGTATATCTAGAGGGACAGATATGTGTATATCCAGAGGGATGAACCAGGCGGAGATTGAATAGTAATATGAGCTTGAGGGATAACGCGGAGCTTAACGCAACTTAGATACAGCTACAGCAGACGGCTATCTATCATCTACAGAAATAAGTATCTCCTTGAACACGTAAGGTACTAGACTCTCATCTACGGCTGAAACGAGACCATCTCGGCCATGAGTCGAGGTAGAGGTTGTCTCTGAAGATGAACAAGACTCAGTATAACTTGCAGTGGGCCCCGCCGTGCTCGTAGAGATGGATCATCCACTGCTGGTGGTGCTTGGGCCGCTTCCCGTTGTAGTTACCGTTCCCTCCAGAATCCCCGTGTCGGTTGATAGAGCCCTTGCTGTCGTGCTCGTATACGTCGGCTTGTAACCTGGGATAGACACGCAGTAGTCGTAGTATGGATAGATCCCAGTGCCTGTTGGGCAAGATTAGAATTCGATGGAATAGCTTGATGGATGCGGGTAGAGCACTTACAGTTCTGTTGTACTGCAGGATTCCATGCCACAAATCGTGCGTGGCTCAGACCGAATTTCGTTTCTAGAATCTGGCAAGGCAAATCGACCCCTAGGTAGGTAGGTATTTATGTAAATAACCATTCAATGAGAATAAACAAGACCATCACTCACAATTCGTATTATTCGCCGTCGCATATTCGTTACAGGTTGATACAATCCCTAAATAGGGGTCAGCACTGTTCCCTCAACGCCATTTCGGCACCTCGACTTACCTGCTTGCCTGAATCCGTTGACAGCAATACAGTATTGGACTCCTGAGATTGGATTAGCCAAAGGCAGACAGTTGAGGAAAATCAAGCACCTACCCATAGTGAAGTTACCACAATCACTCCCAACGTCAGGATTCCACAGCACAAACTGGTCGACCTCAACACCATACAGGTTCGCAAACTGCTGGCAGCCCAAGCCAGGCTGCGTGATCTCCCACTCGGTGCAATACTGCGTCGCATTATTCTGCACGTCGTACGTGCGCGCGCAATACTCGTAGCCCTGTTGGAGTGTGCAGTTGCTGTCCGTCGAGTTATCGAGCGACGGGTTCCACGAGAGGAAATCGGTCAGATTCACCCCGAACTGGACGGCAGCGTCGGCGCACAAACTGCTCGTGGTGTTGGTGCTGTAGTTGGACGTGAACGGGGCGGTGATGTAGCGCGCGCAGTCGTCGCGCGTGCCGCTCGCATAAGGGATGATAGTCACGTTCAGGCCGTTGGAGGCGTTGGCGACTCCTGTGAAGGTGGGGAGTAGGCTGAAGGGGGTCCATGAGATGTTGAAACTCAATGTGCTGAAAGCGACATTGTTAGTTTCACGAATCGTTGCTATTCATAAAGTGTAGGGGCATAGCGTTGGGTGGATAGACTTGACTTGCCTTGTTGAAGTGGTCGTGGTCGGGCTCGGTCCGGATGATCCACCAGGAGTCGAGACGCAGATCACCATGCCAATCATATTGTATAGGTTTTGGCAGCCCGCTCCTACGGCTGGATTCCAAGATACAATCTGCGCGTAGGATGTCGGGGTACCGGATTTCGTGAGACTTACCGCGATGCTACTACACGTGTCTCCGGACTTGACGGTATACGGGGTGCAGACTCTATTCGAAGGAATACAAAGACTACCTGACGTAGGGAAGTTGTAGCAAGCAGCTTGTAACACGTTATATGAGAGAAGGTCACTGGTGCTAACGTCTTGAGAAGTGGATATGCTCTCGCAAGTGTCCCCTGACTTGATAGTGTACGTTGTGCCGGAGCAAGTTGCCTGGGCGCTTGTACTACTGGAGGTTACTCTTTCGAAGTGTCAGATCCTCTCTTATCTCAATGAATGAAAGGGAAAGGTCTTCGCTTACGGGACGGTCCAGGTCGATGTTGTGGGAATTGGTGTTATCGACATATTGGGCACCTGGCATGATGAAGTGAGGCTCGAGTAAATTGATGAAATGCCAACAGCAGATGCCAAAGGCATCTCAAGCTGAGTGCTGATAATGGAGAGAAAGCATGAGTTACATGCAATTGTAGATGCTGCTGTTTGATTAGCTGGCTGTGATCTTGTTTTCAATGAGCTGCTATCTCTCACTTACCTGGAGCACGCGTGACATTTTGATTCACAGGGTCGATCCCCGCCGCACTACCGTATATAGCATTGCAGAAGTTTCCAGATCTATTCATGACTCGTTAATTAGAGCTCATTTGCTCTCATCTCTGGTATATCGAGTGTGAGAACTCACTTGTCTTGGATACAAGCCTGTTGATAAAGCTCCTGGAACGTCTCGCCGATTCTAGCAATATACCATGACGTTCCATCACCCATAGGAATTGTCTGCCCGGGACAGGCACCTTCGATTCTGCGGACCCAGTTTGACAGTGATGAACTACAGCTGCTCGTGCAGAGCCCGGCCAACATATCGTCGCTATAAACCAAGATGCCATTGAGCCCGCTTCCACCAAGCCCAGTGAGCGTTCTATTACAGGTCACCAGCTGGTTAGAAACTGATAGGCATGTCGACGTCAGGTTATAGTTAGTACTGGTCAAGTTCAAGAGTTGGATGGATTGAGAAGCGACTGTCTGGATGAAGATGTGTAGTAGACACGAAACGATGACTCGAAGTTTGCCCATTGTCACTACTCCTTGTGTGTACGATATGTTTCTTGGTGAAGGTTCGACGGTGATTTGCCCGGTCACTGTACAAGCGGTATTCACGGCCGAAAGCTATCGCCTCAACACTGGCTTCAAAGACGTACTAGGCGTCGACGGCTTGTCACATAAAGTCGAGCTACGGTGGTAGCAAATTCCCATCTGACTAGGTACTATCACGGTGATCAACCTCTACGAACCCTTAATTCCGACCGCACATTTCATTGGGTACTAGGGGTACCTAGGCAAGAGTCCGCGAAGGATCATTTAATCACAATTCTTACCAACAACGCACCCGCACAATCATTCCACTCGAGCATCACTACGTCCTCATGACCTGTTATCACTTTCTAATAGTATACCTACCGTCTTTCTTCAAAGCTTGGTTATAATTCTTATAGCCCCGCAGGACGGGGGCTTCGGAGATACAGTTCTCTCACACTGTAGCCCGAACAAGGGTCCGACCCCGGACTTTCCGGCTCGGATGCAACGGTGTAGCATCTCACTCACGGTCTAATATCTCACTAGCAGTCTACTATCTTACCAACGGTCAACTATCTTATTACCAGTTCATCGTCTCACCAACGGTTCTGTGGATCACCTGGACTACTTGATCCTTTTAGACACATCTTGACATTGGCCAGCTTCTAGGAAGCGGGCCGAATCGAAAGATGAGCCCTCAATTTTGAATCCTGAAATGCGAGGCCAGGGGCTTAATTCCGCGTGAGGTAATTAGGATAAGGTCTAGATGCGAGACATAGGATTGCACGTTGCATAAGCGCATCTCAGCTTTTCCAACGTCGAATTGCCCCTATTGAGATATCGGACGATTCTGGCAATATATCAGGATGATCGTCTTGACGAGGGGCATCATGCCATGAGCTTTGCGAGTTTGTTTCGCTTTCAGGAATAGTAATATGTTGATTTGAGATTACTAACCTCTGCTCGTAATCATGGCTCCCAACAAAGTCGTCCTCCTGCTTGTCTGCCTCGTCGCCGCAGGCAGTGCTTACCTAGTTGATCCTCCCACAACGGCACCCAGTGATACCATCTCTGACTGCAGTAACTGGGCCGTCGCTTCGTCGTCTGACACGTGCGATAGCCTTGCAGCCCAGGGCTACGACGTTACGCAACAGCAGTTCCTGAACTATGTCAGTCCTTTTCTTACGCGTCATCATGCGAAGCTGGGTTCTAGACATTGACGCTCTGTAGAACCCTTCCCTGGAGAACGGTTGCCACATTGTCGTGGGAGACTCGTACTGCATTGAGGAGAACTTCGGCATTCCACCGCCAACCTCAACTACCAGCTCCACCACCTCGACAAGCTCAACATCAACTGGAAATGGTGTATCTACGCCTTCTCCCATCCAAACTGGGATGACCTCTAGCTGCAATGCGTTCTATCTCGTCAAATTGGGTGACAATTGTGCAAGTATTGCCTCGGCCTACGGCATCTCTCTCAGCGACTTCTACGCCTGGAACCCAGCTGCGGGCAGCACCTGCGGCTACCTGGGGTTAAATGATTATGTCTGTGTCGGTGTCATAGGCCAGACCATCACCACGACGTCCACTTCCGGTAACGGCATCTCCACGCCTACGCCGATCCAGACGGGCATGACAATGAACTGCAACAAGTTCTACGACGTCGTCTTAGGCGATCAATGCCAAACAGTCGCCGACAAATTCGGCATCACGCTCGACCAGTTCTACAGTTGGAATCCAGCTGTAGGCTCGTCGTGCCTGTACCTCGACGTCGACGACTATGTCTGCGTCGGCGTCATTGGCTTCACAGCCACGACGACGAGCACCACCTCAACTACGACGACGTCCGGTAATGGCGTCAGCACGCCGACGCCGACGCAGCCGGGGATGGTAAGCAATTGCAACAAGTTCCATTACAGTAAGTTCCCTACTCAACTGCTTTCGTTAGCCCCTGGTTTTGTTGCGATGGATAAGTTACTAAGAATATGAAATAGCTGTCTCCGGGGATATCTGCCAGAGCATTGCTACCGCGGCCGGTATCACCTTGGCCGACTTTGACGCGTGGAATACGGGAGTGGGCAGCGACTGCGGTGGTCTCTGGTTGAAGACGTACTGCTGCATCGGTGTTATTTCGTAACGGCGATAGTTGTTGCTTTTACATGAATGTGCAGTGGTAGTTGATTTGGGGGCTAACTATTTCACCAAATAGCTTTCACAAAAGAGAAGAAACCGAGCTTAATGAATCCTAATATATTGATCGATGATAATCCTCTGATTTTTCCTGCTTGGTGGCAGCTGCTGTTAAATTGTGTCTCTTCTGATTGACTCAAAGATCTGTTAAAATATTGATTGATTGAGGAAGTTGTATGTATAAACGGCTATGGTCTCTAATGTAATGTAGGAGATTACGTGATGTTTAGCAAATAGGAGGTACCTTTCTCCTTTCCCAATCATCAATAGCTACTCCTATTATACCTCCATCAGCATTAACAACAAGAATCTGCGGTAGCTTGTTTGATAACTTTCTATATCTCTCTATATTGAAAAGGAGAGAAATTGACGTGTGATCATTTACTTCTAAACAGAATGGCCCCTTTTGTGTATTTTAAAGACGCAGAGCTAATAGTTGCACGGTTCTGGAACGAGATGCTCAAAGAACTGTCTTTTGCCGAGCTCGAGGACCTTTTTGGAGAGTCTGAGAGCTGATGAGGCTTTTTTTCCTTCCCCCTTTCTTTTTAAGCGATGCTAGTGCGCTGTCTGCCCGCATCCACTTGATGAAATACTAGATTTAACTAGTTTTACGCCTGAGGTCTCAATGAGAGCTATGAATAAATCCGATTGTACAATGCGGGAGGTTTACTTCGCGACTAGCATGGCTCTAATGTATCCGCTCGCGAGAAAGACCTCTAGTTCAGGAGTGTTACTGACTTGGTGACTACTCTATCAAGGAGCTAGTCAATACAGCACCAGGCCATAGAAATAGTAGAAACAAGTAACAGTTACCCAGGAAAGAAACTCTACTCTGTCAAAGAGGCGTTACTCGAGCTTTACACCTGGCAAAATAAGAGTTTCAACTAATTTGCAGCTATATATTACTAACCCACAGCTATTTCCGGGCCACCCAGGAAGTGAACAAACGACAACAACGCAACCTTCAACACCTACACCTCAACACCACTACCACCTGCGTTCAGAATATTTACATCTTCCAACACCCATCTTCAAATCCAACACCTCCAAGTCAGTACTAATCGCGTTAAGTCAGTCAGGTCAGCCTATCCAAGTCAGCCTATTAGGGGTAGTTATCGAATTAGTTAAATCAAGTTGAGTCAGTTCAGATAGGTACGTATAAGCAAGACCTCACCGTCACGTTAATACATGTACGATTACGGCTCATATACCGCGTCGTTCAGCACTTTGTGTTTCTGCCCATGCAATCTATCAATTTACCTCCTCTCCTACCACCTAAGAACCGAAGTGTTTACTTACACTATATCAACTACCATTCAGACCACTGCAAACTCGAAATATCAGTCAGCATCAACCTTTCTCTTGGATCGCTTGGGTTAGGCAAGATGGCGAATACCAAGACGAGTTGGAAATGCTGCGGACAGGGATGTTCTTTGACTGCTCGGCTCTTGCTTCCCCTTGTCACCTGCTGCTTTCTCATGAATATTGCGGCGTCATACGAAGGTTGGGTTCTCTGGGGTTTGTTCTGGCTGGTCCACGCTGCGGCCTTCGTCGCTATTATTGTCACAATTGCCAAGCTCCTTGGCGATTGCGCCTGGTACAACGAAGAGTTGGAGAAGGCACATTGTCATCTTTGGGATACGCGCGAAAAGATGGTGCGGGAAAATCGACGAATGGAGGAGCGCATCGACGCGATGCGAGACGAGATTCAGGTCCAAGTAGACGAGCTTCGGGCCCATCTTCACCCTATATGGAACGGTGGTCTATAAGCTAGGGGCATCATACGAAGTCGGCTACGAAGTCAGTTGGAAAATCGAAATCTCCCACTACCTCGAAATCCACACCAAACGTTATGTTATTTTCTAGGTCGTTGTTTTCTCCTATCCTAGGTTACTGTAGTCCTGCAGGTGGTCCTTCCCATTGAGCATTGCAAACTAGTATCTAGCTAAGAGTGATGCTTGTATCTTAAGGATAGCTGTTGCTTACTTGAAGACTTGATGACGAAAGAATAGCTAAGGGAAAGCGCACAAGTCTATTGTGATATCTACCCGAACCAATCACCGGTGTTGAAACTGCGCGTAGCATCCTCGTAAGCAATATTAGAGTCACAGGCATCACGTCTATGAAGCCCGCGCAACTCCTCGGGATCCAACCACAAGTCATCGCCACGCTTTAGGTTCCGCTGAACTGACAAGTCGGCCCAGTTCATGAGATACTGGTTCTCGGTCAGGGCATCGATGGCGATGAGGTTGGTTGGCTTGTACCTGCTGTTGTCGTTCCCCAGCCGTTGGCGGAGAGTCCTGAGCTCCTGGTTGATCCAGATCGTGCCCCCGTACTTGTTCATGTCCAGAGGCGCGATCGACATGACGCGGATGGTGCCGCCACACTGCAACGCCATCGAAGTTGACATAGTCTGAAAGTATGTGCCTTGGTCATTGTTCTGCGATATCGAGTACAACCATGAGCCGGGGACGTAAACTTCCCAGAAGTTGCCCTGGTCAGGGTCCGTTACGCCATCGGGATACTCGCCGCCAGGTGCTTTGCCTGGCCAGAGCATCTAAAAAGAAATAACATGAATTAGCGCTAAGGACCACGTAAGAAACTAGACGGCCTATAGCGAGCTTTGACCTACCCAAATGCTATAGAAGTTATTGTTGCAGGCATATTCCGTCGCGCGGTGTGACAGCGCTGCCTTGTACTGCAGATCGAACTGGTTACTGGGGAAGAAGTAGGTGTTCCATGTCACGTAGTCCTGCGGGAAGAAAACGGCTGTGTAGAAGACACATGTATCGAGCAGCTGGTCCTGGGTCGCGAGCATGTTGCTAATGAAGTATGTCGTAGTGAAAGTGCCGATTTGTGCAGGATTGTTGCTGCCCCGGCCCGCACACTCAAGACAGTTGTCTGGGCCGACTTGTACCTCGGGGTAATCGGTTGGGAATGGCGGTGGAGTGCCACTCCTGCGAATTCTTGCTAGTCGCGAATACACCTTCCCGTCTCCGTTTCTCCTGACGGGAGCTACCCACAGGTCGCGACGCGGTTTAGGCTTGAGCTTGCCCGCGAGCGGCGAGAGGAGGCCGAAAGCTGTGAGTTTCTCCTCTACAGAGACGACGGACATCTTCTTAGCGTAGTTGGAGTAGAAAATGTGGTCTTTTGAGACCGCCATTACTACCTCCCGGTCATTCCTGGCGACAGCGGGGGGCGACGGCAGCGGTGCTGCCAGTCGAGGCCCAAGGTTCTTTGCATCGCTAAGGGTAGCGAGCAAGGCAACTAATAGAGGCCAAAACATCTTGAAGCGCAAGCGTTGTGGTTATGATGACGTTTATGAGGGTGAGGTTCTGTCTGATAGAGTCACATAGAGTGTGTAGAGTTGATTTGATTCTGTCCGCTTACAAGGCCTTCTCACCCAGCGAAGTCAACTGGACGTCACCCAGGTTTGGCTGGAGGAAACAGCAGCGTGAAGTCCAGCTTAGAACCGACTCCGGATATCCTGGGTCACAATAAGTTGGGTGTGCCAGTAAGCCTAGGCAGGATTCATCTCATGTTACTCATGAGGGGCACAATCCCTTTTCCGGACATAGGGAGATGAGATAAACTCATCGTAAATTCCGCTCGCCGGGAGTTGCTCGAAATTCCTATAGTATCTTGGTGAGGTGCGTTGCTGATGTGAGCCTTTACTCTCTTTACATTATCAGATGACTACCGGAATGTGATTGTTGGAACGATGAGCTTTTCGTCGAACCCTGTGTCTGCACAGAGCTGTCCAGATTCGGCAAGTGCTCAAGAAAAGGGTAACGATGATACGATAACGCGAGGCAAAAATGGGCGAGTTAGTAATATCATCAGACTTAAAAATCTTACCAACTACCACGGCGCAGTTATCTGCGACCAACATAATGTAACGGTGATATTTGAACCAATCCGAATTGAAATTCTAGCCCAATAGGATAATACACGGGGACCTTGTTTAACCGCACAGTGCGACATAATCCTAGGCTCGGATATAGTATGACACATGCATTACTGATGCAATGCATCTATGTCAGCCCGGTCCTTGGGACGCCAATGTAGGCGGCTCCTCGAGTCTCCGGACGCCCAGCCGGGAGCCCTAGGGCTCGGTCCCGGTGTGCGGGCATGTAAATAGTCATTGCAGGAAAACACCATGTACTTCCCGACCTCATTTGCACTTGTATCTTGAACGGTAGAACAACGGCTGCAGACCATCATGGCCTTACTCAAGCTACAGCAGTGGCTCGAGGTCGCTCTCTTTGTCACATTGGTATCAGCCTATGTTGATATCGATGCCGATACTGCGAAGAATAAATCCATATCCGAAACTACGCCATGGTCGTTCTCCTTGTTCAACCGCGATCTTCCCAGCGGAATGTGTGCAGAGGGCACACCTTGTGTCGATGGGTCGTGTTGTGATGGGCAGACGTGAGTCCAATCGGCCAGACAGACAGAGACGATGCTAACTGATCCTTTTATCAGTGGCTATGTATGTTGATTTATCTTCATCACACGCCCTTTTACTGATCATCTTGGGTTTTATAGTGTGGCCGGGACGCCGTGCATTGTGACCCCAGTGTATGCATCTCTGATTGCCATGCTAGAGCAGACTGTGGCTCTTGGGCCGTAGTCCCTGACACTCCATGCAAACTTAACGTCTGCTGTGATGAGTATGGCTACTGTGGCACGACTGAGGTATGGAAATTTCTTCCAGGGGCATGAACCGCTACCTGATTAAACATACTAGGAATTCTGTTCTACTGGATGCCAGAGCAACTGCGTGCTCAACCCCCCTTCGACAGGCTCCGGCGGCGACGTAACAAAAGTTGTCATTGCGTAAGTTCCTAGCACTCTCATACTCTAGCTATCTGGCATATCTTGGAGAGTGAAGCTGACCATCGTCAACTTTGGATAAGCTATGTGGAAGCCTGGCAGATTATCACGAATGGTGATACTTCTTCCTGTAAGCTAAAGGCTCCCAGCTTACCTAGCCACTAGAGACCAGGGAGTTGACTTTGCACAGGTGCCCAGCGCCTGCTGAGCTGGATCCCAATCGACTCTATCACGCATCTCAACGTGGCCTTTGGCTACATCCAGCGAGACAGCTTCGAGATTAGGCCCATTGACGGGACCGATATCTCTATCTTCCAAGCAATAACAAACCTAAAGCAGCAGGCGCCGGGTTTGAAGATCTGGCTTTCGCTGGGCGGCTGGACCTACAGCGATAATGGGACTGACACACAGCCCGTGTGGGGAGATCTCACCAGCACGACCGCTAATCGAGCACAGTTCATTGATAACCTAGTACAGTTTATGTTAACATGGGGGTTTGACGGTGTCGATCTCGACTGGGAGTAAGTAGTGCGGCGGCTCCGCGGTTTATCATCAGCCTAGAAGGGCTTTCTGACGGAATGCAGATATCCCGGCGCTTCGGATAGGGGCGGCCACGACTCGGATACTGCTAACTACGTGCTACTCATGCAAGATCTCCGTACACGATTCGACCTGCAAGCTACCGCAAACGGTGGCTGGGGCTTGTCTTTCACGGCACCGACGTCCTACTGGTACTTACAGTGGTTTGACGTCCAGAACATGGTTCTCTACGCCGACTGGATCAACTTCATGACCTATGATTTGTGAGTGTTTTGTGTATCTGTAACGCTCTCTACTGAATCACTGACACCCCGAATGCTCAAAGGCACGGACAATGGGATTCTCCCGCAGATACCATCGGGTCCTACGTCTATGCTCATACCAATCTAACGGAGATTAACGAGGGTCTTCAGCTTCTCTGGCGCAACGACATTCCCTCCAACAAGGTAAACCTCGGCATCGGCTTCTATGGACGCACCTACACGCTGGCCGACCCCTCTTGCACATCCCCTGGTTGCCCCTTCACATCTGGCGGCATGCCGGGCCTGTGTTCGCAGACAGAGGGCTACCTATCCTACGATGAGATCCAGACCATTCGTTCCAGAAATGACTATGTAGCTATCTGGGACAAGGACGCCGGCGCCAAGTACTTTGCCTTTGCTGGAGATCAATGGGTCTCGTACGACGACAGCGATACCTTCGCCCAGAAGGTACAGTTCGCTAATGACCAAGGTCTGCTCGGCCTGTTCATCTGGGCTATCGACCAAGACGACGCGCAGCATAGTGCGCTAGATGGACTTCTGGGGGGACTGGGTAAGTTTGCGGATCATAACGGAGTTGGTATCGGCGACTACACCAATTGGACCAACGTTGCGAGCTCTTGCAGTTTCGGCGACTGTAGCGACAACCCTGTCTGTTCAGATGTAGGCTTTGTGGCAAACGGAGACTCGATCAGCTGTGGGAATGGGGAAAGGAGATATCTTTGCTGCCCACAGAACAATTCGCCTGATCCTAACACGTGTCGATGGGACTATGGTGAGCAATGGCCCCCTAATCCTGAGGCCTCTTGTCGGTAGACGTGGGCCAAGCATAAATCCAAGGCTAAAGAAAACATGACAGGCAATAGATCACCGCTCGTTGGCGTCCTCTGCAACGGCCAATGCGGCACTGGCGAACTGCTCATGGCCCAGAGCAGCTGGTTCACTTATCCGGACAGCAACGGTAACCAGGAGGATGCTTGGTGTGCCACTGGAGTAGCTGACTACTGTTGCCAAGTGACCTCGACAAGTTCCTCAAGCTGCACTCAGAACGAAGGAGTCTGTATCCACATCAACTCAGACACCGGCCAGCCGGCATCGTCCGATGATGCTGCAGCGGCATGTCCGGCTGGCAAGACGTATTTGACATATTCAGAAGGGAGCTGCGACTACACCAATGGCCTGTGGAATCCGTGGTGCTGTGACGAAGGTCTCGATACGAGCTCGTGCCAGTGGACACGCGCCAGACCGGACGAGGGGAGCAATCTCCCCTTCTCCTCCCAGGACGATTGCGATACCGCGTCGCGCTGTACTGGCGGTCAGGTCAGTATTGGCCAGGACCGGCTCGGCGGCGGTTCCAACTGCGCCTACGCCCCTGCTGCAGGTTGCAATGGCGAGGGCGGCGTCTGCGTGGGTCTTCCATTCGGATATACGGACCGGAAGCTGTGTTGCGATCCCAACGCCCTGAGTCTGGTGAGCTGGCTCTGGAAACTATGTGAACATCCCGAACGTGCTAACTCGAGCAAAGAGAACTACTAACTTACCAGTCAATCTGGCGTGAGTTTTACCACCGAAAGCTCCAAGAGAGTAGTCTATTTCTCTCCCCCTATTATGGTCGGAGTGATGGTGTAGAACATAGTAATACTGACCAGATCAATAGAAATATCTTCCCCGAACTCGACGGAACGGTCCCTCCAAACGAACCCGCGCAATGGGATATCAAGGTCGACCCGACTACGAACCCAGAAGGACCCTTAGGCGATACTAACGTTAATGACAATGCCTTTGGGTGGTATATTATAGCTGGTAAGTTCAACACTCCTTGCAGCTTACTAAAAAAGGCGAACTCAGAGCAGCGCGAGAATAACTGACCATGACTTGTGAACTACAAGGACCGCCAGAACAAGTCACCAGCATGGACAAGCGCGACGGCTCACATTGGACCCTTCACGGGTGCGGGCTTGAGGAGCACCTGGGGCGACGGACAGTGCAAGCCGTTTGCGACGAGGAGTGGGAGGATAGCAACTGTCACGAGATCTTCCTTGGCAAAGTACCCACGACCGTCGTGCTTATGCCCGAGGGCTGCGGTGCCCCGGGTGGCAAGTACGCCGTGGCCGTGTCGATGGAGCCCTCATCATCCTTGACAAAGCGGGACCTACACTTAGACGACTCGGCTGTCGTATACGACTTCACTTTCGACTACAACTTTGGGCCCATCGCGCGCCGCGGCGACCCCAACATGCTCCTCCGCATCGACTACTCTGACGACCCGGGTTATTGGGCTACCGTTGTCACTCCGCCGCCGGGTCCAGCTCCGAAGACGCGAGACCTCGAGGCGCACGAGGCTTGGAAGCGCGATCTGGATCGCCACGTAAATGAGCGCCGGGAGGCGGAGATCGAAGTCGAGCGCGACCACGACGGGTCGTGGGAGAAGTATCTAGACCACCGGTGGCGCGTGGAGAGAAGGGCTACGCCGGATCATGAGTTGCACTTATTGCACAAGAAGTGGTTCTCTGCGACGCTGGGAGAATGGATCGAGGCGTTGCGGCATGTGGATATTCAACAGGATCTCATCCGCCACTCCGTCAATGTGAGAATAGCTCCCATCCCAGCTCATTGTTTATTCTTTCTGCCACTGACAACGTGTGTCTTCCCAGGAGAATTTTGACTGGGTGTTGTTCGACTATTCAAAAGAATGTGCGGTCGGTCCCTACGAGACGACCGCCTACTTCATTGCTATGGCGAATTTGATCATTAGCATCGACACTTCTGCTTCTTTAAGCTTAATCGTAAGTCCATCTTCTTACCGGCAAATATTTTAAAGACAACTTATAGAGGTGCCGTTTACTTCATCACAAGCTCAAGTCCTGACATGACATCTCACATAGGGCGATTTCTCAGATCTTACCACTTTCTCTCAGTCATCAGTCCTCTTCCGTAACTCGGGCAGCATAGAGGCCAAGCTCCAGTTCCTGGCCAATGCACAGCTCTCCTTCAACACAGACCCTGTCGAGCTATTCGGCCTGCAAAACTTTGGCGCTACTTTCTCTATCCCGGGTATTGTGACAATCGGGCCAAACTTCAGGATCTTCGGCGTAAGTGTTATTATCATATGAAGGGAACCTAGCAAGACAGTTGTCTCTAATTAGAAATCAACATCTATAGCAAATAAGCGGCCTCCTCACCATAGACGGGTAAGTCACGAAACCCTCCTCACCCTTAATCAACCCTCCTGGAGGGGTTCAGGACTGACGGTTCCGTAACAGCGATGCTCAAGTATCCATCAGGCTGGCCAACTGGGACTACACGCAGCAGTACCCGAACAACGGCGGTGACGTCCAATCCGGCCTGACTGCCGACTCGGAGGTCCATGAGAACACTGCCTTTGGCCAACCCGGCAATGATACCGCAGGCGAGCCTTCATGGTTGTTCGACGTCTCAGCCAGCGGTGCACTGACGATGCACGTGTAAGTAGCGTTTTCTCACTTTGCTTCTTTACCGTTGATCATATTAACACCGCCGATTTAGAACACCGGTTGCTCAATTCGGTATTGTTTTCCAGATCCAGGGCTTTGACATCCCGGACTCTGCGGTAAGTCTTTTGATCGAGTTGTGACATGTCTAGTCTAAGAGAGCGGAAGATGAGTATTAGCCTAGAGGATTCGGGGCTGACCTTTCCTTTTCATGCAAACAGATCGAGCTGGGCCTAGACGCATTTGGCACCATTCTCGTGACTGCCCATGGAAATATCTCGAACCAGGATCCTGCTACGGTCGAGGCTTGCTTCGGAGCAAACGCCGGGTATAACCTATATGCCCAAATCAGCGTCCCGTATGTCCGCCTTTAATCCCCTGTTCAAGTCCTGCTCCTCCTATCGAGTTTGTCAACCCGTCTCTAATCCCCTATGCTTAATTTAGGACGTTATTTGGCAACGGATACGTGCAGAACTGGCCGATTTCTGGGAATACGGTATGTGCACTTACTCTCTATCCCTTGCGCTCTGTTAATCGCAGCTACGCGTGTGGAAAGGGAATCAAGTTGGGCTGATGAACATGACAGGTTATCCTCCTTGATCCTAACGACTCCGTCAACTGCCTTTCGTATACGGCCCCAGAATTTTAGTAGAAACTAAGGAGCTTATCCCCTGAAACTCTGAATATGGGTTGTCTTCACTACCTAACCTCAAGCCTCGAGGTCTTGATTGACTAACCCTCTTTGAATGGCTCACGGACAATTGGTAACCTATGGCCTATACAAACTGGATCAGTCAGGGTAGATAGGTATATGTAGAATTTATTGCCATCACGGTATGAGAGCTATAAGCTTTCTGACTTTAGTTGTGTAAGGAGTGATGTACCATGCATGGCAGGCGGTAACCCCTTCTTGATCATTAAATCTAACGCAGGCGCAGTACCTACACTTCTTGAGGATGTTGCAACTTCTTAAGAATGACAACGCCTGCCTTGAATTTAAGATGTAAGTGCTGAGAGTAGAAACGAATTTCGATGAATCACTCATATCTCTCTACTTCATCTTCTAAACAACGACAATTGAAATTTGACTACAACCAGAATAATTCTAAAACTGCAAAGACTTATTTCATATACCATTCATAGTCGTCACAATGGGTGCCGGTCAATCTTCAGCCAAGTGCTTCTGGATAGCTGCCAGAGCACTTCGCGACCTGCACGACCAGTTCAACGATGTAGTGAAACGAGCGAGTGAACGGCCAGGATTTCCGGTCCCTGATCCGACAACATCCACCGTGTTGGAAGACCCTCCCGTCCCCCAAATCGCCTACGCTCAAATGGCATTACCATCGAACCGTGCCGACGTCGTCATCATCGGCTCAGGAATAACGGCCGCAGCCATTGCACATTCGATTCTGAACGAGTGCGACCTCCGGGGTAGAAGACTCCGCGTAGCCGTCTTCGAGTCCAGGAGCATCTGCGGGGGAGCTACAGGACGCAGCGGCGGACACATGAAGAGCTCACCTCACGAGTTATTTGCTACCCTACGAAAGACCCATAGTATCGAGCGCGCCTTGCAGATCACAAAGTTCCAGCTAGCTCATGCTAGGCTTTTGCTGGATATGTGTAGAAAGAAAAATTGGACCATGGTATGTATAAGAGCCTGTCGTTTGCTCATTTCCATGTTGTCTCCTGGATCCTCTTATGGCATCTGGTCGACTCGGCTAACACCTTTCTAGTACGTAGAAACCGATTTCCTTTGTAACTCATTAAATTCTCGAGGAGTTCCGATTCTAGCATATCAGGCGTGGAGTTACTAATAGACATATTCCTGTGTGATAGGGCCGACTGCCACGAAGTCCAGACGGCGGACTTCTACCTCACAGGTAAGCAAAGAAAGCCATTCGATAACATGGGATATTAGATTACTAACAGACTCGTTTCCCTACATTAGACGAAGATCGCGATGAAGCATTCGAAAAAGTGGTCCAGATCCGAAAGTACATTCCAGATCTCAAGATCGAGATGTGGGAAGCGTTTGATGCGCAAAAGGTAAGTTTCAGTGCGCGTTCTAGCACTGACAACAAACTAACTCTGCTAGTATTTCAACGTCAACGAACACGTCAAGGGCGCCATATCATACTTCGCAGCAGTAATAGATCCGTATAGGTTCGTAATCTGCGTGTGGAACGAGCTTCTCCACCGGTTCAAGTATTTCCTCTACCTCCAGACCAACAGCTCCGTCCTGTCGGTCCGGGAAACACAGAACAGCGAGTATGCGTACGAAGTCGTCACTTCCAACGGCACCACCCTGTGCAATCATGTCATCCACGCCACGAACGCCTTCGCGTCGGAACTCGTGCCTGGCCTGCGAGGCAAGTTGACAGGCTACCTTAGCACCATGACGGCGCAGAGACCCGGCCAGAGATTCCCCAACCAGCGCGGTTACAGATCGTGGTCTGTCGTACACGGACGGAAGCGCGATCACATCACGCAGCAGCCGTGGACCGAGGGAGCGCAAGGCGACCTGCTAGTCGGAGGCGGCTTCTCCCGCTCCGACGTCGACCTCCTCAACTCGCTAGGCGTGTGGGACGACAGCCGCGTCGACGCGCTGCCCGTCGCGCACCTCGGCGGCATCTTCCCCACCATGTTCGAACCCCTCTGGGGCGACGACGCGGCGGGTGGCCGGACCAAGCACGCGTGGTCCGGCATCATGAGCGTGACGGGGGACGCGCTGCCGTTCGTGGGCTGGCTCGACCCCGAGCTGACGGGCCGCAAGCCCGACCTAACCAAGAACATCGCGGTCAAGCGGGGCGGTGGCGTCCGGCCGGGCGAGTGGGTGGCGGCCGGCTACGGCGGCGAGGGCATGGTGTGGGCGTGGCTGTGCGGCACGGCCGTCGGCATCATGGTCGCGGGCACGCAGGCCCAGGACGCGATGCCGTACCCGGGACGCCCCGTCGGCCCCCTCGCGCGCTGGTTCCCGCCGGAGCTGCTGCCGACCAAGGAGAGGCTGAAGGAGGCGGGCTTGGAGAACCTGACTAATCGATTCTTTCACGTTTTTAGGGGTGGGGATATGGAGGCGGAGGAGAACACGAGTGCGAGCGCTAGCATGACCGCGAGCGCAGAGAGTTCCAGCGGCTACGATGACTACGAATGGGATCCAGACTCCGAGTCAGAGCCATACGTACTGTCAGATGATGAAGGGCCAGAGGTAAAGGCAAAGTTGTAGATGGTTCTGGTTGTTCGCTTTATGGAAAGGGGCTAGAAGTGAGCTGGGTTTTGATAGGTGAATAGGGGTTATTGCAGCGGGTTAAAAACACATAGCGTTTCAGTGTATATTCCTAGCAACACAGCATTCTCGTAGAAAATACATGGCGGGTAGCGAATTTTGTTTACACGTGTGTCTGTCGTTGGTATGTTAACTCTGGTCTCTGTGCTTTGCTATGATGAAGCTCAAGGGCCACCTCTGTCCTCTAACAATACGTCAATCTAACGAATGGACAATCCATAAGATACCTAGAGATGGGTAGGTAGACCATTAGTTAACTTATCAAATAATATGCCAGCTTCACTGAAATTTTCTTTTTCTTTTTTATAATGTATTTTTTATATGTGTACTTGTAGACTGGACGGTGTGTTGTTAGAATAGGGGTAAGAATCACGTGACTATCCCTATGTGTGCTACTGATCTTGTAGTGGCCCGTGTAGTGGAAGGTGTAGACGTATCTAGCAAATTCCATCCACCATCACTTACAAGCCCTAATAAAAAGTCCAAGTATTGGAATTCTCAGAACCAAAAGCGCTCCATGAGAGAATATTTAGTTTGATCCTAAAGCATTGATATCAGAAACAACTAAATGGTGAGAATTCCGCATCTGCAACCTCTCAGAATCCTGAGTAGAAGCACGCGTCAAATTTATCGCCCTTTCCTACTACAATTACCAAGGACCATGTCGTCAGCACCATCACACTCAGGCGATAGCGCCACCCCACAAGAAGTGCCTGCGCGCAATGAAAACGAACAACACGAAGCTTCGTCTCAGAAGACGCCGCTCCCACTGCCAGAACCGACTCAGGCAGGCGACGTGACGCAGCTCCCCGTAGGTGGCGAAGGCGTGAAATTAGATCACTGTAAGAACTTACCTACCCCTTTTTCGTTCCCCCTTTTCCATCCCGTATGATTCCAAAGCCGTAAAAGCGTACTTCTTAAGATATGCATTCAGTCCCTTTCTATCTCAATTCACTCTCCCCCTTTTCCCAAGATACACAGTAATCAGTATTACAATACAGACAAACGACTAACTCGGAGTAAAAGTGGGGCCGCTGGTCGTCAACGAGGACGGCACCATGAGCCGCATCGCGAACTGGACCGAGATGGCCGAAATCGAGCGGCAGAACACGCTGCGGATCCTAGGCAAGCGGAATAAGATGCGGCTCGACAAACTGAGGGCAAAAGCTCAGGTGCCGGAGGATGGTGGGAGTAAGTTAGACGGTTAGTGTTGATCTGGGACGAGACGCAGTTCGCAGTGTGTTTGCGGTGAGATGACTGGCGCGGCACGATCACATGCCAATAACACGTAGGGCTATGCTGTTATAAATTTATATATAGAATCCAACATGAAGTTCTCATGAAAGTATTAATAGCTAAGCTATTTTCTAAAGTATTGCTTTTCATGTACTGGAACTCAGCTGCCCATGTACAACTCACTAATCTCCAACAGCTTCCCCACGAAGGCTTCCGATCCTCCAACAAAGGATCTGCGGGGACAAAGCCATTGGCCAACCGCAACAGTGCGCGGACATTTATAAGCATGTGTAACATCTATAGCTTAGCGGCGGATCTGCCGGGATACTGAACAAGGAACGATGGGCTCAAGGTCCCAGCCAAATGCCGGTGAAGTAGCGCCAAGGAGACCCGGGTCGCACATTGGTTGGACGAGCCTCATGTGTTCCGGACTCACCTAATAATGTCGTACTGTACCTGAGAGTAAGATGTTACAACTGATAGATATTAATGAATGCCGACTATGTCAAAATCCAATAAGTTATAATATAAATGTCAAGATGTTATAAGGTGGTCGTCGGGACGTTTGCCCGCAATATGTATATTAGGCCCGTAAGCCTCACCGCAAAAAAGGTACCTGAAATCAGACGTGATATACCCCGGAAGCGTTCGCCACCCCAACCAAGGCGCGCAACCTATGATTTCCCCTGAACGCCGTCATCAATGTGTTTCGAGTAATGTCAAGATATCTCGTCATGTCCCAGTGCTATGATGCCTTCTCAGCTTCCTTCTTCGCATTACTTTCCGTTTCTTTGACGGCAGGTATCTTCTTGTCATTACGCTTCTCCAATAACGCTGAAACGATGTTCTCATTTCCACCAGTCTTTTCCATGACGAGTTCTCTCAGCCACTTGTTTTCGGTCTCCAAAGTCTGTATCCGGCCCTCGAGAGAACCGACTTTGTCGCTAAGTTCTTTCTCACGCTTCTCAAGTGCTTGCTCGCGGGCCTTCTTCTTAATGCGGAATCTGGCACTCGCAGCCGTGTTCCTCCTCCGCTTGTCCTCTTCCGCAGCTAACCGCGACTGCTCCTCAAAGGAGAGCTGTCGGCGCGGAGGAACAACAGCAGGATCGGCAGACTTTCGCTTGTCTCCTGTTTGCGAAATTGGCGGATACGCGCTCTGCGACGAACCGTTTGGAGGAAAGGAAGGTGACGGTTGGATAGGTTGCAAGTTTCCTATGTTGTCCGGGAAGGCTGAGACATTGGGTGTAGAATAAGGGTGAAAGTCAAAGCCGTTGAAGTCGCCTGAAGACATGACGGTTAAAAATGTGGCCCAATTGACATTGACAAATACAAAATAAACGCGTGACAAAGGTTTTCTGAGGTGCTAAACATCATCGATGACGACTTAGTGCCGGGGAGAGGATATAAAATCAAGCCATGTTGCGAACTTTCGACGATGGGCTCGGTGGACGGGGTTGACTCTTGATCTCAATGACCTTCCCCCAGATCACCTCAAGATCACGGGATATTGCACCATAGCTCGATTGCGCCATCGCAGGGGTTTCTTTCGTGTGCATACAAGGCGCTCGCACGGAACACACCTAAGCACCGATCGCTGCATTCGGATGCAACATGGAATAGCGCAAACCAATCACGGCTCAGACATAGAAAAACCCACGGCGGGGCAAGACATAACAAATGCCAGACCGTGATAAGACAAGACGAGGAACTCCTCTTTGGTGGATGCAACCCCCCATCCATCGCCCATCTGACGCCCATCTGACTTGGGGTATTGCTGCGATAGGGCGAACGCGCCCCTAATCCACACCACATAGGCGATTGGAGGTGGACGGATGGTGCCTGTGCCAGCAAGGCACGGCGGTCCAGCGAGGCTCTTGAGATCCCTCAAAACGGCAAGACGCAATTGTGCAACGCCGCGGCGCAATCATCGATGCGGGGAGAAACAGTAGAAATCGCCATCAATTGATCTGGGGATTGAGGATAGAAGGAAAGGCAAGAAGACGACAAGGAATTAATATTTACTGACCTGGTAAATTGAAGTCGAATCCTGCTAATTCTCCTGCCATTGGTTCGTCTTCTGTAGGCGACGTCGTAGTCTGCGTGTCCAAGTTGACACTTGGTGCCGCCTGTTGTCGTTGCTGCTGACTCTCGTTTGCATCCCAGTCGATGAAGTTGGTATTGGTGAACATAGCCAGCTCTTCATCAAGACTTCGTAGGTTCTCCTCCGACACTGGTGCAGGAGGGTCCGGGATCCTATTCAGATCCTGTAATAACTGCGATACGTTCACGGCCTGGCCGCGCCGGCTAGAATAGCTGGGTGGCATCTTTGCCAACGCTCTTTTCGGTTGACCCGCGATGACTCGAAAAGTTGTAAGCCGGAATCGACGTACCGCCTGCTAACAATATCGATGTAGCAGCAGTAAACTTCTCGTAGATGATGTAGTCTTCGAATTCGCTGATGATGTAGTTGGAAAGAAAATTCGACTAGAAAATAATGGCGAGATGGTAGAATTTGGCCAGAATCAAAAGAAGTGGTGCTCTCGAGGTAGATAGGTACTTCGTTCGGGTCTGGTGGGTCAAAGGGACAGCCGGACAAAAGCGAAGTTTGCGTAGGGCGCCGCAACAAGTGGCCGATTTTGACCGATGACCCTATTGTTTAATAACCAGACTGCTGACGCTCGGTTGACGTTTTTGGTAATGGTGCCCCTCTCGCCCCTCTTCAGCGGTGTTGTATTAGTCAGTCCCGTACCTAGGAGGTATGTATATGTAACCATGCAACTTTTATAGTCTTCTGACCTTAGGTTAAATATTCGACAATTATTTCTTCAAAACTCGACAAGTAGAAGAAGATGAAGATTTAGAAAGAACACAAGCAATTCTTATCTGATTCCGAATCCAAGGTTGACATGAGTATCCATGTACTGTACTTACAACCCGCGGACCACTCCCCTCTCGCGATCCCAGACCCGACTACTAAGTATACCCTAAGTGGCATTCAACCCGGGCTTTGAGTGGTGACCTATTAGTAAAACAAACTCCTTCAGACCAATCAGAGCTGAGGAAGACTATAGACTTTCCACATCGCCCGCGCGGCCATATGTATTTATACTGGTAACCCCCACTGCCGTGCTTGTGTGGACCCTGACTATCCTAGACATGTGTTATTTGACTTGCATGTTGTTTCTTTATTAAATAGTAACTTGGCGGTTCCCGAAAGCGTTCCCGCCCGTATATTATTTACGACTCTGCTCCTCCACCTTAATATCGTGGGTTGCCTAGCTGCGTGACTAGCTGTATGTAGGGACCCCTATTTAGTTTTATTTCCCTTGACTAAGCAGTATTACTCCTGTGCTTAGAAATCAACTGCTGAACCAATGAGAAGAGGAGAGGGGCTTATGGAGACACGGAAACGCCAAGACTGTTTAGTCCCTTGGTCAGGTTGCGTGCCCTATTTTATCTCAAGATACTATCAGGTAATTACTTAATTGTTGCAAGTTACCTCTATGTGTGTAACGGTGGCGAGTCAAGATCGACAGTTCTATGATGATATGATCTGAACGCGATCTTGAAACTCCTTTGTATGTAGGTGACAGGTTGATTACAGCAAAAACGACAGATCGACGTACAAGTACGATGATTCTTGACGTCAATTGTTGCTATTATACAATCCTGCACTAAACCTAAGCCGACAATACGGAAATAATATCTCAATATCAACGGTCTAGCATCATGCTAAGTCGATTGGTAGTGAAGAGGTATAGTAGGTCGGTAGGTCGGTAGAATATGCGAGAATTGTTCTTCAGGGACGTACTGCAAGTATGTATTGCAGATATTATGCTGTGTCCTGTACCTTACCCAGATGACCCAGGAACCAAATGCATCCATCCCGCAATCTTCGCCAAGATCCAAGACATGTACGATCCGCTATCGGGTACCGTGGGGTAGTTTGAGCTTCAGGGCTTCTACCCGGAGCGTTCGGGGGCCCTCGGCATTGCTGTCGCTTAGGCTGACTAAGACTCCCTACTGCCGTCGATATCCAGGGCCGCGGCAATCTGTGCAGGATCAGAACGTACGGGTTCCCTAAAAAGGAAGCCTAGTATTTATAAGATGGTTCAATGCCACTGCATATTGGAGTGCATAAAAATAGGTCAAGCCAATCGAATTTTCTCCGTATGGCTACATATGTATGTTTTCTACGATGTACCTAGGTACACTTATAAGAAAAAGCAGACAAGGTGAAGATGACGTAATCAGATACACACCTAGGTCACCTACCAACTGGCAACAGCTGCACATTTTCCCACTGTAATCAACAATTGGTTTCGATCAATAAAAAAACAAAACATTTGTTGCTATGAGTACGTCTAACTCCGAGTGTAGATAATTATTTCTAGATCTACTCAAATTCGTCTTCTACAGTTATCATACATTCTATGAATTGTGTAGTTTCTTATCGGGCTCAATTGGGTTGATAAGCCACAGAGATGCGAAAATCCCCGACGCGTCGCGTGTCCCGCACCACCACTAATCTGCATACAACAACACTTTCATGGACAGCAATCAATTCCAATAATACGTCTTGTGATCATAACCTTAAAACAAAAGTAGAAGTGGAAGTAGAGGACAAAACTTGATCATGGCGCGACTCTCGTTGCCAACCACCGCGAGACTCTCGTCCACGCTACGAGTCGACTCCACCAACACCACCGTCCTCAAGATCCTCAACCGCCTGTCGCGCCCCTCCCTACTCTCGCTCGTCCTAGACTGGCTAGACGAGCAGAACCAATCGCTATGTCCGCCTCTCCTGCGCCGCCCCGACGTCCCCGAAGACGAAGACGAAGACGACTTCTACCCGCCGGCGCATTCCCTCGAGGAACTGCGGGACCTCTACCAGTCCATGCAGGCGCACAAGGGCGGGCGCCGCGAGGTCGTCGACCGCGTGCTAGAAGGGGACTGGCGCTACGGGCTCAGCCTATACCAGCTAGCCATGGCCGACCTACAGTACCTGTACGACCACCCGGGGTCGCTCAAGTGGACAGCGTACCGCGTGCAGCGTCTGCGGACGCCCCTCCACGAAGACGACGTCGAGGGCCCGGACGGCCGGAAGGAAGACGGCGAGGCGACAGACGTCCCGCGCTTCCACCCCTCTACGTTCTTGCAGAACCTGCAGGCCGAGGTCCTCCCCGACGTCAAGGCGCATTATAACTTCGACCGCCCCAAGGGCTTGCCGCTCCTGCTGCTGCGCGTTTTCGTTGTCGATTCGCCGTATAACACCGACTTGGCGGTTTCGACGCGGCATCGCGGACGCCCTGGTGCTGGTGCTGCGACGACGAGCTTTGATGCTTCGCGCACTATCTACGTCGCCTTCCCGGACGCCTCGCCGCATATCTACATCTCCAAGTCTGCGGCGGCGAGCAGCGGTGCTTCGTCGGCTGCAGGAGAGGCGAAGAGCCTGCGCGCGCTGGTCGTCGAGGGCATACCCAAGGCGCTGTCGCGCCCCCGCGAGCGCTATGCGCTGAAGGCTACGCACTTGACCACCAAGAACCTGGGAGCTATGCTTGCCGTCAAGGGCTCCGGGCGCACGAATGCCGCGGGCGGTGGTTGGGGCTTGTATGCCGGCACCGAGGTCCGGGATCTGAAGAATGACAATCCGCTGCAGACTCTGCTCCCTACACCCCCGCTGTCCGATGTGTCGTCTGTCGATGGTGACGGAGCGGAAAAGAATGGCTTCAAGCGTAGGAGAGTAAATGTCGAGGAGGGGGAACTGGAGGATGAGAAGCAGGCCAAGCGCGCGCGAGTAGCGGCGCAGGCTCGCTTTGGGAGCGCTGCGAGGATGGACGATGGGAAGGGTATTGAGAGGCTGGATGTTATCATCGAGGATCCGTTTCCTATTGCTTCTAATACCGGTATTTTCCTAGAGGACGAAGACGAACTTGATGCAGGAGATGGCGATAGAGCCGAGTCGCGGCGGAAATCAAAGGGTCGCCGGAGTACCCTTGACTTGAGTCTTTCGCAGGAGCTGGAGGATCCGGATGATGGGGGTGGTGCTAATGGGGGGAGAGGAGGCGTGGGAGAGGGGGAGGAAGAGGGGTGGACGCCGCGTGTCAGGCTCTCGTTCCACGGCTCCCATGTCTTCGCTGGTCTACGCCAACTCGTCGAGGCTGGTATCGTAGACGGAGGGAGGATGCCCGGGTGGATGACAGGCGAAGAGGGCGTGACGATTGGTGCTGTGCGGCATGGCAGGATACGAGGGTTTAGGGGCTCAGGGGTGTGAACTAAATATGGCCTCGCGAATACCTCTATTTCTAATGTTGAGCTATGGGCGGAGTCATCGGTTAGGGAGGGAAGCGTGCATGTATAGTCTTAGGCGTTTTGCTGCTTGCTCTGGGAAACGGATATGGAGATGAGACATGTCGGTTAGGTTCAATATACCCCCAGCTGAGGCGTTGTTTTACGACTATCTGGACCTAGGTGAAATAACATAACGCTCTCTTTACGAGTGAATGGTCTATGCCCTCCCTTTAATATTCTAATTTACTCCATACCTCTTCCTCTAGCGTCTATTCGTCTACCGCAAACACCTTCGTCGTGTTCCGCCAAGCCGCCTCGCACACCTCTTCTACAGTGACGCCCTTGATACCCGCGACGATCTGGCCAACCCGCTCGATCATGCACGGCTCGTTGCGGCCTTTGACCATCGCGCCCTCGACCCATTTCTCTTTCTTAACCGTCTTATACCGTTCTGGTACCTCGGATTCTTTCTTCTTCGGTGGCTTCTTCGACTGTTGTTGCTGTTGCTTACCCTTTCGGGGCCGTTGCAGCTGTTGATCTGCCGGCTGTGAGTTGATAGGTTCTGTACTACTGCTCGCCTCGGTATTTAGGACTAAGTTTAGGACTGGGGTTGGATTTGCTGTGTCTAAAGCAGTAGACTTTGCCGCCTCGACGAGATACTTCCAGCCTTCGTGGCTAGGCCGAACCTCGCACCACGGTCCGTCCGTCTCAAGCATAAGGCGATCGAGGTGGATCTCCCTCACCACATCACAATTTTCCGCGGTCTTGAAACTGCAACCATTGGTCCCGATATAGAGGCCAAGGTCCATCAGCTCGCGCATCTCATCTGCCGTCCCCGTGAAGCTGTGTACAACAGCGCCGTGCTCCAGCTTCTCGAGGCGCGGCCCGAACTTAGCCTTGAGCATCGACACGAAGTCTGCGTGCGCGGCGCGTGAGTGTAGGAATAGAGGTAGTTGAGGTTTAAGGGATAGCACGAGGTCCAATTGTGCTGCAAATGAGTGCAGCTGTATCTTCTTAGAGCAGTAGTGTAGTCGATCATAGTCAAGCCCGAACTCGCCAAAGGCGACGAGTGGGCTCGGACCTGTGCCACTACTGCTCCGCGCTTGCTCGACGAGGCTCCGGAGCTCTGCAATGATGGACGCCGTCTTCTCGACGTCCGGCTCGTGGTCTTCCGAGATGGGTAGAGAGGGATCAGGATTACAAGGCATAGTGTGCCCGTTCGCATCTACGTGGGAATGCGATGTGCTGAATATGGAACTAGTACAGGGGTGTATGCCGGCGGTTGCGTATACGGTACCAGCTTCCCTTCAGTTAGCTTTATGATCTGATACTATGTTAGGTGAACTCCCTACGGTATTCTTTAGCTATCTCGAGTGCGTGCCTCGAACTTGTGAAATCGGAACCGGTAATGATAAGTTTCTGGCAGCCGACTTCTTGGGCTCTTGACACGACGGCGCTCAGGTCATCGGGATGTCGTTGGGTGCCATGGTACTGGCCTCGGAATATTGGGTCTGCAAGGTTGATGCCAATCTATAATGACAAGGTGGTTAGTTCTTGAGTTGATATTGGCTATGGGAGAAGATTTATAGTAGTTATAGATGACATGACAACTAGTGAATATGAGTGTAAATGGTGATCAAGGTCTAGCTTACATCAATGTATCGTGGCTTATAAGGCGATCCGTTAGTCAATGCCGGCGCAGAGTCCGGCGCATCAGTAGCCATCTTATAGACTGATGACGAGATGCGCCTGTTGAAGATGGTCTTAATTAGTAGGCGTGGTGAACTTGAGATTGCGAGATGAAGGGCTGTACTTGGACGGAACATCAAGGGTGGAATATCTCAATAGAACCTCATTATTCTTCGAGAACTAAGGTAGTTCTTATACAGCAGTGGTCTTTCATTGTTTTCAGACTAATAGCATTCATCTGGTGAGTCACCTTAAAGCACGGCCGAGCCTGCTATCAACAAAGTCCTAAGACAACACCGTGACTGGTAAAGGTAAGAAAGGTACATCTCTAAAGTACCTCGAAGTTTTGCCAATTAAGTCTGCGTTGACTCACGTGCTTTCGTGGGGTTGTGGCTGACAGGGTTGTGCTTTGAAGCCACATTAGACGCGACAGACTGCATTCACAATATGTACGTAATGACGCAGCTTCCATTCAAGATTAAGGCAGATAATTGAGTAAGATGATGCTACAAGCGCGATCGTATTGTCTGCAGTCCAAGTTGACACTTACACATCCCCGTCTACGTTTATTACATAAGGCAAAGACATTCATCGAGGAAAACGCGAACTAAATTGAATGCGGGGCAAACCCATTAAAGTGAGATACAAGTACAGGGATCTAAGACACGGCTGCACAGTAATGCAAGCACTTAAACCGAATTATCCTAAGCAAGAAGCATTTAAAATGTCAATATGGGTATCAATAGCATGATAATCGAGGCAAAATAATATCACTGTGAAATATTTCAATCACCCATAAATAAAGGGGAATAAATATAATTATTAGCACTTGGTCGTACTGTATCACATGGATATCTATAAGACCCCGCGTTAGGGCGCGTTTAGTGGTTTCTATGTGACACAAACAGTCTAGGACCAAAGGATTCAGAGGGCACGGCAACCGCTGATTAATTCTCGAGTGCTACCAGTTGGCGACAGGCCCACCTTCAGCTAAGGTTCCGTCTAGCGACGAGGTTTAATTGTTCCGGGATCCATCAGTGTTTTTCTTTACGCGCTAGGTGAGAAACGCGCCAACAATTAAGAGCAGAGCGCGTTCTACATAAGAATCCGCCACGGTCAGGTCCTTTCCTCCCAAATTCTTCTACTTCAACATCACCCACAACAAGACAAATCATCATACATCATACTTTGAGGCTGCATGTTCCTACATCTACATAATTGCAGCTTCGAATTGATTATTCTAATTGTCTAATCATTACTCTCTTCCTTCTTGACATTTAAATTTACATTCTTCTCTTCTCCGCCATCATCCCTTTCTCGGGTCTTCCGCACCCTAACCTTCGCCATGTATGTCAAGAAGCGTGGTATGTTACCCCTACATCCTTTCATCCCGAGTCTCGTACTAAGAAATGTGCAGATGGACGCCAGGAGCGTGTCCAATTCGACAAGATCACAGCTCGTGTCTCGAGATTGTGTTACGGTCTAGACACGGACCATGTCGACCCAGTTGCCATCACCCAGAAGGTCATTTCTGGTGTCTATGGAGGTGTCACCACAGTACAGCTTGACGATCTCGTAAGTTCATCTGCTTCACGTTTGTATCGATCGTCTTCTAACGAAATACCCCTCACAGGCAGCCGAGACCGCCGCGTACATGACCGTCACCCACCCAGATTATGCCATCCTCGCCGCGCGTATTGCCGTGTCAAACCTTCACAAGCAGACCAAGAAGCAATGGTCTTCCGTTATCAGTGACCTCTACCACTATGTCAACCCCAAGAACAGGAAGCTGTCACCTATGATCTCCAAGGAGACATACGAGTGCGTCATGAGACACAAGGAGGACTTCGACTCCGCCATTGTCTATGACAGGGACTTCAACTATCAATACTTCGGCTTCAAGACTCTAGAGCGGTCTTATCTCCTCAAGCTCAACGATAAGATCGTTGAGAGACCGCAACACATGATCATGCGCGTGGCCGTCGGAATCTGGGGCGACGATGTTGATAAGGTCATCCAGACCTACAACCTGATGTCCAACAAATACTTCACTCACGCTTCCCCGACCCTTTTCAATGCTGGAACGCCTCAGGCACAGCTATCATCCTGCTTCCTCGTCGACATGAAGGATGACAGCATCGAGGGTATCTACGATACTCTCAAGACTTGCGCCATGATATCCAAGATGGCTGGTGGTATCGGCCTTAACATCCACCGCATTCGTGCCACTGGCTCATACATTGCCGGCACCAACGGTACCTCTAACGGCATTGTCCCCATGCTCCGTGTCTTCAATAATACTGCGAGATACGTAGATCAGGGTGGCAACAAGAGACCTGGTGCTTTCGCCATCTACCTCGAGCCTTGGCACTCGGATGTCTTCGAGTTTCTCGACCTTCGCAAGAACCATGGCAAAGAGGAAGTCCGCGCCCGCGATCTCTTCCTTGCTCTCTGGATTCCTGACCTTTTCATGAAGCGCGTCGAGAAGAACGGCGAGTGGACCCTTATGTGCCCTAATGAGTGCCCTGGTCTAGCCGACGTCTACGGCGACGAGTTCGAGGCTCTGTACGAGAAGTATGAGGCTGAGGGCCGCGGACGTCAGAAGATCAAGGCCCAGAAGCTGTGGTATGCAATTCTCGAGGCTCAGACCGAGACTGGCAACCCCTTCATGCTGTACAAGGATCACTGCAACCGCAAGAGTAACCAGAAGAACCTCGGTACTATCCGGAGCTCCAACTTGTGCACTGAGATCGTCGAGTACTCGGCACCCGATGAGGTCGCTGTTTGCAACTTGGCATCCCTTGCACTGCCGTCCTTCGTTGATTACAACGAGGGTAACTATGACTTCCAGAAGCTGCATGATGTTGCCCAAGTCGTCGTTCACAACCTGAACAGGATCATCGACGTCAATTACTACCCCGTCCCAGAGGCTCGCAACAGCAACATGCGACACCGTCCCATTGGCCTTGGTGTCCAGGGTCTTGCCGACACATTCCTGGCACTCCGTCTGCCTTTCGAGTCACCAGAGGCTAGACAACTGAACAAGCAGATCTTTGAGACCATCTACCACGCCGCCTTGACCGCGTCTATGGAGATAGCCAAGGTTGAGGGTCCTTACTCTACCTACGAAGGTTCCCCTGTTTCGCAGGGCATCCTTCAATATGACATGTGGAATGTCACCCCATCCGATCTCTGGGACTGGACAAGCCTCAAGGAGCAAATCAAGCAGAACGGCGTGCGCAACAGCTTGTTGGTGGCCCCTATGCCCACCGCTAGCACTTCCCAGATTCTGGGCAACAATGAGTGCTTCGAGCCTTACACCTCCAACATCTACTCTCGCCGTGTCCTTGCTGGCGAGTTCCAGGTTGTCAACCCCTGGCTGCTTAAGGACCTTGTTGACATGGGTCTCTGGTCTGATGCCATGAAGAACCGTATCATTGCCGAGGGTGGTTCGATCCAGAACATCCCGAACATCCCCGCGGACATAAAGTCTTTGTACAAGACCGTTTGGGAAATCTCTCAGCGAACTGTTGTTCAGATGGCTGCTGACCGTGGTGCATTTATCGACCAGTCACAGTCGCTGAACATTCATATGAGAGAACCCAGCATGGGCAAGATCACCAGCATGCACTTCACTGGTTGGAAGCTTGGCCTGAAGACTGGCATGTACTACCTCCGTACCCAAGCTGCTGCTGCGCCTATCCAATTCACCGTAGACCAGGAAGCTCTCAAGGTTGCGGATTCCAATGCGGCCAAGTCGGGCATGTTGAAGAAGCGTGCCCCCCCTGGTAACTACGTCTCTTCCTCTTCCGCAAACATAGCTAGACCCGTGTACGCCAAGCGGGAGGATTCAAACAACAGCCTTGTTGCGGCGGCTCCTAATGGGATCCCGACGCCAAGCACCACCCCTCCCCCAGTGTCAGAAGTCAAGGTAGCCCGGCCGGTCGCTTCGCCAAACAAGGCAGCCCCATTCAAGGCAGACGTTGACGAGGGTGAGAGCCCTAAGGCTTTGGCCACCGAGCCATCGGATAAGGTCAAGGCGGAGGAGCTTCCAGAGCCGGCTCTTAATGACCAGAAGTCGCCTGCCCAAGACGAGGACAAAGAGGACAAGACCAAAGAGCGTGAGTATGACATTTACGCTGATGCTGTCCTAGCCTGTAAGTCGAAGTGAACAACCTCCTTGCGTCAGCATACACTAACAACTCTACAGGCAGTATTGAGAACCCTGAGGCCTGCGTGATGTGCAGCGGTTAAGGTGTTTCACGAGGATGAGGAATTGATGACGATACGTGGTTGACGATGGACGTAATGGGATTTCAGCTGCTCCTACCAATCTGGCTAGCACGTCGCCTAGACCATGCAGGGGAGCAAAACAGTAAATGATATGCATCGCCGCGGCTGTATTATGGGTTAGGGTAAACAGGACATTCACTTTTGCTCTACGCAAGGATTGTGAATTCTGTAGTTTCATAGTTTGACGCATCCTTCTGTGTTTTCTTTAGATGTCCATTTGAGCATCTCATGGCGGCTGTGCTCGCTACATTTCCTATAAGGAATAGGTCAATAAACACGATAATGAAGGTGTCTTGTTGCAGGGTATGCGTGATGAATCGTGATCGTTTATTCGTTTAGATTGTCGCTTACGTAGAACTAGATGCGTTTTGCTCAATGATCCCATAATTGAGTGCCCTTAGCTATTCGGATGCGGTGGAGCCTACTTTTACTCTAGCAAAGACCTCTACCGATCAGACCAAAGTAGCAGAATCGAGTTCTGGTCACCGTGAAGGCTAGAGGGAGAATCGAATTTGAAGTACGTGGAGAGCGCTTTAGCGGGTAGGGAGGCAAGCTCAGCTGGCTTGATGTAGAGGCACGAATACGTCAAGACATTTTATTGTGACACTGAAGGCGAAAGTATCTCCCATATCCAATCTATCTCTTAGGTATCCATGGACCTACCTACCTCCCAAGGCACCTTTAGACAGTACCGTAAATGAGAAAAGCGGGAATTCCGAGGGCTTTCGTAACATTCAGGTATACGCAAACACGCGCGTCCTGTTACAGCGTCGGTGAGACATTACATGAGAAAACACCGGACGATCGCACGGAAACCCTCTCCCCTTACATCGCCTCGCACGACGGTTCAGCTCAGCGAGGTGTGAGTTTCCTTTCGTCCTTTTCCTCTCTCTGTAACGAGTTGGGTTGGGTTACATCCTCACCGCCTTCGTCTGATTCGACGGTAATCTCAATCGTACGGGACGCGCCACGCACGTATCCTACCTTAGGTACCTATCCTATTTGAAGGCTCAATGTTCCGTGTCGAACAGAATAATATGTAACGTGCTTACCGCGGTTGCTGCGCAGCCGGGTTTCGGTGAAACATGAGAGCAGAGCGCCAATGTTATGGACCTATTTTTGCGCGAGGCTTGAGTCAAGGTCGCTAGCGCCTCTGCCGTCTACGTAATAGAGCGACCTGGGATTGTCGCCCTGGGGATGAGGGGACATGGCCTCGGGTACCCAGTGCCGGCCGTCCTTTTTGCGGTGTGCCCGAGTGGTACAATAGCTGGCTAGCTGGTTGGCTGGGCTTGCGTGGATCTTGGGGCTGTTTACGGTAGTTGGCAGGCAGACTGAAGATTTTGTGTTCACCAGTGAATGTTGCGTTGTACGGAATAGTCGTGCAAATTTCCAGATGTTTCACTTGGCGAGGGTGATATATATTTTTTTCCTTCCCGGCGGGATTTCTCGATCCTTGGAGGAGAGGAAACGAAAGGAAAGGAAATTTCGCCGTAATGAATGAGGTAGTAAAAAGCCACCTCTGTGGAAGCTTGACTTCTGTGTGATGGGAGGCCTTCCATCTCGTGGGTACTTGGTAGATCCAACCAACCCCGCGAGACCGACGTCCACCGATGCAATACATAGACGGTGAGGACCCGTGTAAGTGGGCCCACCCAACTCGTAGATTAAGGCGGGAGTTGTATGTAGGGCAACTCGGTCTATCTGTTCAATAGCTTGGTAAGCTAGCTCTCCCGGTGGTTGGAGTGGACATCAGACCATAACGCTGGGACATATCAAGACGGTTAGCTGACAGGAAAGAAAAGTTTGCATCTACGGTAACGTGTTGTGACATCAGCGAGCATCGAGGAACAGGTTGACGGGGCCTCCCGCTAGGCGAGATCTCCAATCTTGCTTCTCTCTGGAAATCAACAAGGCGTGTTGCTGGTCGGGAACTTCGTCCAATACGACAAACAACAATGCAATAATAACTTATTACCCAGGATTGCATGATATTAGGTACGGCATGAATGATGAGGTAAGGAACTCGACACGGTAATCACCTCTAAGTACTTAGGTCTTGTTGGACTAGGAACGCCTCTTGATGTTTTCTCAAGGTGGCTGGTGTTAAACAGGTTAAAACCCAGATCTAAGCTAAGGCGGGGCGAGATCGCGGGCTTCGTGTTATGACATCAGTTGTAGCTTGTAAGTACATACATGAGCTGATGGAGGGCCGTGCCTTGCATTCGATTTCATTATGGATCTACCTACGCAATTACAGGTCTGACCTTCAATTTCAACGATTCCACTCAGTTTCTCTTTACAATGGTAACCGTTAATATAGTTTAATTTCCACAGTTATCTATATCCGTAGAAATGTTCTACTGATCTTAGATATTCGTGCCTCATTCTTAGCATTAGGCATCCGCTAAGCTCAGGGCAACATAACGGCTAACGGCCTCCAAAGCAGGTACTAACTTACAGTGACCTACTAGTATAGCCCTAGATCTCATTGGCCAATCAAACTGATAGAACGGCCTGTCCACTCGTCCGTATGCAGTAATCACCTTAATGGGAACCCTTGCAACCCAGTTCTTGGTTCTTGGAGCTGACCCACTGCCTTGGATCTTTTTCCTTTCTTGAATTATCTTGCTTTTCCTCACTGACAAGCACATAACATCATGGAGTTCAGTCTCGACATCCGAGTACCATATCCAGATTTCAAGGTAATTGCAACAGTCGTCGGTGGCAGCAGAACCCAGCCCACTCTCTTTACTTGGCCATTGGCTATGTTAGATTAACGAATGGAATATGGCCAACACAGCACAACTCAACAGTATCGTCAGGCCCAGGTTTTGTAAGAGCACATCACGCACGATCAAATATTTCATCGTCGATTTTCGCAGTCTCATTGTTATTGTAGCATATCTGCAATGCTTCTACCCGCGGCGGCTAGTCCTGTCCATACACTAATATCCAGCGTATCCGTCTATCCGTATGCAGCTTGTTAGAGATGCTTGTTTTCCCTCGTTTAGCCAAGCCTAGACCGGACATATTCAACGAAGTGCCACTATCACTAAGATCTTTCCCAAAACGTCGATGAATTCATCGCGTACTTTCTTTTTCTTATCTAGCTTGGCCATCTAGTCTACTAGGGCTTCCACCATACATGTAGGTCACGAAGCTAGCTAGTTCCCCTTCGATGATGCAAGTCGGTATGAGCCGGTCAAGTCCCGTGCCAAGGATGCTAGACCAACTAATAAACAATGCAGGCCATGTTTACAGCTCAGCACTACCCGCTATTATGTCTAGTGTTGGCATCAACATGGAGTAGCTCTCTTCGATATGGAGGCTGGGAGGTCGGGAAGCTGTGGGATTGGTAGATTAGGTACACGTTGCAGCAAACTAAGCTCAGAGCAATACCTATAATCATCAGTGCGAGATCAGTAACAGTCTATGTACAATGCATTCATACAAGACTATTGTGCGCATAGCTACACGTGGGTTGCACAAAGTACGTACTTAATCTATAGGAACTACAAGGTAGATTGCCCAAGGCAAGGAAAGCACGACGAGGTACATATCCACCGTACCTGTTGTTCGACAAGATGAAAATTCAGGGTATGACTTAACCTTCCAGACTGAAATCACCTATTTAACTGCCTTGCCAATTAATGCCCGTGTTTGTTTCCCTCGCGGGTCCTTCATCATTTCCTCTGCTACGTGCAAGCAAGCAACCATCTGCAACAACTGACCCCATCCACTTTCTTCCCTCTTTCTACACCTTACTCTCACCTTCATCAAGTTGAATAAGTCAGCAACTATCAAAACACTCAAGTGTCCACCGAACCGATTATCCTCCTTCTTTACCAGTAAGTAACCACATGCAGTCAGTATCATACCTAGGTAGATACGAGATCTATGTATGTCCTGCAGTGTCAAGTCTGTGCCTGTACTGTCCTCTCCTCTCCTATCCTGCACCTTACACGTCGTGCACGTATATGCGCACCACTGCCGTTCTCCTTCTCTCTACTCCTTCCTCCACAAGAGTATATACTCTCCCCTTCCCAAATAAGCCCCCTATCCACGTCGACATTGTCCCCTTCCTGTATCCTCGTTTCGTGTATTACATGACACAAGCACATAACACATAACACAGCCGAACGAGATTGCCTTCCCAGACGGTAATTCAGCTGCACTTCCCTCCCCACGAGTTATCCATAGATATCATAAGCATTGCGCCTTCCCAAAGGTTGATGCTGCCTGCCTTGTCCACCTCTGTCCACCGATAAACGAGATTGTCCCCTCTTCTTCCCAATCTCAATACCCCATTTCTCCCTCTCTTCTCCCACAATCTTGTCCACATCAACAGACCAAAACAACCATCTTCCATAAACATTCACAACTGCAAACACCACTCACGTCCACGCATCTTCACATTTTTGCACGCTTTTTAGCATCCATTTCTACAGTCCTCCTTTTGACAGCAGCAATTCTTACTATTCTTGGCAGACGCGTCTAGCCAATCTCGACCTCGCGACATCCCACATCGTCAAAGATGCAGACTTCTGTCATCCTCGTCGGCCTCGGCGCAGCCTTTGCTGCAGCCCAAGGCGCTACCTTTCCTCAGGGCTTTCCTGAGTGCGGTGTAAGTGAATCCTCTCTAATTTCCATATCTACCTAGGTAGATACACTAGCCAAGCTTGCTGCCTTTACATGAAGGTCGAGTTTTCTGGCTCATACTCGCATCATGCAAATTTCCTGGGTTTCACCTGAAGTCACTAACATAGCCACTTGCCTTCTAGGTTACCTGTGTCAACAACATGTTGAACCAGGCTTCTGACCTCGGATGTGACAACAACATCACGCCATTGTGCCTCTGCACCAAACCGAACTTCATATACGGAGTTAGAGACTGCGCTACGGAGTCGTGTGGGGACGATTCTGTTGCCCAGCAGGTTATCGAATATGGTAGTCAGTACTGTGCTAGTAAGTTCCTCACCGCGATTCTAGTGAGTTGTGTCCACGCCGTCCATGCTAACAGTTGCTGTAGATGCTGGTGTCGTCGTCTCTGGTATTCCTACTGCCGTAAGTATAATTCACGCCACGATACCAATCTCAATCTTGGCTAATGAGAAATGTTCTAGACCGGCCAGAACCCTTCTGCTTCGACTACTGTCATTGCAACCGCTTCTCCAACCACCCCCATGACTGACTCTATGACCGCCAGCGGGAGTGATACAGTTGTAAGACTATGATCCCTGACTGTTACTGTTATTAATGCTGACAAGGCCAAAGACTACTCACGGATCAGTCCAGACCTTCTCAGATCATATAGCCAGCATTGCCACTGGCAGTGCCGGCGAGGTCTTCTGGTCTCTCCTCTACCCTTATGGATCCAGTCCCATCTCGACCGTGTACGAGAGGACTACCATCTCTACTGATGGCACTGTCACGACGTCCGTTATTAGTTCCAGTACTATCTGGACTACTACCACTGGCTCGTCGGCATCTATCACGGCTGCTTCCGGTACTGAGTCGGGATCCGTCATCACGGGTGTGACTGAGTCATCAATCACTACTAACGGCTCGACTTTGGCGACAAGCGTCACAACTACTAGATTGGCAAGCAGTGGAACTTCCGAGGGTGGCAGCGAATCCGCTACTGAATCTGCTACCGAAGCAGGCAGCGAGAGCGCATCTTCTACCTCAAATCCTGCTGTTCAGCGAACTGCTGCGCCAGCTGGCCTCATCGCCGCTGCTGGTTTGGCTGCTCTGATGCTATGAGCGACTCAATGAGAAGGCAACCTGGGGAGGTGGAGTTTCGGCATATCATGAAAAGCATGACATCTATGGTTGAGAGGGTAGACGAATACGTCACATAATGTTATTGGCCGGTTCGCACACGGATGATTCATGGGGATTCCCTTCGTTTGACGATACGAGGATATCGAAATTGCAGGCGGTTTTTTTAATGATGTATAAATGATTCAAGGTCCTCGCAGGACGGACTAGTAATACCTGTTTCGAGATACCCACCCTTGAGCAGATGGCGTCAGGCATCAGACGGTAGTGGCTTCTCGTTCATCAAAGGAACTAATAAATAGAGCTTCTTCATCTAATTACCTGAGTGAATCCCATGAATTCCTACCTCTGATGAGTTGTTGGTGATGTCGAGGTTCATGTAAATTAACCAATGGCTGCTACCAAGGAGCACTTAGTTGTAGGTTCAACGTCTTGATTCTAGGATATAAAGGCACATCGCCTGCTATTATCAAGCGGATATAATCTCGGAGCCGTGGGTATTTAAGGCAAGTCAACAGACTACCATTATGCTTGGGTTCTAAGCCTACCTGGAAGGTAGCTCTCAGGGCTGGGTTTGTTCGAAGATGTGATCGCTTTCGGAGCAGTGCGGACTGAAGGTACCTACTCAACGACGTGCGGGCGAGGGGTGGCCGTTCTACTTCTAGAGTTTACGGGAGCTTTACTCTGTACCTTTTTCTTCCGTGAATGTAAGGTCATCTTGCTTGCGAAACTACCTAGGATGTAGTTAAATCTGTATCTATCTACTAAGAGGTATGTATATATTTCACAATTTCGTCCCTGTTCTTTTGGTGGATTAAAATACAAGATATCTGTAATTTTCACCGTCCTCTTCGCCTTCCATGAAGCTGGGCGTAATCGGTCTACCCATTTGGTCACTGATTATCTTGAGGATAACACCGACATGCCTTATGCGCCATAGTTGCGCTTTGTATATACCTAGATATGCAGCACTGAGACGTAAACAATATCATTATCAGCATTAAATATCTGCTAAACTAGTTGTGCGTCCCAGATACGGCTGCCAAAGACCGTTAGACGTCTGATTATCTGGTTATATCACGTTATTGGGTGCCGGGTCTACTGAACATGTAATTGATTGATCTATTAGAAAGAGAGGAGCGTTGCTCCCTCTATGGTGGTGAGCTACTTAGACACGACTAGAGTATTAGGTACCTAGGTAATCAGCTGAGGAAGTCAATCCGTGCAAAAATCTATGAATGTCTCGATCTTCCCTACGTTGGGGAGCCTCCCCTGGGCGATCTGGTCTATAATGGAACCGAAGGTTGGCGCCGATCGATAGGTTCTGACGTCAGATACCTGCGGCATCACCGGAGGCGAGAAAAGGATAATATTTCTTAACGGATGACGACGGTTTGGGGCGACTTGTTGATGCCGGATGAGTGCTAAAGTTCCGATAGTTATCTTCATTGTCTTAATCGCTCTGCACTGTCGGAGGTCGAGCATTGAAGGGCGTTCGGAGACTTCTGTGAAGAAGTCATTCTGAAAGCGGCGAATATACCCAGAATACCCATATTTAGAGGCGTCGTAGAAATGGTCCTTTTCGTCTTCTATATTGCCTTGCGCATATGTTAGATGCTCGAGCTGTTTACATCGCCGGATTAAATCGCCGTCGATAGCATTGTACGGAGCATTGCTATCGATGTGAATCTCCCTCAGCTGCTCCAATGTGTGGTTCAGGCATTCGTGGTAGAGTGGCCATTCTGAAGCTATATCCATTTCTCCAGGATGTATGGCTTTCTCACTGTACCGTACGCGGAGCAGGAGACAGCGAACATTTGGGCCACACCGGTGAATATGTCGCCGGGGTTTGGCGGTTTCACACGTACTTTATGTCCCAGACTCACGGTGTCTAGAAGAGGGAGACGGTTCTCTGGGGACAAGTCTCGCCAGCGTTCTAGAAAATGGTACTCGCCAACACCGCTACTGACATGGCCTAATCCTAGGTGTAATAGCTTTCTACAGATTTAGAGTTAGTAACTACCATTTCTAGACGTCCAAATGACCGACCAGGAGATCAATTCATCTTTTGGAAGCGATAACCCCTGTGATAGAGGGTGGGATTGTGACGGGAATACACCTTGCAAGAAAGAACTTACATGTTCGGCAGCAGGCAAGGCAACATCACCAACATAACGCATGCCTGCTTGGAGTCTTGCAGGGAATGCACATCTACGACCTTGCCCCCTAGCCTTTTGCTAACTTCGGCTATTAGGCGAATACCTTCACCGTTGGGCAGCAATGCACTGCAGCGCTTGGTAATCTTGAGACTAGTGACAAAGCTGGCAAGAGTTATCGATTGCGCAACAGTTCGGAAGAAAGTCGCGAGAGTTGGTCGCTTGCTTTCGTTCTCTGTCGAGAAGGTAGAGTAGAGATAGGGTTGTGTGATATGTTTGAATGACTTGTTCCATTGGACCATACAAGCCATGCTGCCGCGGTTGTCAGGCTCTAGGGACTTCACGACCATGAGCCAGATCTCGGCGGGAAGACACCCCAAGTCGTTGCTTGAGACTGCATGGTAGTAAAAATATGTTGAAGATCGACGAGATATGTTGACTAATTCTCGACAAGTGCTATCTAGAGTGGTGAAGAGTTTCTGTCAGGTGATGGGTTCGGTGCAGGAAATAATCGACGTGGTGTGAGGAAGAAGAGAGGATGCTGGCGGAGATATTAAAATATATACCTAGGTACCTAGGTACACATGAAAAAGAAGAGAAGTCGCAGCCTATGTATACTGTGTTGACTGTTTGCTACCTACCTACCTAGGGTAGGTACTATATGTCTGTATGTACAATCTTCGGTGGGCACTTCCTGAACTAATGCACCCCAGATCACGAGACGCAGCGGGGTAGTTGCTCTTAAGATTCAAGTTGCTTATTTCGAGAGCTAAAACCGATTGAATTAATATTCACCGTCCAGAATATATTTACCTTAGGTTCTTTCAGATACGCGCTGGTCGGGGGATATTCTCTTACTGTGCACCGATAATGGCAGCTACTAAGATCCGGTTAGCTACAGCCTCTCCTGGAACGAAGGCGACCACTAAGGAAACACTCACACAACTTCATCTGATCGCCAGCCGTGCGACAGCTAATCATGCTGATATCCTTCTGCTTCCCGAGGCTTACCTGGGCGGCTATCCTCGTGGTTCAGATTTCGGATGCAAAATTGGATCACGAACTGCTGAGGGCCGCGACGAGTACCTGCACTACTTCAAGAATGCTGTTGATTTAGGAGATACCGTTGGCGATGGTGCGGGCGCTGGTGAGGCCTGGGTCAAGAAACAATTGGGGGCCAACGCCGCCATTGGACCCAAGGACAGACAGGCTAGTACACCGGTGAGCAGGGGTGACGGGACTCGAGAAAAGATCGAACGAATTGCGAGGGACACTGGTGTCTTCATCGTTGTAGGGCTGGTAGAAAAGACCGGGGGTAGCCTCTACTGTGCCGTCATCTATGTATGTCCCAAACTGGGGGTAATTGGGAAGAGGAGGAAAGTCCAGCCAGTAAGTTCGATTTTCCTCTACCTTCATCAGGAGGATTTATTTAGTTGGTGGTACCGTATTCTGCGCTACACTACGCGATCCTGGCCACTTCAAATCATCCGACTGCCGACATCCTTGTCTGCTTGACCAATGACAGTTGCAGCTGTCTGACGCCACTAAAGGGACATGGAGGGGAGGCCAGATGTTACTCTTACAGCCTTGCATGCTGAGCCGCTGGAGCCCCCTAATCTAAAGTCGTAGGACTCTTCTTCGATTGAGTTCTTAAACCTCCATCGCTCCCCATCGCTCCCCATCTCCCCCAGGGGAATGATCCGGGAGTTATCTACCCAAATATGGATTTCCCGTCGCAGCCGAACCCGTCGGGGCTCAGTCAGCAATGTCAGCTTCGAACAAAAACCTACGTGGCCCCATCAGAATGGGATTCCTCTAAAGAAACCATTAGGAGTCTCTACCTAGACCAGAACAAGACTCTTAAAGAGGTCAAGAACATCATGTCTAAAGACTACGGGTTCCATGCCACGTAAGTTGCAGACAGTGCAATGGCCTACGAACACCCTTTCTCACAAGAAGTAGGGCTGGCATGTATAAGAAAAGAATCAAGACCTGGGGATTCGATAAGAAGTTGAAGGAACACGAAGTCCTCGAGATTCTCCATCAGAAATCCGAAAGAGATTCTGCTGGAAAGACATCAAAGTTGCTTATTAGAGGTCGGAATGTGGATTTTGAGCGAATCCGTCGTTATATGGAAACCAAACCAGATCTTTTGTCGAAGCTTGAAGGCGTCTATGAGCAGAAGCCATCTGGAGTGGTAGTTTGCCGGACGCCCTCACCTGCCGTGCCAATAGCTCTTCCTTCGCCGTCAGAGGTCCGCAAGCTGGAAGAGATTATGACTGTCCTGCGGGACTATGTTGGGGCATGCGCAGTTGGTCCTCAATCTCGCTGGGTACTGACTCCTAAAGGGTACGCTACTCGGAGTCTCGTCATGTCGGATCTGGACGTCTCAAGATCGAGTATGATTGGAACCTGGGACGAACTCGCGTCCCTGCATTTGTCTATGGGACAAGTAACGTCCCCTGCCGAGATGTTTCAGGTTATGGATTCGTCCCTCAACAAATTGAAAGAAGCTATGAAGAACGAGCTTCCCGAGTTTGTCATCATGATGCTCTATTTCTTGCGTTTTACCTGGCCTGGACATCCTGTCTTGCTTCAGATGTTCCGAAAACATGTTGGCGAGCTCTCTTCGGTTCTTCTCGGCATAAAACATCCATTGACTCGCATATGGAAGGATGCAACTAGCCTCGAAACAGGTTTCGACGAGATTGTCGAGGAGGTCTTGCACGTGCTGTATCAAGAGTTGGTAACCTACCTCGGTCCAAAAGACGATGTCGTCGAGCTTGCTCGGAGAGGCTGGCGGTTTGCGCCTAATACATTGGCAGGAATGGCGGAAGTAATGAGGCAGTACCAGAACTGGTTGGCTACCCATCCACACTGGCCTAGCTCTTCACTGCGCTCTCTTCTCGTCCAGGTACGCCTGATGATAGCAAATATCGACGAGACCGTGCCGGAAGACCAGCTTCTCGAGGCGCACGATACTATCCAGATCATCCTAGACACTCAGGGGATAGGTAGTCAATTCCCGATCAGTCCGGAGGAGGCATGCTCTCTAGCCAACCTGGATGGGGGCCTCTCCTCGCGCTTAGGGAACTTTGGCGACGCTGAACGTAGTTTTTCAATGGCTGTCGACCTCGCGAGACGCCATCATTTATCACTAAGAGACGAGATAATCCCTTTGCGGAATCTCAAAATGCTTTATAAGGCCATGGGAAAGCGTGTCGAATCAGCTAAGATCGCACGGGAGCTGCAATATTCAGAAGGCAGGATATTGCAAGAGACTGGCGCACAAGGATGGATTTAACTATGATCTGGCGGGCAATGGGCCAACTATATAGGAAACTTTGGACGCTGTTTGTGGCCTAAGGCTGTTTGTGGCACTGGTTTTTCAAGTAATCAACTAACAGGAAACTAGACAGGTACTGAACGACTCATCTGGGCGCAAGGATCACCAGCGACCCTCAAAGCAGTGAGCACCACCATCCGCGGTGTCCGCATCAACCTGGCCGCTGCCATCTGTTGGGAGAACTATATGCCACTTCTTCGGCAGAGCCTCTATGCACAAAATGTTAACTTGTACCTCGCGCCCACGGCGGACAACCGAGATGCCTGGCTGTCGTGTAAGTAATTTCTGCACTCGATTCCCTCCCCTCCCTTTGGAAACTTAGCTTTTACCTTGGCCCTCTTAGGAGTCTAGCTTAGAGACACGTTTAGAACTACCGTACTTCATTTCTATAGAAGCGAGTACTAACTATAGTCGTCTAGTAATGCGCACTGTGGCACTCGAGGGCCGCTGCTTCGTCGTCAGCTCGAACATGTGCATGCCAGAAAATACTACAGCTCATCCAATCACTCACGCCCATCATCACGAACACGGCACGGCAGCAAACGGAGGCTCAGAAGCAGACAGAACCAAGGGCGTCGGCGGGAGGCGGAACTCGTGCATAACCGAGGACGGCTTCGAGATCGCGCTACCGGCGTCCCCGACCTCTACGACTCTATCCGGGAGGCCTAGACTCTCTAGCAAGGGCGCTAGCAGCGGAGGCAGGAGGAGGTCCATGTTCGACGAGTACGGGAACGAAATTGCCCTTCCTGAAGGAGAGGAGATGTCGTCTGCCGTGATCGAAGAAGAAGACGACGGAGAAAAGGGAAATACTATGGCAATGGTGAAAGCCCCTACCACCACCAGTTTCATCTCGCGCGGCGGGTCAAGCATTGTCTCGCCGTTTGGTGATGTCCTTGCTGGTCCGCAGTGGGAGGACGAGGAGGGAATTATATACGCGGATGCTGATTTTGACGACTGTATCCGCGGGAGGCTGGATCTTGATGCCGCGGGGAGTTATTCTAGGTACATGATTTTCCTTTTCCCTCCATCTATTCCTTTCCAGTCTCTTCCCCCTTACACACCTTTATTCTACTATTTCCTACTGAAAAGCGGACCCCTTTTCCCCTTTCTCCCTCCCCGTCCTTCACGTTTGCGTTGCAATCAAATACTACTTGAACTCGGCTGATACGAGATACGACAGGAACGACTCCTTCAAGTTCTCCGTTGCGGGTTTGGATCTTGATCCTCTGCCCTACTACTAACTAGTCCCTCTCTTATTTCGTTCTTTCATTTCTTCTATTCTTCGTCTATTTCATCACCACAAGTCCCTAGCGAAGGTTGAATCGAACATAGTAGGCACGCGATGATAGGACATTTCGTACATATCTAGCCTAGATGTACAAATTTCCGAAGCCGAGTTGGAAATGGTCAGATTGCACATATGTCGACAGATTATTGGGACTCTTGTTGTCTATAGCTTCTCTCACATCTACGTTTTCTTCGTACTAATTCGTTCATATACTTCTTACATCTCCCTTAACTCCATTTAACCTTACCTGCCTGCTTTAGGGTAGTCTAGTCAGCTTCAAGCATTCAATTCCAAGACCATCGCATATGAGCAACTCAATCGCATTCGCATTCTCGTAGTAAATTCAGCCTGCGTACAGTAAACGGGTATCTAAGGTAATTCGCCATACAACCCCCAGCCCAACCGGCGCCTCTCATAAGGCTAGGGTAGCCCATCCCAAGTAAAGACGGGTTAAAATCACTTCCCTTCCTTTCCCTTCTCCCCTTCTACACCACCGCGAAAAACAGTCGTGTCGTTTGGGAGAAAATGTCAGTCCAAAGTCGTCCATCGCGTTCCATCCATTATTCGTTCGTTCCATACCCGCCCACCCCCGATCGGCTGGTCAGCTTCTGGTCTAAAGCAAATCGCTCCTCTCTCTCTCTCTCTCTCTCTCTCTCGCCCTGCCCCTTCTCGTAAGGGCTTTGAGGTCCCATCGCTATTGGATAAGAGCCAGCTGGTACCGACCTATCTCACCTCTTCCTAGATATGTGTAGATAACAAAGCATCGCATCGCATAGCATAGCATAGCATAGCATAGCATAGCATAAAGCATCAGCGTCGCCAGTTTCGTGCTTACTCCTTATCCCTGCACACGATATTCTCATCCATCTCCTCGGCCAACGCGCCCTTCTCGGCGGCTTCACGCGGCGAGGCGAGCGGACTACCGACGCCGGCCACGCTCCCGTTGATGCTATCAGCGCGGCTATGGCCGAGGAATCCGCTCCGCACGCTCGCGCCGTCGCCCGCGATGCTCTGCTTCCCCGCACTGGCGTATAGGCTATTCCGCTCCCCCGGCAGCAGCCCCGTCGTCGAGTATATGCTGGTGCGCTGCTCGCTTGTGCCGCCCGCGATACGTGATGTGGACTGGTGCAGGCCGGCCGTCGACATGTCGCCACGTCCCCCGCCGCTGCCGTCGACGTTTGCGCTGAGCACGCTGAGGGGTAGGGATTCTCGGCTGCCGCCCCAGAGCGAGGACGGGGCTAGAGCGCGCACGGAGGCGTCGGTGTCCATAGACCGCCGGCGTCGGCGCTTGCTAGACGAGGCGAGAGTCAGGATGGATGCGTTGTCGGTTAGCAGGTTGTTCGCGGTGGCCGTGTTGTATGTTGTCGGGTGTCCCGGCCCAGCGTTGTGCGGTGCGAGGTATGGCGGAAGCGCGGAAGCGGGCGAGTTCGTGGGGAAGGGCTGCGTGAACTGGATTGTCTGAGAGTTGCTATTCGCTTGGCCCGACGAGTGGCCGCCGTGGTGCTGCCCGTTAATGGTGCCGTTGGGGCCCATAGATTGGATGGTGGTTAGGGTTGTGGTGAGGGACCGGACTGATGGCGCAGGCGAGGAGAAGGTACTGTCCCCGCCCTTTCGTGAATCTAACCCTCCGCCTGCTGTCCGGCTTGTGCCTGTTACCGAGGATGCCATGTGCGAGGGGGCGTGGATGGAGTGGGATGCCTCGTGGTCGGTGGAAATGGTGGGTGCCACTGACATGGCTCCAGCAGTAGGAGGCGCGGTATCATCGGCGGATGTCCCACCGGCTGAGGAGTGGCTTCTTCGGGCAAGCGAGGGATCCGACATGCGGGCGCTTTGGGCGGTTGAGAAGGACGGATCGCTCTGGTGGGCAGGGATAGCAACGCCGATGCGACCGGACTGGGGGTAAGGATTGTTGTTCTTGGAGGATCGCTTCTTGGAGGCTTTAGGGGAGGTGTCGGCGTGCTTAGAATGGTTGTGCCGGCCTCCCTCAGCAGAATTGCTCTTGAAGTTGGCGAGCTTCTTGACCCATGTTGAGAAGGGTCGTCTTCGACCCGAGCGTTCTTGTCGGTCTGTCATGATTGTTAGAGTTGCGGTTCTCGTTTCTTAGATTTAGAAATTCAAGGATGTAGAAGAGGTAAGTGAGGAAAGGGATGCTCTGAACAAAATTAAGAATAGGTGAAATATTCTAGTATGAGAGGGTGTAATTACCAGTACTGGTAGGGAGAGGTGATGTCTCAGTCATGGCCATCTGGGGCTTTAAGAGCGTGGAGTAAAAGTGTAAAGACTCTCGAGAGATGAAGATTTAAGTTTCTTTGGTCTTTGGAAGAGGACGTCAGATGACAATGATTCCTAATTGACGACAATGACTTCACAAGTGACTCCAAGTTGGGCAGATATGCGACGACGATCCGGGACTGTATTGCCCGTCTAAAGAATGTTTTATGTATTTATGACCGGATTTCTAAGGCTTGATATCTGGAAACAAATTGCGTATTAGGCTTCGACGGTATCTCTGTATTAAGGGATGCGGCCCAACATGAAAATTGACCCATCTAACAAACGCGGTATGTAGGGGATGAAGAGTTGTCTTTTACGAACCTGCATCATCGGTGTTCGGTGATGGGCCATGACTTTCTCCAACTGTCTTAAGGTACCTGCCCGCTATCCTAGTCCAATTAAAATGCCCGAAAATGGGCCCTCTCAAGCCTTCCCCTGCTCCTTGGTCCCCCAATTTCTGAGGCTGATGCCCCTGTCCACTCGCCGAGTAAGATAACGTCATCAGCCACTCACCTTGACTTCTTAATCTTTACCACTTCCATGACAAAGGTCTCTCAATTTCAACTCAAACATCTATGACAGCTTGAGGCACCATGACTTCGCGCTTTAATCTCAATGGCTGTAGCTAAAATATGAACCGCACGAACATCGCTTCATGAGCAACTTAAGGAATGAAAAGATGCGGAACGAAGAATTCTCGGAATGTCTATCCAGCAGTTGCCGGAGAATGTCATTGCCCAGATCAAATCATCCACCACCATAACATCGCTTAACAGAGTCATCTGTGGCTTGGTTGAGAATTCTCTAGATGCCAAAGCTACCAAAATTACCATATCTATCGACTACATTCGAGGTAATTGCTCGGTTGAGGATAATGGCTTGGGAATCCCACCAAATGAATTTAAGCCAACTGGTGGACTTAACAGACTGCACTATACGTCTAAATTTCCTCCTCGTAACGATAACCATGGTCGATACGGCACTTTCTTAGCCTCGGTGGCTTCGCTGTCATTATTATCTATTACTTCCCATCATCATGGCTACCACTCTCATAACTCTATTAAGATACACAACTCCGAAGTCTTGGCGCGGCATACCCCTTCGCTACCGGAGCAGAGGCTGTTGAGCTTTCCCCATGGAACTCGGGTGGCCGTTCGAGATCTATTCGGGTCAATGCCTGTGAGAGTTAAGCAGAGGGTTATTGATGCTGACAGAGGTACCAATGCCAAAGATTGGGAACGACTCAAACGTGCTCTTGTGGCCTTATTACTTGCCTGGCCAGGACAGGTCACCGTATCATTCCGCGATTCTATCGACCAGCACAGTTTTACAATCCGCGTCCCTGAAGACGCCTCCGACATTGAAGGAGAGAAAAATGGCACCCTTGGACTCACCACTCGTGTTTCAAGGACATTATTCCAAGCCCAGTTAGCTGATGACCGCTCGCGAGATTTATGGGTGCCTCTCAAGGCATCTGCAGGCCGAATCTCAGTCATAGGTGCAGTCTCTCTAGTCCCTGTAGCGTCTCGACAGATACAGTTTATTAGTATAGGCGTGCGTCCCGTGTCTAATGAACATGGTTCAAATGTCCTTTACGAGGAAATAAACCGGCTATTTGCGAATTCTAGCTTTGGGATAGAGGAAGAAGGCGATCTCAATAAAGATGAGAAAAATAGGAGGGCCAAGGATCGCCGGTACAAGACGGATGGATACACCAACCAAGAGCTAAGAGGTAGGAAAGGAGTCGACCGATGGCCTATGTTCTACATCAAAATAAATCTCGGAGAAGAGATATCTAGACTGGCCGAAGGTGACGTGGAAGGGATCCTAGATGAACAGCAAGAGGGTCTGAGGGCAATTATTGACATTCTCACGGCGGTGATCTATGAATTTCTCAGGACGCACCACTTCCGCCCAAAGTATCCTAAATCTCGCGCGACCACTTCATCTAGACAATCGAATACTCGGAACAAACGGAGTAAATCATTATCTAGGAGCTCCACTCCACGGACAGATTCTAAGACAGACCGAACTCGCGTATCTCGAAGCCATATATCTAGTGGAGACCTTGCTAGCACCCGTCTGAATCTCACTTCCGATATCTTCCGCCTACGGCCTCAGTCCCCGTTCGATTCATGGACGCGTATCAAGTCAGGACAACCACAATTTGCACATTTCCACGAGAAGCCTTCGTTGGCTCGAGAAAGTACGGAAGAGCGTGGCTATAGCCAAACTCTGCCTTTGGCTGGGACACCACCCCTGAACGGCGGCGATGATATGTCCGAGACCCCTCTAGTTGCTCCAGACGGTACTTTGCTACGTATTCCATTTCCCGAAGTTGAATTCGAGACGTTTGAAATTAACAAGGAGCATACGCCTAACGACAACAATATCAAAGAAGAGCAACCGCAACCTCGAGAAGGCGAGGAAGTCTTATGGACCAGCCCAGCAACTCAGGAGACCCTTGTCATCGATAGCCGCACTGGGTTAGTGGTTCGGCCCCTAAAGGGCAACGCTGCGCGGCCTGAAGCGCTTGGTGATGCCTTTCATCTATCGTCGAGAAAGAAGCTACGTACAAATGCCAGGCCGATTCTCAGAGACGAGAGAAGCAGGTGGCTAGGCGATCTCCTGTCATCTTGGGATAACCCTGTGTTCCAATCTCAAGAGCCACCAATTCCAGTCGCTTTTGATGAAGCGAAGGCATTAGCCTTTGTGAAGCCATCAGAGGGCCATTGTCACAGATGCGATTCAATGACACTAGATACCCTTCAGGCTTCTCATAGCGTAGAGGGTCGTCTCTCTAAGGATAATCTACGGGATGCTAGGGTCATAGCGCAAGTTGACCGAAAGTTCATATTAGTCAAGATCCCTTTGTCGTCTGTCGGTCGCAGCGGCGAGGAAACCGAGGCTTCGTTACTAGTCATCGTTGATCAACACGCCGCGGATGAGCGTTGCCGAGTTGAAACCTTGATGAAGGATTATTTTGTGGTCGCGGACGATGCTGAAACATCGACAACGGGACGACCTCAGCAGTCATTTCAAGCCGTAGCGGAACCGCTAGAGAAGCCTATTGCCTTCGACATCTCTAGTCAGGATTGCAGTCAGTTCGAACGTTCCGCCAGATATTTTGAACATTGGGGAGTCTTCTTCCAAATCCGCTCAATTCCAAAACCGAAGCGCACCGTCAAGCGAGCAGCTCAATTAATTATCCTGAAGCTACCGCCAAGTATAGCTGGAAGGTGTCTCCTGGAGCCTCGATTGCTCATCGAATTACTGAGGAAGGAGGTCTGGAAGATTGACGAGCAAGGACACAACGTCTCCCGCGACATGATAACAGAGGCGACCAAGGGCGATAGTGAGAATCCCGCGGGATTGCACTGGTTAGCCCGGTTTCATGGATGCCCTAACGGTATTTTGGAGATGATCAACTCGAGAGCGTGCCGCAGCTCCATCATGTTTAACGACCATCTTTCTCGCCAAGAATGTGATGGCTTGGTTGAGCGGTTGGCAGACTGCGCCTTACCGTTCCAGTGTGCACATGGCCGGCCATCGATGGTGCCGTTGGTCGATTTGGGAAACATTCCTATGAGCATGGTAGATGTAGAGAAACCTGTTGGTAGTTTTGCCGAAGAGTTCAGGAGGTGGAAGTCGAGCATAGGTGACTGAGGACGTCGGCATATATAGGTCATGGGAAGAGCATATTGTCATTTTATTCTTGTATAGATAGACAGAGATACCCTAATAAGTCTTTGAAGTCAACGTTAACTGAAGTTGTCTGATCTCTTTCGCAAAGCCTGTGGTCTCGGCGCTGTTATGCATAAAGGAGCTACGGCGGTTCTTGGCATGCAACTACTAGGACTATCCACAGTAACTGCTTATGCTGCCTAAGCGGGTATTGAGTGCCTAACCTTATCGATAAGTAGCTCTAGCTCCCAAGTGACGTCCGACTCCCTAACATAAACCCACGCAACCATGAACGAAGAACTAATGCGACCGAGTTGATTGTCGCAAATACACAAGCATGCACCATGGCTTTGCTTCTGGTAAGCTAGTTTGTCTTATACCTCATTTCCATTTTATGTATCCGGCGTAGGCTAACTGTCCCATAGTGGAAAGCGTTCGACTTCTTCGAGGTCAGCCAGGTCAAGCTCGGCGACGACGAGACGCGATCATTCTTCGAGAATAACGAGATATCGAGCGTGTGTTCCGGATCCGATAGTCTGTTCCTCGGTAGCGATAATGGATATGTGCGAATTATTGGCCCCAGCTGGAAGATCGTCCGGAGCTTCCAGGCGCACGAGACGGGTCGTATTACCCATATGCGCCAGGTCGAGGGGACGAGTTTGTTGGTAACTGTCTCGGTATGAATCTCTGGTATGGCTGCATGTAATCAAACAGAGCTGATGAGGAACAGGAGGACCTTAGCAATGAGCCAGTATTGAAAGTCTGGGCACTGGACAAGCCTGTGAAGAAGACAGGGTTACCCACGTGCTTGAGTACACTGAACATACACAACGGACGGAAACAGTTTCCTGTGAGTGTCTCTGTATTGATAGCTATGTGTTCAGAGTTAATCGGAAAGCTCAGATCTCGTCCTTCACCGCTCTCGACGACCTATCACAACTAGCCGTAGGCTTTGCGAATGGAGCTGTCACTGTGATACGAGGCGACCTGATACACGACCGAGGCACGAAACAGCGAATTGTCTACGAGTCAGAAGAGCCTATTACCGGGGTGGAATTTGTAGCTAACCCAAAGCTCATAACACTATTCGTCGCGACCACCTCTAAGCTCTTAAGGCTAGTTATATCCGGTAAAGGTCAAGGACAACCACCAAGGACGATCGAAGATGCTGGATGTGCAGCTGGTTGTATGACAGTAAATAGCAAGACCGACGACATCATAGTGGTCCGAGATGATGCTGTGTACTACTATACCTTGGAGGGAAGGGGACTCTGCTTTGCTAACGACGGGGCTACGAGTCTTGTCTCGACTTTCCAGAATTACGTTGCCCTTGTTTCCCCGCCTCCGATCTCTGGAAGTGGAGGATCCGACAGTATTCGAAGGCGATTTGGGGGAACAAATACAGAATCTCTCTTTAACGCTGCCAGGTTTACCATGGTAGATCCCACCCTGCAACTAGTCGCGCATTCCGAGTCTCTCATCTCCCAAGTAAAGGCTATCTTCCAAATATGGGGAGATCTATTCATCTTGACCCAAGATGGAAAGGTGAGACGGATGATAGTGTCTACTTATGCTATAATACGCTAACCAAAGTCAGGTCAACCGTTACCACGAGAAGTCTTTACAGCAGAGGCTTGAATTATTATATCAGCGAAATCTGTTCCCACTTGCAATCAACCTTGCTCAGAAGTCCGGGATGGACCTGCAGCAACAAAACGTCATCTACCGCAAATACGGCGATCACCTGTACCAGAAAGGTGACTTCGATAGTGCTATGTCTCAATATATCAAAGCCATCGATAACACAGAGCCTTCGCAAGTCATCAGAAAAGTAAGTATCCTATTCACACATAGAGGTCTTCTCGCTGACGGGAACAGTTCCTCGACACGCAAAGGATACATAACCTAATCGAATATCTTGAGGAGTTACACGAACGTCATAAAGCTACCTCAGATCATACAACTCTATTGCTAAACTGTTACGCTAAGCTGAAGGATGTCGAGAAACTGGAGAAGTTCATCAAGTCTGAAGGAGATCTCAAATTCGACGTGGATACAGCCATAACTATGTGCAGGCAAGGTGGCTACTTCGAACAGGCTGCCTACCTTGCCACGAAGCACGGCGAGAATGATCTAGTCGTGGATATCTTGATTGAGGACTCTAAGAATTATGCCGAAGCACTAGACTTCATATGGCATCTAGACGCCGAAACAGTATGTTGTCTGAGTTTTCCATGTTATCCCTTGACTAATTTTGGATAGGCATATCCAAGCCTCATGAAGTACGCAAGGGTGCTTCTAGAGAATTGCCCGAGCGATACCACACGGATATTCATCGACTATTATACGGGCAAATACAAACCCAGGGTCCATCCAATATCGGAAGAAACCCAAACTATTTCAAGCGGCGGTTTTGCAGCTGGGGCCGCGATTGCTGTCCAGAATCTGACTAGCCTACTCCCTCTACCATACATGAACACGTCTGCAGTTCCCACGCCTACCGGACAGGGTTCGCAACCCACTGTCAGTGATGCAGGCGCCGTAATAGAACCAGACGGGGGCGCTGATCAGAAGTATAACCCGCCGCCTCCCCGAACAGCATTCTCATCATTCATCGACCATTCAGACGAGTTTATCGTCTTTCTTGAAGCTTGCCTTAAGGACGACTCGCTCAAGGAATCCGATAAGGTAGATATATATACGACCTTATTTGAAATGTATCTCCACAAGGCCAGCGAGCGGAAAGGTATGCAGAGAGAGGAATGGGAGCTCAAGGCCAAGAAACTCATCGAGGGACGCGAAGTCCCCATCGAGAACTCCAACGTTCTCCTATTGTCACACCTCTCGGATTTCCGCGACGGCACAACCTTAGTCAAGGAGCAATCCGGCCTGCTGTTTGACATCTTTCGCTCATACACCTCGGCCAAGGACACCCGCGGCGCCATCAAGGCACTCCGCAAATATGGCCCCAACGAACCGCAACTGTACCCCGCGGCACTCGCATACTTCACATCAGACGCACGCATCCTGGAAGAAGCAGGGCCCGAGGAGCTCGCCAACGTGCTCGACAAGATCGACCACGACGGCCTCATGGCCCCGCTCCAGGTGATCCAGACCCTGGGCTCCAACGCCGTGGCAACGATGGGCATGATCAAGCCGTACCTGCACGAGACGATCACGCGCGAGAGGCGCGAGATCGCGGCCAACCGGCGGCAGATCAACTCGTTCCGGAAGGAGACGGAGTCGAAGCGCGCCGAGATGGCGGAGCTCGGCGCCAGGCCCGCCGTCTTCCAGGCCCAGCGCTGCCCCGGGTGCGGCGGGCTGCTGGAGCTGCCGGCCGTGCACTTCCTGTGCAAGCACAGCTTCCACCAGCGCTGCCTCAAGCAGAGCGACGACGGCGCCGACGTCGAGTGTCCCGTGTGCGCTGTGAATAACGCGGCTGTGCGCGCTATGAAGCGCGGTCAGGATGAGAGGGCCGACCGCCATGATCTGTTCAGGGACGCGCTGGAGAAGGGCGACGATCGCTTTAAGACGGTTGCGCAGTGGTTTGGGCAGGGGGTTATGGGGGCTGGGACTGCGGAGTAGGGTTTGTGGGCTTTTTAGGGACGTTTTTGCAGTGGATGAGATGGGTTGAGATTAGATGATATCCTGAGATTGAGTCGTTGGGGGTATTGTGTCTACCTATGTTCATGGCTAGTTTGTCTAGGGCCGTCCTATATACCTAGAGGTATGAGTGAATACAGCATCGAGTAGCAGTACAAGGTAGCCAAGCTTCATCTTTGCGCCGTTATTTCCCTACGACTTAATCGATGTAGGTCGTCTATATATGTACGTATATGGTAAGAGGATTAGGTGTTGCTACCTACTCCCACCCCGAATAACCCATTAAGCCATCTCCCTACAGGCTCGCTGCTGACCTTGGACCTCCAGTCGGTCACGTGGTGGAGGTACGTAGAATTTAGGGACAGAGGCAGGCCTGTCCCTGAGACGTCGGTGATCTGCCCGTGACGCACTGTTACTGTGGCATGGAGATCTGGTGCTAAGTAGGCTGGTGCAGGAGGCCGTGGCCGCGGGTCCTCGGGTGTTGGGTGCGTGGAGAATGTGAATTGGGGGGTTTGGGTGTATATCCAATCTGGGGACTATCGAAGGAGACTTAGTTATATCTATCCCTACAGCTACTGGGTTAATAGACATACCTTGAGCTCAGTATGCCCCTTCGCAATAGATGGGACCTCGTCTAATATCTCTGTAGCCTCGCGTGTCTCGATAACCTCGGGGTCTACGTTTCCGTACATGGCACCGAACTCGGCGACGACGGCTTCCTCGAAGGCGGCGTTGTCCTTGTCGTCGTTCGGCAGCCATACGTTGCGGATAGGACTCCGCACGCTTTCGACGCCGCGCGCCTTGATGTAGGGCGCGGCGGGGGAGTGCAGGAGCGGGCTGACAAGGAGAAGATTCGGCGAGGAAAGTAGACAAGTGCCGTGGTGTAGGGATCGCAGGCGCGTTAGCTTGTAGGCGGAGCCTGAGATCTTGAATGTCTGCTGCTGGCTCTCACGCCCCTGAGTCTCGGAGGGTGGTATGTCTAGCACGATGTCATGCCGCTCGTTGACACGCGCCCCAGACACACCGAGGGTAGACAGAGCCCGGACGACCATGGCGGCGTGCTTGTTCCGGTCGAAGGACGCCGGTGGGCAGATGACGCTGTAATTCACGTTGCCCGCGTCGTGGAATACAGTGCCGCCTCCGGAGCGCCGGCGCACGAGGAGTACTTCTCCTTCATTATTACCATTGCTATCAACTACACCGCTGTGCTTGAGTAAGCCCAAGTTGACCTCTGTCCATGGGTTCTGGTTGCGGCCAACGACAACGCAAGGCCGATTCGTGTACAGGAATAAGACAACGGAGTCTGGAGGCGACTTTTGCAGTAAATAGTGCTCGATAGACAGGTTGAGGTATGGGTCTGCAGCCCGCGAGATGTACACATGCACCCTGTTTGAAGGGTGCGATACAGCGTCCGCGGAGAACAAACGGCGTACGCTTGGGCTCGTGCGTATACCACTACATTTTATACGCGATCTAGTAGCGATAGTAGTGGCAAGGCGTCGAGGGAGAGCCATAGGAGATGTTGTTCGTGGGAATTACTTTCCTTCTCATTTTATATCATCATCTTGTTTCATTATATTTCATCTCATTTCAGTTGAATCAGTGAGTACATGTAAGGCCGACATTAGAAGAGACGATACTTTTAACAGCCGTGCATATAGACGAAGTTACAACCCCTGTCGTTCCCTAAACCCTGACTTGCTAGAACGCCCTAATGCACGTCTGCAGGTCTAAGAACAGGGGTCTTTCCACTATCGATAAAGAAATAAAAATGGCGGGGGCCTGAACCGGAGACTCAGAAAACCCCCACCATCGTAAGACTCAAAAATTAGTTATTTGTCTGCTGTTCCTTTGCTCTTGACTCACCCGAACAAAGCTTTCTGTCGTCTTAAAGGGACACCGAACGCAATTGTGAGGGATTAATTGGGAATCATATTTTTGAATTTGGGGACTAAACCTAAGAAATTCCTTAAATTTCGAACATCTAAGCGGTTGATTTTATCCTAGCCAAGCCATCCTGCTGTATTGTTCAGATAGTGTACAATGTCGACTTTTGGAGACTTCTTTCGGGTCACCACGTTAGTGTAGCTACCCAATTGGCTTCCTCAAGTCTCTCTAACATCTCACGTATAGGTACGGTGAGTCCCATTGCCGGTCGGTGGGATGTATCGTCGACGGGTGTCCGCCGGGTATGGAGCTCACCGAGGACGATATCCAACCTCAGATGACCCGACGACGCCCGGGCCAGAGTAACATCACCACCCCCCGAAACGAGAAAGATCGCGTAGTCATACAATCGGGTACAGAGTTCGGCGTTACCCTAGGCACTCCCATCGGCCTTGTAGTTCTCAACGAGGACCAGAGGCCGAAGGACTACGGGAACAAGACGATGGACCTGTACCCGCGCCCTAGCCACGCCGATTGGACTTACCTGGAGAAATATGGTGTCAAGGCTAGCAGCGGTGGTGGAAGAAGTTCGGCTCGCGAGACAATTGGTAGAGTGGCTGCTGGCGCAATCGCAGAGAAGTACCTCAAGCTCGCGTATGGTGTCGAGATCACCGCCTTTGTCACATCTGTCGGTGCGGTACACATGTACCCGCCCACACCCGAATGCCCAACGCCGAGCCAGAACCCCGCCTTCATGCAGCTTGTCCAAACCATCGACAGGGAAACTGTTGACAAGTTCTTGCCCGTGCGGTGTCCAAACGAGGAGGCATCGCGCAGGATGGCTGAGTACATCGCTGAATTCAAGGAGCGCAACGACAGCATCGGCGGGACGGTCACTTGTGTTATCAAGAACGTACCGAGTGGTCTAGGGGAACCGTGTTTCGACAAGCTAGAAGCGAAACTCGCGCACGCCATGCTCAGCATACCTGCGACCAAGGGCTTCGAGATCGGATCCGGTTTCGGCGGCTGCGAGATCCCCGGGTCTATTCACAATGACCCCTTCATCCGGGCACCGGGCGCCCCCGAAGGTAGCATGGAGACGGGAGCCTCAAGAAATGGTACTCCCAGACCGAAACTGACGACCAAGACGAATAACTCTGGTGGTATACAGGGCGGTATCTCAAATGGGGCACCCATCTACTTCCGGGTGGCGTTCAAGCCAGCGGCGACCATCAGCCAGGCACAAACAACAGCGACGTATGATGGGGAGGCAGAGGGCGTGCTGGAGGCCAAGGGCCGGCACGATCCGTGCGTGGTGCCGAGGGCGGTACCTATCGTCGAGGCTATGGCGTCGTTAGTCGTTATAGACGCGCTCATGCAGCAGATGGGACGCCATGAGGCGAGGAGACACCTCCCGCCGCTGAAGCAGACGGTACCTCCAGCGGACAACGGGGTTTCTATGGCGGCGAAATAGACATGTGGATTTGAGATAGGGGTGGGGATAGACAAAATCGAGAACAAAGGGAAAGAAACGGAAAAGAAGGGGATCAGATTGGAATTGTGGTGAAACGTATAATGAATATTATACGATACGATTTGCCGTATTTCATTGGGATGGCGGCGATTCTGTCTGCGTGAGCTACGTACCTAGGCTGAAAAGGGGGCACCCACACGTAGCATTCTAGTGTAATTGGCGTTGAATTTGGAACGACGAGGCACAACTTCTATTCATGGCTTATCCCTTTGACCCCCGAGTGATGTATTGATGTGAAATTGTGTGCATATTTTAGCGGCAGAGTGTGCCTAAGGCATAGCTGCTTGGTCAACGCAATGATTCAAGGAAGGTAATGACCTCTGATAAATATCTACGTGACATCTCGGTCGCCGTGTTGGCTGATGGAGCAACGAATGCGTCGTCGATGTTTACATAATCAACTATAGTATGTTACACTGAATACGCCGTTAGCGTCGTAAGTAAAAGGGGGAGCAGAAGCAAGTGTGAGGTTGGTAACCTAGGGGTACATAAGCTATATAAATGGTAGAATAGGTACCTGTTAAGTACTGCAGCTACTCGATACACCGGAATAATTGCTTTGAGAGGTAGGTAGATACTAGGCAAGTCCAGCACTATGTTGTGCTCTCGGTACCTATCAACTTCGCCGAGTGAGAACTAGGAAGGAACGAAAGACCGCTCGGCGAGTATACGTACATGGAGCTATAGGGGGGTAACATGTCTTAAGTACCTAGGTACCTTAGACACTTTACGTGCTACTATTATAACACGCACTCTGGTTATACGACTTATGGTAGGAGTACCCCTAAGTACTGTTTTGTTAAGTAGCAAATCACACATCGCCGGTATAAAGGGTAGAATGGGGCAGCTGAAGGTACCAAGGAACACTGAGAAGTCCCTACAATACCTACAATACCTAGGTATAGGTAAGTAGAATGTCAACAACAATAACCGTGATGTCTGTTTATACAACCAGTGTACTAATCTATTAGGCTACCATACTACCTAGGTACCTGGCAACTGGTGGTCACCGCCGTGATTTTCTGCCCACGCGGACGCACATAAATAAATTTCTCCCCCGGCGGGCACCTCAAGCCTTTCCATCTTCCTACATACATTTTACTTCCTCAATCCCATCACTCGTCGTTTTCCAGTTTCAACTCTGATATCTTCAACTCTTCATCATCACTTGAACTCTTTCATGAACATCTATACACCTCCTTGCACTGACTAGTTGCTAAGAGTCGAATACACCCTCCAACGCCATCCTACGTTCTCCAAAGAACAGACGTAAGACATTTTATTCCTCACAGGCATACATTCGCATTGCTATGGGTGTGTCGATGTACTAAATAGCGTGACAAACATGTCGAAGAAGTCGAAGTAAGTACAGACCTAAACATATCAACTCCTAGAATATTACAAGTCAAAACAAGATAAAGGCTCTAACAAATCATAGACTCGCTCCCCTAATCAATACCATTCAGAAGCACAACCAACATTCACGCGTCAATCAGAACGCGTATGAGCGTGATTCTTGGAACATCTCAGGAACCAGAGCTCCTACACTTCCTTTTCTCTCCTCCTTTCTATTATCCATCCACTACACATATGCCCCTACACTTCATTACCGATTCGCCGTCGGCCATCGTCATGATCCTTCTTCACTCACCATCACCTTGGGCGACATTTTATTGTCGATAACCTTCCTCCCTGTTGGCCTTCTATCAACTCGCGCCGAGGATTCTCTAGAGCAGCGTAAGCATACAATCAACCACCCCTACACAGAAGCCGTCAAGTGCTCATGCATCAAAATTAGGTCGCCTATACTTTCGTCAAATTATGTTGCGGTTTACATCACCGCCAACATGTTCAACCTCTTCGCAGCTTTCGCCGCGGTAATACTTCAACATCGCCAACGCTTCCAAAGGATCTTCGTGACCATTTTCCACGATTATCGACAGGTCATTCTAACAATAGCCTTTAATGGGCCGTAGTTGCGCTGTGTATCTACTACCCCCATAAACAGATAGGAAGCCCCTAGCGTCAATGATCTCATCATCATCACCATTGTCGGTCTTCACCACACCCGTATTATCGACACATTCACCATTATCGACACCTTCACCTACATCTACCCAAAGCCCCTTCTAACTGCCTCGACACATCCAACCCATTGACAACTCTTAACATCAGCTCTTACTATCGACTATAGATGAGGACTAACTACGCCGAAATCTGATTGATGCTTCTCCAAAGCTCAATCATGTCCGGGCACATGAAACATCACTACAACCTACCCGAATTGCACGACCTGACTCGACCTTATTCCTTGAGAAACACCAATATTGAGGTGCTCCGATTCCTGCCTCCAATGGGGCAAGTAATGGCCTCAGTCACCACCACAGTCCTGCAAGAGGAATATCAGAGTACATCATATGTCTGCCGACGGGGGGCTGATTCGCCCCTATATCATGGTCCGGATGGCCCTCGACTATCTATGTCAATTTGCTGTACTTGGCTTTGAAGATATTCCGCCGTTAGCGGGGAAGAGGAAGATGAGAGGATACTGTTGTCGCCCGGGTCCTGTCACCTAATTGCCGTCCTAAAAATGACAAGGATAACAATAATACACCTCTGGTAGGGGCAAGCGTCCGAATCGAAGTCTTCTTTCGAAGAAACGCTCCTTGCGGGTCGCTTGCCTGTATCAAATCATGGGCGGGATGAGCGCATCATAACTTCTCCAAGACATATAACTCACTCTACTACTACCTTACCTCTCACGCAGCGAGCCATACTCGTTCCGAAACTACCTCCTTACAACAACCAACACCCCCTTCGACAATATCGAGTTGGTATAGGAGCGGATCCTAGTGTACGCACAGTCTTGTTTCTTCTTACCGCCTGGTACAAAGCCCTGCCAGCACTCACGAGAGAGACGCCTCCCAGACAAGTTCAGGTAAGTTCAGGCATACTATTACTCGACTTTGCGTCCTTTTCTAACCGTATATTAGTGTCTTCGCAAACCGTCAGTCGCCGTCAACGATTTGGCCAAGGGCAGAGAAGAGGAAGGGGTACAACGTGTTTGTATACTTGCTACGTCTAGCAGATATGTCGAGAGTGTTGGAGGTCCTGTCAGGGGGTTCAGTCGAAGTCCCCTGGCCTATTGGGGGAATTAGCTCTAAGGCAGGATGCAAGGCGAGAGGCAAATATGGCTTTGTCTATTGTCTCGTCCCTTTGCTGGGAACGCCTAAAGTGACTGGGTACAATGGTACAAGTCTAAGAATAGTATATAGCTGTGGATACCTAATCTTAGATACAAACCCACATACAAATCGATGTATCTTTTTCTTTAACCCTTTGGATCAGATCCACGAAGCTATCTCTAACCACGTCGTTGTTGGTGCCGCTCGAGCAGTATATGGTGATGCCACCGGACCTGTCACCGTTACCCTGCCCCGGGCCATTATTAACAGGTCCTGTAATCGCCGCCACTGCCGCTCATTACGATATAGGTCCCTTCCAGCACCAAGCTTCCTCCAAGGAGCTCTAAACCCTGCTTTCCAAAGGGGTTACGGGATCGATAACGAGGTTAGGAATAAGATCATTTAACAGTTAATCTATAAATAGCCCAAAGGTATTAAACAAGGCAATAAGATCGATATAATCTTCAATATTAGTCATGATATAAGTAGTAGTATAGGTGGTGATAGCTTCAAACAGAAGAATCAGGTAGTTGGGAAAACTTCGAAGAAAAGGTACTTACAGTTATATGCAGGTTTGTATTTAAAATTAGGTATCCACAGCTATATACTATTCTTAGACTTGTACCATTGTACCCAGTCACTTTAGGCGTGCCCCCCTTTGCTAGTTTTAGAGAGAGAAGGGGATAGTGCAAGGCTCAGGCTCATGCCCATGCCCAAACCCATGCCCGTGCTCATGCTCATGCCTTAGGTAGCTTGAGGTTTCTTTTAGAAAAGGCGATGATACTTCTATGGCCACTATAACTACTTTAGTTACCTATCCTTTCTCTCCTAATTTCTCGCCTTCCCTCCTAATCACTTATTTAGTGGCTATACTGTTAACTACCTGTGCTGTTAACGGTGCTGCTGACTACCTGTGCAGTTGATTAATGTTCTCTCTTTCTTTGTTTACGTTGCTCCTTTCTATTCGGGAAAACGAAGACCCCGATACAATAACCTGAGGAAACTGAGGAAACCTAGGAAACCTCAGGCATTACCTACCTGCATATATCGGAGACCATAGCCGTTTATACACACAACTTTTGAATTCCAACAATTGATCAATATTCACCCAGATACTTAAACTAATCAGAGTAGAGTGCTTCTAATAGCTTCCACGAATGCCACAGATCTCCGATGTCGAAATACGTTCTACATCAGATAGTCAAGTGTAGACCAGCAGCTATCGCATACGTGGCTAGGCAGAATTCATGTACTGCCATATGCGGCTAAAGTTGGAAGACGTGTAATACCCTTACGATATCAACCCGATACCCCTATTCCAACTACGCCACACCTTCTATTTTGAACTCTCTTACGGACTGCAAAGATTCTGGAAGAGTGCTGGCTTCTCTTACCTCAGTTTCGTGACGGGGCTATGCATACCATAAATGACGGGTTCCAACGGTTAACGAATATGCGTTGATAAGGAGTGTATCTTACTGAACCGAGGTGCTATCAGACCTAGAACTAGGTAGTTTCTTCTCATCTATGGCTGCTTCTGGTCCCCTTTCCCATACACGACAGCCCCAATTGCTGAACATCTCGAATTTATAGTATTGGCGGGTTCTTACTGTTGTCTCCCGATATTTCGAATGGCTAGCAATTTAGGGCGATATAACCTCTACAGGGGTGTCAGGTACGTAACTATCAACTTTGGGTGTTTCCGCCCCAAACGTTTTACACAAGCCTAAGTGAGAATATTTTACTGAACAGGTTTGACTATCAAGACGGCAATCTCAACACTATCGTATGTCTCGAGTCCAACAGTAGAATTAAATCTAGTGCTGAGGTAATTTATGATTATCTGCATAGCATAATAGAGTAAATATCCCCGTCATCAGTTTCCGAGTGTTACTAAAAAAAAATACAGCGCAAGAATCTAAGAATCAAACTCCTAGGTCACGAAGAAAATGCCAGTGTTGGCCCCTTGACGGCCAAGGTCTTAACACCCACCCTCCAGAACTGACACCGGCTTCTCCGTACCTCTCCAATTAGTGATATCCATTTGGTAGTAGCTGCTCTTCCAGCTCGTCGCTCTGGCGGATGAGACGTTCGCATTGTTCCTCCATCGTCTCTAGGATTTCCAGCCCGTTTTCGATCTTCATCGTCGTCTCGGAGTCGTCGCTGAATTTATCCTTGGCCTCTTCAAATTGGGTCCTGCAGTATTGAATCCAGCTGATGATTTCGCGGAGCCTGGGAATCGCGTCGTCGGGCAAGACGCGAGGCTCATCGTCGATGACGTCGATGGCAGACTCGATCCTCGTGATCTGATCCACGACCGTGTCGACGTCGTCAACGGTGTTGACTTCGTAGTAGGGTATGTCTTCTGACGGCACCATGTTCGAAATGCCGAGAGCTGATGTTTGTTGTATTTATGTCTTTTGCGAAGGAGAAGGGGCTATCAAGAATTTGTGTGCTGTTAGTGCTTGGGGAGGAAAAGAGGTAAACAGGCAAGGAAGATTCGGGTCTGGGTCGGTTTATATAGAAATAGATTCTATGGTACCATGAGGAGCCTACGTCGTGCGTGAACTTTATACCTAGGAATGACAATGGGAGATGAATGTATCTGTAATGTCGGAATACTAATCAAATTGATTTATTCGTCATCCTGGTCATTTCTAAGCTTCTAGGATATGCCTTCTAGTCAGGTCTTCCGGTCAGGAGAGGCCTTAGCACAAATTGGATCCTATATCGCGACGCGGGCCTGAGTAATGCTTACTATAATCCTTGAATACAATTGTCTTATTCTCGTAATAGTAACCCTTTTAACACCAATGATCCCAACTTGGCTGTACCCCTATAAAAGCTCTCCGACTTTTGTATGATATATAGATCTAACAACGCCGTGTCAAACGATTTAATCAACTAACTAAACTATCTGGCATTGTGGAGGCTGGCAACTTTAAAGATAATTCTAATATTCTATACTTGATACCGTTGGTACTCAAGGGTATGTGCCCTTGGAAGGGCTAATATTATGCTTGACATGAGGACATGATTGTATCTATGCTGCCATACTCAGAACAAAGACTGAAAATGACTTTTAAAGGAGTCATTATAGTGCTTAAGGTGGCATTATCTCTATACCCTGAAGAGGAACTGATGCACGTTATAGCCTAGATAGCTTCTATCCTCGTAGATTTAACAGCAAGGGAAAATACGCCTGACTATAGCACACATCATAGCTCCACATGTCGAATGAGTGCTACTATTCCATAAGCATTGTTAAAGACTTGCGAATAATTCCCCTTCATAATTATCTAGGTAGTTTCCAAGCTTAGGAGTATCTCACCAGATGTGATTCTTTATATCACACATCCTACCAGGCTAACCCTGCTTCAAGGAGCCAGCCACTACAGCCCTACCTGTCGATTATTTACATAAGTATCACTCTAGGCCTAATGTATCTACATAATTTATTATCCCGCCTATACTAAGCATAGACCGCCCAGCGCGCTTCATGACAAGCTGTATGTTTGACACTTGACTCCTTGTACCACAGTACCACGGTACCACCATGACTACTCCTTGTCATGAGTTCCCTAAGGAAGTTTCCGGCACCATGACCACCCTCCCCACGAGCCTTGAGTAACTTTCCCCAGCATTATCTATTAGCTTTCTGAATACCTTGGGAAGTATGTTTTGACGCACTGAGAAATACCCAGGCTGACTATTAAGGGAAATGCGTCGGCACGTATCCCTCGATGTTGCTGGAGCCAAAATTTTGCATTAGAGCTAACGCGTCATTCTAATCCAGGTCAAACTCGTTCAACAAAGGCATCCATACTACATCTAAATTATCAGCTCTCCCCGGCGACTAACATGGAATCAGTTTGCTAACAGTTGTTTATAGCACTATCAGTTATCTTATTCTACATTCCCCATAATCGAGACATCTACGAGCGACTCATGCAAGAGCTTGAAACCGCTATCCCGTCATGTAACGATCTTGAGAAGCTGCCATTTCTGATAAGTCATCCTCTTCATTGTTTGCGGCTCACGATATTAACCTCTCTTCTACAATGCTTGCGTATCCAAAGGCTTGTCTCTTGTATGAAGCACTTGTCTTTAAAGGACATCACTACATGGACCCTTAAACGGTACGAAATGATCCAGGGATGAGATTGGGATCCCTCAAGGCATACCAGTAGGCATGAAATCTATGCTCGTTCACTACAATCATAATTATTCCCACATTTGTGAATTTAACAAGGCAATGGCTTAACGCGAAGAGCAATAGAGATTGGTTGCTAGAGAAGTACATACTGCCCGTGGATAGATGCTCAGACCAAACTCAAATCCCCGTAACAACAGCCTTTCTCTTGCGAAGCATGAGCTGCAGAGACGGATCTAGCAGAATCGCAGCCCCGACGGTCCTATTTGCCGGTCTGCCTGACTTCTCATCAACCAGCTTGATATCGAAGTTGTCAAGGAACCGTGCGATGATAGCCTTGAACTCATAACCAGCAAAGAATCTGCCAGGGCAACCCAGGCGACCGTGACCAAAGTGCAAAGCACTGGGTGTGATGGTTGCGTATTGGAATTTGTGAGCATCTTCCTTGCTTCTCGATCGCATGTCGGAAAAGCGGAAGCCACGAAATTCATTTGCTGATTCCCAGTTCTCATCATCCAAAGATACGGGGCCAGCGGGGATGACGAGATAAGTTCCGGGAGTGAGCTTGAGCCCATTGCTGAGTGTGAACTCCTTCAAAACCAGGCGAGCGTACGTCACTTCGTTAATCCCATGTTAGAACACTGTTACAAACAGGCTATATCCTATCGGATTGAAACTTACACATGCTGGGAGGGTTCAGTCTCTGCGATTCTTTCACGAAGCTGTCCATCTTCACCATTTTGAGGTAAGTTGACTTCGAATGAGTACCGCCAGAATCCCTGGCTACAGCATACTGCTCTTCTCGGAGAGGCTCAATGTATTCTGGTCGTGCGGCAATGTCGAAGAGCAAGTGTGTTACAGCCATCGTAGATGTATGCAGCGCTGCAAAACACAAGAGCAAATGCACATGGGCTAGCTCCGCCAGGGTATGGGGCTTCTCCTCTTTTTCGTTGTTGTCCATGAGCCATTGCATCCAGTCGTTCGGTTTCTGGTAGTTGGGATCTGACTCTTCGTTCTTCTTGCGCTGTTCCATGATCGGAACTAGTAGACGCCTCGCTGTGGCTTCATGCGCCCATACCCTTTTGACAGCTGGAACCAGGAATCTCGCCGCAAAGGGACGCATGAGGTGGCTATACTGGAAGATGGCACTTCCTGAGGCATAGATGTCCTTCATAAAGCCGCATGATGTGGCTATCCATTCTTCGTTGCGGTTGAGCTCAGGGCCGACAAATACGCGGCCCGTCAAAAGGGAAACGATGCGCAATATCTTTGGTTGAATAGTTACGGCGGTCCAATCTATGATATGTTAGTACCCAGTACGTATATCATACCCCTTAGGGAACCCACCTTTGCACGCAGGCAGCTCGGTTCTCAGAGCATAGCTAATCTCATCTTCGAGCTCCGGAAGCAAGGCCCCTGCCAACGAAGAATCCATGTTAGCGCAAGAGATCAAGAGGACGGCGCGACTAGGCTTGCTTACAGAATTTCTGTGTTAGATCTTTGAGAACCGTGTGGTTTCCTAAAGCATCTCCCAACGTCACCCACTCGTAGTCACCGACCATACGCTATAAACAATGAGCTATTTGTCCGTAACGTGCATCGAAAAACCAAACCTTCATAGCCCCTTTATAGAAATCAATGGTTCCAGGAGGAAGTGAGCTCAGTTCCTCCAAGAAGTCTGGCGAAACAATCGTGGTGAAGCCGAAAGAGCCCCAGATCTGATACACGTCATGTTTGAATTCCTTGTGTCCACGTCGCAGCAAGCTTTCTGCATCTGTGACATACTCCTTGGCCGCCGCATCGTAGTCATCTCCCTTGAGATTGATAACTGGGACACCAAGGCGTTGGTGTTTGAGCTTATAGACCCGCCAATAGTTATCTGCCCAGAAGTAGACAATGACGCTGAGGGGTAGGGAAGTCAAGATGAAGAGGACAATACCAACGCTGCCACGGCTCGTGAAGGCATCTAGGAACAACATAGTTGCAGTTCACATAAAAACGATGAAGGTAACAACCAAAGATAGTTCTACCTCCATAGCGTTAGAGGCAGGTGGTTCCATTTATATGAGAAGGAATATTTGAAACGGTTAGGGAGACCGTGGGAGTACATGTCTTTCTTATTTCCTCAAGCGATACTCTCTGGGTGCCTCTTATAATATTCCTATTTAGGGGATGTTCAGACCATTGAAAATCATCACACCGCCGATTGAGAGAAGAGAAGGAATTGCCCAAAAAGGAAAATTATGCTGCTTAAGTAATAGAACGGAATTGCCCGAACGGGGAATAAGATGGCCCGAAGAGAACTAGGGCACCATAATAACCCGACCTTAGGAGACCACCTGTCTTAACAGCTGTCAAGTAGCCTGTCAGGTGACTTGGCACTCCTATTTTACCTACTTCCAGCCACTCCGCCAGCCCCTCCCGTTTGTTGAACCCCCCTACTGAGCCCGCTTGGCACCTGTTTGAGCACCCACTTTTAGACCCCCCTTGTCTGATTTAATGCCCGTGACTTTGATGGCTTGGCTTGACTTGAACTGAACTGAATTGAATTGAACCTGTTTTTGAACTGCTAGTCAATTCGCCTCCTGTTGAGCACCTCTGAACACCCGTGGAACACCTGTTGAGCCCTTGTTCCGCGCCATATAGACGTCACTTGCTCTGATTACGTAACACCGCTTTCTTGCCTGATTGGGAAATTCTCAATGAACCAATGGGAAGCCTAGATTTGGGGTCCATTTTCTTCACTTGCCCCTTTCCCCTCGTCCCGAGATAATGAGCTACATACGATTTACTGCTTAGCGACTACCTCACAGCAGTTTATAATTGGTAAACCAACATAAGACCGCATCTGGTAGACTGCGAACTTATCAAGTAGTAAGCCTTTTCAAATATTTGTTTTATTATAAGAGATGAGTTGTCCACCAAAGTGCGACGAAGAGTGATTGTTGTTATAGCGCGTGATTGAAAGAGTTACGATTCGAAAGCCAGACGTCCCTTTATGAAAGATATTCTCATTAACGTAATCTTTACCCGCAGAGATATTCCGAGATGGCAAACCACCTCGCGGCCGTGGCTGTCGCAAAAGGCCAGCCGTTCGAGGTCCAGACCCGTCCCACTCCGAGTCCAGGCCCCGGCGAGCTTCTCATCGCCGTTAAGTCGGTAGCCCTAAACCCGGTGGACGTTTACATGTACAACATGGGCCTCTTTATACCCAAGTATCCCACAACCGTCGGATTCGACATCTCGGGATTGGTCCTCGAGGTGGGCGAAGGGGTCCCCACCGGTGATGCCGATGACGACGGCGTTGTCTTCCAACCGGGCATCACTCGCGTAGCCGCCTATGGGGCCACGCTCTGGAAGTCTTGCGACCCGGATTACGGCGCCTTCCAGGAGCGGTGCCTGGTCCCCTGGCAGTATGCTGTGCCCCTTCCAGATGAGAGCATATCTTGGAATCAGGCGGCGACCTTGCCCATGGCCGTCGAGGTAGGCCTCAACGCGTGGGATACATTGGGGATCCTTCGAGGGGAAGAAGGAGGATCTGCTTCGTCCAAAGAAGCCCTTCTAATTTGGGGCGCCTCTTCCAGCGTTGGCACCATGGGCGTGCAGAGCGCTCGGCTGCTGCGGGAAGACGCCAAATCCCCCTTCGCTGCCGTGTACGCCACGGCCGGAGCGTCGAACCATAAATACGTGAGCTCGCTGGGTGCGGACCGTGTATTCGACCACAAAGACCCCCAGGTAGTGGACACGATCGTCTCGGCCGCCAAGGAGGACGGGCTCGTGATCCGGTACTGTTTTTATGCCGCAGGGCAGCTGGCTCCGTGTCAGGCCGTGCTGAGTGCCTTCGGTGAAAAGGAGGCGAAGATCACAGCGGCGCCCTATGTGCCCCCGGATGCGGAGAAGGTGGACGGGGTGGAGGTCCTCTCCTTGCTGCCGTCGATGGACGAAGGGGAAAGGTTAAAGCAGTACCGGTTCTGGATGGGGACGTGGCTGCGGGAGAATCTTGCCAAGGGGCTTGTTAAGCCGAGTCCGGAGCCAACAGTCGTAGGAAAAGGGCTGGGTGTTATTAGTGCTGGGATTGATAAGTTGTCCCAAGGGGTTAGCTGCACGAAGTTAATTATAGAGGTTGAAGAGTGAGGACTTTTATGTTATTAATATAAGAGCAACACATCACCTAATTTATGCAGTGCTACCTGTGATATTCGAGTAGTAACTTCACAGCTGATAACTAACATTTGCGGTACACGATTCTACGTATAATCGCATGTATCGACGGCCACTATACCGGTAGGTAGCTACTCCCACCACCACCATCACCACCAACATTGAAAACCACCATAGCTTCCAAACATGCGATGACATCTTGCAATCGCATATTTTGATTACCGGTAGCTTTTCTTCAATCGATTTTAATTGATCTAACAACTACTGGCGGTGGGTTTGGCTGTAAGGTGGGTTGCATGTATGTCTTTGCGAGGGTAGTCATGATACTCCTTATCTAAAATATCTACCTGGTATGCTGCCATCTTTACACGTACCGGTTTCTCAAGCGGACTTAAACTGAATGTATCCCTGCTTGCTGATTCAATCTGGCATTTAAAGAGCTTTCAAACAAGTCTAATATGACCGTAAGGGAACAAATATTACAGCTTGTGCAATTAAATGAATACGCCAGTGCGATGACAGGTAGGTACCTACCCGTAGGTATTGTAAACATGAGAGGTAACTACGTGTGATTGTACTGTAATCTGTCCAGCTGTAAGTGTGACTGATACAGCGCAAATACCTACCTCATAGTATTACTCAACAAAAACCTTGGAAACCCCCATGGGTCGCCGTGGTACACATAGGTAGGCATCCATAACCAATGCCTACATAACTAGAAACAACCTCCTCCCCTCGCAAGCTCAAATATAACGAAGCGAAACAACGGCGATCTCCAAGTGCTAACCTCAGAGATCTAGGCATACAATATGCTAGACTCTACAGGTTTCCATCATGATGCCCGAACGGGATCTCCAACTTCCATAGATCGTTGCTGTCTACGATCTCTTCAACATCTAGTTTCGTTCCACAGCCAGAGCATGGCGCCTTTGTTTCTTGGAGTGTGCCCTATACGCACATACAAGGTACAAACCAATCCCCGAAAATTAGGATCATCAGGTAAATATCCTCATATCCTCATGCTAAAACTACATGGCAGCCTCGCTAACCCAGTCTTCGTGAGCACAAAGATCGGCCGCTTTCCATAATTGACAAATCCCGGTTGACCTCTCGAAGCCGCGGGTTTCAACACCTGCCACGCCCTGAGTATCTACAGATTAACAGCATATATACGATCAACACTATATATACCTAAGTATGTATTGTTTCACGTGAAATATAACAACAACTAGATCTGGCTAGGATACGAGAATCTCCCAAGTCCACGCACTCCAGCTGCCTGTTTAAGCACGAGCCTAATATGCGGATTGATTCTGCTATATCCATCGTCTAGAAAGCTGTGCTAATATTTAAAATAGCTATCGATATATCTGGCGATCAATAGCCTTGGACTAGCAGAGTCATGGTCATCGATGGCGTCAAAGAAGGATATTCTCCATTTCGACTCTACCTAGGGTAAGACCCCAGTTTTAAACCGACACTGTTATGCAACTACCGTGAGACTAAGTTCAACTTATAGGGTATGGAAGCCTTAGTAGTCAACCCTATTTCGTTAGAGACGACCTTCAAGACGATAACGTGATGAAGTCACCCCTCCTTTAATCATCAAACGATGCCTATATAATATCAGATATATACCTACCATATACGTGAAACAAGCGACTGAACCTATAACCTAAAAGAGATATAAAAAACCAACAGCCTTCTACACCTTTCCACCATTCGACGAGATCTGCTAAGAGTGCGACTCACTTAGAGATCCTACCACACGACTATCGTACAAGGATCCTATATTACGAGGAACAATATCAACAACCAACGGCAGGAAACCCCCGAATATCTGCAACATCCTATCCGCAAAAAAGGTAGGACGGCCGGTGCAGACTTTGACCGATACCTTGTCTACCTCATTCGACTAGAATAATGGTAGTAGGTAAAGGAGCAGACACGTACGACCTGACAATGTAGGTACGTCTGGTGCGAGCCCGGCGACACATTCGTTTCAGCTCCGGGGAGAGAGGTAAGTCTCTACCTATTTAAACTGTTTACTGCCCCAAAATCAGATAGACTAATCTCGCATTAGCACAGAATCCCACACTATCTATCGCCGATCCGGCTACTGCTAGACTCGCTGGCCCGGATTATTCTCTCATTGGTGCTTACATACTGTCGCCATAGCTGACACTAAACGACAGCAACATATTAGTATAGAAGGGCTCTCTGCGCTGCCGAAAATTCCTACCGAATCGGCTATTTTGTTTTAGAACATTTTATTCAGTATGTGGCGATACTCCCATAATGCCATCAATGATGAGATGTGGCTGGATAAAGTTTACTTAAACCTCAATACATGCCAATAAATGGCCTGGCTTCCATTGAGTTAATCAAGAATAAAGCTACGGCGATAATGACCATTCTGCGAGTAATGTTGGTTCTTGGGAGCCACTAGAGGTTGGCACAACCTATTTCGACCGCAGTCTGGAACCGGCATTAGCCCGGGGTCCATGACATGGTAAGTCCGGAAAGAATGATGTTGTGCTTGCGATAGACCCCAGGCCTTCTAGACGCCGTGTAGTGTATGAGTTAAGAGAATCCCCACTATGATCAACTAGGAATAGGAAACTGGCATCAAGCTCAAGCATCAATGAGCAACTTGTCGAGGACCTTCTGAATTTGGACGGAAACAAGCTCTTGACAAACGGTCGGTTTGGAAGCAAGTAATTCTAGATATTTTCATATGAAACGCAAAATAAAGTAATGAATTGAACTGAAATGAAATGAAATGAAATGCGTTAAACCTCGATGTAAGAATGGAACTGTGGCGATAATGTTCGCGGTTAGTTCGCGAACTGCCTGGAGAAGCTGAATACTTTACTAACCCAGTTAGATTGTAGAGACGTCCAAGCCACATACGAAGTGAGCTGACCTGCACTAACAAGATGTCTGCCTATTTCCTACCTACTCATCGCTGTAGTAGACAACGACTACGATGATATACACGCCCTTGATCTAGCCGTAATATCGTGTTTTAAAACAGGTACTCAAGCAGAGGATCTACGAAACCCCGAAATTACCCAACTTGTCTTTGGTGCGATCTCCGCGGCGTCGACGACATCACTAGATATCGACCAACACGATGTTGTGCGAGCAATGCAGTGCTCTGTTTTCCGAGCGAGGACTTCGCCAACTTCTTGCATCTACGGGCTTCCGTCATTCGAAGTTAAATACCTTTGGTGATCGCGAACATTGCCGATTCTGCAGATACCTCTGGAATGAAAACATCGAGGGACATGTCATCCCCCATACCCTCCGTGACTTCCCTCCCTTTGCCAATCTTAGTCGTTCTACAAGCAGTCCTCGGCTTTTACGGGGTTGGGTAACATTGTGGGCACCTGAAGGCTCTGATAAGAGATGGGGAACCCTTTTGGTTCGTGTTGAATCTGAGACGGGAGAAGTGTTATGGGAGCCTAATTTCCCCTTAAGAATTGTCACATCGTTGGGTAAGTTATCAAAGAAATCATACATACCTCCTAGGCACTCTATTGTATTTCAGACTTATGATTCAATATAGCTAGCCCCCATACCGCTATCACAAGGTATAGACCACTAGAGTGGAATGGCCTCAATGTAGAATGGGCGGCGGCAATGCAGTCCCTCATCTTCCAGTGTGAAGCCTCTCACCACGGTTGCACGTCTCAGACACGTAACCATCTCCCATCTCGGGTCCTTCATATTACGGGAGATCTGCAAACATTTCCCCAAGTTCGTCTCCATATCACTCAGAAGGAGGGCCAAGAGGGACAATACGCTGCTCTCAGCTACTGCTGGGGAAAGTCTCAGCGCTTCATACTGACACATGAGAATCTCAATAGTCTCCAGGGAGGCATTGTAGATAGCGACTTACCCCAAACGTTCAAAGATGCGATTCGCACAACGCAATTCCTGGGGCTCGAATATCTTTGGATAGATGCCTTGTGTATCATCCAGGATGATCCCGACGATAAATCGCGCGAGATAGATCGTATGTGTTCGATATACGAAAACTCGGCCGTTACCATAGTCGCAGCCACGGCGAGCTCAGTAACAGATGGGTTTATCAAACCCGTTACTTCGTTCAACAGGAGGTACCCGTCGTGCGATATAGAGGTGACATTAGGCAATAACAGCGGCACACTGACCGTCGTGCCCATCCATGCGCAGGACGTGGGCATGGATTTCCCCATCAATAGAAGAGGATGGACGCTTCAAGAGGCCCTGATACCTCCTCGGCTGCTTGTATTTGGGGATATGGAGCCATTCCTTCGGTGCCGGAGTTGGAATGCCATAGGTGTTTCGGAAACATATATCAGATACGACATCTCCCACATATACCCACCACGCCTTATGGATACTCTGGTCGAGACGAGAGGCAGAATTCTCGATTACATTCAAGACCGTCCTGCTCACATTTGGCCTCCCATTGTCCACGAATATTCACACCGGATACTTAGCTTTGATGAGGACAGGCCTATAGCCATCAGGGGGGTGATTGACTTTCTATCAAGAGCCATTGGGGACAAGTGTTATTTTGGTGTATGGTCATCATTTTCGATCCCATGTCTTCTATGGCACCAATTTCCTGGCGAAGAGGCCAGATCGATTCCAAATGTGCCGACGTGGTCTTGGATGTCCACCACAAGCGCAGTCCGGCTACCCGCCGTGATGCGCTCTCATTTCTCGCCCAGAGATGAGGCACTGGTTAGATTTGACGAACATCCCCTACAGGAACGTCTCTTCGTGACCTGCCACGTCCTAGACGTAGAACAACTGTATATGGGGGACGGCGTGTCTCAATCCTGGGCCGATTATCCCAAACATCTTCTCAATGAGCCGACTGACGAATTACTGTTTCAAGGGTGTGTTGTTTTGGTTTTGATGAGGATCGAAGAAAATTCTAGAGGTAACTTCTTGGGAATCGTTGCTAACCATGAAGGTAGTAATGTCTACCGGCGCGTTGGGCTCGTGATAGGCAAGGACCCAGATAGATGGCTATCGGGTCGAAGGGAGGATATAATTCTCATCTAACTTTGTCTTACAAGTCAGGGAATGCTCAACTTCATTGTATGAGGATGTGTTAGAGCGCAGCACTTCCTGAAAATGCCTCGTTACCAATATGCTTGGCTTCACCTGGACCTTCGACGAGTACATGACACGGAGATCCAATCTGCAAGGACGGCCAGGGAACTGTAGGTGCGTGAATCGCGCCTCTGGAACCGCAACAGGGAATCTCCGTCTCCAACTTCAAGTTCAAACTCTTCCACGACGAGAATGAGAGGATCGAGCTCAGAAACCAGGTTGGACCTTGCGATGCCTAACGGAAGCTCATAGGTCCCAGTGCATACAACCAGAGGATATCCCCTGGCCGTAAACCAACCATACCCGAATCTAGTAGGGCAACATCCACCGCAACCTTGCCTAAGTACCTAGATCTACAGTCACCACTGAGAAGACGGCCAAACGTCTCCCTACCATCAAGTACCAGCCTCCGCATACAACCCCTCCTCACGGATCCACGCCGCAACGCCCTCGCTAACCAGCAACTCCAGCGCTTTCCAATCGCGCCTAAGCACCGCATCGCGGACCTTAGTGCTACTCACGACGACCTCGCCATCCCTACGGCCATCCACCATATCAACGCGACCAGCCCACCCCGTGCGTCCGCCGACATTTTCCAGCTCGCCGCCGCGCCGCAGCTGTTCCAGGTACGCGCGCTGCTCGGTAGCGTCGCCCCACTCGTCGTCCGTGCGCGTCGTGACGCGGAGACGCGCGTGTGCGAAGAACGGGTCGAGCGCCGCGGCCATGGAGGCGTGGGGGTAGTATTTGGGGTTGAAGATGCGGATGAGGGTGTCGAAGCCGGTTAGGTAGATCTGCTCCATCGCCCCCTCTCCTTCTCCTTTTATTTCGGTTTGTTCGCCCCGGTAGAACTCGCACGAGGCGATGGCGGCGCTCTTGGCGTGGAAGTACGGCTCCGTGGTCACGGCGACGTCGATGCCCGCGCATTCGGTGGCGGCGGTGGTGGAGAGTAGGTCTCGCGCGAAGATGTACATCATGGCGAGGCGCTGCGGGAAGGCGGCGGGTTTGGGGGATTTGTCTGCGTTGTTGATGGCGAGGAGGAGGAGCACGCGCGATGCGTGGCTGCCCGCGTCCGTGTACGCGTGATCGGAGAGCGCGGATAGCGCCATGCGCTGGTGCGCGAGTGTTGGCGGGTTGAAGGAGGAGTCGAGGACGAGCAGGGTGTTGGGAGGGTTTCGAGGTGGGATCGGGGCGGGAGGGTCGGCGGAGGAGGAGGAGGATGGGGTTAGCGAGCACAGGACGCGGAATGTCGCGTTGGAGAGCTGGTAGCTCTTGAGTGCTTGCGTGAAGAGGGAGACGAGGTTCGGGGGGAGTAGCCGAGACATTGGATTGTCGGCGCCGGACGGAGACATTTGTTGGGAAGACATCTAAAGATAGGAATCGAGCCCGCTTTCCTATAAATTTATCGGACGCATCGTGGAGATTGGGGTACTGATATCACGTATATTGAAGTTGAAGATGACGGACAGCTACACAGGCTGACAGGGAAGTGGGGGATGGGGGAGGGGTGAGGGCATCTTGGCGGACGGCAAAGCCCGCAGGAGGGTGGGACTTGAGCTCTCTGTGGCAGGGGTCTTTCTCGTCCTGGCGCTATCCCTACCTGGTATTCTATCACGAGAAATAATGACATCTTTCTAGAACTGGAGTAGAGATCTAATGTAGTTGTGGCACTCATTACTAGGGGAAGACAAACTCGTATGAAGCTATCCGCGAAAATCTCATTAGAAGCCTACGTAATCCGGTAGTTGGCACCTGAAAGCCCACGCAATGCTTGGGCGACCAGAGTACATGCCATTGTGTTAAAAGAGTAGAGACGTGTATCCTCTTCCTCAATGAAAAACGGGGGGGGAGTAACAATAGAAAATGGGTATCGTGATGATCAAGCCAGTCCGTAACGCCATTGCCTTAACATGCGAACATGCTACGCACCTTTCCAGGCACCTTCAACGAATCTCTGGCTCTCTCATGAAGTCAGGGACGGCCAGACCACCGTCGCCAGGGATGAACTTGCGCTTCGCCTTGCGCTTCTTCTTCTGCGCCGCGAGTTTAGCCATGGCTTCCTCGTCGTAGTCGTGAATGTTCAACTCTGCCATTCTGTCATCGTACTCGTCAAAGGCCTCAACCATGTCTTCGACCGGGTTGTTCTCAGCGGTATCAGCCGTGTCGTCGATAGCGTAAACCTTGATGCCGCGGATGTGGGTGTCTTTGCCGTTCTGATGATTCTCGAGGACGTTGACTCGGACAAACCAGCAGGAGAGCGAGTTAGAGTCCGCACCTCCGCCTGCTCCCGCGATGGGAACGTCAATCCAGCCCTTTGGCATGGTCAGATCCATGTTCGTGAACTGGATGGTCTGGTTAGGGCCAAAGCCAGCGCTGATCTGGATTCTGGTAGGCGTGTAACTCTCATCGAGCTCGTAGTCCAAGTAGAGTCGGAGAGCGCGGATCTCTACACGCTTAATGAAATGAATGTTCAGTCGGTGGGGCTGTGGGCCATCAGATCTAGATAGTATTATGTCAGTGACGAAGAAATCTGCGAAGATGAGCTAGTGCTTACTGCCAGAATTGGTTGACATCGTTGTCAAGAAGCTCCTTGACGCCGCAACCAGGCTTGTAGGTGCTGACCGTGAAGCTGGCAAGGTTGCTGATTTCCTTCAAGCCGGCTAGGGCAGCGTCGAACTGGGGATCCTCTCCTTGAGCGTCCTCCTCTTCTTCGTTGCCTTCGCCAACCTCGCCGTCGTCGTCACCATGATTAACTCTGTTGGCATCCGCCAGAGCGCGAATACCTAGATGATAACGAGTTAGTCAACCGCCTTACGTGTATGGGTTTTAGCGCTCTTGCTCTAAGTATTAGTCGAAATATGCACTCAAGAGTCACCAAAGGGCTAAGAAGTCTAGATTCACCTCGGTTTAGTTCATGGTTGGGGATCGTGGTGGGCCACTCCCACTCCCATACAACATTCGACTCCATGTTGGATGGAATAGGCTTGACGGACGAGGAGTGTAAAGTGATGAGGGTGCGTGTAGATGTTGAGGGTGGAGGTGACAAGGGTGTATGTAGGAGGGAGGGAGATGGGAGAAACAGGGAAGAGAAACACAATAAGAGAGGAACTAGAGAAGAAAAAAAACACGAGAAGTCCGAGAAAAGAGGGCACCATTTCCTTACTGACCTTGAGGTGACTGGAAGGCCCATTGGAAGTCTGGCCTTGCCCCGTCAGGCGGAGGGGCGAAAGGCTCGATATCCTCAGCCCCTCCGTTATCGACCGGGTCATCGTTATAGTCTTCTGAAGGCTGGAGGACGGGATTTGGCCTCATCAACCGTCGACGGAACTCTTCCTGTTGCTGGCGGAGACTCGCATGGTTCCTAGAAGCCCTGCCACCAGTACCGACATCTTGCGGCTCCATTATCACGCAGACGATAAAGATCAAGACCTCATCTAGACAAAAATGGGTGGTCCCGAGTCTTTCAGACTACAGCTTCTTATGAAAAGATGTCCATGAATGTGAAACTGGAATATGAAGGAAGATGTGTTGTTGAATCTCGGCGAAGAAATCAAAACAGCATTGAGATTATGTCTAATATTGTCGTTTTATAACTAGCGCCGCTTTCTAAGACGTCTATGTAAATAACGAGATAACTTGTACCTAAGCATGATACCTATCTAACACGTTATAGCACTTGAAATTTTAATCGAATAGATTTCTGTAGGCACTTTTTGCAACTCAACTTCTTCCTCTATTTACCATCAACATGACAACTTACAGTGCAAACGCTGTATTTTCAATTGATTTCTGGGTCCTTTCATACTAAATTCCACGATTGTTTGTCTAGTCTAAAATAGGAAGCTGTTTGCATTTGTATTCAAATACTTACACAGACCTCTATCTCCCTCTTAGCCGCCAAAAATCGATTGTCGGACACCATGTCCGTATCGCTAGTGGAAAGACATCTCCCCTCCCACAGTCTCTAGAACCTCGGAATCGTGTCGTCCTAGAAATTACTCGTCTTATATACATGTGTACATATATACCTAGGTACTTATGTAAGTACATGCCTTAACCTTACCAAGATTAGTACATACATACATGTACCTTATGTAGGTACATGTACATGTAAGAATCTTATTTTAGATGAAAGTTCATCATTCCTATCCTCTATCTACTCGTATGTACATGTACTAGTCTCATATTTATATACACACCACATGTACAGTCTTAGTTCATCATAACTAAAGTAGATGTACGGATTTGTACCAGAAACCTTCCGAACAGACCAACCCGACTTAAAATGGCCCTCGCCTTGACGGATCATGTCATTGGCCAGTTCTGCCGGCTTGTGGTTCCTCGATCTGGTGCCACCAACGCCAGAAATATATTGAGGGGCACTGTAACTTCGAACTTCACTGCTACCTCTACTTGCAGGACATCTGCATCTCTCTCAAAACAATCAGCGAGACAATATACGGCCTCGTCAATCTCGTCAATATCCTCCGCACGGATTGATTGCTTTTTTAAGCCATTGGGTAGAAGTCACAAGACATTCATACCCTGTCGATCGTTCACTTGTACACCTGCCCAATCCGTCAACGTCACAGCTCTCGATTCGCAGCATCAATCTAAACTGAGATCCAGACCCCACCTCATCCTGAGCTCACACCATAATTCTCACTATTTCCAACGTGGGGCAGCTCCTTTGCCTACAAATACGTCCGCACGTGTGCCTACTACCAGCCGGTCCTTCTCTTCATCACCCGTAGTCTCTTGTTCCGCCATCATACCCTCGTCCATCATGGCAGATCGAGACGTTCTCCCCCCTACTGTCACCCCTTCTCACTACAATATCTCCATCTCCTCCCTGAACTTCAGCGACTGGTCTTACCAAGGAAGCGTGACCATCGATGTTTCCATTGCCGAGCCTGTCAAGGAGATTGTCATCAACTCTATCGAGCTCAAGTTGCTCGCCGCCAAGGTCACCGTCAACCACACCAAGGCATCTCAGTCCCTAGACACTACTACATTCAACTATGACGAGAAGAAGCAGCGCGCAACACTCGTCTTTGCTGACGAGGTCCCGGCGTCACAGAAAGCTGCTCTCCAGATTACCTTTCAGGGGACCATGAATAACGACATGGCAGGCTTCTACCGGAGCAAGTATAAGCCTGTCGTCCCTGCAGCAGCTTCGGTGCCTAGAGACGATACCTTTCATTACATGTTGAGTACTCAATTCGAAGCTTGCGATGCTCGTCGAGCTTTCCCATGCTTCGACGAACCTCGTCTGAAGGCGACCTTTGATTTCGAAATTGAAATCCCGGAGGATCAGGTTGCTCTGTCTAACATGCCCGTCAAGGACTCTACTAAGACCAGAGATGGTTTCGTGATGGTTTCCTTCGAACGCACTCCAGTCATGAGCACCTATCTACTAGCTTGGGCTATTGGCGACTTTGAGTACGTCGAGGCCTTCACCGAGCGTCGGTACAACGGAAAGCAAATCCCCGTGCGCGTGTACACCACTCGTGGGCTTAAGGAGCAAGGCCGTTTCGCTTTGGAACACGCCCCAAAAACAATTGACCTGTTCTCGGAAAGCTTCGGCATCGACTATCCCCTTCCAAAGTCCGACTTACTTGCCGTCCACGAGTTTACGCACGGAGCTATGGAGAATTGGGGCTTGGTAACTTACCGCACGACAGCTGTCCTTTTCGACGAGAAGACCTCGGATGCCAGGTACAAGAACCGTGTCGCATACGTTGTCGCCCACGAATTAGCTCATCAATGGTTCGGCAATCTTGTTACCATGGATTGGTGGGACGAGCTCTGGTTGAATGAATCGTTTGCCACTTGGGCGGGCTGGTATGCTGTCAACGAATTCCATCCCGATTGGCAAGTTTGGGCTCAATTTGTGAACGAGGGTATGGAGATGGCATTCAAGCTCGATGGAATGCGCGCATCCCATCCTGTTCACGTCCCCGTCAAGGATGCCCTAGATGTGAACCAGATCTTCGACCACATCAGTTACCTCAAAGGATGCTCCACCTTACGAATGTTGGTTAGCCAACTTGGAGAGAAGACCTTCCTCGAGGGAGTGGGAGCATATCTGAGGAAGCACGCGTATGGCAACGCCAAGACCGAATATCTATGGGAAGCCCTGACCGAAGCATCTGGCACTGACGTTACTGGTCTCATGAACAACTGGATAGAGAAGATCGGCCATCCGCTCTTGACCGTTGCTGAGGAACCCGGACAAATTTCGATCAAGCAAAATCGATACCTGTCGACCGGTGATGTAAAACCAGAGGAGGACGAAACGGTATGGTGGGTTCCCCTCTCCCTACAAGGCAAGGTTGGGCAGCAGGACATCCAGAGATTTGCCCTCACCGAAAAGACCACGACGATCCGGGATATCGATGACGACTTTTACAAGATCAACAGCAACGCCACCGGTTTCTACCGAACAAACTATCCACCAGCTCGTCTTGCGAAGCTTAGCACGCAGCTCGACCGCTTGAGCAATGAAGACAAGATCTCCATCATCGGTTCCGCGGCCGACTTAGCCTTTTCGGGTTACGGTACCACCCCTGCTCTTCTCTCTTTCCTTAAAGGCTTTAGAGGCGAAACCAATCACCTCGTATGGGCTCAAGTCCTAGACTCTCTAGGCCTGGTGAAGACCATATTTGGCGACGACAATGTTATCAAGGCTGGCCTTGAGAAGTTTACTCTTAAGCTAGTTAGCGATGCCGTGCAGGAGATTGGTTGGGTGTTCTCGGAAGGCGAAGACTACCTCAGAGGATTACTTCGCAAGAGACTTCTGCTAAGTGCTGCAGCGAACGGCCATGCAGAGTAAGTCGCCCCTTTTATTAATCTATTCAATCAGCTGACCGGCGATTCAGGGTAACCGAAAAGGCCAAGTCGCTGTTCGACGCTTGGGCTGACGAAGGAACACCCTTGCATCCGAATTTGAGAACAGTTGTCTACCGCACCGCCGTTAAGGCCAACCCGGAAAAGGCCGTGAAGGCTCTCAAGAAGGAATGGTACACTGGTGCGTCCATCGACGCCAAGGAGGTTTGCCTGGCTTCGCTCGGCCATGTCCGCGATCCCGACCTCATCTCCAAGAGCCTCCTACCTTTCAACTGCGACCTATCCCCGCCGGCCCCTCCGTCCGAATCAGTACCCTCGGGTGACATGCACTCCCTAGGTAGTGCCTTGGCGACCAACTCGGTCGGACGTCCGATCCAGTGGAAGTACATGCAAGATAACTGGGAGAAGTTGACGACCAAGATGGCGAACCCAGTCGTCCTAGATCGCTTCGTCAAGCTTACGTTGCAGAAGTTCACGGATACCAAGTACATCGACGAAATCGACTCCTTCTTCAAGGACAGGGATACAAACGCCTTCGACCGCACGCTAGAGCAGGTCAAGGATGCCATCCGTGGCCGTGCCGCCTACCGTGAGAGAGATGCTAAGATCATCAAGGAATGGCTCAGCGCCAATGGCTACATCCAGTAAAGGAGAATCGTAAGTCGAGAGACGAGCAGGGGTTGCATACAGATCTCATGAAAAGTGTTCGTGGAGTGTTTAGGGGGGGCAGCATTGAGAGTGAATATGGTGTACGAGAGATGAAGCATAGTGAATAACACCGATTTATTATAATACCGGTACACACGGCCAATGCGAACGTGATAGTTCCATCATGAAGGCCTAATTTGAGTGTAGGACGTTGTACTTCGTACCAGTACATACCTACATGTACATGTATACATGCACCTCCTTTGGGAATGGCTTATGTAATACAGACACACTTAATTTGACGATGTCCGACCGTCGACAAAAACTTACCCTCTATCATTATCTAACGCCTAAGTACTACACAGACGAGGTACAGATGATATTGCTCAAACATCGTTGCTTTTGAACGGTTTCGCTCTAATGTCATTAATTGACGCTTCAACTTCTTCATTCCCAAGATTCAGCACCAGAGGATATGATTCCACGTCGAATTGGGTTGTGCAACCCCCAGAGCCTCGCCTACCAAATATAGTAGCATTGTGGCGTTAGCAAAACCTGACAAAATCAAAACCTGATAGTAGAGTCTGACGCGACCTCTAATGTCTGGCCCAATAGGGTTATGGCGGTTCAGCACCCGCGCGGAGGCCGATCATACTCAGTATGCAGGATGTGTAGGCAGATACGGCCAGCTGGGCTCGAAATCTGATCAACGCCGACAGCCTTACTCAACGTTTAACATCAGGCTTTGCACAAATTTACCTTATAAAATGTGTACAATTCCAGAATTGGATGCGCGAGGTATTTCCTACCCAGATCATTGCAGTATAACTCGCCATGCCTATTTCGTGAACAACACGACGAATCCCGCAGAATGAATGGGAGGACCACAAGCTTCAAATCCTCGAGTTATATCTTGATCGTGGACTTAAACTTGCTGGCCGCGATGGCGTCATTGATACGATGGCGAAAGAAGGCTTCACCGCCACGTGAGTATCCCTTGATATCGAGTTCAGCGGCTTACCGAACAATTCGATTAATACTTTGCAAGGATATCTCAATATGAACTACAGTTTCGGGTATGGAAGGTGCGCAAAAACATGAAGCGAGGTGAATGGGACAGAATCATCCAAGGAACGCAACGAGGAGGAGAAACAACTCAGATCACTCTCTCAGGTAGGGTGATCTCGGGCCCCAGGATCGAGACGGCCAGGCGCCGCTATAAACCCAGAAGGCCCCAGACAGGAGGATCAGGTTCGTGACATCACCCATATATGTTATATGACCTCTTCAGACTAAAGGATTTTGCATCTACGTAGTTCCACATAACGACGATATAGCTCAGGGAATCACTGCACCTCCCATCCCAACCGAGGGTAGACATACGTCCGTTGAGAGGGTCGCATCTGAAGCGATCATTCAACCCGCCGGGTTTGATAACGGAACCATTGACACAGCCACCCATGCAGAGATCGACGACTTCAACTTTAATGATGGCGTACAACTCCTTGAATTGACTAACGGAACCATTAGCACGCCATCTCATGAAAGCCTTAGTGCCTTTGACTTCTGTGTGGACATTACTGATCCAATACATTCGGTCAGCTTTAATCTCCCAGCGCAGGAACGGGTCGACTTAGCCTTAGAGACAGGTCTACCCCTCAATAATGGTCCCTTCTCTGTTGACTTACCCCCTTTCGACCTTTCCCCTGGATTCATTACAGATGTCATTGAGACGCAACGTCATCAAGTGCCTTTATCAGAGATGACCGACGCATCATTTGGCACCGCTGCAGAATGGACTATGAATCCTCTTTCACCAACCATCGCGCCTTCAGATCTGCTTCATACCGCCCATAGGCACAAACAGATATTGCCAAGGAACCAATTGATGCGACCACTACCTTCCGTTGAGATTACGGCTAGGGTTATAAAAGGTAATGGAAACAGAGCTTCATGACATAAGTTACCTACCGATTAGACATTGCATCAAAGCTAACGCGTTCAGGCATCCACAGCGACGCCCTTACTACCTCCGCTCGCGGCCCCGCGTCAGGAACCGTCGCTTTCAGTCTGGCTGGGCAATTCCTGGCCGATATATATGAATCCGTCCTAAAGACTAGGAGATCGATGGCCAATAGGGAACACTCTCCCGTCACCTTTCCACCAGTTCCCAAAAGTCTTCTCTCAGAAAACCTCTTAGTCGGAGAGGAACAGAATCCGTTTGCTCTTTTGCCGAACAGTGTCGAACTTGAAGCTCGCCTTTACAGCAGGCTAATTGCGTCGGTCATCAATGGATTTGCAGGCCTCGAGAACATGCCAGCCGCTGGCGTTCTAAAGTTCTTAAACAGACACAAGGCCACGCAATTATTGATGATCGAGTTTCTGGTCTCCAGCTCGAGTCCAGTGGCCAAATCGCTCGCTGAGAATATCTTCCAGGCAGCTTTAGAGGCCGATGATGTTGACATCGTCAAGTACTTGATTGATCACAGCAAGTTGGTTGACGCAAATGAGACTGTGTGCCATGATCACGGACGAAGGTGCACACCGCTTCAAAAAGCTGCAGTGAATCTATCCTTCGGGGTTCTCAGGCTTCTCATTAGTCGGAAGGTCGATGTAAATAAGTCCTTCTCAAGGCACTGTCAAGATGACGCGCTATGCCTGCTAGTTTCATACAGGTGTCGCCAACCAACACTTGACGACAGCTTCTTGGGTCTAGTCGACGTCTTTGTGGAGGCCAAAGCCCCGATAACAAAAAGTTGTATCCACAGTTCACTTGAGTTTGCTGACCCACGTCTTGCAATTTATTTCATCGAGAGGTTTGCTTCCCAAAAACCTCAAGAACTTATTTCGGACTGTTTTCTTCTCAAAAGTATCGCCGAGGACCTTGAGAAGCGGTATGCGACGAGCATGATTGAGCTTATCATAAAGAAGTGCCAAGAATCAGGTGGCGACTGGCCCTTGTATCGACTTTCTAGCCACATCAACCATGCTTTATACGAGGCAGTAGGACGTAGATATGAAAAGCTGGTGGGAATCCTGTTTCCATACACATCAGATCCAGGCTCGGTATTCCAAGCAGCAACAAAAACCGGGAACCCAGCGATAATTGACTTAATCCTTCAGATGAATCCTGGCTTGGATGGGGGGTCAGAGAGCAGCAGATCTTTATCCACCGCTCTCAAGTCTGGAGAGCAAGACTACCTCCGTTCCCTAGAAGAAAGGGGCGTACTCAATCATATCCAAGGCCGCCGCGAGCTCGCCCAAGTATTCACTACCGCTCTCGACACGGGAAACCTAGAATATGCAACTAAGATATTGGACCTGGACCCTGATTTAGGTTTTGTCGACGACAAGCACTTTGACATGGCTGCTGCCCTGAGTGCTGCTTTGACTCATGGTTTCGAGGATATTGCTTGGCAACTCTTAGCCGCCAGGGCCGGAACCAGTCTTTCGATTCCGCTATTACATGTCACAATAGAGAAGAGGAAACCAGACTTCATGAAAGCTATCATAGAATCCGGCGTCGATCACGATGTACTATGGGAAGTGGACCATGATGAAAGGCGAACGTCGATTCTAGAAGCCGCTATCGAATGCGGCGATGACTCAATCTTGAACGATATTTGGAAAACCTGTCCTTATGAATCTTGCCACTGCTTTCATGGCCTTTTGGTATTGGCATTCGAGAAGGGACGCATGGGCTTGTTCTGGGATATTATTGAATCTCATCCCGATCCTACCCGTGATTCGTATACCACCGCGGTACAACTTGCGATAGAGTATGAAGATATCCCATTTCTTGACGAATTGATTGCTCGTGGCGCCAGACTAGATGATGATCGCATACTATATTATGCTGCAGGGAATCATTTTTCAATGGTCGAGCCGCTCCTGGAGCGATATCAGAAGGCTTACCCGCAAGGAATTGCTGGATAGTATGCAACACCGAGAGTTCCTTTTCCCCTTTCTAGCTTGTCTCAGGAGTTGATGCTTCCTAATCGAACTGTTTAAGGAGTTGTTGCTCCTGAGGCACGCTTAAACTCCTCAGACCTCTTACTCGAAGAAGTAATTACTGACTCCCGTTGTTATAGTGGCCAGGGCTCTATTCGCGAGGCAATTCGTCGATACCCGGAATCCTCCAAATTGGTGGATATGTTCTTCGCCTTCGGCCTCATAAATGTCCATATTCTTGAAGGAGACAGGGAGAGCGAAGCACTACTTACCGCGGCAATCAGAATGAAAAACTCCGATGAATGCCTTATCAAGAGGTTACTCGATGCTGGTATCGACGTCAATAGCATTATAAAAGACCGTATATCATTTCGTGGTCCTGAGAGTGTTTGCAGGACGACCGCTCTGTTAGACGCCATCGAGATGGAAAGCATGGAGGTAGTTCAACTTCTCATTCAATATGGTGCGAAGGTAAACGAGCCGACGCGCTTCGGTATAGAGCAGACTCCTCTCCAGAAAGCTGCAAACCTCAATAACCTCCAGATCGTCTGTTTTCTGCTGGAAAACAGTGCTGACGCCAACGCTCCACCCGCAAGATTCCAGGGAGGTACTGCGCTGCAGTTTGCAGCCATCCATGGCAATTGCGAGATGGCGACGATCCTCATAGATCACGGGGCTCAGCTAGATGTACCCCCGCCACTGGGAAGATACGGGCGCTGGCCTCTAGAGGGCGCGGCCGAACACGGCCGCCTCGACATGATCCAATTCCTCTGGGATGCTAACGGCGGCCCCTTCGGCAATAAACAATGCAAAAAGGCCCTGCGGCTCGCAGAATACCAAGGGCACCTCGGCTGTCGGGACCTGATAGTCCAGTTGATGGCCGCGTCTACTACCGGACATGAGCGAAGTTCTTTGGGATGATGATGGTGTTGATACACATAAGAGATTATCGGAACATGTATTTCACTTTAGTCATGGGGTTTTGGCACCGGGAAAGGGAACAGCCCGGTTTGAGATACGCCGCGTCGCACTAGGCGCACGTCCACCTACCCGTACACACAAGATACTCGGCGCGTAAACAAGGAGAGCGATAGTTGGTACATTTCCTAGGTACGAATTATGATTGAATGATATTTTATCTCATACCAAGGCAAATAAATCTAGAAATACTCGAGTTAGTGCTATCTACTACGTCTACGAATTACGCGTCTCCTTATGATTTGATAAACATTTAACCTTGGCAGCGCGCCAATGAGTCTAAATCTCAACGAACATGCGACCCGAACCAGAAATCAGCGCTGACCTTAATCAATACTTCATTCATCTAGACATTAATCAGCCTCTCCGAAGTGAAGCAAGTAAAGATAAAACATTGTCTCGCTATCTAGACAACGCCTCCCGAGTCATCCATCCGTTCTAGCCACTCCTTTCGTTTAAACTGCCTACCTTACTCAAATTATACTATAAATGTCGGCAAAAGAGATAATTTCAGGTATCCATTATTAACCAACCTGTTCTAGCTCATAGACCTGCGAGTAGCCAGCCAGAGGATCACGTTTACGAAAACCAGACAAGAATATATAAAATAGTCGGAACAACAATCAACCCAGTCCCCTAGTTACGACCACCTTCTCATAGCTTAATCAATCCGAGTGATATAATTCAAGCGACAGGAGCCGATGAAAATGATCTAAGGAAAAGGGGTTCTTTGCAAAAAGGGGGTGGGCGCAAAAAGGGGCGTAGGTAGTTGACTGAGGTCATGTGACCAGAATTAAAGGGGGAGCTAGCCGAAAAACACCACCACTCATGAAAGTTAGCTATCTTCAACGCAAAGATACTGGACTTCCCAACATACGCCTGCTTACCTCGACCTGATACCAAGTCTAGTCTTAACCTGTAGGCGGGCAAGCGAGTGTTAGATCAAGTACTTCACTTCCCCTAGGCAAAATATCATCCCACATAACAGTCACACCTGAAGCCTTGCGCTATTAATTCACTCGAACCATGTTCATCTCGTAATCTCAACATCATTACCATTTACACCATGCGAGCTTTGGCGTCGCGTATCGTAAATGCTAAGGACTTTTTGGCTTTTGGTACATACAAACAAGGGGGGGGGGGGGGGAACGAAGCCTTCCCACCAACGGACCAAACCACGGGGGGTACGGTATGCATGCTCGTGTGAGAACAAAACCAACGCCAAGTTATGTCCACCTTTGCTTTTCCCCTTCCTATGAAATCAGAAGGCTGATCCCATGTGTTTTGGAAACATTCCTCCTATGCCCTTATGCCCTTTTTTTGCTTTTACAATTACCCATGAATACACACGTGCACTTGATAGAAACAAGTGCCGTTATATCGAGTTCCTCTCCAATACAGCCAGATGGGTGAGGTCTAGATGTAATGGAGAGAGGGAGGAATTAGCGCCATGACTGTCGAGCTAGAAGCGGATCCCGAGAGATGCGACAATAAGCTCGACGGACAAAGACACGGGATCGAATCCTCTACGACTCCTCGGCTCGTGGCCGTCCGCCACGTCCCATCCCGCCGCGACCGCGTCCGCGACCACGACCACGTCCCTCTCCGTGTCCTCGGTAGCCACGGTACTCCCCTCGACCACGTCCTCTCCAGCCTCCTTCACGGTTGTCGCGGGGGGGTCGGTTGCGCTGGACCTGATGGAATCCGTCATTGGCTTCGGTAGGAGCACGGGCCTAGACATTAGTCAGTAACACCGTTTAGAACGTGCCTAGTGTGACACTAGGAAGAAAATAAAGGTAAGGTATCACTAACCTCGGGTGGGTTCTCGGGCTGTTCGTCGGCCCAAGATTGGACGTTACCGGCCGATGCGGGAGTAGCGGTTAAGCCGGTCTCGGTTTCCGTCGGGTCCCGAGGGACCTTCACCCACTCTTCCTGGGAGACTGAAGCGCTCAAGTCGTTACTGGCGTCCCATTGGGACTCGGCCGCAGCATTGGCAGCGCTGTCGGTGACGTCAGCATTCTCAGGGACACCAGAGACTGGTGTGGGCTCGGTGTGGCCATTGGTCAATGGGGCCGTGGCGCCAGTAGTATCGATCTCGGTGAGGCCGGCATGGGCGACGGTTGGGTCTGTTCCATTGATTTCGGCGGTCTCAGCAGGTGCCTCCGTAGATTCGGTAGTCGCTTCGGCGGTAGCGAACTGAACAGCATGGGCCGAAGATGCAGACTTGACCAGGGCGTCTGCGAAAGGGTTAGTTACATAGGTACAGAAGAAAGTGACATCTCATGTCCACGCACATGTAGTCTGGAGCTCATCTCCGGTGACGCTGTACGTCTTCTCTTCCGAGCCTTCGATGAGCTTCACCATGGTAGAGACGGCATTATCGTCTCCCGAGTAGACGTTGAGTAGAACGCCCTCCAGAGCCATGTTCTCGTCCAGGCCAGCATCTGCCTCCTCCGTTCTTCGCGCCGCAGCCAGTCGGAGGAACTGCGACAGGACTAGCAGGCTGTCATGTTGAACCTTCTTGGCTTCAGCTGCAGCTTGTTCCTTGATCTCGCTAATCGCATCGACCTTCTCCTTCTCGAACTTGTCGGTCAGGGACTTCTCCAAGCTAGCCTTCTCGACGGCAGCGCGGGTTCGGTATTCCTCGTCCATCTTCTTGTACAGGGCAAGCTGCTCCTCAAGTTGAGCGAGCTGGGACTCCAGGTGGGGCTTCTTGAGGCGCTGGGCGCGTTGGTCGGCATTGATGATCTTAGCATTGACAAGTTCATCCAATGACTTGTCCTTGTACTGGTCGATTATGGGGTCGGTCTTAGAGGCATTGGTCTATGGGGAGGGATGGTTAGATCATAAGTTCCACTAAACGTTGGGCTACAACACGACGCATTGAAAGACTTACGATCTTTTTGTTCACGTTGCGAATGTTCCTAGAAGTTAATTAGCAAAAGGGAAATAACGTGAATGTGCTAAGGTCGAACTAACTTCTGAATCTCGCGGATGTAAGGATTCTCAGAGTTGTCGTCCTGTCCATCCTGACCAGTCACAGAGGCGGGCTTGTCGGCTGCAGACAGGGCAGAAGGGGCAGGAGATTCGGTACGCTCGGCCTTAGCCTTCTTCTTTTTCGCAGACTTGGACTCGGTCTGGACGGGAGGGTTCTGAACAGCAGAGGAAGGCATCGTGAATGGTCGTTAGCTGATCGTGTGCTCGAAGATTTGTTTTGGAGTGTTGTTTGCTCGACTTGGCAAGGTGTACAATTGGATAGGGTAGTCGGGGAGATATGAGTTAAATATATGCAACGATTCTCGCGCGCAATAAGTTGAAGAATTAGTTATAGGTTACGTAGGAGGAGTGTGCGGTGGTGGTGGATAGGTGAGTAGGGTGTAAGTAGGTATTTGGTCTTGGTCAAGTCAAGCTTGGGACGAAAGTGGATGTTGATTTCGGCGAGTGTAAGTTTTGGGTCCCGTCAAGATCGGAAACTTTTCAGGGTTGAACGCTTAACTATTAGGCCCCCAAGGGCTACCTTGCAAGGGCATTAGGTAGGGGCAGGTGGGTCTTGGGCAGTTGGGGTCCATGCGCACAGGTGGTTACGGGCAGTCTAGCGGCGAAACTTGCAGAAACCTCAGGAATTAGGTACAAAGTACCTAGGTACCTATCACAGGTAGAAAGTACCAACCGAGACTTATGTAAGATGCGATGAGATGTAATATCATAAATTCTTTGGTCTTATTCTCTCAATGTTATTTATTGTATATAACTACCGTCATTGTAGTTATGCTTAACATGGATATCTCTGCAACCCATGTATGTTTACCATAGTGTGCACTGCATGTGTGCATCATGCCAATGGGGCTCATACCTGACCTAGGCAGTCAGCCAGGCAGCATCGAGTATATCAACAAGACTGACTGTTAACGGATCCGACTAAGTTGTTATATCCACTCGTGACTTCACCCGTGACGTCCTGCGTTTGCCCTAGACAAGCAAGCATCTAGCAATTACGAGGTTTCCAAATGCAAGTACCCGCGCCCTCTGCTCATCAACTCATAGCATGGCATACCTCCGTTGTTCACCATTGGTTTCCAAGTCATTTGTCGAACTCGTGCAGTTTCATCCCTTGAACTTGGCCAGAGTATCCTTTGTCTACCAGTCAGTATCTCGAAGTTATGTCAGTGTCGGGGTCATTCATACTGCTGTAGCCTTCTTGACACTCCTAGCACTTATCCCCCTTTCCCCAGCTTGTTTCGCGTCGATGGCCGCCTCCTTCATAAGTCTGTTTTATCGTTAATCCCTATATTAAATTGTCTCATAATCAGGAGTAGAGGCTTAAAATCGTACGTTTGCATGAAGAGCACGTAGTCGAGGAATATCTGCGGCGTATCAAGTTAGGGCGCGTCACAAACGCGAGCTTAGAGATAAGGCAGCCTTACCATCACATCGACGTTCTTGCTGACATTGCACTTGGAATGCGCCTTCACAATCTTCTTCACCGTCGCCCTGGGGTACATCTTCTGCCCGGGAGCCATATTGAGAATTATCGTAAAGTCTCCTCAACCAGGAATGATGAATTTGTTTATTCTCAAAGATGTACAGACGATAAATTTAGGTTGTGACGTGAAGCCTTTGATTGTTGACTTTTAAAGATTGCAGCTGTCAACCCCACCAATCGGCACAAGCCAGGCATCGACAGGTACAGTACGTACCTTGGGAGCTTGGGCCAGTTCCCCACGCTTATTTTGACTTGCAGCTCTAATATCGAAAAAGGGAAGTCCAATTGGGGGGGTCACATGTCCGCATCAACTTCAACTCTCCATGAATCTCGACATCTGCAAGACAGACCGCTACAAATCTATCTCGCTAATCGATGAACCTAAATTTTTCGAATCGTGGTCTCGCCCTAATGTCGACATGCAAAACTTCGATCCATCTTTACCAAGAGGACAGAAAATAGAGATAAGAATAACAAGTGGTTAAAAAGGAGAAACACAAAAAGGGGAGAAGAGACAATATGAAGATGGAGCAAATGCATTCAAGTCTCAGACAACTACACAACACGAATTGTCAAATTTCCCGTCAGTCTGTTGCCTGCAACTGTATATACTTAGAACCACACCAAGTTGCCCGAGAGTCTAGGTTCACAAGTTACAAGTATGAAAGGATCAAGATGATGGGAAGGAAAGGCATACACAATGAATTGCCATATCCCCTACTCCACCCGCGTACAGACATCCTTTATCCTTCAGTCTCACAATCCCTCACTAATTATCAGTCTTTTCCCTCCCCATTACCCCACGAGCAAGCGCTCTTACTCCCACGAGCAAGCGCTCTTACTCCCGCGCACCCTCGTCAACAAATTCCATCTCTAGTCCATCAATGTTAAACACCTGAACCTTTCCATCCTTTGCCACCCCGCGACGGCCCTCGGCGCAGCAAGAGCTGTACTGTTCATACGCGAGCGGATTAGAAGGAGGCTATTATCTTGAAGTTGCCGATATGTAGGGTACGAAGCTATGTGAAAGAGAGGGCAAAGAGGAAAGCAGATGTATATGCAAGCCAAGGGGACAAGATATGCAGGAGAGTACAAATACTTACGGTACCGGAACAGCCCCCGTTAAGGCAGCCCGACGCCGAGCACACGAGACAGCCCGAGAAGCAGCAGTAGCTCTATAGTGGCGCGTGCCGAGTAGGGTAGTTGGACTCGGCTCTGCAATAGCGTGGCGAGCGAGATAAGTGGCCAGCAAGACGCCGGCGACAAGTAATTGCATGGTTCCGGTAGTTTACGTGATGTCAGCCTTATGGTTCGGGCTCGTGTATTAAGAAGGTTGGCCGATGGAGAGGTAGGTACCTCGTTTCGCGTAAAGTGGTCTACGAGACTTCCGAGCCAAGGGTGATGATAACTGCTGTCCTAGCGATACAAATAGAAGACCTACTATCCATGCGTTTTGTATAGGTTTTCTGTGTAATTTTTATTTACAGAAAACACGCAATAAGAGTTAATAGTGAGCAGTTGAATCAAGTGGATCATTCACTATATTCAAATCATGAGCGTTTGTCACTAAGTCTAGCAAGTCTGAGTTAATTGAGAGTTAGTCGACTTAGATTCAAGTCTACTCCAGCTAGGATTCAGTCAGTGTTTTACAGATAATTATCATCACGGTATCGAGACTTCTTAGGCATGGGAGTTCTAATTAATCACGACCATAACAAACCGGTTTACTAAATGAAGTATCTAGGGCGGAAGAAGACGTCGCATATCATTTATAGGAAGTGTTTTCGTAGACCTAGGTAGCTGACTCGATTCTTCGTATCCTCTAATAATTATTCATCGAGACAAATGTATACAGTACCAAGGTAGATAACAGACAACGCCCAGTGTCGGTAGCTATTACAATTGCGCCAAATAAAGAGGCAATATTACTTACCAAGTACACTGTCGCAATCGAGACTATTGCGAGGTTTTTTCGATTTCTTAGTGACAGACGACGACATATATATACTAAGATATCAACTTCGATTTTTTGGCCTGGGTTTATCTAATTCGATAGCCTAGAACTCATCCAAAGAAGTCTTTCAAGTAACCTAATCGTCATATACTATGGCGTGTCTGTAGAATTCACCCGTCGCGTGAAAACCATCTTGTTCCACTTTCTCCGTGTCGTGCCGCCCGCCGTTTCGATAACCCCAGCTGAGATGCATACAATCCTAAGCCGCCCTTTCAACGAGGCCTATGCGTATCAGAAGTGGCTCGGTCAGATGAGGGGCGCGATTGCCATGCGAGTGGTCGAGGCATTAGGTTTGGAGGCAAGCATTGCAGTAGAGGTCCTAGGACGTATCACGGATCATTCAGTTGCCTGGCTCGACCCTGCCCAAGCGCAATATGGTCTCCAACAGTTCGAACCAGAGGAGACAATGGTTGTTGGTGGAGCTGGCAATCAAGGTAATTATAGAAAGGTAAGCGTCCCGGATAAGTTAAAAGGCATATTGGGCTCAGAGGAATACGGGAAGAGAGAAGAAATTTTTATTATCCGAACTTTTTTCGTTAAAGATATCAAGTGTTATCGATCTTATAGAGATACAAAAAATTCATAATGCATTTATTTTAAATAATGCACTAAAGCCTTCTAATCGTAACTAGAAATGCAACGGAGTGATAGACAAGGGGAAGCAGCCTCACCGGGAACATACTGCATTGTATGGTGCCTAGAGTAACTCATGGCCTTCAAAATGTCCGAATAGGGGGCGGCATCTCATTTTGCAGACCACACTACATAAAAGCTACACCCTTCTGGTGTCTTTGGGCTAGCTACTTCTCTCCCCTAACAACTACCTAGGTATGTAGTAGGTAAAGTGCAAGATGATTCAGATAACACAGAAAGTAGAACGATGAATATGAGCTACCAGATACACGGAATCTTGAGTCTCTTTGGTGGTAGAATCTAAACTAGGCTAATCTTATGCAGCAACTTGTCGATTCTATGCGGCATTGTTCCTAGTCCCTGAGAGCTTCAAGGAGATTGGCATTTGGGAATTGCAACTTGGTAATTTTTCGTCAGTTGCCTTGTCGAGATTGTCGCATCCCATCCATAGTGACCTCCCATATCTTGAACTTCGTCCGGCACCTTGACGGCCGCTCGGTAGAAAAAGCTCTAGCCAGCAGTGCCAAAATAGTGATCTTCGCCAAAGTCAACACGACCTTTATGTCGCATTGTCAGGGGTAAGAGATCAGGGGCTACAAATCAGGTGATGACCAGCTTGGTAGGCTTGAAATGTGTATAAAAGGGCTCGAAGGACCCCGAGGATTGGATACGGTTCAGGCGTTAATAGGTCTTCATAGCAGATATCTACTAGCGAGCCTACGGTAAGGGTCAGGGGACTGACATGTCAGGAGGTCTACCAAGCTAGGTTATAGTCCCCCGCGGAACATAGTCGTTTACCCGATATGGCCTCCCTCGTGACAGTCTCTTCGATGCTTATGGTGTACCTCTCTTAAATGCATATGGAGGGAATTGCTGTTCTTGAATGCTACCTGGTAAACTTTGTAACGGTGTCTCGATGATGGCAAGTATGGCTTATAAAGGTAGCTATGAAACTATAGTCTTTAGCATTACGTTGCTATTGATATGTAGATAGCTGAGATATAATGTGGTATTTGACTAGAAATATTGAGGGTTGCTGAGTTCTGAAGGGTCTGTTATCGTGAGTATGGCGGGCCTTTCGCGTTGTGGACGTGTTCATGTTAAGAATGAAGGAGTATAATGTGAATGTAAAGAGTGGGAGTTGAAAGTAAAACATTGGAAATTGGTAGTCTGAAAGGTTGTGTGGGCTTGGGGAGGGAAAGCACGCTCCAGTAGAGAGCTTAATTCCTGATCATATGCTCTTTACTCTCACACAACTCAATACTAATCTATAGCTTAGTACAGTATGAACACACAGTATCACACTGTACAACTCACTCATTCAAACCTTCAGTTCTCTCAACCATCCCTCAACCGTCGTCATCTACTGACCCCTTATACGACATCCCAAACCGTCAACTATCTTAATAAAGAAAATGGCATCAGCGGTACCAACACCACGGCAATTCGTAACATCTCTAATAGGCAGCCTCACATCAACACCAACCCCATCTTCTCTATCTGCCGCCGCATCTAATAAAGGAGGAGGAAACCCCCTAAAGCTCATCCCGCCATCACACCGCCCTCTTCTCACCACGCTGTACGCGCTATACCCGTTGACTCTACTGCCTGCCCTGGACCTGCTAGACAGACGCCTCGCCACCCGCGTCATCATCAACCCGCCTAACCTCACACAAGACGCAGACACAAACCCAGCGCCCCACCCACCAGGCTCCTCAGAAACCCAAGCCCCAGGAGCAACAGGCAGCACATCCTTCTACCTAGTCCGCTCCGCCCAACCTTCACACCCACGGCGGCAAGGCGGAGCCTCATCATCCTCCTCCTCCTCCGGTGTATCCTACATAGTGCGCCTTAACGCATGGAACTGCACATGCGCAGCCTTCGTCTTCGCGGCGTTTCCGCGGGAGGAGTCGTGCCCATACGCCATCGACGCGACGGCAGAAACCGACCCCGAAGGTGCGGGGGAGTGGCAGTTCGGGGCCCTGAGCGCCGACGGCGTGGACGGCAGCGGCATCCCCGGCGTGCCGTGCTGCAAGCACCTGCTGGCGTGCGTGCTGGCGGAGCGGTGGGGCGGGCTGCTGGGCGGGTATGTGGAGGAGCGGGTTGTGGGGAGGGAGGAGGGTGCTGGGTTGGTTGCTGATATCTAAGTCCTCACTCACCTTACTCGGGTATGTATTTACATGTAAATATGTGTGCTGGAAGGCAAGGCACGCGGCATGATATATGATTAATGAATTTACGAAAATAACGAGCTGGTGTTGATTTACTGATACGTATGGCTTTGAAAAGGACCTGGGCTCATTAATTGTAGGTAGGAATAAATGAAGACTACGCAGACACTATGAATGTATAGTATCACCAAAAGCAACACTCGTAAGAATTAAAAGTAAAATCTTGCCATTCATCAGAGGTTCACTCTGATCAGTCTCTATTGATTAGCTGATTAACCAGCATGCATGCAAGGTCTCCTCTGACCTCGAACCTGTCCTTTGCTCCTAAAGATCTGGATAATGTACAGGGTGTTGCAATTGTATTTATCATCCCCTATTCTCACCAACGCCTCCTCTATTTCTTCTTTTCCTTCTCGGTACTCTTGTCGGACTCGGAGCCGGCGCCATTGATGCCGTTTTCCTTCTTGTCCTTGTCATCCTTACCGGCGGTCGCGGCGTCCTCCTTAGCCTCTTTCTCTTCTTGCTGCTGCCGGTTCTGGATCTTGTTCTCGATAAGGTCGTGGAAGGCCGTGATGGCACGAATCAGACTGCTGAGGTAGATGGCCAGGAGCTGGTCGTTGGTCTTCACGCTCATTGCGTACGACAGCTCGCCCACGTTACCACCTTTTCCGTCGACGCCAGGCTTGGGTGTCGAGAGGTTGGGCAGAAGGTTGAAGATGTCTTGGAGGTTGCCCAACACTGCATGGTTCACTGGTAACTTCCCGTCTTGGACTTTCTGGAGATATGTTTGGATCTCGCGTAATCGGAGATGTAGACCTTGTAGCGACTGAAGTTGGTTCGTGATGCGTGTTGACAGAGTGCCAATGGCTACATCGCGGATATCTCGAAGTAGGTGTTCAACACCGATCTCCTCTGCTTCCTCGGCCTCGATAGTGGAAGGGGTATGTACAAAAGTCTTGGATGTGGTCGTGCCATCCTATCCATCGTTTTATGTTAGTATGTATGCCATAGTAATGGTAGTCTAGAGTAACGTACGTCCTTAATCTCCTCTACTGCAAAGTACGCATCTGTGGGAACACCGGACTCCTTTGGTTGGACATCGATAATGACTAGTAGCGGGTTGGGTGTGTATCGCTTGAATAGCTCGTTGATCTCGAGATCGGATGCGCGTAGCTTGGGTCCTGAGTGATACCAGCCTATTAACTTCTCTCGGGCGTTGACCTTCTTGAACATGTCGTTCATGTTCTCGACATAGTTGTGATCTAAGAACCAAACCGTCGGGTCATCGTTGTCTTCTTCGAAGGGAACTACACAATCGAATTGAAGTTAGTGGCGCCGAACAAGGTGACGGGGACCGAGCAGGAGGGTTGGTGGATATAACTGACCAGCAAAGCTGTTGGATACTCGCACGTTCTTCCCATCGTTCTGACCTAGCAGTACACCAACCACTCGCTTTCGCGTACCCTTGGCTACCCGGTTGTAGTGGTCTACGACAGAGAGAAGGACGAGGGGGGCGACAGTGACATTCTTGTTTACGAAGGAAAGGGTCTCGGCGGTCGTAGCAGGCATCGTGAAGGATTAGAGAGTAGTGGAAATGGGAAATGTGGTAGAACAAGGCTTGCTACGAAAAGAACGAGACTTTGATGGTGGATGTGGAAGTAAAAGTTGACAAACAGATGATTGGGAAGGCTGTCGTATGTGTGAGGCTGCCTTCGCATACGAAATCTTGGGCGACCTTGGAAGCTTAGTTCTCTATTGGGCTAGTGCGGGATCCAATGCATCCTGCACGGACCCTCTCAAGTTCATGAGGCTGATATGATTCTTAATTCCACTCCCGAGGTCCCTTCATAGGTGCATGTGGCTGGTGATGTGGCTTAGGTCTAGCTTCAAGGTACTTAGGTACCTCCTACCTACATAGAGGTGGGCTGGGTGGACCAACTTGTCTCATTCAACAAAATAGGCGAATGAATACCAATGGTCAGATGAATTAAGAAAGGGACATCAACTTCACCGGTTCAATTCGCTGAATCACCCCGGCTGACTGAGGTATATTATCTATCATATTCTGACAAAGGACAATAGTGAATCCCGTGTTATCCGCTTGACCGAGTAGTAATCGCCAGCGATCTTGGCTATCACTTGTCACTGAACTGCAGACGTTCAGCAGATGAAACTTCATTAGTTGAGGTGTATAAGCAATTGGAAGCAAATATTGATATGCCTAAGAAAGGTCATCATAGAGAATATGAGTATGAAGTCTTTTTGAGCCATTTACTACCTATTTAATTCCTCAAAATCTACCACTCGATGTCGATTTCAAATGTTTTCTCGAGGTTGACGTTTGACGATGTTGACCTCGGCGGCCCAACGGAAAAGACAACGATCTAGAAAAATAGCCGAGCCCCAAAGAAGCATCTAACCCAAGTAGGTAAGGCTGAGATACCTCGAGCTAGGGGAAACGCAGCTACATTGAAGCAAGAAGCACGGGGAGTACCCACTCCTTACCGACGTACCTAGGATATACAATGTAGCACCTATAGGTCGCTGCAGCAGTGGGCAGTCGCAGGTACCCCCTCGTTACCCCCCAAACCATCCCAAACTCTCCAGGGCTCCCTGTCAGCCACTGGGGAGCCCCAATTCCCCCAAGTGGCAACCTAGAAGCTCCAATTTACCGACAACTATGTACTTCTGATTGAGCTTTTTTGTCGCAATTGAACTTGGCAACCTGTTCCTTGCTACCGGTACACTAGAATAGTGCATGTGGCTTTCCGGGCCAATTCGAGCTCTTAGATTCTTCCAATTCAAAAAAAAAAAAGAAATCCCCCGACCCCCGAACCGACCTCGCAGAAGAGAACTAACCCTTTACTACATATTTCTATCTCGCAACTTACTACGCTTCTTCCACTACTACTACCACCACCACCACCACCACCACCACCACCACTATCGCCTCGTCCCGTCATCTCCCGTGTCTTTCCTTTCTTCGTCTCTAGTACTTATATTCTTTTTGTTTTTGTTCGTTCCGTCCCTCTCTCTTTCTGCCTTGGTCAGGCTTAATTGATTCGCTCGAGCTCTTCAAAATGGGTATTATCGACGACGAGATGAAGAAGCTGCAGGACGTCGTGTCCGGGCTGGAGGAGCGCGTAAGACGTTTAGAGCACCGCCAGTCCGGCGACAGCATATCTGCCGACGGCGTGCGCATGATTCTCATCGGTCCCCCAGGAGCTGGTATGTTGCGGGAAATGTCTATTGGGACCGGGGCTATTGAGCCGCAGTCCATTTCTACGTGCAGCTTGCGCTGATTATAACTTGGCGATTTTCAGGAAAGGGGACGCAAGCACCTAAGATTAAGGAGAAGTTCGCGTGCTGCCATCTGGTGAGCTAATTCCCGCAGTGTACGCAAACCAACAATATTCCTGACGTTATGGCTAGGCCACCGGTGACATGCTCCGATCCCAAGTCGCTAAGAAGACACCTCTCGGTCGGGAAGCCAAGAAGATCATGGATGCCGGCGGTCTGGTCAGCGACGACATCGTCATCGGCATGATCAAGGAGGAGCTCGAGCATAACATGGAATGCAAGGGAGGGTACGTTTTCCCGTATGCGACATATTGCTCCGAGACAAACCTGACAGTGTCCAAGCTTCATCCTCGACGGCTTTCCCCGCACCGTCGCTCAAGCCGAATCCCTCGACAAGATGCTCTCGGATAAGAACCAGAAGCTGCAGCATGCTGTCGAACTACAAATCGACGACGCGCTATTAGTAGCCCGGATCACAGGACGCCTGATCCACCCGGCGTCGGGCCGTAGCTACCACAGCATCTTCAACCCGCCCAAGGTACCCATGAAGGACGACGTGACGGGCGAACCGCTAATCCAGCGCTCCGACGACAATGCCGACGCTCTTAAGAAGCGCCTCGTAACCTACCACGCCCAGACCAGCCCCGTCGTCGGCTACTACAAGAACACTGGCATCTGGAAGGGCATCGACGCCAGCCAAGAGCCCGGCCAGGTCTGGAAGAGCCTGCTCAAGATCTTCGACGGCGACAAGCCCGTAAAGACCGGTGGCATCTTGAGCAGACTGACTGGCCAATAGCCTTACCATCACTAACTTTGAACTCCTAGCGTAGGCAGCCTCTCAAAGCTGCCCTAGGTAGCTTCACGGAATAGGAGACAGGAATGTCGGTACGAATGTGAAAAACGAAACTCGTAAAACTCAACCCTCGAATGGAAGGCGTCGCGCGATTTGTATGTTGGAATGCAACGATGCAATGTGGGTATTTGGAGAGTCAAGGTACCTAGGCAGGTAGGCAGGCAAGGAACGGATTTGACGGAAAGGGGGAAGTGCGGCTGAAAAAACGGGCAACGCCATGGAACTCGGACGCGACTTGTATCATACCTACGACTTGCATGTGCCGTGTCGTTAATCTAGCCTTTTTCGAAAGACACCTTTTCGAATCCTGCGCTTGTGTCTCTGCTATCGTGTCACCGATGCAGTCTGACTCTAAAGTAGTTATGACTTGCTACGTACTGTGAATGAGGAGGTAGGTAGTCGACTTAGACTTCGTAGCGTCCACCCCTATTTCCCTGGCTCTTTGGCGCACGGCCGAAAAGGGGCGTGGCTCTGGGATTACATATTATAACCCCTTTTTTATTCAAGCCGCTTCTAATCCTCCAGCCGGGTTCTGCCGAGACGCAATGCCAAGTATACGACCGCATCCTATCCATACCTAATTCCTGAAACTGCAGAACGCTTACTTACCAACCATTGTCTTGACGGAGTTACAACAGCACTAGCGCACCTAGGTTAATAATCGGTAGCCTACTTGTTTCGTCACTCAGTTCAAATAGAGACGGGCGCAGTGAGCCACGTTGCTCAGTAGACATCAGATCCCTCAATCTCAGAACCACGGTATGTATATACCTAGGTACATATCACAGCAACCACAATACATTGCTTGCCAAATGCAAATCCAACCCCATTCAAAAAGTAAAGCTTCAATTCTCTCGTAGGCGCAATCCACCGCGCAGCCAAATACCTATAGCTGAGATACCTATATAGAAAAACGGGTATAGTCTAAGCACGCAACGAGCTCGTACGAAAGAAACACGCGTGCCGCATGCCATGCCATACAATCGATTCCATCATCAAGGTCCGTCCACACGTATACCATGACTGAAGGTGTATATAAAGAAAGTGTTCGGTCTAAGGGGGGAAGAGAGAAGGGAGTATGGGGATGGGGATGGGGATGGGGAATACCAACCATCCCAATGCTTGATAGATAGGGATGGATGGAAGAGAAAGTTCGCGTGTAGGTAGAAAGGAGATGTGGGAGAAGGTCGAGCGTAGTTCGTATTCGTATGTCCAACCCCAAAGTAATTCATCAATCATCCGGCACCGCCGGGAATGTCCAGAAGCAAAAGTGTGGGAAGGTTCACATTTCCAACCACAAGCCCATACCGATGTCATGTCATGCCTAGAGTTCCTATTTCCGAGGCGTAGCTATGTCGTTTGCGGTCAGCACCCAGTAAATCATATTTCAAAACACGGAACACGAGCCAGACACAATGTCACTTAGATATAATAGGCATCGACGAAGTCACTCACCATTAACCATCTGTCTTTGCTTGTTCAGCCAGCTCTTGGGGACGTCATGCCGCCGTTGCAGCACAACGTGGTTGCTCTGCAATCTGCCCGTGAGGTCGTACCACGCCGTAGTGATCATCGCGTTCTCGCGCTGCAAGTTCTTGATGATCTGGTCGGTTTGTGCCTAACAAGTCGTCGTTAGATTCCCGAAGCATTGCCCAGTTGTCACATGAGGATCCTCGTTATCACAAAACTCTAGATACATGATCGTGCCGTGGAGTACAAAGCCATCAGATATAAAATAAGAAACAATTATATCGCTATTTTTAAACTCCGAATTGTTGACGCAAGGAAATTGTTGGCCCGTCCCGTTTACCGGATTACTGATATCCTGAATATGTACGAGAAAGACTTCACATACCTTCTGAGCACCGGCTTCCGACCCAGCGCGGACAGCCTTCAAGGTTCGTTCCAGCTCGCGATTCTTGAGCTCCGACTGCTCGTATTGCTGAATTAAAGATGTAATGTCAGCGTATATGCGCTCATAATATGTTGGTCGAAAAATCTCAACTCCAGGTACGAGCATCCCGCCGGCTACTTGGCTTCGGCTCGTCCCGTCTGCTACCATAAGTGCTCTCAAGTATAGAGGCCAATGTTGCATTTGAGCTCGAGCTCGAGCTGCTCTGGGAACTAAGTCCCGAGATTCCAGAATGGCCGCTTGAACCCGAGGAAGATCTGCCGCCTCCACGGAATCCCGGGGGCAGCGAGACTGGACGATCAGGGGTGCCGTTCGAGCCATCGCCTTTCACTTGATAAGAGTAGAAACCGCCCTCGGACTGTTTCCGCTTCCCGAACCAGTCACCAACAGCACCCCAAACTGATTGATGCCTGACATGAACCCTGACGACATCCCTGTCGTCATCCTCGCTGTCGCTGAAACTCGAACCAGCAAGAGATGGAGATACGTTAGAATCTCGACTCACCTGCTGTAGCTGCTTGTACCGCGTCCGAAGTTTCTCCATCTTCTCGGATTGTTTGACGCTATCCGTGTTAACGGTTTGCCCGTCTGCGGCTCTCTGTAGCTCGCGGTTAGCCGCTTCAGCTTCACGCCGGAGCTCGTCTTTCTCGATAAATGCGGTCAAGAGCTGCGTTCGCTGAGCTTCGAACTCATCCTTCAATGACTTGTGCTTCCTCCTCTCTGCTTCGAGCTCCGCACGAAGGGAAACAGCGAGCATGCCGTCGGTTCTCTTCAGCTCAGCAAGAGCCTCGAGGCTAGACTTCTCCACGGCGTTGACTTGTCCCTCGATGTTAGCATTACCCCTGGCGAACACGTGTCTGAAGATGATCTTACAATCACCCCGTGACTCTAGCAAACTTCGCTCTTTGTCGGCAAGTTCCTCGTTCGCGCATACGAGCTGTCTCTCTAGCTGTTTGGTACGGTTCTGCTCGGCGAGGACCTGAGTCCGCAAATTCGAATACGCCTCGTCTCTGAAGTAGTTTGACATCAGCCACTTTGTGTCCGGTGCTAAGTCGTAACAAGCTTGGATAGCCTGGACTAACCCATCTTTGCCCATGTTCTGGATGAGTGCATCGAGCTGATGTTGGCCGACGGTATACTTCTCGAGGACGTCGTTGAACTTCTCCTGCAGGGTTTGGCGAGAAGCGCGAAGATCTTCCATCTCCTGGATGAGCTGACCTTTCTCCGTTTCTGTCCCGATGCTGCTTTTAAGAACAGCATTCTCCGCTTGGAGACGCTGTACCTCAAGATTTCTCATTGATATGGCGTTGCTAGATTCGCTGAGTTCATCATGAAGGGTGGTTGGGCGTGTGCCGCTCAAAGGGGTGCTCGGAGAGGCCGAGGGGTCATGCATCATGATCTTCTCCTGGAGATCTTTTACGACTGCCTCGTCTATCTGGCTCCGGGTCTGTAGGTCCTCGAGGCGCAATCTCAATTCAGTATTCTCCGCCGTATACATCGTCTTCTGATTGTTGAAATTAGCAATGTCGATTTCATATCCCTGCATCTTGGCAGCGTAAGCCTCTATCTCTCCCTTCAGAGCGTCTACCCGCATCGTAGCACTGTGGAGCTGGTCCACGAGTTTCGCCGTGTCGGCTCTTTCGTTTTGGAGTGTCTTGAGGTCAGCTTCTACTGTCTTCATCGATTCTAACTTCTTCCTCAAGTTGTCGGCCATATTAGCTTTCTTGGAGAGATCCTCGTTCCTAGAACGGAGTTCTTGGTTCTCGTCAGCCAAGGCCTCAGCCTTCTGCGCCACCAATTCAAGACGAGCTTTCTCTTTTGAGAGCCGGTCTCTCTCCTCAACTAGGTAATTTCTCTCGTTCTCTAAGTTTGCGATAAGTGCTTCGTTCTCCTTCAGCTGGCGCTGAAGACGATGCCTATCGAAGTTCCCAGCTTCCGACTCGATTTGCTTTTGGAGCTGTTCGTTTTCTCCTTGGAGGTCTTCGTGCTTCCTCAGGAGCTCATCGTAACTGTCCTGGAGACGGTCTAGTCGCATCTTCAGTCCGCCCGCTTGCCTTTTGGCTTCTTCGGCCTCGTGCTGGAGTTGCGCTATGGCAGCTTCTTGCGCAAGTTCGTCGTCGAAGTCTACATTAGTATGACCTTGCTCATGGCCGCTATCGCTGAACTCTGCTACCTGTCCCAACTTCTCCCCAGCTTCGTTCATGAGCCGATAAATGCCCAGCTGGTACTTTTCCTCCAACTCCCGAACCAGAGGTACGTAACGCTCGTTTCCTTCGCAGTAACAAGCAGCAAACACGAAGAGAGCCATTATCTGGTAGTAAGTCTCGGTCGTAAGCGGGAGTTGTGGAGACGAGTGCTTGCTAGAAGCGCGAGACTGAGAAGACGGAGATGTAGGAGTAGTCACCTCAAACATGCCTGCCTTGCTAGGCTCCTTAGCTAATGCCTGGAAATCGATCCAGTTGAACATCGGCTCGACTTTTGGACAATCTCGTCTCGCGAAGTCTTTCAACCCCATGTGGATGATATGTAAGTTCCGTCTTCTACTAGCAGATACATCGCCGTCGGTCGAGGACGAGGAATCGGCAAGGCTCTGCTGGAATCTGGCGGGATTGTATTCGGAGTCTAGGACTTCGAGTAGCGCGGAGAAAACAGCGCCGTCCAAAAGATCGTCAGGTTTCTTTACTCTTAGATCTGGATCGCGCCCAGGTAGTAGTTGTACAAGCATCAGGTCGGCCTATCAGAATACACTATGTTAGCGGTTGATGTACAGCAATCTAAGACATGGAAATGGAAACGGGATGAAAGCAATAAAGAATTAATATTACACACCCATACAAGCAAGGCCATTTGCGTGGCCGACGAGGTAATAGACGGGAGCATATCGGCGGTTGGATATTAGTTCGAGATACGGAGTTCCGTCTGTCTTGTATTAGAATTACTTGACGGGACGGCAGCTAGCTGCTCCAGTCAGTTGTCATTTAACGATGGAAGGAAATAGGTGCCGAGTGCAGACGTAGTCGCTCCCGGATGATAGTAGAAAGAGAGTAGTATGAGCCAGTCGACGTTAGTCCGTCAAGAACTCATGCTGTTGGATGCGACTCGGATTTGCGGATGAAGGGGAAAGAAGTACGATTTGTGGTGAACGGCGAGGTTACAAACGACCGACGTGTTTCATTGTGTACAAGACTAAATGAGGGTTGTTTAACTCATAGCAAGGCGCATTGTCCTGCGCAGTCTTTATTTTCTTCCTAACCAAAGGAGCTTCGAAGGGATTGTCTCGATGTTAAAAGACGTAAGGGTGTTGAAGATGGATAGTTAATAAGGTACATGTACCTATACCTACAAATGTGCCCATTAATTGGTAACGCGCTAAGACTAGTAGCTACATCAGCTAAGTGGTCGCTGGGTCACTCGGCACGGGCCCTGCGGGTCGCTCATATCGATTAAATGGTAAGCCCACCTAAAGGGGTGAGGACCGTGCTGTAGCTCCTGTACTTACAGGGATGCCGCATGCGTTAACGCACCTAAAACCGCATCCTTCTTGTCCTCCGTCACCACCTGGGCACCTGCATGTAAGGTACCAGAGTCACTGGTAAGTACACGTTCCTCAACTCCAATCTTGTATCAGAATCCCAACATTACTCTCAGTTTGGTAATTGATAGCCAGACATATTCAATATTATTAGTAAGTCTCCAGAGAGAAGATTTACATAGAATATAACATTACTCTACTTATGTATGACATTGTGTTTCTCCAGTCTATAGCACAGATACGTAGGTAAGAACATTTGAAGTTCTAACCCTTTAGTGTGTCAAGGGTCACAGAACCAACTCATAGTGTACGTGGACTTGCAAACAATACTTTCCCGCCTATCAAAATCATGTCAGTAAGTGATATTGATTAAATCATCACAAGTCGTACATATCTCTTCGAATAGAGACTGGCGCAACTACGATGATCTACCATCCTGAACACCTAAGACGAACGCAACAGCGTTGCATCTTAGGACTCCCGTTTGTTTCAAGCCGCAGTCCGCCCCACAAAAGCCACGATGTAACGCGATCAGACTATGCATCACAGATCACAGGGTACTAAGTACGTAGAACGGGTTTCTATAACAGGTTAACTACTATAATTCACCTAGTCAACCCTTTCCAAGCAATGGTATTGTGCGCAAGGGAGTTTTTGAAATAGGGGAGCCTCCCTAGCCATCTGTTTGTCTGTTATATTCCCTCGATATAACAAGTGACCACTTGACATTTTAGAGTTGAACGATCATTTCTCCGAGCCCAGATTTACAGCAACTAGGCATAGCAAACATACTCCGCGTGAATACACTCAAAGTTATACTAGCCCAAGAATACGGCTATGGGGTGTGAGTATCGGAACATGTCAATAATTGGGTTTCTACTTCTCGCTGAGATGGTGGCATATGGCTTATTCGGATTTTGGCTTGTAGAGGCGAGGAACAAAGAGGATGGTAGCTCGCTAGATCTTGTGGGGCAGATGAATACCCATAGAACTATTTGCTATACTCAGCCACTTTGCTATAGAATCGGGCAGCCAGGAGGAGATAGAATATACTAGTAAATTTCGACAGAGGACAAGTCCTTGTCAATCCCGATGACAAGAACCCTAAGAATTCCCTGTGGGCTGGCTCTAACACTAGTTCGTGTTGACGTATCGCGAGTTGCCGACACCCAAGTCACTTTTCATAAGACGATATACAGGTAGTCACCTCCGATGCTCTCGGGAACTCGATGCACTCTGGAACGGTCTTAGTACTTCGTTGGTTTTAATGCATATTGACCTTGCTACTCCGAGCCGTCTCTAACAGACCTCGCGTTGCCAGAGTAGATGCTCGGCCGTCCCTGAATACCTTTGAGCACAGCCGACACTAGGCGCACGCCAGAAGCCGGGCCACTTATACCGCTACTCAGGCTCCCAAGATGCAGTCGTCCATCGAACAGCCGGAATCGCCTGATCGTATCCCCGGAATCGGTAAGCAAGCACATATACGAAGGTTAGGAGCAGTGGGAAATAGTAATATTCCCTATGAGCACGAACACAATAGCCGCCCTAGTGACCCATTCCCTCTAAAACCAAAGCATACAAAGCGCCCGAAGTCCGTAATCCAATAATTCAACCCTTTCCGTTCGTCCATTTTTTCGTGTCATTATTTGTCTTTAATCCCGTGTCCGTCTCATCTGCCTGCTCGCCTGCCTGAGGGACCATCGTGCGGAATAGGGGTATTGTGCGGGTCGTCCGGCGCCTTGAACATGGATCTGTCGCGCGCCGAAGTTGTCGAAACACGTCGTTTAGATCTCGTTGGAAGTAGAAATTTCGACGACCTGGTCCTCCTCGATGACGGCGTGGAACTCGGCGCCCCATGCCGACACCGTCTCGATGATCTTCTGCGGCGCCTTGGCTGCAAAGCCTCTGTTGAGATTGTCCTGTTAGTATACCTATCCATCGTCGCAAACGCGTGACATATCGCATCCACTTGTACAATCGACATAATGATAAAAGCGGGCAATGGAGACGACGGAAGAGGTAGGAATGATGCCTACTTGATGAGCTGGTATTCATGAGTAATTAAACCCCCCGCCTTTTGGATGTCATCCTTGGCGCGGTTTACGATGTCGTCAGTGGTGTCGCTTGGGAAGCTGACGATGATAGACTTCTGGATGTCGACAGCAGAGACACCCTGAGCAACAGCGAGCGCTGCGGCGATCGTCGCGAAGAAACGCATTTTCGGGAGGTTGAACGGCTTGTTCGAACTAGTGGAAGTAGAATGTACCTAGATGTAGGTGCCTGGTGTAGCGGATCGGAGATCGGATCGTAGAGTGAAGCGGCGAACAAAGGATTGTTGATTGAAAGATTACCGAAGACAAAGTATTCTGAAGAAAACCAAGTCTTGTAGGAAAGTTGAATATGTCTGGAAACTAATATGAGTTTGGGTTGAAACAAGATGAATGGTGACAACTTGGCGGTTTGACGTTGGTGTCGATCATCTTATTAGATGGTCCTTCCCTGGTCTTCCCTGATCCTTCCGCATGGACAAAGTCTGGGGACCCGCGAAAACTCAAATGGGGTACCTATTATTTCTGCAATAGGCAGGTGGTGGGGCGATTTACCTACCGTACCACCAATGACGTGCCACGCAACCACTTCGAAAAGGCAGTTCGGAGATTCCCATCAGACATGAGTTGAACATGTGATCTATCTTTGTCACCTATTCACTTATGTTCACAGTATACTTGTTTTCTTCGGCAGTGTGGGAATGTACGATTACATAATGAAACTATACTATAAATTGAGAGTCAGAGACTGTCAACTTTGATTGAAAATAACAACAACTTATCCCCCCAAAGAATTTATGACAAATTTTGTGCATGTAAGACATGAGACAAGACAGAAAATAAAGAGCCTCCTTTATATGTATATCCCTCGCTAAATAAAGTCCACATCGTGACGGCCTAGTCAACCTCCTTTTTGATATCAGCCGTCGCAGTAGGGGCTGGTAGATAAATTCGAGTGCTCTGGTATGTCGACATCCCTTGCAATCCACAGGGGCCGCGAGAATTGTTGTACGTATTGTCGTATGGTGAATATGTCGACAAGGACAGAAACCCTTAGATAATAGAGGCAAGTGGTGAAGCTATCCACACACCAGCACACAGTATGTAGGTCTACCCCATATCCGGTAGTCCGAGAAGTCGAATCGTTTACATGAACAGATCAACGTCACCGTCGGTAACGCGAGGTCCCACAATGTGGTTTTATACCTCATGAGGTGTTCGAACTCCAACATGACGGCGTAGTTGATTGGGCGTCTAAATATATTTTTCGGGAAGGGACAGTACTGAATAGCGTATACCTCTTGAAGCTTCGGGAAGACGGAAGGGTCTAGAAGCGAGTATGTGGTATTATAACCACCTTGCGGCGCACAAAGGCATGTGACGAGCCGGCGAATGAATTTGCGGAGATGCCGGAAGCAGGGGTTCTTGTTCAAGTCCGATTCCTCGTTCGAATCGATATTCTGGTGGATATTGACGACGAAGAGTGTATGTCTTGCGATTTCTTCCCTTGCCTCCCTATTGATATGGAAGCATCCTGGTACGGGTAAAAAGATCTTGTCCGACTTTTGAAGAGACAGATGCATAATAGGCGGCGCTGCATACTCCCAGATTATGTTCCTTATTTCTCTAGGGAGGTCTGAGAAGCCACGCTTTGGTTCGTCCGACAAGCTTGATACTTGACCTGACCGAAGGCTTGAAAATGAAGGCTTCTGAGTGAAAGCATCGATGACTGCTTTACCTTTGTCCATATCTGCTGTTGGTAGTTTGAACTGGGATAAATGATTGATGTAGAAGCGTGTTGAGAAGAGTTCGCAATTATGCACTTAGGGGTAGGTACCTAGGCAGACGGATATGATGCGAGGGACGTATTGATCATATAAATACTTCAAATGGTGGTCCCTCTAGTGAAGAGTATACTTTTCTCTATTTGAACTCTGAAGCCTCAAACAAATTCTCGTCTAGAGTTAGTGCTAGATACTATCGGAACTTATAAGTTGAAACTATTGACGCCTCTTTTGTAAAATAATATCCCTAACCAAAGTAACGGAGGCTGAAAACCCATGAAGACAATACTTTGTCAGGGAATCTGAGGGCTGCAGAACCCACCCCTAGGAGGACCTAACTCTGAAAAATAGCTGCGGCGAGATCCGTTTGATGAGTTCAAGAGTGCTAATGCTCAGCAAGATTCACTTGCATTACATAGGCATATTCTAGAAACACCATCGCGCCCTCATTCCTGACTGTTGCTAAGCGCTTGTGATTCTAGCCTGTGGTGGTTTAACGTTTATGTAGGCTTCGTAGTTAGAAAACGAAAAGAAAAGCGTTCCTGTCATGGGGAGACAATCCCAACCGTCTCTACCATGGCTATGTTCGAACTCGCTAGAAAACTTTATCTTGACCGCGAGGGCTTTTTCTGGCAGAGTTGACGAGAATGATGCGCGGGGAGAGTATAGCAATACTAAAGGATTCGTATAACTTCGGCAATTATCCACTTGAAGACGGCATTGCCCTACAGCGCGCTGGGAACCGTTATCGTAAGTGAAGAGTAGACCTCTGCATGAATATCCGTCGTCTTGATAGAAAGCTTGGACATAGCTGACATTATCTAACGTAGCCCACGAGACGCACATGTTTCGTGGTAAAGGACCTGCTGGAGGATGTTGATACGGAATACTCTGGCTACTTGTATCATCTTTGTTGGAGTATGGAGAGATGATAGAGATCGTCCCTAGCTCGGCCTTATGGTATAAAAGCGTCGACGGAGGTGCTTTCGTGTACAAGAAGTCTTGATTGCTTTTGTATCTCCCGACTAGTATATCTCCGGCCAATTCTGTTCGGAACTTTACTCTCGTCAGAAGTTGCTCAAGAAAAGACATCTATGCAGACATACCAGGAAGCAAGGCCTGTCAGTCGTGAAATATTCACCGTCTTGTTTCTCCAGCTGAATACCAAACGCCACGATCTTATCATTTGCGGAGAAGGGAATGTAAATCCATGAGACGTCTTGTTTATCCCAGAGGCTATTGTAAGTAGGTTCCGCACAAGGCAACGTTGGCGTGTGAGCATGTATAGCATGGATTTTATCATCGTAGACGAAAAAGGTAAGGCCAGTAGTTCTCTTTAAACAGATGGTTGAAAAACACATGGATCCAGCGATTCTCGGAGGCGCAATAGGACAGTCTTCTAACCTAGGCGGAGTCGGTGTGTCCCAGATACTAAGTCCATTGCCCAGTTCAGGAAATAAAAGACGAAGAAGGCCATTCTACAGATAGTTAGCTAAGTAGGGGCACGTAGGAGTTATATGTGCCTACTTTAATCTGTGCAGTAGCATCCTTAAATAGGCTCTCGTTCTCGATGATAAACACCAAATGATCGAATCGCACCTCACAATATGGAGGGTAGCTAGACAGTCTCTCAACTTTATTGATGCCAAACGAGTCGATTGTCACACGAACGACAGGCTTAGCCTTTGGATCCGCTGTGAGTATCGGCTGACCTCCGCGTTCCCACGAATCAATGAGAGAGAAAGTAACAGAGGTCAGAGCTTCACACGGCATTCGGGACACTTGGGCCACAAAGTCTAGTATACAAATGTAGCGCCAGAACAGGTTCGATTCCGAATATTTGCGGATCATGTCCCAAAGTTCCCGTGGGAACGACTTAAGCCGATCTGAATTAAGCATATCGGCGGCCGGTCCGGCTGCGGACTCAATGGTAGGTGTCATCGGAAGGCGGAGAGGTGGAGCATCTCTCCACGGATAACGCCATGCTGTCGCTACCCACAGCCGGTCTAGAGATTGTGTCGACTGATATTCTCGCATGAAAAGTTTGAAGCAATCCAAGTGTAACGTACATGCCTCAGGTGAGTCCATGCAATTATAACAGCGGGGATATCGACAAAGCCAACCGAAACCCGGTAATTTCTGCGGATGACCGTAAGAGATGAATTTGCTCGAGACCGTCCGAACTCTGAACCCCGTTGAATCGCCATTACCAAGAACTATAATTTTACAAGTTAGAATGCGTGGTAATTAAGATGATATAGTGGTAAAAACACGTACTTGCAACAAATGGTACATCCGACATCATATCATAACCACAGATGCCACACTGGGGCTTGAGCCCAATGTAACCGAACCCTTCGGAAGGCATAACTATTGTGGTCGGGTGAAGCAACAGAATGGAAAATCCCTACACTTTAAATCATCTAGAATTTGAAGGTTATCTTAATAGGTGGCGGTGGGCAACCATATTACTTGCCTGCTTGATGCTGTTGGTTGTTGGTTCATTCAACAAATCACGTGGCTTATGATGGGCCGTACTTTTGAACTAGGATCCACTTTACCGGATGAGGAATCTTTGCGGAGTGTTAGTCGTTAGTGCCTTCACCTCGGAGGTGGCAGTGCCTATTCCTCCAGAGCCCCAAACGGGACTGGGCACTTAAGGGTCTAAATCATGGAAACAAACGAATCAGACTTCATTTTTATATTTCGCTAGGTAGGTACCTACTATCCAATCGGAGATCCCTTTCTCGTCCAACCGGGCCGGCCGGCACGCTATCTTCACACCCCAATTCAGCTGCGCATCCTACCCCCTTCTAATAAGCTTGCCGCCTTTAGAGATGGGCCCAATAGCATAGGATGCTAACATCATACTACCTAAGCCCTTCGTTTCAACGGCCTCGTTCTCGCCGGTCCCTACACCCGCCGTATTGCCCTCCACATGGGACGGGGGCTTCTATAGTGCCACCGGCGCCACCGCGATCGATTGGGTTCTGACAAGACCGATTGCCAGGTATGGGACAATTATGGCTAGTTTTGGCAATTTTATAGAGGAAATTTCGGCATCCGCAAGTATGTAGAACATCATAGAGCCGAATTTCACACATGTCGTAATCAGACTTGAATGCCGTTAGACTTATATGGTGTGCTAGGTCGGAGCGTTAGATATATAATAAGGGCACTCGTTAGAGGAGTATGACTTCTGCGTAGAGTATGAGGGTTGACAGTGAAGGGAGACAACGATATTGACAGAGGAACGCGTGGAAAAGCCACTGTACGCAAAGAAGCAGACTGGTTGTGCACATATGAAGATGAAGCTTGAGATAGACATAATATTCACTCGAATCAACGAAACCTTTTATAATCATTGACTAGAGAAGAGGTCGCGGCTTAGATATCCTAACTCATTGCTCGTAACATTCTCCTCAAGGTTTTTGGATGTCTGTTATGGCCGCTGACCTCAACCTGTATCACCGACAGCCTTTCATACCCTATGGTTATGAGAGGGAATCTATCTGTCCGGGTTCGAAGAGGCCATATGAGCTCTCCGAACTATCATTTGACTGATATATTGCCAAGTTGTGGACTCTCATTCGCAGATTTAAGAAGAGGATAATGAACGAGCGACCTTGAGAGTGAGCTTTCTACACATCATGCCCTAGTGATACACAGCGTTGAAATTGGGTTGGTGAAAATATCTGCTTCAACTGTTCAGAGTGAATATGATGAGTTTTATTTGGCCCATTGCGGCACTTCTGTAAATTCTGTTGGTTTCATATATCATTTTGTATTATTACACTCGGCCAATGTTAATTGCGGCGCAAGTTAGAACCAACAACACAGCCATGGCATCGAGGCAGCCCATCTAATGGGTACCTAGTAGGCAACATTCGTCAACTATTAATGATAAACTTCCCCCTTGGTTTTCTTTGAAATACTAGTTGTGATTATCCAAAACAAGCACTGAAGGTACAATAGCGTTATCTTGATTATTATGGGCAATCCAGCTTCATATACCAAATTTGTACCGCTTATACTTCCTGCTATTATATTCAGGTACTTAGATTAAGTCATTTATAAGGCCGTTTGATGATAAAGACCCGTGAATATCTACTGTGATAGGGCTATTGTAATGCGCACGTTTAGTATGGAATCTTGCGAAACGGAAACGATCTTAAATACCTACCTAGGTACCGGTATGTTTAAGTCTTTTCGACTGGGGCAGATTTATATCGTGTTTATGGGGTAGGATAGGAATATCGGTCTGCTTAGAGCGCATTTAGAGAATGTATGGAACAATAAGGCTCGATATAGGTACTTATCGTCTCTCATTTTCATTATCACTACCTAGGTAGTTACCACTTATAGAATTATCATATAACAGCAATAATTAGGAAAAAATTGACAATTGCTATCAATTAATTGATCTGAATCTTCCCTAACTTTAGGTTAGGTAGGCATGGTCACGGGCCTGCAGGGCATTCTATTAACCAAGGCACTCAGATCTCATCGTCTCATTGTTGTGTGATATACATTTTAGAGAGTTGCCGTACAGCTGTAGACGGATAGGCAAGTAAGATATTACCTGTCGCATACTATACTTGTCGCTCTATACTATGATGTTCTATCTAGCAGACATTTTGCGATGTACATCTACGTTGATGAACAACGGTCCACTGTGATATTAGAACTGAGACCTGAGTGTACCATAGGGGCTACAATATGACTACCTAGGTACCTAGCCTTCCATGTAGTTTCTAGGCGGCAAGCCAAGTCATATAACTTAAATCGGTAGAGACAATAATTCAGAGAAACCATAGCAGCTATAACGCTGAATATGTTATTGTCATTTTCTCGGTAACAAAATCACAAGCGCTCACCAATCAAGTGCAGCCAAAGTCTCCCATCCAGCCACAGCACTGCCTCCTAGCCTGCTGGATTGACATGCGGAATAACCATAAGCACCGCCCTTTTTGCTTTCGTGGTCGACTTTTCTACTATGCCTCGCAGTGGACGAATCTGCCAGGCTGTCGGCCTATAGGACCATTAGGCTCCCCTGTAGGGGCTGAGTGGGTTTGAATCTCCATCTCTCATGATAACCAAAAGGGTGTATCGATCACATCTACGACATATTATCGAAGGCAAACGTCTCGCTTTTAGTTCTCCGACCAAGCACTGAAGACAATAATGGATCCATTTAGCTCACTGAGCGTTGCTGCTGCGGCTATACAGTTCTTTGACTTCGGTTTCAGGCTGGTCTCCGAATCATATCAAATTTATAAGTCAGCCGAAGGTCGGACGGAAAATACGGCGCTGCTCGAGAGCGCGGCGACGAGTTTGGATGCGTTGAGCGCTAATATCAGCTCCGCCCTCTCTTCGCGTGGAGTCAATAGTGCCAATGATGCTGCTCTTTATGAAGTGGCTAGATCATGCCATTCTACGGCCGACCAAATATTGGACACAATTAAGGACTTGGACCTTGATTTCGAGGGAAATCGTGTCGTCCACAGTATGGATGTACGTCCCGTGGATGTAGCTCTAAAGACTGGGCGGAGAAGAGAGAAACTCGCAAAATCAGAAGACAAGCTCAAGAAGCATAGGGATGACCTGTTGATTCATTTGATGACTGTGTTGAGGTAAGTTGATCCCAGTCTGGTCTCTGATTCTCTTCTCATTTCGCACCCTTACCGAGATTCTAGTGATTACCAGTCGAGCTTTTCGCGAACCCTGAAACAAAGTAGCGCTAGACTACAGGTCTCTCATAACGAACAATTAGCTGCTATTTCCAAAACTACTCAAGATATTCTACGACGAATTGAGTTGTACTTGTCAGAGGATGCATCGGCCCGCACGATTCTTGTGAATTAGAGTGCGGCAAACACGTACGGGCATCCTAGAGAGGCGCGACATCTCCGAAACGGCAGAAGGCCCTTTGAAATCAGTTGCGACTTGTCTAGATTCTATGGTGTCTTCGGGTGGTCGTGTTGCTGCCGAACAGGACGTCATAAGGGGGTTGTACTATGTCGCGATACCAGAACGACAAGAAAGCATCGTTGATGCGTATGCCAAGACCTTTGGATGGATTTTCAAAGGCGACTTAGATACAGAGAACAGAGATTATCAGGCAAACTTTCACGAATGGCTGAAATCGCAAACCGGCTTGTTTTGGATCTCCGGCAAACCAGGCTCTGGGAAATCATGCTTGATGAAATTTATAAGAGCTCATCCTGAAACGAAGAAGTGTCTTCTGTCGTGGGCTAATGGCCTGCCCTGCATCATATTGAGTCACTTCTTCTGGCCCTCCGGGAACCGGCTACAAAAATCAGAAGAAAGGCTCTTAAGATCACCCTTATTCGACATTTTCAGGCGCAGCCTAAAAATTATCGAGGCCGTGTGTCCCAACCGGTTGGCCTTGGCCACTCAAGGTCGCAATGAGACAAACATGTGGTCCTTATCGGAACTTCGGGCCACTATTTGGAAGGTTGTCGACATGCAAGGATATTGGTGCGAATTTCTGTATCTTCATTGACGGCTTGGACGAGTTCGAAGGTAATCACGATGTCATGTTGGACACTATTCACACACTTTCATCCTCCCCTAGTATGAAAGTATGTGTTTCAAGTCGTCCATGGAACATTTTCGAGGATACGCTGGGCAACAGTCCTCATAGGAACCTTAGCTATATGTGCAGGACCTGACTAGGAACGACATGAAACTATATGTGGAACAGAAGCTGAAGATATATTCGAATATGGAATCCCTTAATTCTAATTATAAGCTTGTCAAGGATCTCGCGGAACAAGTTACGGACAAAGTACAGGGTGTCTTTCTCTGGGTTTACTTGGTTATTAGATCCCTTCGAGAGGGACTCACCAATGGAGATAGCTTAGCAGACCTGCACAGAAGGATTGAAGCTCTACCCGCAAATCTAGAGTCCTTCTTCAAACACATCCTCGTTTCAGTCGATCGTTTCTATCACAAACGCATGTGCCGAATTTTTCAAGTGGCTATGTGTTCCCCTAAGCCTGTTGAGCTCATCATATATCCCCTCCTTGACGACGATTTGGACCACAATGCCGATATCCACGTCCCCTCAGCCAAGTTTACGGGCAGCGAAATTAGGGATCGATTAAAACGGGCCCGTCGGCGACTGAACGGTAGATATAAAGGACTACTGGAAGTTCACATCAACAAGTCGATGGCCGAGGTGGCCTCTCACCGTGTGAAGTTCCTGCATAGGACAGTCCGCGACTTTTTCTGTACAAAGGAGATGAAGAATTTCTTCGAGGCGCAAGATGATGTCTTCAATCCGTATTTCAGTACATTCAAAGCGTATGTCCGGCTGATTCAGTCGTTTAACTTCTCCATCCAGGATATGGCAAATCAAGGGTTGATGCAGAGCTTCCTACGGGACTCTTTTTACTTCGCTAGGAACGTGAAGCCCGACCTCAACCATTCACCCGTCGACCAGCTTGACGAACTGGATCACACTCTAGAATTGGTTACTTCCCAATTGGAGTGTGGAGTTTCGTGGTACCGCCTCTGTTATAATGACGAATACGGGGTTCCATCTTGTAAGACGTTCCTAGAGTTCGCAGTACAGACAGGACTTCGTCAATATATCAATAATAAGCTCAGGGGAGGGCGCCTTGATATCGAAACTAAGTCGCGCCTGCTCTACTGCGCTCTTATTGGACCTACGAATCAATTGGGTTACCTCGCAGTTGACGAGAGTACTAGAAGTTAAAACCGACATGGTTGCGATACTCCTGAGTAACCATGCGGACCCCAACTGGGTCTTGCAGCCCTCGATGATAATCGTCCCGCGATTTGTAGTCGAGGCCCCGCCTACAGTATGGAGCATATTTCTCGATTAATTCATGAGAGGATCTTATTCCACGTTTGCTGGGATGTCGCGGCGGCTAATAGACTTGCTGTTGTCCCATGGGGCCGATCCATATGTGAGGACGCAGGGGAGTATACCGCTAGTGAGTCACATTGTAGAACATGGATTCAGTACGAAGTCTTCCAGCTAGGGGGGATCGATTTCAAATACACTGGAGTCTTTTTTGGACGCCGGAGTGGATTTAAATCGCGTTTATGGGGTAGGACAGGAATTTTGTTCTGTTTGGAGCAAATTCAGAGAACATCTCAAACACTCCGGCCCGGTACACTTATCGACCGCGGTGCGGTTGAGTCGGATCGCTTGTTCTATGCTAGATCATGGTGCAGACCCTTCTCTTATCCCGAAACAGGTATTTATGGACTCTCTGGCTAATGCTCCGTCCGAACTACATGACCTGTTCGATCTTCTGGATAGAAAGGTTCAGGAAGCTTCCGCTACTCATACTTAACCGAGGCTCGAGGTTACTGATGTGCAAGAAGCCAATGGACCTTTAAAGGTAGATGCTGAATTGGAAGAGGATGTGGTTACTCGAGGTGCGAATAATGTGCATTCTGAATATGTGCCGAGTGAAATATCGAGGCCCAATGTGGAGGATGGCCAACTCAGGGGTACTCATATCGACACCGATCTCATTTGGTCATGGCTTAAACGATGGGGGTTTTCCTGTTTTAATGAATCTTGAAGCGCCCATAACATGGACTGTGTCACGATGCGGACCATATAAGGGGTATGAACTATATTGTTCCGTGAGGGGCTGAAACCTACCTTGGGGAGACCCCGGCTATATATACATACAAAGATCCTCTTTGTCTCCTGTCCTAGGCCTCATCCTGACAGGTCAACTATCCTTGCTAAACTCTTCAGTCCATATCGTCACAACCTATATATATTTCAGGGGCTAAGCTCAAGGCCGTACGGAACATATTCGATCACTACCACCTGTATTATCACAGGTACTGGAACGACAACTGTGACAAGGCACTTATATCAAGAAGTTACTAGATGACTAATAGGAGTGAATTGCCGGAGAGAACATACGGGTATCTACTCTATAGCTGGATCCTAATTGGCCACATCAAATTAGCCGTATAAGAAGGTCTAATACCTCCCTCTCATCGTAGAGCATTATTATTATCTCGGTGCCCTCTCTTAGGCCATATGGTTAAATAGACCCTTCGCATAGATCAGTGCGCGATTACATTAAGGGTCTGTCCGCCCTACGGTCTAGCTGTAGGGCCCAGTAGCAGTCAATACTAGGTAGTTTTCCGTTCGAGACGAATCGTAAAATGGCTGCGAATAGAACCCAGGATATCCTAACCAGGGCCGCCGTAGCTCTCAGCCTAACTGCCTTGGCCTCTGCGCAAACCCCAAACATAACCGTTGTACCCCTCGCGAAGGACTGCGCCGGGTACCCTGGGTACGACAACACGACAGGCATCGCGGGGCCCCTACGCCTCACAGTCGACTCGACGGGCAAGGAGTACGACGGCTTCCGATTCATCCCCAAGTTCGCCACTGCTGTCGGCGGTGGAAGCTGGGGCTTCGTAAGAAATCCCAGCCCAGTCCTACCCCTACCCTTCCCCCTGGTCATCTTAGCCCCTCTGTCAGTCTCTATAGTTGCGTGCAAGAGCTGATGCTAGAGCTTGGGGATATATCTAGATGGTAATACCCACGACCGAGAACACGACAGCCAAGACCGACGAGATCTCCTTCCGATGCGGCAATGACACGCTCCAAGCATACCTGGACATGGGCTACGTCGGCGTGCGGTGGCAGACGCTAATAGCAGCCGGGACGCCCGCCGAGTCCGTGTTCGGATTCGGGTTGCCGGACTTGCCCGACCCTAACTACCATCTTGAACCATGGTAGGCGCTGCCTAGTAGTTGTCTGACTTGCGCATGCAAATGCTGACGTGCCCCCAGTACGTAGTGACCTCCTTCATCGTTTCATCGCCGAAAGCTGCACATCAACCACCTCGAACAAGGAAATTCTTCACGACAGGGAAGGAATACAAGTTATAGCGAGACACTAATATATACCAGATTCACACGTGGTAGATGGCGAAACGCAGCCAGTGGTATTTTTAGGGGCCGTTAACGTTACGACCTGGGGTTTTAACTACCAGAACCACACCGAGACGGGCGAGTACTACTTCCTGCGACTGCTAGGTCCTAACAGCAACAATCTAGCGACTGGCAAGCCGCTCAACGCGGGCGAGTTCACCGGATATGTCAAGATCATCGCCGCTTGAACGTGTACCCGAAGGTCGTTGGGTACCTAGGCTACGACAGGACTTGGGCCTTGGTATCTATTATGTATTCTTATCGTATACGCTCTTATAAAACGACAATTAGGTTCCGACACCTGTAAAGATTGCTTTCCGTCACGCCTGTTAACAATAATTGCTTGTCAACTTAAGTACCAGATATTTCAAAAGTGTTGATTTCTCTTACCTTATATGAAAGGATCCTTTCCCCTTGATATCATTAGGCTAGCTAGTATCCCCAGTGTGCTTGACCTCGTGTTAAAGATCACGAAGATCAATAGCAATCATGGGCCATTGATAGGTACCAGGTACCTACCTGGATACCCCTAGGAGGTAGGTAGGGTTAAAAATTATTACACACTTGAGACATCGTGCCACGCGTTGCACAAACCATTTGGGGTAATACTAGCAACTAATATGACTCGCGAGTTCAGACGTTCATACCTAGGAGAGTATCAAGTACGTGAAGGAGAGAACAAGAAGGTCAATCCTTCTGCTTCGCAAAAACCTCCCCCTGAGGTATGCCTGGATCGTTTACCCATATGAAACGGTCAACGACATTTCCACCACCCGTGTCGAATCTAATCAAGTAATACTCGGGGTGCTGTAGGATCCATCTGCCTCTAGAGACAAGATTGTTTCTACTTTGCAGCCAGCAGAAGGTGTCATACTCATAATGTTCTATAGGGTATATTTCATCCTCCAAGTCTTGAAGTTTCATGAACAGTCTGTCCTGTTTCTTGAATATAGTGACGGTGAAGAACTTGCCCATGTTAACGTATGTCCCCACGTAGTGGTCCAGGGTTCTTGGGTTTGTGCCTTTGTGTCTGGCCTTTTCTAGTTTCGATGCTGTTTCGGGATACCAGCGTTTCTCAGCATCCACTGTCGCTTGGACCCAATCAACATAGTTGTTCTTCTGGGGAAAGTCGAACAACGTCTGTGTTATCAGTTGAATGGCCCAATCAGCCATATCACACATCGGTGTTGAATTGGTGAGGAGGACAATTAAACTGTTTGTCTCGGGGAAGAGGTTAACTCCACAGTACGCGCCAGGCATGCTCCCATAATGTGCTATAAGCAACTGGGAGGGCGCACCACCCCCAAGCACCGGTTCGTCACCCAAAACAGCCAGGTTTGGGCTAATCTTGCACATCTGGTTTGGAAGCTGTGTCCGTAACCAACCAAGGCCATAAGTAGATTCATGAAAGCTTGGCCCCTGCATGCGACTATGGGCTGACATAGTGGTAGTGAGACGTTTGAATATTGAACCCTTCGTAGACGTGTTGCCAGTTCGGAATTAGTCGATGCAGCATGACAGTATCTCTTGATACAAAGTTACCAGGTCTTTGACGCAGCTGTGGACTCCTCCTCCGGCTCCAAGGATTGTTTTACCAGATATTGGTGTACGGGGAATGTTAACAGGAGTGCCGTCATCTAGCACAGTATATGCTTTTGCCACATTGTCGAAATGGTCTAGGTCGCCACGTGCGTCGGTTCGTTTGAGTCCAAGAGGTTCGAATATTCGAGTATGGAGAAGAGCATCCCATGATTCCCCAGTAAGCTCCTTTATGACCTGAGCGGCAATCTCGTAACCCCAGTTGCTGTAATCGAACTTCGTACGCAGGCTGGACTCTGGCTGGAGGCTGTTGACGATTTTCATTGCATCGGATTTGGGGAATATGATGTTATTTTCTGATTGGAACCACACTTGGTATGGCTCAGTCCCAGACTGCATTGACATCCAGTCGCTCAATCTCGCCGAAGTCTTCAGCTCTGGGGACGACGGGTTATAGGCTGGTAGGAGATCACAGACTCGATCATCAAAGTCAACCTTGCCTTCTTCAGCGAGCATACCAACCAACGACGAGACAAGGCCTTTTGTCGTAGAACAAATCGGGAAGATTGTCTCCTCGTTTGGTGGTATTCTTCTTTCGACATCCTGGTACGGTGCTACATTAGTACAACTCCGACAAAACGAAATTTTGGGATTGAAATTCATTTAATTTGGGCTTAAGCGCTATAATTATAAGGCATTATACGTTATAATCCATTATATTTATAAAGCCTTTTAATATATATATACGTTAAATTATAATAGATATATCGGTTTTAAAATATATAACTTTTTATATAAATTAAATTTATAAATATATATTTTTTATTATATAATATTTTTAACTTTTATTATATTTATTTATATATATTTAGATATTTTAAATTATTTATAAGTTTTTTATAATAAAAGTTTTATAATTATATTAAAATTATTTAAAAGGTTTTTTAAATTTAATTTATATATATAATAATTAATATTTATAAAAATATTTAAATATATATTTTTATATTAATTTTAATAAACGATATAAAATTATATCGATAATATTATTTTAATAATATTATTTTATAATTATTATTAAAATAAAAATTAACCGATTTATATTTATATATAATTAGTTTTTTCGTTTCGAAAAAACCGTAGTTAATTTCTTTTATAATTAATTAATATCGTTAATAAATATTATAAAAACTACGAAATCTTTTATTATTTCGAAATATATAATTTTAATATAAATTATTTAATTATAATATTAAATTAAACTTTATTTATCGATAATTATATTATTAATAAAACATTTAATAAAATTTTTATAACTTTTCTTTTTCTTTTTATTTATATATATTTAAAATAAAAAAACTAGGTTAAATTAATTTAAAAGATTTATATTTATTAAAATAAAAATAAAAGTTAAAAACTAATAATATTATATCGTTATAATAATAATAATAAATAATAACTAATTAAATATTAACTAATAAATCGAGATTTAATTAGTTAAAATTTAGATATTTATTTCGTTAATTTAGATTTATTTTTTTAATTATTAAATAATAAAAGCTATTTTAAAAAACCTATTTAGGTTTTACGTATAAACTATTAATTAGAATTATAATAACTTTATTACGAAATTATTCCAAAAAATCATAAAAATATATATTATTAAAATATATATACTTAATATATATAATTAACCCTTTAATTAAATATATATATAATTTAATAATTAAAAGTTTTATTCGTTTAAAAATTAAAAAATTATATATAAATAATAATATATAACTTTTAATTAATCGAAAAACATAAATTATAAAACGGTTATATTAACGAAACCTTTTATAATTAAAATTCGATTAATAATAAAAGAAAACGATATATTAAAAATAATAAAAAAGAAAATCTTTTATAACGGTTTATTTAATTAAAAACGATAAAATAAAGAATTTTAAATAAAAATTATTAATTTAGAATTTTAGAAATATATTAATCTTATAAAAACTTTAAAATAATTAAAGGAGTTATTTTAATTAAACGTTAGCAATTATTTAAAAAAAGCTTAATAAATAACATAAAATTTATTAAACAATAATTCCTAAATTATAATAAATAAAAGTTAAAAAAATAAATCGAAATAAATGAAAAACTTATAAATTTAGTAAAAATAACGAAAAAAAATAAAGCTATTTATAAAGAAAATTACAGCTTTTATTTTTATAATTATAAAAATTATTAGATTTATTAATAAATAATTAAAAAATTAAAGAATTAAGTTATTAACTTTATATTTTTAAATTATCGAAATATATATTTTAGCTTAATAAATATCTTATATAAATAATATAAGAAATTATTTATTATTAGTAAATTATATAATAATTAATTAAAATTATAAGTTTAAAAACGATATAAAAAAATAATATAATAATTAATAAAAATATTTAAAAACTTTAAAACATAAATGATTAAATAGGAATTAATTATTATAAATATAAAAGTAAAAAGCTTTATAAATATTATTAATTATTAATTATTAATAAAATTAGAAACGATATATTTAGTTATTTAAATATAATAATTGCTTTATATAAATATATATTTTTATAATTAATTTTTATACGGCTTTATTTTATAAAAGGAATATTCGTCGTTTAATTTAATAATATAAAATCTAATTACGATAAAAATTTAAATATTAAGTTAAAACGAAAAAAGAACATTATTTTTAAACCTTTTAATCGATTAAAACGAGATAAAAATAATTGGAACCGCGGTAAATTACGAAACCGAAATAATTTAAATAAACGAACTAAATTAATAAAGAAAAAACAAACCGATATATTTATTAATCGCTTATAAAAAACCAATATTTCATATTTAATTTATTACGATTATTATAAAATTATCGATTGTTAATATATTATTAAAAATAAAGCTTTAAAAAATTAAACCTTAAATTTTATAATAAAAAAAATTATCGAATATAAAATAATTAAAAATAATATCTTCGTTAAATTAATTAAGGAAATTAAGAAAAGGTTATTTATATAAAATAGAAATTAATTAATTCGAATAATTAAAAAAATAAAAAAAACATTTTTAATATTATAAGTTATATTTAGAATTAATATTTATTTTTTAAAGAATTATAATAGGATTTAATTATCGGATTATTGTTTTCGAAATTACGTGATATTTTATAATTAGATTTTATTATTTCGTATTTTTAAATTTATAAAGTTTAGACTTTTCTTTTAATAATTACGTATTATATTAAATTATACTTTTTTTAAATATAACTTTAAATTTATTAATTATTACGAATTTTAGTTTTTTTTTAATATCGATATATTTTAAAGTAATTATAAAGTAATTATAATTATACCGAGATTATTAATATTAAAATATCGGTTTAATATAATTAGCGATTTTTATAAATCGCAAACGTTATAATTTTAATTTTAAAAAAATCGATTTATTTTAATTATTATTAAACGAAAATAAAAATAACGTAAAAATATTTTATTTTTTATTAAACGTAAAAATCCTTTTTATTTTAAAGAAACGATATAAGTTAAAAGTTTTTATTTATTCGAAAATATCGATATTATCTTATAATTTTTAAAATCTTAATAGAATTTTCGTTAAATTTATTATTTCGTATTAATTATTATTTCGTTTATTAAATAAATTATTAAATTAATAATGCGATATAATTAATGTTACGAAATAATAATAACTTATTAAAATTTTATAAACTAAAAAAACACTAAATAATCGATAATATAAACTAATTATTAGGAATATTAAGGTTTTAAAAATCCTTTAATTTTAGAAAATTAAAGATATTAAAACTAAAAATTTAGAATTTAGTTATTTAAAATCGAAGATTAGTTATATTAAAGTTTTAATGTTTAATTAAGCGTTAAAAACATTAGAAAACTTTATTAAAAATTAGAATATTTATCGATCGATTATAAAGAAAATAATTACCGAAATATCGAACTTAACGAATAATAACTTATATTACGAATACGTATATAAAACGAAACTTATTTATTTTTAATAAAATATTTTTAATTAAAATAATATCTTTATTAATATATAAATTATATTATAAGTTAATTCTTTTTATATAAAATAGTTTAATCGATAAACTTTTATATAAAAAAAAGGAACCTTTTTTTAATATTTTAACGGAATTTATCCTAATAATTTAGTTTATAATTATTACGATAAGATTTTTATTCGAAATAATGGTTAGTAATTTTTAAAAAGCGAAATTTTTTATAAATATCGAGATTATTATTTTAATCGAAACTTTAAAGAATAAAAAGATTTTATTTCTTAAAACTTATATAATTCTAAAAAGAAAACGTTTTCGAAAAAAATCGATTTTCGTAAAAAGAATTATCTTAAAAGTTATCTTTATGTTTTTTTAAAAAGAAATTTTATTAGAAAATTTATTATTATAATTAACTTACCGTTTTTTATTATTACTTTTTCCGATTATAATTAAAAGAAAATCTTTAAACCTTTCTATTAACGTTATTTAAATAAATCTTAAATTAGTTTATTTTTTATATTATTTCTTTCGTAATATTTTAAAACGTTTAACTTTTAACGATAATAATATTTATTTTAAACGTTATTATTTTTATTAGTAAAAATCCTAATTTATCGATTAATATAATTATTAATAATCTAAATATTATAAAAATTATAAAATCGTTTTTATTTTAATTAATTCGATACCTTAAATATCGTATTAATTATAATAAAGATTTTAATCGATTATTAATTATAAATAAACCTTTAATTTCTAATAATTATAATATCGAAATCGGAAATTATAAAATCCTTTATTATTTATTTCTATTTATTTATTAAAATATAATAATATTTATAAACTAATATATATATTATAATATTTATTAATTAATTACGATAAATATTTATTATTAATTAATACGAAATCGATTAATTTATATACGTTATTAATAATTATATACGATATTAATTAATTATTTAAGTTTTTAATTACTTACGATATTTTTAAATATTTAATTAAGTTATTAATTATTAAATATTAGTTACGAAATATTAGCTATATAATATTAATTATATATATAAAATATTAATTATTATATTAATTAAAATATATAAATTTAAATATTAGTTATTTAGAAGATTAATTATTTTTAATGTTAATAAAATAATCGAAATATTAATAATTTAAGATATTTATTATTTGCGATATTAAAAAAAGTAATTAAGATATAATTATTCGGATACTAGTTATTTATAACGTTAAATACGATTAAAATATAATTTTTTAAGATATTTATATTTTAAAATAAAAGTTTAAAACGATAATTTTAAACGATAATTATATATAAAATAATATAAAATATAAGGAGATATTATATATAAATAAAAGTTATATATAAGAAAAAAGTTATTAATATAAACGTTTTAATACGATTTTTTTTTTCTATAATTAATTAATTTGCGATTAAAGGCTTAATTTATAAACTTTATTTATTTATTTTAATTTGTTTCTTTTTATATAATTATAATTCGATAAATTTTATTATAATTATAAAAGAAAATTATAATAGGATTTAATTACCGGATTATTATTTTCGGAATTACGTAATACCTTATAACTAAATTTCATTATTTCGTATTTTTAAACTTATAAAGTTTAAATTTCTTTTTTAATAATTATATATCGTATTAAATTACATTTTTTTAAATATAGCCTTAAATTTATCGATTATTATAAATTTTAGTTTTTTTCTTAATATCGATATATCTTAAAATAATTATAACGTAATTATAATTACGCCGAAATTATTAATATTAAAATATCGCTTTAATATAAAATTTAATAATTTTAAACTTAAAGATTATTATTTATATCTTTAATTAATTTAACCGATTTTTATTATATTAAATAATATATATTAAAAACGTAATTTTTATAAAAAACTTAATTATATTTATATAAAAATATAAAAAAATAAATATATATTTAAAAAATCTAAAAGGAATAAATCTTTTATAATTATAAAATATAATATATTATAAAAGATTTATATATAATATAATATTATTAAAGCTTTTAAGAAAAATGAAATATTAGTAAAATTATAAAGGTATAAATAATTATTTATAAAAAAAAATTCTATTTTATATATTATTTTTAATAAATAAAATTAATACGTTATAAAAAATCTTCCTAAGAATTTTATTAATTATTTATTTTATATAAAAAACATTAAATTTAATAATTAAACGAAATAACTTTTAAATACGATAATTAGTAAATAATGATATTTACGATTTAATTACTTAAGATTAAAAACCTTTAATTACGTATTTAGTTATTTTCGGAAAGTAAAAATTAAAAAGTTTAATTTAACTAAAAAAACCAATTAAATTACTATAATAAAATACGATATATATAACTATAAAAAAACTAAAAAAACTTAATTATTATAAACGTTATAAACGACTAAATAAGTTAAATGAACGTTTAATTATTAATTTTTATAACTTAAAAATAGATTTTTAAAAATATTAATATATAATATTAATTATTAATAAATATATAAAATAAACTTAGGATTTTTATTTTAAAAATTATATTTTAAATTTAATTATCGAAATTTTAAACTAAATATTTAGAATTATTTAAAAATAATATTAACTTAATATTAAAGTTATTAAATATAATAATAAGTTAATAATAAGAAAATATATTATATAAAATTATATTTAATAAATATATTATATTAAATTTAAGTTCTTAATATTAAATATATAAGATTAAAATGAAAACGTTAAATATTTAAAAAGTATAATTAAATAAAAAATTTAAACGATAAAAATAAAAATAAAATTTCCGAGTTTCTTATAAATAAAAGTTTTTAAAGTTATTATTTATTTTTAAAATTATATTTCTAAATATAACTTTAATTAATAATTTTTATATAAGCGTTTTTATATTTATTTAACATTTAAAAACGATATCGTTATTAATAAAAAACTATATTAAGTTTATTTAAAAATATATAAATATAAAACGTTTACGTTTATTATAAAAGTAAAGCGAAAATAAAACCGACGTTAATATTTTAATCCAAAAATATAAATAAGTTATTTAATAAGTTATAATTTTACGAATATTTATAATATTTAGATTTTTACGTTAAAATAAATTATTAAAATATAAGATATTATATTTAACGAAAATATTACATTTAACAAAGATATTTTATCTTTGAAAAATAATTTATTATATATAATAAAAGAGAATATCTAAAACTTAATTAATAAAATCGTTATTTTATAAAATGTAAAAAGAAAGATTAATCTAAAATTATTAACTTTTAAAAAAACGAAATAAAAGTAAAAATATTAACAAAAAATAAAAGTAAATAAAATCGTGAAATAAATAATAATAACGGAAATTATAATAATAAAGAAATTAAAAAATTTAATTACTTTTATATTAAAATTATATTTATATTATACTTTATTTCTAATACTATTTTTCCATTAATTATTTCGTTATTTATTATAATAATAAAAGAAAAGTTAAATATTATAAATTACGTTTTTTTAAATATAAATATAAAAAAAAATTAAACGTTATAAATTATATTTTCCAAAATAAAAATATAAAAAATATTATTTTAGTAAATCGAATTATAATTTTTAACGCATTTTCGAAAAAAAAAAAATTTTACTTATCTTTTATTTCGGAATTACGGATTACGTAACAAATTAAGAAATTATATCTAATATAAAACGCTTAATTTTAACGATAAAATTAATATATAAAAAGTTAATAAATAAAATATAAATAATATAAATAATTTATTATTTATAACGTTATTTTATAAATTAAATAAATCTAAATTTAATATTATATCCGAGATTATATAAATTTAAAAAGTTATAAAAATTCTTATAAAGAAAATAGAAAGTTTATAAAAAAGATTTATTATTTTTTCCGAAACTTTATAAAGAATTACGAGATTATACCTTAAAATAAAAATTTAGAAAAACTAAGAAATTATATTTAAATAATTATAAAGAAATAAATTCCTAAGTTAAATATAAATAATAAACCGTTAATAATAGGTAAATTTTAAATTATATATAAATATACGTATATAAATTCGATAAATATAAATAATTTATAAAATATAAAACTAAATTAATGATTTAAGGAAATTAATAAATTAAAAATAAACATTTAATTATTTACGTTTTAATATTAATCGGAAAATTATTTCGAACCTTTATTATTATTATAATAAAATTTAATCTTAAACTAATTTAATATAATATAATTAATATATTTATAAACGTAAATCTAAATAAAGAAATATATATAAAGATATTTCTAAAATATTAGAAACGTTAAACCATTTTATATTTATTAAAAACATTATATAAATTAAAAAAATCTCTTTTATTTTAATAAAAAAAGTTAATTAAAACATTTATAAAATTAGGTTTCTTAGCCGTTTTTTTATAAACTTTATTACTTTTTTAAAAATAAAATATTAGTTTTCTTTTATATTAATAATATTATTTTCGTATAATAAAATTATAAATAATTTATAATAAACGTAATAATATTATAATTATAAAAGAAATATTAATTTATAAACGAAAATAATTTATAATAATTTCTTAAAATCGAAATAATTAAAAATTAAAATAAAAAATTAATTTGGCTTTTTTAATTTTTATACGTAAATAAGTTAAGCAAATTATTAATAAATAAAAAGTTAGGAATTATTATTTTAATTTTAATAAAAAATAAAGAATTATTACTTTTATTAAAATTAATTTTTTAATAATTTATTTAATAATATTAATAAAAGATCGGATTAATATTATATATAATAATAATTATACGTTTTAATATTATATTCGTAACTTTCTAATTAATTAGATTTAATATAAATCTTAATAACGAATATTATTTTAAAATCGATTAATTAATTTAATATTTCTTTATTATTTAATATTTATTTCTATAATACGAAAATACCGATATATTTAAAATAACTAATAACGTTTTATTTATCGATAATATTTTCGATTAAAAAAGTTTATAAATATATATAATAAAGCTATTTAAAGAAATAATTAAATAATATATAAATAAATAAAATATAATAACTATTTTTATAATAAAAACGAAATTATTATTTTTTACGTAAATTATAAAAGAAATTATATTTGTTTCGTATTTAATTATAAAACTTAATATAAATCTAAATAATTTAAAGATTATAATATAATATAATAATAAATAAATAATTAAGCTAATATATATAAATATTACGTTATTTTAAACTAAATTTCGATATATAAATATTTATAATTATTAATTATAATAAGAAATATTTATAAATCGAATTAAAGTTATTTATATTTTTATAAAAAATATAATAATTAATAAATTTATTAAAACTTTTATTATTAAGGAATTCGTTATATTTATTTAATAATTAAACTTAATAAATATAAAAAAAAAAATCAAATTTAAACGAATTCGTAAATTTATAAAAAAGGATTTTAATAAAATTAAAAATTCTTTACTAAATAAAAAAAACGATATATATATAATTAACGATTAAAAAATATTAAAAAATAAATCCTAATTATTTAGGCTTTTTTATTAATAGATAAATAAGCCTGGGAAGGTATATTAAATAATAGAGGTTATTTTGGAGGATCTATTTAAATCTTACGTATAAGTTATTAGCCGGAGCTATAATAATCTTATTACGAGGCTATTTTAAAGAATCGCGAGAACACATATTATTAGGACACACACACTTAATACACACAATCAATCCCCTAATTGAATACACACGTAATCTAACACCAATCAGGGTTTTGTCGGAGTTGTACTAATGTAACACCGTAGAAGGTCTCTAGGCTCTACAAAGACCGAACAAATACAAATGGTACTACTTAGCAGATCAGCAACCTGACGAGATAGTATTTTTGAAGGTTACCGATTCCAGAGAGGATGTACCAGCAAGATGTCAGCATAGGCAGACCCCAACAGCACAAGGTTCAAAACTGACATGCGTGTAGTTTGTGTTCATGCAGCCTTCTCTCTCGGAGATGAAGTAGCGCATCTCGATCGAGAGAGCTTGGAAGTGAGAATGCTTGTTTTCTCTGACTAAGGTGTTCATCACTGTTTGCTATCTTGATCGAGTCTGGGTTGATGTACACCTTTCACATCGATTATTCATCGTGGACGAATAGGTAGGAATTGTGAAGAAAGTGTCCTTGGCTAGGGTCCTACCTTCATCACACGCTGAAGTTCATAAGTGAACGAGACGATCTAATATTTGGCATTGCCACTATAAAGACCTACCTAGGTACGTAGGGAGTTGGGTGTATCCACAAAACACGCTTAGGATATAGGACATTTAGTTAGAATGCCAACCACTCATTAATATCACATATAACCTCTAGTCTAGCCAGCTGGTGACTCCAAGATGATTAGTCCCATATCCAACTAAGCGCGCGTAACCAGCCCTGGCTCTTCCCCTCAGGCTCATCAGGATACTGGTCCACCTGCAAGAAGGCCTCCTCGAGGGGTATGCTCTTAAGCGACGAGATCTTTGTCTTCCTGACGAACTTCCATATGAAGTATGCAGACAACACAAGCGGTATATCCCTATGCGAATGTTAGTAAAACCTCAGCATCATGACAGCTCTCGTCAAATGAGGTAGATAGAAGGAAATTAACGTACAAGTAAGACGAGACGAAACCACTAGGGTCCCAGTTCCCTTTAGTGAAGACCCTGAAGCCGCTCGTAAATAGAATCAAGATGCACATGAAGAGCGAGATGCTCGAGCTATAAACTATACTCATCGTTAGCACACTTCCTCTCGTCCAAACGGCAAAAATACGGCCACCGGGAAACTTACTAGTCCACCAATTATGCCACGGCAGCCTACTCGCCGGGATGCCCTGCTCGGCCATGGCCATCTTAAGCCGGATATGGTTCAGCAAGATGACTGACCACGAGACCAGCACGCCGGCCGCCGTCAAGTCCACGAACCACCAGAAGACGGTCAACGCGCTGGAGCTCAGGCTCATGAAGGAGAGGAACATTAAGGCCGTGTACAGCAGCACGCAGACGTATGGCGTGCCCCAGGACGTCGTCCTGAGAAAGACGCGCGGCGCCTGCCCCTTCAGCGCCAGCCCGAAGAGGACGCGCGTGCCGGCCAGTAGCGCCTGGTTGGCGGCCGACCAGGCCGACGTGATGACGACGGCGTTAACAACGCTCGGGATGGCCGCGATGCCGGCAGCTGAGGCAGCAATGACAAACGGGCTCTGGGCGGCGGTGCCGAAGGAGTCGTCGAGGCGATCGTCGTCGCTAGCCACTAGGAGGCCGACGACAAAGACGGCCAGCATGTAGAAGAGCAGAACGCGAATGAATATGCGCTTGCAGGCTCGCGGGATACTGCGGTGAGGGTTGCGGGTCTCGGCGCCGGCCATGGCGAGGGACTCGATGCCGGCGAATGAGAAGACGGCATTGCTGAGCACGCCCCAAAAGCCGAGGAACTTACCCCAGTCCCCAGTGGCCACGTACTCAACAAAGGGACCTGGGTCGCGCCAGTACCGGAAGCCGATGGCGGGGGTACCGGGGACGCCACCAGCGGCGATGACGATGCCGAGGATGATGAGGAAAATGACGAGCAGGACCTTGAGCAGGGCGAATACGAACTCGACCTCGCCGAAGACGCGGACGAAGGCGATGCCCACCAGGAAAGTTAGGGTGATGAAGGCCATGATGTAGACAGCGGGGTGGACGTCCTCGCCCCAGAAAGTGAACAACACGCAGATGGCGGTAATCTCGGACGGAATCGACAGCCCGATGCCGTACACCAAGTTCCAGCCCACAGCGAACCCGAGCGCCGGGTCGACGAGGAACTCTGCGTGCCGCACGAACGAGCCGGTCACGGGAAGCAGCGCCGACACCTCGCCCAGGGCGAACGTCACGGAGCACACGATGAGACCAACGATGAAGTATCCCAGCAGAGCGCCGAGTGGACCGCCGGTCTGGATAGCGCCGCCGAGGCCAAGGAACAGTCCGGTGCCGATGGAGCCGGCGATGCCGATCATGGACAAGTGCCGCTGGGCAAGACTCCGCGATAAGGAGCGCGACTCAGTGTCGGTGACCAGATCGGCGGAGCGGTGATCATCCTGCCTGTAAGATTCGGTGTCATTTTCGTAAGCCATATCGGAGGTCTGACTCCGGCGGGACGAGGCGAGAAGCGGCTCGGTGCTCATGATGGCAGGAGAGTAAGCTACGGCGGTTTGCCGTAACGCCAAAAAATAAAATAAAATAGATCCTACAAATGGATTGATGTAACGGGGGTGTAGTCGAAGGAACAGCCAGGACTACCTTACCGAAGACCTAAATGGTAAGACGAATATTGCACCATACCCAGCCATTATGCTGAGTGACATGGGCGTTGGTGAGATGAGAGAGTTGGAACAGGGGTACGAGATACTGATTTCTATCTTATCACAACCGATAAGCGGAGGGAGATCCGCCCTTGCCTTGCGCCCATCAACAATACTTCATAGATACAGTTTTTATAGTCTCAAAGACTTTGGATTAAAATAGATTTAACTCTTGAATAGCAATTGCCTTTCCGGAAACTCTCTAATGTTATTAGATTTTAGGTAACTAATAAGACCGCTCTTGTGACATCTATCAAAAACTGATACCTCTAGTGATCAGAGACTAAGCGGCCACTTAGATAATGTACAACATCAATCAGAACATTGCTACCTCACAAGCCCTGAAGAAAATTCTCAATGCGAAGAGACAATATAAAACACCTATCAGAATCCTAAAAAAGCAAATCGGGCTTTGCTTCGTAATCTCATAAGGATTGCATAATTCAAGCCACAATAACGGGAATATGCACTGGGACCTTGGCCTCAGAATGAATCATAATGGATCATCTCTCATCATCCGTGAATCAGACCCACTAGCTCTTGGCTCGAGAGGCTGAGTGAGCCTACTGTTGCAGACCAGCGATAGGGGAGGGTTGTACTCGCAGAACACAACACCGTTTATGAATCATTTTCACTCAGACTGTACTCATGGTGATGCTTCAATAATGGTTCGATAGGGAATTGAGATGGCATATATAAACCAGTGATAATAATAGAGACTGTAGATAGAGAAGAGCATAGCTAATATGAGTCGCATTTGAATCGCAGTTGAATCAAATCGATATTGTGCCTTGTGCAGTGAATCGTGGTATGCCAAAATCTATATCCATTTTCCCTCCATTCCGAGATGACAAAACGTTCCCTCTACCTATAAAATTCTGCAGTCCTATCACAGGGCAAAAACACACGTGAGGAAAAGAACGAGTCGACATCGTCTGAGAAAAACAATTTCGAATTTCATCCGAACTATCAGAAACTCAAGAGGCGTTGCCTAGTTGTGCTAACTTTTCGAACCCTTCCCGGAATTCATCTGCAGCATGCTCCGTAACGCTGCTGCCTCGGCTTCCTGACGAGCCAGTCGAAGTCGCAAGTCATCCCGTTCCTCCTTCACACCTCGAAGTTCCTCCTCCAACTCGTTGATCCGGTCAATTCGCTTCTGACGATACTTGCGAGCCGCCACGTTGTTGCGTTGGCGTTTCAGCGCCGTAACTGGGTCCGCCGGAGGCGAGCGACGCGGAGTCTTGACGGATTGAGCCTGACTAGAGGAAGACTCAGGCATTGATGGTGGTGAATAGGACTGATCAAGATGCTCGGCATCTAAGTCTGGTGAGACATGAAAGTCTACAAGTTGGTTGAATGAGAAGTCTAGGTTAGGTTCACAACCAGGCAGCATCTCCGAGACTGTCGTGGTCAGCGAGAGTAGATATATATATATATATATATATATATATATGATAGAAATGGGAGGCAAACCATCTGTATGTTCGGAATGCACGTGATTCGAGAAGACGAAAGAGTTACCCCCGTCTAAGCCGGGGAGTGACCATTCCACTCCATTGATAGCGCCGTTGTTTAATCCCGAGGACCAATCTGCGGGGAATTGCTCAATAGAGCCCCCAAATGACGCGAAGAGATCCGCCGGCCCTAAGGCGGAACTCTCCCAGTCACTCCAATTATGTTGGTTGGGAGAAGGGGGTTCCTTGACACGGCGGATAGAACCCGATGTAGATGAGTCTGGGACAGAACACGACGATTGTGGTGGCTGCGACCATGATGATATGGTATATAGGCCTCCTTTTGAGGCCTGGTAAAAACTATAGAAATATTCTGAGGTGATTGTTCAGACGCCGCCCTCTTTTTCGAACGGCCGGAATAGAATCCCAAGCAAGATGGGAAGAAAGGAAGTTGAAGAGGGGAAATTCTTTCGGGTCTCGAGCCTCCGGCGTTCAGCGCATTTTAAGCTCAGATCTCTTATCTGACAAGCGGTCTGATGTGGCCTGTGCACTCATCTAAACTTTTCAGTACCACCACATCGGGAACTCAGCCACAGACGCACATGCACCTACACAGCCTCTGTATGTACGGAAGGAATTTGCGACAATCGGGGTAGCCGTGGTAATTCGAAGTTCACCTCTGCATAACTGCCCCACTATCATCACTCACTTACATTACCTTACCTCTCTTCACCTACCAAATGACACTCGACAGCCCGCCATGATAAATGCAGTTCTGGTCTTTAACGGCCAGGGCCAGCCGCGGCTGACCAAATTCTACACACAGCTAGTACGTCCGAAAACAAAATCTCCGCACAAGTCAGCCAGTCAGCCAGACCAACTAACACAGCCGATTCTAGGAAACCAGCATCCAGCAACGCCTGATCTCCGAGATCTTCACGCTGGTATCGAACCGACCAGACGGCGCATGCAATTTCCTCCCCCTCCCCCCTCTCCTCGCCGCGTCAGGCACGTCGCAGTCAGCGTCGGAGCCGCACAACGACGTGCCATCGCTAGTAACATACCGGCACTACGCAACGCTATACTTCATCGTGATCTCGACATCAACCGAGTCGCCGCTCGCGCTTCTGGACCTGATCCAGGTGTACGTCGAGTCGCTGGACAAGCTGTTCGAAAACGTGTGCGAGCTAGACCTGATCTTCAACTTCGAGACCCTGCACGCCGCCCTCTCGGAAATGATCGTCGGCGGCGTCGTCATCGAGACCAACCTCGACCGCATCGTGTCCGGCGTGCGCTCCCAGGGCACCGTCGCCAAACGCCCAGTCAACGAGTCTAGGGGTTCGGGTCTAGGCGTTGGGCTGGGTATGGGCGCGAATTTTGTTTGGCCTGGGCGGTGATTCTGCGCTTGCATATATACGCAAGAGACAAACATGCATAGAGACCTAGTATGGCCAACGAGGCGCCTGGAGTTTACGGATCGCGGTATGGATATAGATACGGGGCAAGCATCAAGCAGGAACAGCCATCGGCATCGGCATCTTTCAGTAGAGCATTCGGAAATGATACGGTTGCAAATTAAACATCAACTGGGTATTTCCCAGTCTCCCAACCAAAACTCCGTCCATGCGATATGATGCTCGTAATGTACAACATGATATGATTACTTCGCGTTCGTAATGGCCTCTATGTCGGGATCTCGTCGCTGGTGTCTCTGCTCCGGCGAGAAGGCAGCGAGCGCGCCCCAGATCTTGTCTCTTATCTAGATTTTCCGTCAGATGGTACGGCACAATACACAGCGGGATGGCTTCTCGACATACTCCTTGAAAAGGTTGCTCCTTAGTGTTCCAGTCCATGAAGAGAAGGGAGTAGATCAGAACAGCTACAGCAAACACCACGTCAACCCGCGCTTCTGCCAAAACGACAACAATTAGTTGCCCAACTTACAAGTCACGCTGAACAGCTGCGCCAGGCGAACAATTTTATCCCACCGCGGCCGCGCCGTCGCCAGCTTCACCCTCCGCTTATACCGTCTTTCGAAGCGGAACTGGTCTTTCTGCGAGAGCTTGGAGAAGTCGGGCGGCCAGACCTTCTTGGGCTTGAAGCGGCTATTATAGACGCCCGTCAGAGGCTTCATTGTCGCGTTTCGCAGTTTCGGCGCCGTTGGCAGCTCCGCCATTCTTCGTATCAGTGTCGGAAACATGGTAGACTGATTGGTGTCTTTACTACCTAGGTATCTAATGGGCAGAGTCGATTTTCGGTGCGATGAAGTTCGGTTCGGTATGTTCTCTCGTACGTGGGGACTGTATTGCCTAGGCGCATATTCGGAAAGATGTGGCTTGATTGGAACTGCACAGCCTCAGGACTGTTGTCAGCCACAGTTCACTACCCCTTGCCCCTTACCCCTTAATCACTAAGAAGAATCTCCCCCCCCTATTCTATATATCACCAAGTATTTCCAATTCGGAACAGGATTTTATCACCAACTTGAAGTATGGGGTTTTATTTTAGCTTACCTTTACTCACTTCTAATATACCTTTCTCAGAATCTGATAAGGAACTCTTCATTCGGATGATAGAACCTCGTTCTATTCCTTATTACAAATTTCTCTTAGGCATAGGTTTCGATTCCTATGCAAGATGCTTTAGAAACTCGAGTCATCCTTTCGATCTTCATGATATTAAATTATGACGATGAGCACTAGGAGAAGTGTGGGAAGGTAGTAGAACGGCGACAAACGCCGCTAGTGCGCGAGACTCGCAACAGCCGCGGACGTGGATGGGGACATGGAATGGCCTGTCTACATCGCTGAGAGCAGGAGAGGGACATGAGAGGCCTAAGGGGTCTCCGGCTGGTAATGTGTCTGTTTTAAACTAGTCGTAAATTATAACGTAGTTGACACGAACCTGAGTCGGATCAGACCAGGTTGTTTAAGATGTTTAAAGGGGAAGATAACAGAAATAAAAGGGGAAAATCCAGTCATAAAGACGTCATATTATATCTAGTAGCTATATATTTGGCAGTTTCTGTTTGTATTAAGAAATAAAGGTGCAAACCAATAAAAATGGAAAAGAACAAAAAGAACAGGCAATTCTAGCTTCACTCCGTTTCGATCGGAGGACCTCCAAGTTATGAGCCTGGCGCGCTTCCACTGCGCCATGAAGCTCTAGTCATGCGGGAGTGTCATACCATATACAAATTGCCAACACAATTGTGATATATAACCTTTGTTCTGCACCTACTTAGTTTTAGAGATTTCCAGCCTGGGGGGCCCAGGAATAGGAATTTCGTGACTCTTATCACAGGGCACCTAGGCGATAACCAACCAAGACAATATTGTGACTAGGAAGTGACTTGTACATAAAGGTATATAACCTCGTAGATATTAGCAATGGCGAACCACCCTCTTTTTCAAAGTCCTCAGTTGTGGATTCATCTTTGGGTCTAACAGTCTAAGACATCGGCGAATATGGCTCTAATAGTTATAATACATATTACCAGGAGATCTTATATGTCAGGACAAAAGACACAGGGGGCCTTTGTATGTATACCAGGGGCCTCCCCTAGATAGGTTGTAGTCCTTCGCGGAACAACATAGTCTATAGCCCCCAATATGGTCTGCATCGTGACACACGTGCCAACGCCATAAGGGATATTCATAACGATGTTAGATATATGAAAATGATGGGATATTGTCATGACTGAGAAGGGTTCTAGCCATTATTTAACTAGGTATTATATAGGTAGGTACCTAGGTATCTATGCAACATGCCTTCAATATTATTACGGCCTTTGAATAGGGAGTCTTTTTCATATCCTTCAACAAGTAACTCAATGCTATGTATGCTGAAATGCAGTGTTACTATTTAAAGCACCGAACTTTAGTACGCCTTTGGTATCTCATGCGAGCCTGTCTATTTTCCGCCTTTTCATTAGCCCCGGTTCTGTCAACCTATTCCATTATTATGCTCACCATCACTATCATTATACTCGATTCGAAATAATGCGATTAGTATGTCCGTTCCCATGCAGTCCACCAGACTCCCACGTTAGCCGCCACGACGAGGTCTAGCATCTTCAGGCCTTGGTCAAAGACTATGAGCTTTCCCATCTTGGCTCTCTTCCCCCTATTTCCTCCACCAGCTTTCTCCTTGCCCAGGCTCATGTCGAAGTGCCAGTCTCTATCATCATCAGGGTCGAGACCCTGCGCCTTCTGCATTACCTTGTTGAATTGGCTGTGTAGCTGGTCTCTAGCCCTAGCACCTCCTTCGGTAGAACGCTTCTCGGCGAACAATTCGCTGCTCGGTAGATTGAAACGTAACTCGCTGATCGAATGTCCACTCGCCTTATGGCTAGTGTTACCAGTGTCAGGTCCATCTACGAGAGGATTGAAAACAGGACCGCCGTAGGTCGGTAGGATATGTCTGCACTTCAGGCTTCGTCCGGCATTTCCGGTCACAAATTCGCAACGACCACCCCAGGGACTGTAGAACACGTAACCACGCGGCTTCAGACCCGAAGCGGGTTGAGTGATCACGGGAGCCTCGCCACCGTCAAAATCTCCGCCGAATGATCCTATCGAAGCCATACTACCATGTCGACCATGTTGTAACTGGAAAGCTGGAGAGGTTGGTCGATCATCGTCATCATGGCTTCGGTGACGGAATTTCTCACGTATATTAGCGGTAAAAGACTTCGAGTATGCCATCATGACCTGGCGCTCAAACGCGTTCGAAGCTGTGGCGGGCCCGTAGAAATCGGATGGTTGTAACCGCGAAGCAGAAGACGCGCTCCCGGGACGCATATCAAGGCTAGTCCTTATATCTGAAGGTGGATGAGTCGGCATACCTCGGAATTTGGCATATCCGGATGTTTCTAGGTGTATGATGATTGAAGGGGAAGGTTGATGCCTTTCATCAGTGATAAGTTCAGGGTTCTCTAGCTGAAATGATGCGACTTTCCCCACGTTCCATTGCTGTTCGGAACTTGGGTCTCTCCTTATGAGGGTGAGTGAGAATGGCGTGAAAGGGCGTTGCTTAATAAGAGATTTAGGCGATGGCGATCGACCGCCGGCATAGGGTGACGGAAATGGGTCGGCGAGTTGCTGCCTAGGTTGTCCAATAGGTCGCGTTGGTAACGGAGGGGGTAGATCATTGCTTAGTCTAGGCTGATAATCAGGTGGTTGATCATAGATTGGTATTCGAGGTAGATTCCTCTCTGAAGGGTCTGGAGTAAGCGATCTTGGCCCTAAAGGTCTCCGTTGAACAGGACCTGATGGCGGCACGAATTGTGAAGCTGAGGGCCTCTGAGATGACGGGCTTGACCCGAACTGAGGGACCGGTTTTCGGATTGGGAGTTGGGTTCCGCCGTTAACCTGGTTCTCCTTTCCGGATGGAGGTAGCAGTGCACCATCTTCTACTCGCGACGAGGCAAGACTGGAGGATCCTGGTAGTGGCTTCCTATGAATCTGATTGCCTGACCTTGAGCTCTCCCCGCTCGTTCTAGGAGACGATGAAGGCTGGGTCTGGCCAAGAGGGGGTACGAGAGCCTCCTCCTCGGGCGTATTTAGATGAACATAATACAATGAACTAGCTACATCCTCTGCTGTGACGTTCTTGACCTGAGGTTTCAAAGTCGAGAGGATTATGTCTGGGACCGATATTAGACTAGATCTGTAAAGGAATGTTGGTTGATTTGCAGTTATGACCTACCCCTTGTACCGGGCACTCTAGATATGTACAGAGTGATTGGTTCCTGATTCTCTTCATTCGGCTTCTTAGGATATTGAGGTGGATTGGCGGCTAGATAATTAAGCGAGGCGAGCGAACGTGCCTCGACATGCTCGCCCATGTTTGTGTTTGGTGGTCTAGCTCTGGAATATTATATTAGGATAATATGAACAAAAAGAGTGTAATACCTGTCGCGTTGAGCGAGTGAATGACAGGGATGAAGAACGAAAGACAAGTCGCCGCGCCAGGGCGCTCGAAAATAGTGTTGTTGAAAGACCAGTGAACTTTATTCGATCGAGCCACTTCGTGTCGGGAGGAAAATGTCTGGCAGTTCAAAGTTCAACAGGGTTGGGCGGAATCTAAATATGCCTAAATCAATGAGTCGGGCAGGGATTGCTGCTAGGATACCGCAGCATGAACGAATTGCTTAGAATAGAGGCTGAGAATGTCGCTATGTTAAACAATCCGGGTTTTTGAGTGGTGCCTATTTTACAACTGTCTGTCGACGGTCGCGTGGTGAAGGCAAGTATATCAAGAGTGCGTCAGCGTTCGGGGCTGAGTTGGCTATGTCTTGGTGTTGACTTTGGTGATGGTTCGCAGCCACTTTGTAGTCACTTCAGGTCAGGCACAGTTCACAAGTGTACCGCCTCCCCACTAAATAAGCACTGGCTGCGGATTGATTCGGGACGCTAGCACGTATACATAGCAAACATCTCTAGTATGCATTTATGTGCACTTCTTGAATGGGTTACAACAATACTATATACATACACAATACAAGAGTACAACCATATCCTGAATTCAGGCTCCACTCTTACAGTACCAACAGACTACAGGCAGACAAGTTACTTATATCGACATCTGTCATCATCGTCTAATAAATTAACTACCTATTTATACAAATGAATTCATTTCGATTCGATTGGTTAGTTGATGTCAATATTAAGGGAAGACATAAGTATTCTAGGGACATCCCTCTACCGACAGCCCCTGTTAAGCCAAAAAAGGGGGCTATCCCCTCGCCTCAGTCTCATTGGCGATTCGCGGTGGCTATGTGGTCTATTTCAGACTGCATACATGTTTATTGATGAATATATTGATACTAGTAGACTCGACGATACTAGAGCAAATATTGAGGATGTATGTAGGTAGGTTAGTCGATAGTTCTACGTGTAGATAGAGAGGAGAAGGTAGGGAGAAGGTAGGGGGTCATATTGGCCAATGGTACGCAAATCTTACGACTAAATACTGGTAAGCAATCACTTCAAAGTGTCTCAATAAGCAAACAAAATCGAAGCCTCCTTTCTAGCATCTAGGAGTCAAGGGAGTTTTCAGCAATCATCATGTTTGCTACGCTGCATCCAGTCTAAGTTGGTACCTGTGGGCCGGAAACGTCTTCAAGTAGCGATGTTACGATATCTCTCGCATAAGCTGACGCCATTGTCGACGGAACATACCCTCACTGGAAAAATGCACGGTCATCCCAACTTCAATCTTCTAAACAAGTGTGTCTATACGCCTCTACGCCTGTAAAAATCTATGTCCAATTCATATACTTCATGAGCACATAATAACTCGCCATGCCAATCTTCCCATCAGTCCCAGACGCAGGACAACGCCGAGACCTAGCCCTCCTCGTGCTCAGGCCCGACAGCCCCACCGTCCTCCTTGTCCTCAAAGTCCTGCGGCATGCCCTTGCGGCGGCTCTTCTCGAACTTGACAGTCGCCCAGGCAGACGGGGACTGCTTGAACATGAGGTCGATCTCCTCGAGGTTCCGGCCCATCGTCTCCGGAAACAGGAAGTACACCGACACCGGGACGCACGCTGCAACGGCCGCGAACACGATGTAGTATCGCCATCCGATGTCATATATGGCGACTGGGGTCACCATCGCGACGAGGAAGTTCCTGCAGAATTCTTATATCAGTGAATTTGGTTGACTATCTAGTTGACGATGTCTGCCTAGGGCATAGAAAAAAGAGAAAGGAATTGGTATGTAAACTCACCAAGCCCAATGATTCGCCGTCGAAATCGAACTCATCGACATGCGCAGCCTGAGCGGTGCGACCTCGGTACAGTAAAGAAAATTCGCCCCGAGGAAACCGATAGGCACAAACGTGTTGTACAGGTAAATGAAACAGCCGGCGGCGATCTGTGACGAGCGGTTCGTCGTCGGGAACGACGTCGCGACCGCCAGCGCTATCATGCAGCACGACATGCCCGCGCCGCTGACCATGAAGACGGCGCGCCGGCCGAAGCGGTCGATAGCCGCGAAGGCCAGGAACGACGACAGGAACTTCCAGGTCAAGGCGCCGCCCGACAGCACGCGCGACACCTCGCTGCTCAGTCCCAGGTTTTCTTGGAAGAGTATCGGGGCGTACACGCTGATGAGGTTACTTCCTCTACACGGAAATCGCTATTAGTTTCCATTCCTTTTCGAGTAATATCTACTCACTGAGATAAATAGATAGGGGGTAAAGTCGCGGGATAAGGTAGGTAGGTACTCACGACATCTGCTGATAGAACTGCAACAAGATACACAGCCCAAACCGATACGCCAACTTATCTTCGCCCATCTTCAGCAGGTGGCTCAGCTTCGCGCCGCCATCGGCCGTGATCTCGAGCGAGAGCTCAATGCCCTCAATCTCAGCCATGACCTCGTGCGAGTCCTGCGGCAGCCCGCGCAGCACGGCGAGGTTCTCGCGGGCCTGGACGTTCTTGCCCATCATCAGGAGCCAGCGGGGGGACTCGGGGAAGGCGTAGACGGCGGCGACCAGGACCAGCGAGAAGACGCACGCGATGGCGACGGGCGGGCGCCAGGTCCTGGGCCCGGAGCCGAACTCGAAGAAGCCCAGGTCGATCCAGGACTCGAGGACGTAGCCGAGGCATATGAACAGGCCGTCCAGGACCACGTGTCGGCCGCGGTTCTTGGCGCCCGACGTTTCGCTCTGCCACACCGGGACGAGCGAGCTGAGTTGGCCGACGCCCAAGCCGACGATGACGCGGCCGACTATGAATTGCGGAAGCCCGAAGGCGGAGGCCTCGAGGATCTCGCCGATTAGCGTGCAGATCCCCGCGACGAAGATGACGTTGCGGCGGCCGAAGCGGTCGCCGGTGTATGAGCACGAGAGGGAGCCGAAGAGGGCGCCAACGACGAAGACGGCCACCACAAAACCCTGAAGGGTAGACCTGCCGCTCCTCTCGGCGGCGGTAGCATGGACAGTGTCGATCTGGGGAAACGTCTTGACCCAGTCGTCTTCTGTAATCAAACCGCCGATGCCAGCTTGGTTGTACCCGAAGAGTATGAATGAAGGGGCGACGATGAGGGCCGTTTGTAGCCTGCTCAAGGCGTTACCTTGAAGGCCGAAGTATTTCGATGAACCCATATTTCTACTAAGCTCATATCATACTATAAGTGCAGAGTAAAGAAACAGGACTTCATAAGGTAAGATACCTAGGGAAACATGTTATTTAGGGAATTTGGCGGTTACAAAAAGGTTCCCAGAAAGACCCTTACGATTTATCAGGGTTCATCACCAGCCATTCCCCCTTCCCCGAATGTCGGTTCCAAGGATGCGGAGCCCCATGGGACCGTGATCAACAAAAAAAAAGGCTTGCCAGAGCAATACTGGGGCAGTTGCTCGAGCATACCTAGGGCAACTCGGACTTGGGGCGGCGGGTTTGAGAACATAGCGGATGCCGAGAATCTGTGCAGGCGTGATCAGTGCTGTAGCATCAACAGATAGGAACGGTCCATCGTGACGACAGTAAGTGCAGCGTAGAAGCGGCGACTAGATATGCAGAGTCAAACTAGACCCCGGCCTTTCTCTCGGTCTGGTGGTGGATACGCGTTCTGGATCGAGGGTCCTCTCGGCTGATGCAGTCGGGACCTGAGCATCGTGCAGATCCGTTTAGCCAAATCACCTTCTTATCTTCAGTTAATATCTCCTGAGTTCGAGATCGTCTTCGATGTTATAAGAATAGCTCATCGAGTTAGGTTATTCTCGGTTCTCACGTTTAGTCTCACAGAGAATGCGACCGATTCGCATGAGGCTGATGAGGCTCAACCCGGTCTGCTGGTCATGGCAAAGTGGGTAGATCATCTCCTCAATGTCCCCCCACGTCGGTGGTCTTACCGTTGTCTTAGCTCAGGGGAACCAATAGGCCGTCTGGTAAATGCCGCGCAAATCAGGAGACTAAAAAGGAGTTGAACGAATCACTTTCCTCAATTACTCAGTTCCGATGCCCGGAGGCTAATCACTCAACCATCGTATTGATGGGCCTTGTACAAGAGGCTAGCAGACCTATTCCTACTATACAATAAGTCCCCATTCGTCTTTATTTCTTTACCGCTTCATCCGGCAGTCAACTCGCCAATTCTCCTCTCGATCTCCGGCACCTGCCGTAGTAAGACTTCTAGGTCTTCCTTTTCGTCCTCGAGCTTCATCCTCCTGTCGGCGTCGAGTTTTGTAAACACATAATTACCTTGTCCGTCAAACTGAAGGATCCTGCTGTGATACTTCCACAAACTCCGTCGATGGCTGACCGTCATCAATGTGATGCCTAGAGCCTTCGCGTTATCGTACATGACCTTCTCGGTCTCCAGCGTGACGCTACTTGTACACTCGTCGAGGATCGCATACCGCGGCTTGTGATAGAATAAACGGGCCATGGCTACGCGTTGTTGCAGACCGCCAGAGAGAACATCGCGCCACTCGGCCTCCGCATCCCAACCTTCGGGATAGAGGTCGACTAGGTGCTCAAGGGAGAGGATCTTCAGCATGTCGAGGAGCTGCGCATCAGTGACGCCGCGCGCACGAACAGTCCGTAAGCTATCCGGATAAGTAATTTGCTGGCGAAGACTTCCGCGCGATAAGTAGGGTCGCTGAGGAATGTAGAAGATATCCGTGAATGGTGGCTTGTAGACGGTACCACCATAAACAGGCCATAGACCACCCAAGATGCGGAAGAGACTTGACTTCCCGCAACCGTTCGGCCCAACGACAAGAAGGTGGTCGCCCTGCTTGAGCGAGAATGAGAGGGCTCTGACGAGAACATCTCCGTTGGGAGAAATAATCGGCACATCAATAAACTTGATGTCCTTACTTTCTACCACTTTACCTCTACCTCTTAGTACGGCCTCATTATCCTCGGTACCCGAGCTGGAGACGAGTTTCTTCTCGAAATGACCAGCTTGAATATCGTCCATGACTTCTAATAACGACGCAACTCGTGAGGTATAACCGGCCAACTCCATGATTTCGCGGTAAGAGAACATTATACGCCCGAACGCATCAGATGCACTGAGTAACATTCGCCTGTTGGTGACGAATGTTTCTGTTCGGTCGCCCATGCTGACGGTGCCAGCTAATTGGCCGGGCAGCTTGAAAAAGACAGGTACACTGCAGAGCAGGAGACCCAGAGCACCCCAGAAATATTTGATGACGAAATCTTCCATCACACCATGGTAAAACCGCCGGCGTAAGATGTAGTTTACGTGCTTGATAAGCGTGAAGTAACCCTTATCGAGAGTATCCTTCTCCGCTTCATGACCATGGTAAAGTGCTACCTCCTCGCTGTGATCGATTAGTCGCGAATGTTGGAACCGGAACTCCCCTTCAAGCCGTGCCTCATCTGCCACATATTTTCCAAACGGCGGTGTCAGGGCGCGCATAACATTGGCTGAAAGCTGGACGAGCAGGGACATGAACACAACACCTTCACCACCGACACTCTTCGATAACGACCAAGTATATATGGTCTATCTCATGTTAGCTTCATATAGTGTGTACTGTGACATAGATACTCACCATATCCAGTATGGGCTTGGCTAAATTGCTATATAATTCAGCTAAACTGTTGGAGAACTTGGCAACGTCAACCGCGATAAGTTGATCTGGATTCTTTATGCGGTCATCAAGCGCGGAGATTCCGTAGAAAGTGAGTTGGGATAGATACTTGTCGTGGATGTATTGGGTTAACCGCGTTCGATATCGAAGCGACAATTCAGCTTGATGGTATGATAGCTATAATTATTAATATGATTCCTCTCGGTAGTAGGCATCTATATAAATTGCTCACCATAGAATTCGTGAAGGTCGCAGGGACGGCAATCAACATCCACCATACAATCCTCGTGAGAAACTCTCTCCCACTACCTTTGACAAGGGCTTTCACGATCGCGCCGTCCATCTCTGCGACCTTCAGACTGATAAGTGTCCTTATAACCAAGAAGAAGCTGTGGCTAGCGAGAAGCCGAGTCTCCTTGCTCCGCGCGCCTGGGACGACTATCTTGAGCAGGCGCAGCAGCGACTTGAAGAACTCGCGATTTAGCTCGACCTTCTTCTTCTTCGTCGTATCGGATCCGTCGCTCGATGTCGTCCCTAACTGTCGCTTGGCGGCTTCGCGTGCGGACGCGGCTTTCTGCTCGGAGATGGCATGTCGGACGCGGTTGACGAGCGCGACGAGGAGTGTGAGGTAGACTGCGCGGGAGATTCGAGTTCGGTTCTTGATGTATAGCTGCGTCAACTGCGCGACGACACTCTTGAGCGACCGATCAGGTAGAGCGAGCTTAGACTGCACCGCCATAGTGACAGATTCGAGAGACGGGTGGAGGATTCGGCCTAGATTCCAACACTTGCTTAACCCAAAACGGAAGAGAATAAATTCAGCCCATGGGACAGGATTATGTCAATCAATAGATTGAGAATTATACAATTGAGATCATCGTGATTACATGGTTGCGAGTTGCGAGTTGTGAGTTATAAAGTTAAGTGTAGTAGCCGATGCTCGTCATATGTTGTTCTATAGCTCGTGCTACATGGACCTGGAGGAAGCAGCGGCAGCTTGAACGTTCCTCGGCGGATGCGACCAATGCTATCGGTTGTATGGTTTAATTAGTGACGTCTCGCTTGCATGTGATTAACCCCGGCCATTGGAACTGGGTTTCGTCGGCATCAGAAGTGGCTGATCTAGGTACCCGCTTTCGTGGCTGACATTCTTTTATCGTTGCTACTGTGGGGTATGGTATGGTTTGTTGCATAATCTCAAGGCCGTTCTTATCCGATTTGCAGCTGAGCGCGGGGTCCTGATTTGTGTAAAAGATATTTTCGAAGTGGCGGCTTTAATGAGTGAAAGAGCCTCATCCTTCACTTTCTACTCATATCTCACAGAACTTTGCGCCGTAACTAGTCAACGCCTTCAAGATGGCCGACGAAGAGGAAATTGCAGTCTATGACGAGGTCGAAATCGAGGACATGACCTTTGACCAGACTCTCCAGATCTATCACTACCCTTGCCCTTGTGGTGATCGATTTGAGATTGCGCTCGCTGATCTCCAAGACGAAGCGACGGATATCGCTGTCTGCCCAAGCTGCAGTCTGATGATCCGGGTCATTTTTGATATTGTTCGTAGCTACTAGTCTCATTCCATTTACGCCTTCTAATAGTGTCATCTAGGACGATCTGCCGAAGCCCGACTCTGACCCTTCAGCACTCGCCGAGCAACAAGTACCTGTAGTCGCGTAAACGCTCGCGGCACATGAACTAGTTACGCGATAGAGAAAAGAATCAAGATATTCTCTTCTGAATTCTATCGTAGTTTTAAGCGCCGCGCCGTCGGAAATTCAAGAAGACATGGCTATGTCATCTTGCGAAGTCATGCCTCTTCAACACGATGAAAATGCGAAAGCAACTATATCCATCGCCGCATATTTCCGGGTCCATCTATCAAGAAAGATAAACAAGATAGATGTTGCTCGAATGGCTTTAGACTGTACAAAGCCATGGGGGTCGTATGGCTAAGCCTACGAAACATAGGGACCGACCATGCATTGCATTCTGCAAATAGACAAAAGCAATTCATCATAGGACACTACAAGTCTAGTATCCAAGAGGCACATTCACAGTCTCCCAAGCAAGCCAAGATCTAGTCCCGAGGGAAAGGACTGGTGGTATTAAAAAGATGCAGACACGGGTATATCCTAAATGCGAAGACCTCTGCCCGAACGCCGCTATCCACAGTGAAGCAATTCCGAACCATTCCCAATTCACTCATGATCCTACCCATAAACGCCAATGCAATGCTGAAATCCCTCTCCTTGATTCATAATAGGTACAACCCAGCGACCGAAAAGACGATAAGACCCATGATGGAAGCTTCCCATGGTGGCTTATCTGCAGCGACAGTTGTCAATTGTATTGGGTTTTGTGTTGGCAAGTCGGTAGAATTAACAAGGACAGGTGCAGAAGCTGTTATTCAGTCAGTCTCCACGTCGCTTTAGCAAACAGAGTCGGGTCCTAAAGCCTTACCCATCGAACCAGGCGCATCCTCGATTTTCATACTCTTCGACTGCGCTACAACTCTCGGTTGAGCAGCTGCAGCAAAGGTGGCCGGGAGGGTCGCGGCGACAATAAGGCTGGATAATCGCATCTTGTTTGACTATACAGGGTGTTCGATAGCGGCGGTGATATTATCATATGTCCTTGTTGTGTCCCTTGCTGTGTGGTGTAATGACGATTGGGCGGTACAGTCGAAGTGATACAAGGAGAGAGCTGCTGTCAAGCAGCGCATAGACAGCGAGAGGATGGCTTTATCGCATAAGACGAGTCGAAAAGTCGCAGAGAAGCCGCTAATGTGAAGATCTAAAGCTTCAATACCATTTGTACTAGGAATTTGAGGCGTTTCTCGCCAAAGCATCACGGTGGCATGGCGTGGGCGGAGAGGTAGTTAATTAGATATGGATGATGATAACAGAAGATGGGGGGAATAAAGGAAGTTCAGTTTGCACAATGCATGGTATGGCATGTTGCTAGCCAAGGTATAAAGTTCAAGGATGGCTAGGATGGTGGATGGCTTGGATGGGTGGATCGCGATGTGACGCGAACCCAAACTCGGTGGGTTGCGTTATCTGGGACGACAGCAGAAACAAGATTTTCCACTTATCCAATCCTAATGTTGTTGCCGCATGCGATGCTACTGTACCTTCCAGATGTCATTACTACCATCTATTGTACTATAGTCCCACCCACCTAGATACTGCAACTGCACCATACGCAACTTGCCGCAATGCATTGTGCAGGTGCATACGTATGTTTGTGTGACGATTGACGAGAGGTTGGTCATCCACTTCCACTTCCGACAGAGACAGGGAACCTTCTGAAACGCAGCGTGCTCTCAAATTCAAACAAACATCGCACCACCAGCAGCGCCACCACGGAATTAGCCGTTTTCAGAAACACCGGACTTGGTTATATACCTATCATTATCCCACTTGTATACGCAATGCATTTCTTGTTCGATCCGTCGAGATCTCGACTTATCCAAATCTAAATGCTGCTAAGTATCGAATTTACTGTTGCGGCGGTTAGCTTCCCAATCTAACAGCTGGACCATCCCGTCTCGGCCAAATCAACTTAGCCTCGCATGTAGATCGCACACCAGCAACTCTAGTCAGGAGTTGGTGCCTCTCTCAGCAGGACATAAAGAATTGGGCCGAACGAATGCGGGAGTAAAACGTGGGTGGTTAACTGATTGACAGACGACAGGCGGGTTGGCGCGGGTGGCTTTTTCCCTGTTTGATAACTCATGAGGAAATACCTACGTCATACTATGCGAACAGGGAGGAGTTACATCCAAGACGTCGATTCCTTTTAAAATAGCATAGCTTCTCAGTGCCGATATCCGTCTGGAATGAGAATTCGATGATTGGTGCAATTGAACGACGCCATCTTATTCGTTCGTTTGACCTCACGTAACTTTTCCCGTCGCATTTGCCTAACCCATTTTAGAGATCTGATAAGATACGAACAACCTCATGTAGGTAAGAATTTATACTTGTCAGAAGCGTAATAAAGTAACAGGCCGTTCCAAGATCGTCGACGACACCGAAAATACCCTATTGTAAAGAGTGATGCTACATGAAGATTGGTTTTTTAGAGTCATTGGATGGAGGTTGGTTTTTGGAACACTTGACGACAGATGCCCACCAATTTTACTAACGATTCCGTCGCATCTACTTCTTGACCTACAATCTTACCTGTATGTATGCAACAATATAACAGCGTCGTCTCCTTTACCACAAGGCTCTGCAATGGATAGTCCAGTTCCTATAGATATCTTGGTTATACTAGAACTTTGATCCGTTCGAGTGGCTAGCGAAAGACTACCTAGGATACAATATCGGTTTCAGCAGTACAGAATATACTCGGCGACTATGGCGGAACAGACGGAGTTATGGTTCTTTGAAGCTATTCATAGCATTATTCAGCCATAATACTATCTCTCCAGGCTAATTAGATGTTTCCTAACCGGCGCGTTGAAGGTTAAGGGATTCAGCTAGAGTAAGGGGTATTAGTGTATGTTATATGTATTCATAGGTATCTTAGAGACCACTTTCTTGGTATAAAATCGTAACCTTGGGAGAACCTTAAGTAGGTACTTTCTTAATATCAATCGGTTTTTCTTGAAAAGGCGACTTGAACCATATGTTATCCACCTACCTGTTGTTCTTCGAATTTAAATTGATGGTGGTTGATTGAAATTGGATGCGACGTAATCGCTAGTAAAATTGGTGGGCAGTTGTCGTCAAGTGTTCCGAAAACTAATCTCCATGTAACATCACTCCTCGTAAATCATAATTCGAGAGGAAAGGACAGATAACGCTGGAGGATAGTAGTGTTTCGAAGTTCTTCCACCGTGGATTCGTTTCTCAAGGAGGGTATTGACGGAGTAAATAGGTACCTAGGTAGACTTCTGTCTGAAAATGTCAGCGCTGTTGCTTCTCTAGAAGTGCATTAATTTGAGTCCTGGGTCTTTTGAATACTAACTTGATTGTAGTACTTCAATTCGTAGAGAGAACAGTTGACTATACTTACGGTAGTTAGATGTACAAGTCCTATACCAACTTCCAATGACGCGATTCTGACTTCAAGTTGGAACATCATACGCTAACACTTACATCTATTTTCAATATGTCTGAACAACAACACCCAGAATTTACGAGAAGAGATCAATCGAAAGACAAGAAAGAAATTTCAAAGCGGGAAGACCTCAGTCCCAACATTGAAAAGATCCACACTGATGGTACGAGCCTTCATTGATTATTGGTTACCGCAGTATGCCGAAATAACTCCATAACAAAACCCGCCAGCTTAGTCGTTTTATACCTAGGTATTGATATTGGAAATGTGCACAACTCATCAATCAAAGAGCATTATTTCCATTAAACTGCCCTCTTTACAGTTCTTCCTCCGTCCTCACGGGGGACGGTCTTCCTCGTTGAAAGCCTATTCCAACGCATTCTAGAAGCCTACCGTTGCGCCCTTTGAGGATTAACAACTGGTTATTACCGCAAAGCTTAAATTGTCGGTTAGGTCTGTAGCGGTGTATAAGAAGGGGGCAGTGGCTGTCGTTGATTGGTTGGGGTGTATTGCAGTTGGCCTGGGCTTTGGCATGGAGATGATTAAACCCGTCTGTCAGGGTGCTTACATGATGGGACTATTTTTACCGTGCAGCATAAAATCTGGGGTATCAAGGTTTCATAAGCCTGGAGCCGGCCATTGGGTCATAACGTCCAACTAGACGAGGTAGGTAAATAGCCTACTCTTTAGCTTGGCGATGATTAGGTTCGCGATGTCTACCAGAGTTCGCTCATCTTGCCTAACGCAAAAGGACATTATTGTGGTCAGGCGCATCAGGCTGTGAGATTTGTTGTCTCGGACGAGGCCTCCACCCGCCAGCGAACACGAGATCATGGACTGAGTGTTGGGCAGTGCCATGATCTCGAAGGTCCGTGATGAGAAGCTCGCTACGAATCAAAGTGGAGTTGATTGAGGAATCAGTCAAGGAGTTAGTAGTAAAATCGACGGCTCGAGAAACTATATAAGGGACGACATCTTCCCTTTGAACTCGAGAATTTTGAATCTTCATCACAGCACTCAGCACTCAGCAATCATCACTTATCACAGCCTCTCATCCACTCTCTAAAACACAAATCATTTCTCTTTAGAAATCAACTCTTCCAATCATTCAACATGGTCAAGTTCATTACCATCGCTGCCGCCGCCATGGCTGGTCTTGCCTCTACCGTCTTCGCTGACGAATGCCGCAACAACGGTATCTACTGCGGTTCCGCTCTCCTCGGAAAGGGTAAGTGAATTTCCTAAGAGAAAGAATAAGAGGATAGCGACGGCATAGCCACAACCACAATGAGAGCATTCTACTAACGGAACTTCAAGGCAACTACTTCGCCAACATCATCGAAGAGCTGGAGGCCAACGGCCAATCTACCGATCAGAACCACGTCGAACAGTCCCTTTTCGTCTGCGGTGACGACAAGGGCGCCGCCCACGCCCACTTCCAGGCCTTCTGCCCCAACGGCTGCCAGGGCGGCGACAAGAAGAACGACTTCTGCATATAAGCAGTGTCCGGAACTGCTTATCTGGCGGATCATTTTGAGAAGGCTAGTGGATGACTGAGTGGAGAGATGTTGGGAGGAGCTCGTGGAATTGTAACAGGGGATGGAGAAGGTTGCATCTTTATTTCTGGTCACTCGTTTTTGCATAGACTTCACAGTCATTTGTTTTCGATCACTTAAGCACTATACACATAAGAATCAATAGGTATCTGTTGAGAAAACTTTGAGGAGAGTCTCTATCGTGAAAAGGGGAAGCCGGATCTAGCTCCCCTTTCCCCTTTTACTTGCCCAGGGGCTCATTGGCAACCACCGTGCACTAAGTAGGAAAACCATCCTGAGTAAAATCGGTTACATTAATACATATTAAACTATACGATAGGAAACTAGAGTTTGTACAACAAGCCCAATTCAAAGTGACACCGACATTCCAGCTTTCGCTCCTTACGATCATCAAAGATCTAATAAATGTTAACATCGGTTCTTCGGCGTTTTCCAGGTCTGACCTGGTCTGTTGACGCGTCACCCATATCTAAATTGCTGTTTCCAGGTGGCCCAGGGGCTTCACGTTGTCTACGGGTTCCATGTGGTCTAGGGTCTCCAGGTGGCCCAGGGGCTCCAGGAGCGTTAGGAGCCGCACCCGCATTGCCGTCCTTAGCTACACCAGCCTCGGCTGCTTCTAGGTCCTCAGCCTGGAGAACGCTCAGCCAGGCAGGACCCGGATTTTGCGCCATCGGCGGATACTGAAGGTCATCCGTGTAAGCTCGTTTCCATATTTTCACCGTCGAGTTATCTAAGTCACCCCCCCTTTCTTCGATAGCATCCCTGAATGCGGTCCAAACGGTTGTCGATTCATTTAGAAGGCCTAGTACGCGAAGGCTCCTTATGATGCGCGTGATTCGGCGGTGGTGATGACTACTATCTACATACCACCGTACATAGGGGTTTTGTACGTTCTTCGGCACGATCGTAACGACAGTTCCGCAAGGCGACCAATCGACCTGGAAGCCGTAGAAAGACATCATGCACACTAGGGCTAACTTCATGTTATCCTTCAGCCCAAGATGCCCCCGAAAGTAGCGAGTTGCCTCTACGGTCAAAACTGGGGATGTCGGGGCGGATTGGGATGGCTCTGGCAGTGGGAACAGAAGCTGGATGAAGTCATGTGTGCTTTCAAGGCGGTCGGCGGGCCAAGATATAATATCGTCAAACCTGCGACCCTGGTGGTCCGTACCGCCGATGAAGGGGTCATAGAAATTAAGCAGCTGATCAATAGTAAAGTTCGAAGATGCCGTCTTTTGAAATGCGTTTTGAGACGACATTGTAGCGATATTATTATCGGGTTGTATTAATTTTGATTGCGATAGTTAATAAATGACTGTAGCTTCCTTAACTCGAGTCTGTGTTGATGTATTGAGTGTAAGGAGCGATTCTTATTTATGTCGAGATACTTTCCATCTACTGTGCTGAAATACATACATATATAGGTAGTCATAAGATAGGCGTAAAAGGAGGAAATTGGTTCCACATAAGAATTGTATTTGGTATCTGAAGGGCAACCATGACTTTGTTTTGAGTGAGTTGTGGTAGGTATTTGTACTAACTGTTTTTCCGATTATATAAGGTGCCTCCAAAGTGACAAAGAACAAGATAGAATGAACAGCCAGTCTTGATATTTTCTTCTTACTAAGACAATGTATTAGTATATAGAACAAAAGAAATGTATACCGCATCAAACAAATCACTGATTCCTATTGTTGCAATCTGTCACAAAGTCCATCTTTAAACTACATCCGTCGCTGTAGTCCATCCTCCCACATTTTCTGCAATGCCCTGAGTCACGGACCACCTTTTAAGCATCCTCACTCCCTTTCATCGCGCAGCCGTCGCCCTTTATGAACACGCCGCAGCCGTAACCAGCTATGTCTCCCTGGCAATTCCTTGTCTGACTTGACGCGGTCCCGTTGCCCCAGTAAATTATGTCGTCAGTCGAGTACTGGGCTTATGATCATACCTCCTGACATAGAAAGTAGGAAGCTCGCACTGCAGAAGTGTCCGTAACAGCTCAACAATTTTCGGAGGCGAGGCAAAGCGAAGTTCCAGGTTTGACTTACGATGACGCTGCATCGCAGCTATACGACACCTGTTTTGCTGGGGGCTCGGGTATCTGCTTTGCGGTTGCGCCACCCCAACAGCTCGTCGACGTGGAACACTGGGCTGCCGTTCCGCTAGGCACAGGAGCACACGTACCGCTGTATGAGCATCCGGTTTCGGGTCAGGGGATGTTTCCACCCTAGTAGGAAGTCGATGATTCGCAAGCTGCCAGCCGCGTCTTGCTCATGTGACAGGTGAAGTCGGTTAAGCAGCCCGTGGCTGGGGGAAGTGTCGGTAGAGGAGGCTTCGGGCCGTTGTTCACATCGGACGGCTCTGTCGGCGTGGGATCGGCATCAGTCAGGCGGCGTACCGGTTGGTGTAGGCTGGCAGTAGTAGCCTGTGCAGAGTGTACCATGTCACCGTACCGATGCAAGTTAGGCTAGGTACATCGGATTAAATCTTTACTGCACCGAGCAGGGTAGCGCACGTTTTATCTGCCACTCTCGTCAAGTCGGTCGGCTATGTCAGGACAGATCTCTTGCCTCCCTTTGAAGCTTTTATTGTTGTAAGCTCTTAAGCACAAGAAACCAAAGGCCTCTCCATTCCAGATCATGGGTCTCCAGCCGACGGATTCATTAATACTACTACGGTTACTAGTGATACTAGGATCGTCAAGATTGCCGTCGATCCTGAGAGATCGGTTGAACAAACTGATTAGTGTCTTTACGTTCTTTGGGTGGGCCAATTGCTTCTACCGCTTGGACTGCTGAGTTCTGTAGTAGATAACAACCCCTGAAACGTATACAAAACGAGCGAAGCGTGTTAGCCTGTCTGTAAACATTGTGATTAGGAGGAATGGGACATACCGAGCGATGTCCCTGGTGCATATTTCATCTCACCAGGATGGCCGGTCGCCGGCACGCGTAAGCCAGGAGCATGCGTCGTTATGTGCCGAGCTTCCTGGCTAGAAATGGCGCGCATGCCGTTGAGCTGGGCCAGTCCAACCGTGACGAGGTTCTCGTCCTGGAAACCCCTTTTTCTAGAATCTCCAAAGTGGGCAGGATAATCGCTTGTCCTCAGACGCTTCTTCCCATTGTTGCCAGAGGCTACGAAAGCGACGATGTTTGAAGATGAGCTATGCATACTTATGATGAAGTCAATAATTGCAAATGAGCTTGCTTCTAAGGTGGTAGACATACGTCGCTTGCTTTATAGAGCTGGTATCGGTAGAGTGTGTTGTGTTCTGAACCACCATAGAACCAGCTGGAACCTTGAGTTTCTATAAGCATACATCGGCCAGCATAAACACTGATCATAAAGGCAGAGTAGTCTGCTTGACGAGTTACATTCATATCGTTGTCACTAAATAATGTTACCTGTCAATATTCTAGTGGAAAGGAGGGCAGACTGAGATATTCGCCTTTGTTACCTTTAATTCCGAACTGTTTATGTAACCGTGCCTCCCCCCTAACCTTCTCGTACTCAACTTCTCCGTCCTACTTCTCTGCCAACTAGAAAGTGGGAGAACGTACTTTGTTCTACAGGTTTTTCATGAAAGCTAGAAGGCGAGAGGCTACAAGATTTACCAGTTCGTTATTGTGCCGCAAACATGGATGTTGGCCCGAATACTACAACCTTGCGCAGCATTCTCTGTCAGCCGAAACCGTTCGTGCCCTGCAAAGTAAAATCTTACAAGAATACTACGGGCAACTGGCCAGCATTCAAAAGCAATAACATTAAATCTTGGAGCGAATTTAATTTGGATACTCTCAATGACAGCTACGGTCACGTTCTTGACCTTGAAATTCCAGGACATGGGCTGGGGACACCAAATCCCGACCAGATGCTTGCCGCCATTGAGATCACCAAACCCGACGATATTCATCACCTGATCAAGTGGAACGACGAAGTGATTGGCCCGACTCTCGACTTTGCCAGGAAGCACCTCCACATCCATGATGGTCTCCTCCTGCGCCGCATAATTTCGGCTCCGGACAGCCCGGCCACCGCTAGGATCAACTCTGGGGGCAAACCGGTCGAGCTAGACCACCTCATTGCGCTTGACGGATACCCTATAGCAAATCTGGTGATCGGCCTCGGGAGACCGAGCTCGAAGCTTCACAGGAGGAAGCTTGCCGATTACCCAAAACATGCTAACAAGAACATCTGGCCGTTAAGGCAGCTGGCCAACCTATGCATGATGGCGAAGACTCGGTATGGGTATATCACGACAGAAGAAGAACTTATGGTGTGCTGTTTTAGCAGAGATGGGCCGAAACTTTGGAAGGTGGCTGTCAGGCCGATTCCGTGGTCCAGACACGGCGAGAACCAGCTCACGACGGACCTTGCGCTATGGTGGCTCTGCATGCTGGCGATATCGTCTCGTCGGAACCGCGCAATCGTGAGAGAGGAGGAAATGATCGGGATCGACCAGTGGGAAACCCGCTACATCGACGACGAGCGCGGCTTGGTGCGCCGCCATGTGTACTCGAAATTCGAGGAGCCGATAGGCCCTCGCGCTCCTCCGGCCTGCCAGGACCCCTGGCCAAGCGACGTCGCCGCCAACGCCGCAGCTTTCGCAGCTGGGGTGGGTATCAATGCGGATCAGTCTGCCAATCTCGACACCGCGACTAGTGCTAACTCTGATGACTTCGATTTTAATACCCTCCTCGATCCTGTCACTGCCAACCTCGAGGAGTTCAACCTCAATACTGCCAACCTCGAATAGGGACGAGTATACAATTGTGCCGCCCCGTGACCAGAACTCATCAAATAACGTAGAAATGATCAAAGGAAATGACTTGGTGGTTAGAATGAAATATCTTCTCTGGTTGGAGGAAGGAGAATGATATCAAGCAGGGGGGTAAATTGTAGAGGTAGATACTTCTTTAAGGTACCTACCTACGGTACTTAGGTAGGTATGCACTTATTATATGAAGAGCCTATGATACCCTCATATGCGTTACCCACATAGCTTCACATTTTGGCACTTTGGTGGATGCTAGTTACCTATTGAAGAGGCGCACAAACGTGTCCTCCATCCTGAAGTGTGTCATTTTAAACGATAGTTGAGGGACATATTTCAGTGTCTAACAAAGCAAACGGAACGAAAATAGAATGTGTTGTTCTATATTGTTTCGCCTTGTCGAATGTAGCTATCAGAAGTACCTTCTTCTGATCAGTTCCAAGTTATGGTTAAATCTTCATCGATTGATCGAATTGGAAAGTTGTGGGTATATAGGTACCTGTATGGTCTTTAATGTAATTTGTGTTCCTTAGAGGAGATCACACGACATCTAACCATCTTGGCAGATTATGTAATATGCCAGCTGTTATCAGCTGCAACCAACTGCTCTTGATCAAGACAATCTAATCAGGTTATCTGACACAATCAATGGATGAATATTGGGAATTGCCATTGATAATTGTCGATATTTGGCATCTTAACTTGAATCTTATAACGAATCTCTTACGTGTAACTAGTCGAATAGCTATATTATCGCTCTGTGCATAAGGTGCTTACGTGGAATGTGGAATAATAGGGGTTTTCGCTAATGCGACAGTAAGAAAGTGGGTTCGGTTCTCATAAGCGTCCGCCAATCTTCGATTGCATTGTCCATCGAACACCTCAGCAATTCTCAGCTGTCATCAAAATGTCGGGACCCAAGCCAGGGCAAAAGACAGTCCTCATCACTGGGTAAGTGAATAGACGATTTAGCATCGAGTAGCTCACTAATGAATACATTCGCAGCTGCACGCCAGGCGGTATTGGACATGGCTTGTGCCTAGAGTATCAACGTAAAGGTAGACTTCATCCCCACGATGGATGTCATTATCGTTAAATTAACATGGCCGTAGGTCTCTTTGTCATCGCCACCGCCCGCAGACCCGAGGTATTGACCGACTTAGCGGCTACGGGAATGAGTACCCTCGCACTAGACGTTACCAATGCAGAAAGCATCAAGAAATGTCATGACGAGGTTGCAAACATCACCAATGGCAAGCTTGATATTCTCGTGAATAATGCGTAAGCATTCGCATTTACCCCTCATCAACAATCCATCTTACCATATTACAGTGGTCGCACGCATACCCATCCTGCGACAGACATATCTCTTCCAGATGTTCGCCAAACTTTCGAGACAAATGTTTTCTCAATTATGGCTATGGTGCAGGCGTTCGTAGACCTGCTCATTACCGCCAAGGGCTTGATCATCAACATTTCTTCTCTCTCTTCTTTGACGCCTTACGTCTTCGGGTCTGTCTACTGCGCTTCCAAGGCCGCCGTCGTTGGCTATTCGCGCACGCTTCGAATGGAACTGGCACCCTTCGGTGTTCGTGTGATGGTGTCCATGACTGGTACCGTCAAGAGCAATACCGCTAGCCAATTCCATCGCGTTTTGCCGGAAAACAGTCTCTACAGGCGCGCCAAGGACATATTCGAATGGAGGCTGGTATTCAGCCAGAACGACTCAACTATGCATACAGAAGAATTCGCAAGGAAGCTAGTTGCCGATTCTCTACGCCCGGAACGACCAGCATTCTTACGAAGCTGGCTCGGACGCCCGGACTGGTTTTGGTCGGGCGGTTTGGCACGTCTTTCGTGGCTCGGGACATGGTTGGGCGAGTGGGCCATCGACGCCATTTGCTGGCGCAAGTTCCGCATGGACGAGATGATAAAACTCATCAACGGGGACAAACAGAAGAAGCTCAAGTGAAGATATCGAGACTTTTCCATTTCCGACGCATGAGAGCAGTCTTTTTCGACTCACATAGTATATCTATCTGGTAACCTGAGGGTTATATTTAGCACGATGATGGAACTTGTCTCACTCAATTTGAAGTCACGGTGTCATTAAGAGGGCATATCTGCAGAAGTATTCCGTTGCATGATGTTTCATTCCGAGTGATCTAGGACACATTGCTCGGCCATTCTTTTAGAGAGTTACCTAGGTAGCCAAGACTAGAGTGATAAAGAAGAGGAGGAAGACAAAGATGGCCGTTAAATTCATTATCTTAAAATACTTACACCTATGTACGGTAGGGGCCTCTAAGTTAAACTCCTTTCAATAGAGAGATTCACTTTGATGTCCTTTAACTATACTACCGTAGAAGCATGCCATTGTAAGGTACGGCCACTATGCCTAAGTATATATACCTCGATATGAAGACCTCAAGTATGTTATCGTCCATGACATTCTGCACACACTAGCGAATTTACTAGCTAAGTCAAGCAATATTGAGTGACGATAATTGTGTAGAAGACGCACAAGATGTGTTACGAAAACTTTTACCCGTATGAAGTTTGCGGTTGTGAATACCAACCCTCGAGAGTCGTACATACCAGCACAACCCCGACATGTAGTCCTCCCTACCCCCGAAGAATTGTCCGGAGGCCTGGGAGCTGCCCGATGCATACTATAGAGAATTGATCTGAAGCTCTACCGAAAGCAGACTTTCGAATCGGAATATTATACCGTTTAGCCACTTCTATCGAAACATTTGGGTCTAAGTACTAGGTAGCATAGAGGTAGACTTCGGCAAATTAATCCCTGTATAATTGCATCCAATAAAGTCCTGTTTTAGCTTTCCTGGTGAGTGCTTCAGCTCCGATTGATCTTGACTTATATGGCCGTGATGCCCTAACCTTACCAATGTAGGCTTCATAGTGATGATATAGGATTCGCCCCGTATTCGGTCGGAAGAGCAGCGATCATTTGTCGGGTTGCAGTGAGAATGGAGAGCAAAGAAGACTTCCTTAAAATTCTACAATGAACAAGTAGATAAAATGCGTATATTTACATAACTCGACCCCTTTTCTCCTTTTTGCATAGGAAGTACCTAGGGTATATTACAACTCCAGTACTATATGCCTGTTAAATTCATAACTGACTGTCGATCTTACGGTCCATGTTAAAGAGCCGGCTCATCATTCGTCATTGCCAACACAACTCAAGAACGACGTGATGCGTAGGGAAATCATGCCACAAAATGCAAACAATGAGATCACGGTCCATACATCTTCTCTCTTCAACTCGAAAGAGAAGAGCTTTGTTTCGGACGTGTCCATCTCAATTGACGCAGACACCGGCTTGATCACAAGGGTATACACGCGGGACGGCCCGCTGCCAGCCACCAATGTGTCGGACGCGAACACTATCGACCTCCGCGGCCTGACGGTTCTCCCGGGCCTGGTCGACGCGCATACGCACATATTCCTGCACCCATACTCGGATGTAGCCGCACTGAACCAGATGCGCGACGAGAGCTTCGTCGAGCGGGTCGTGCGCGCCACCAACCACGCCAAGGCCGCCTTGCAGGCGGGCTACACCACGTACCGCGACCTAGGCACCGAGGGCCTGCGGGACGCGGACATCGGCTTCAGGGACACCATCAACCGCGGCCTCATACCCGGCCCGCGCATGTTCGTCGCCACCGAGTGCGTCGCCTCGAGCGGCGGGTACGAGATCCGCCAGGAGAACGGACTTCCCGGCGTCGGCACGGCCGTGCCCCGGATATCGGACCCGGCAGATGGCGTTGTCGGCGTCCGGGCCGCGGTGCGCAGACGTCTGGGCGCTGGCGCTGATGTTGTCAAGTTCTACGCCGATTACCGCAAGCGAGCGCTGCGCTTTCCGCAGCCGACCTGGCCCGGTGCGAGAGATATCCTGTTCCCGCCGTCGAACGACCTCTTCACCGGGCAGCGCAACCCAAATATCCTGCTCTTCACGCAGGAGGAGATGAACGAAATGGTGGCGGAGGCGCGGCGGTCAGGCGCGCCGATTGCTGCTCATGCGCAGAGCCCCGAGGCAGTGATCATGGCAGCCAAGGCCGGGGTCACGTCCGTAGAACATGGATACATGCCTAGTGAAGACGCGCTCCAGGCCATGAAGGAAAACAACACTATCTTCGTTCCCACGCTGGCCGTCTTCCAGGTCGTGATGGGCGGCTCCGATCAGGTCATGCAGACGATTCTCGACAACACGAAGGCGGCGTACGATAAGGGGATCAAGCTCGCTGCGGGTGGCGACACGGGTGCTTTTGCCCATGGCGAGAACGTCCTCGAGCTGGAACTCATGGCGAAGGCTGGGATACCCGTTCCTGATATCTTGCAGGCGGCGACGCTGCACGGTTGGGAGTCTTGCGGTGGTGATCTGTGCGGGAGACGATTCGGGTCGCTAGAAGAAGGCTTTGCGGCTGATATAGTTGCGCTCGAAGGCGATCCGACTGAAGATTTCGGCGCGTTGAGGAGAGTCAAGTTTGTGATGAAAGATGGGGCTGTATATAAAGATGAGTCCAATCTTGCGCGTAGTGTCTGATGTACATATAATTCAGAGGCACAGAGCAGATATAAGAATAGTGTATAGCTGTAGATACTTGAAAAATGAATGTATCTTTTCTTCCGCCATTTCTAACCTACCTACCTAGATAGGAGGTAGTTTATGAAACTATCACCAACCTTACCATCGACTTAAACCACGCTGCCGTTTATTTAAGCTATGGGAAGATCACAGCACAAATATAGTCAGCGCTGATTAAGGGTGCGGTAAGAACCAGAGCCTTCTGCCAGCCGGCGTCCTTCGTGTTAGTACGCCCACAAATAACCGCCTAGTTGGCCTCAATGATGTGTCGCAATATATGTAGGTAATGACAAGGATCTCATAGTCAGAACCGTAGAGTACACTTCGAGATTGTCTCTCGCCTTGGAAGTCATCAAGTTAAGTTTGAGGGTGACAATTGTGTTGACATCCCATAGCCAACCACCAGGCTATGCTGTAGCTTGGACAACAAGTCATTTACTCCTATAAAATAGCCGAGACAAGTATTGGCTATATCTAAAAAGAGGTCTTAGATATCGTATCGTGTTCGCAGATCCCTAGTGTCACGATGTAGACCATATAGGGGGGGTAAACGACTAGGCTGTTCCACGAGAGACTAGCAACCTACCTTATGAGGGAAGACCCTGGATATGCATACAAAGGAAGCTTTTTGTATCCTATCTTGTTTCCTGTCTTGTCTTGTCTCTACCTCAGAACCAACCCCCTAGTGGATTGAACGCCCTGACAAATCAGACATCTGACACCTAGTCTTGGTTCCTGAAATAGCTAGATACAACTTATTGTTATTCTATTCAATGGCCCCTAACGATGTCCTACTTAGGCCAAGTACCATAGAATGTAAAGGGCTTGTCTGAGTCAAATCAATTATAGAGAGAAAGTTGACCAATGACTGCCTTCTTCGTAGTTTAAGCCCACAACTGAGGAAACCCTGCCATGCGTTACAAATCACAAGGTGCCTCTTCCTGGCGGAGCCACACCTACTCTTATAGACTGTCTCATTTCTAAGGTTTTGCTACCTACTATTAGACATACTAAACACCTGGTGTGGCTTTTAATATCATGTCGAATGAAAGGAAAAAGAAAATATTACACAACTATGAAAACGTCCGGGTAAACTCTCGATGTTTCTGCAGAAAACATTGATGTATGTAACGCTGCATGGTTGAGTGTATAAAATGGTTGCTTACCCGATATAGGTATTTTAGCGAAAGCACAATGATTGACGTAGTTAATGCAACGGTACATAATACTGCACGGGCTCCTTGATTTGACGATATTTATAACCCTCCATAGAACCTCTTCAACAAGACTATTACCCCACGATCTCAAAAACCAACCCCGAGTCACGCCATCACCAGCCAACGAATTTCAAGATGCGAGTTATTATTACAGGAGCCACGGGATTTCTAGGGGGTGAAGTAGTTCGGCAAGCGATTGCTAATGAGAGGATCACGCAAATATTCATTCTGACTCGCAAGTCGCCGCCTGATGAGCTTTCAAAGAGCACGAAGGTCACAGTAATCGAACACAGTGACTTTTCCATCTACCCACCGAAGCTTTTAGCACAGCTTGCTGGCGCAGAGGGGTGTATCTGGTGAGTTCCTCGACCCGTTACTACCATGCTCTTTGAATGGCTTATATGTCGTGAGGGCTATCGGAGGTCGTGCTACACAATTCCCAGATATTGAGACGGCGGAAATGGTTCAAGTGCACTACACCATTGCGGCTGCGAAAGCTTTCGTCGCCGAGCTAGCCCCAAAGCTGCCAGAATCACAGAAGTTCCGCTTCGTATTCTGTAGCGGAAAGTTTGCAGAGTGGGATCAAGAGAAGAGCCTAAAATGGATGAAGGATACTAGACGAATCAAGGTGAGAAGACCGAAAAGTCGTACACCTTGAAAATATTAACCATGAGGACTATCTAGGGAAAAACTGAGAAAAGCCTCTGCGACCTTGCGGATGCCAACGAGGATAAGTTCGAAGTCTGGGCTGTACGACCTGGTGGAATCGTGAAAAGACACGCAGGCCTGATGAACGCCCTCACCGTAAACACGAGTGGATTTATTACCTTAGACCACCTGGCTAAAGCTGTGGTGAAGGTCGTCCTCGATGGCCACGCCGACAGAATTATCGAAGCTGATGCACTGCTAAAGCTTTGATATAAGTTGAGCTTATGGCAGAGGGCACTCCGAGCCTTCTTTTCTTTGGGATACACCCCTCTCCGGTCATAATGAATCATCAGAAACCATTCTATATCTCAAGCACACTCCCTGATCAACTCTAGCATCTAAATATCTGCATTGTTGCTATGACATAGCAGAAATTAAATAAGTAATCGTGATATTACTAGGAAGAATGAAAACATTACGGTACTTCAGATATCGATGGTAAGCATACTATGTACAATCTAATGCATATAGTTTTATTTTACATTGCAGACTGAATTGATAACCTATCTGCTACCGGCTTTAGCACCAGACATATGGGATATAATGGTGCGAACATGTTAGCCGTATTCCGTCAACTCTGAGCTGCTAAATCTGGCAAATATCATTGATATCTAGTACTCTGTAAACGAAGATAGTGCATATATAGTAATTAAGACAGCACAGGTATGCAATGGTAAAGAAACGACGTGTAAGAAAAATTTCTAGATCCATCATTCCTTGCGTGATTCTGATATGACGTTGATTAGCTTGTATAGTTCAACAGTCTCAACTAAGGATCCTCTCGCTTTGGTAGCTAATTTAATATAAAGTTAAGGACCTCCCTGAGACGTGTAAGATAAATACAATGATTTACTACTTTTCCACAGCAGTCATGACGACAACGAGATGACTCTCGGGGCCATGACAAGGTTCTTATGAAAGATACAGACAGCATTGAAGAAAATTATAAGTTCATGAATCCCTAAAGCATTTTATCAGTAATCTTCTTAATGGATGTAGCGCCCATTGGCGTATGAAATACCCAATTGTATTGTCGACGTTAGTAATAATAATGCATGTTGGTTATTTAGATCTGACACGATACCTTCCCTTCATGTAAGTGAGACCAGCACATACATAGTAGACAGTGTCACTTAATGAGCCGTTGTAACAAACCAACAAAGGGCAATGGAAATTATTACGATAGGTCACATTACAACAAAAACAGTACAACACTAACAAGAGACTCAGTTGACAAGAGGCATGGCTCTTCTATCCACTTACGGTAGGTCGTGATATCTTGTATGAAAATAAGCATCGGCATTCTCCATTCTACTTGACCACAATAGGGAACTGATTGACGTGGTCCTCAGCCCATCTCGGCTCGTGATATGGATTGGGTGTGCGAAGTTGCATCGAAAGATTCCGCCAACGTGGTAATCAGATGCCAAGAGGCCAAGGATGGCATTCGGCCGATCCAGGCTAATCGTTTACATCTGTTACGTTACACACCGGCCCAATCCCTCGTCCGGGGATGTGAAGGATCCAAATTATGCCTATATTGGGAAATTAGGTCACCAACTTCCATGCACCTGATCATATCACTGGAAAACAACAAATACGAGGTCCTCCCACGGTGAAGCTCCCTTTCACCTTTTTCTTACTTCAAGTTTCTCCAAGGACAACTTCGCTTTTGAGAATTTATCATTCTCGTTACATTTCGTCGCAATGGGTCGTTGGATCAATATGAAGATTCTCTTGGGGTCTCTGTTTGCGGTGGCTGGTGCCGTGTGTACCAGCTTGCCGTCCTTGAAGGCGCCGGCATGTTCGGCCGGAAAGGGTACCGTGGAATACAGCAAATCAGTCCCGGACAAGGCCGCATTTCCGAAAACAAAAGTTGACGTCTGTTACGACGACAAGTCAATTCACATTACTTTTACGGCGCTTGAAGAGACCAATTACTATTTCAACGAGAGCCAGACGACCAACGACCCGATCTGGGAGTACGAAGTGATGGAGGGTTTTATCTACCACGGGACCAACGACCCGCAGAGTTACCTGGAATTCGAAGTGAGCCCGAATAACGTCACTTTCCAGGCCTGGATCTTCAACCCGTCCAAAGTTCGCGCAGCAGACCACCCCCTGGATACTTCTTACCTGACTCAGCCCGCGGTCGATGGCCTATCGGCTGTGACCACCCTTGACAAAGCGGCGCAGACTTGGGTATCCTCAGCCACCATTCCTCTAGGACTCTTCAACGTCGACAACGGTCAGGCGAAGGGAACATCGTGGAGGATGAACTTCTTCCGCACGGTTGTATCTCCAGATACGTATCCGGACCAGCTGCTTGGCGCGTGGAACCCGACAAACGAGTCAAACTTCCACATGACGCCCTTCTTCGGCAAAGTCTTCTTTGTTTAGAATGACTGCCGACTCTAGGCATCTGTTAGATTAGATGCACTTCGGTTAATAAAGCAATTTCACCGAATTATGTGGGCAATCAAATGTGCTTGATGATACAAGAAAATGAGATTACTTGGCAGTACTAAGTAAGGGTGATTTTTATATGTCGTAATTTATGTGATACGAGTATTCCCGTACACATTTGCCAACAACCATCATGTCACCAAAGCCTACTCGCAGGATGCCGTTGCCAACATGACAGCCATCAGATTACCTGTATGGATCTTAATTCTGCAATACAATTATAAGCACTCTAATACATTGTGTAGAGTACCATATAGCGTAACTATCAACGCTTCGTATAACTACCACTAACAGGCCTTCGGAACTTAAGGCACAGCTCTCCATAAGAAGAAACACCCTATATGCCTAGACCTGCGTTAGTAAAGTAGTTTATTTAATTAACGGCACGGCTTGAATTAAGTGTGATTTCTCTCGGGTACATCAGCAATAGAATCATCGAAAACTGTGTCTGAGGGACTATCTCTCACTCGTCATAGAAATGTTGTTCATCACAGGAGACACTGGCCAAAAAGAGATATAAAAAACAGAATGGCTCACCTTGAGGTTCTTAATAAGATAGACTCGCTACTAGTAGAGGGACTGGTAATTACATCTCTGTTCGAATGAACAGTTAGCGGAATAATAATTCACTGCCTGTGTATTGATACTCATCATTGCGACCTACTTACCTTACAGACTCACATCTCTTGGCGGAGATCTATTACAAGTTTCAGCGAAATACAGAAATAGAGAATGGATCTTTTAAGAGTCTATTTAACTTAAGACCTTAGAGAGGGTCCATCGTCAATTACCTAGGTATACGCCAAGATTCAGTCTCTCAATGAGATGTGCCTCACATATTAACACTTGTAGCTCGCAAACTTAAAACATAGATGCCAAGCCCTTGTCCTTGGTATTCTTCACTTAACATGTGAATAGCTTTAACTGCATTCCTCGAGTTGCTTGGTTTGCGTCTACGCTACCCCTGAGTTGGCGTAGCACGATTGTCTCTTGGTTTCAACCACAACCAAATAAAATACACGAAACAACGGCGAGTATTGATAAAGTAAATAGATATAAATGTAATTAAAATATGACAGAGAAGGCGACGACAACCATTATCCAAAACATCACTAGGCCTCTCGTCCCGACTTCCCCAGACAGCCCTGTCGCATGCGCCGGGCCATCCCGTTTCTGGCGATAGGCGAAAATGCGCATCATACCATCCTTGGCCCCCTTGTCCGGTTTAAGGCTGGCCCGCCTAGCATATCACGACCGAAGCGGTCTAGAACGGCGCGCTTGGCAGGAACCATACCGTATTCTCATCTCGTTTTCACGGCTGCGCCTCAGCAGGACATTTTAATCGCTTGGGTTTTTCGAAATTCGTATGGGCCGGCTCCTCCACTCGCGATGCGACCAGATGGGAATGTAACCACGTGGTGGTGACTCACGAGATGGTCGCGTGCAGACTTGCATATATGTAGGTAGATGCGCCCGAGCTGCTGGGATGGATGATAGGATGTGAGTAAAATAAGAAATTCATCGATTGAACATCGCGAATCCGTTTAGGCGCCAAACAAGTCCGCTCCCCAACATGTATGTCCTCAGTGCTTCGACAAGCTTCGTAACGGCCCTCATGGCCAGCCACGCCAACGCCTACATCCGGCCTCCGCTAAGCGGCCACGACTTCGACTTCAGCGCAGTCTACACATCAGGCCTTAAGCTATCCACCTCCTCGCCGCCAACAGACATCCTCCCCGTCGAAGAAATCGCGCTGAAGCGGCCAGTAGTGACCCTGTCAGACCCGGACAGCGCGGGGCGAGACGACCGGTACATCTCGTTCCTGGAGATATCGTACCTGCCGACGATCGACACGCTCGACGACGTGATCTACGCGTTCCCGTGGATCAAGACCAACCAGATCGTCCTGGAGAACGGCACGCTGAGCGACGAGCTGTACGAGTCCAGCCAGATCTACCACGCGGACGCCATCGAGAGCGGCGAGGTGCGCAACGCCACGCTGCACGTGTGGCGCCAGACCCCGTCGCTGATGGACTACATCGACGACGACGTGTGGCCGACCTTGTGGCAGCTGGCTGGCGTCTGGTCGAACACCACGTCCAAGGTGGACTACGACTTCGCGCGCGCGAATGTGGATTTTAAGGTCCGGAATGACACGGGTACGTTTCGGGGTGACGTGGATGAGAATGGCGCGACTATCTCTGGGTACGTCTCGACTACGAGCATGACGACGGCGACGAGTGCGACGGCGGGGCCGACGGATGTGCCCGCTACGACTACGGGGTCTGGCTCCGTGCCGGCATCTAGCACGACTGCGGCTGGTCCCACGGAAACTCCCAATGCTGCTTCTCCACTGGTTTTCTCTGCATCCTGGGCTATCGGTGTCTTGGGCATTGTACTTTTCGTGTTGGCGGGCTCAGCCATATGAGCAAAACGGATCCACGTTCGACGAAGCACCTTTTCACCGGATATGTCAACCTTCCAGGCGAGGAAATATCTAGCCAAGTCCCGAGTGCCATAACTCGTCGCAAGTGTTCTCAGGAGCTTGGTTGGCATGTAAAAGTCAAGCGTTTTCCTCAAAGCTCTTCGTTCGACTGTCGATACATGCGTAGCCTCCATAGATTGCTTACTACGGCGCCAGACGAAACGTCAGTACCAGACAGGAGCATATAATTCAGTGGCAGCAGGGGAAAGATATGCGATTGGCAGACGTGACTAGCTCGCAACACCTTGCCGCGCCGCGTGGTTGTAATGAGACATCCTAGATACCTAATGTTTAAATCTTAATGATAATCGTTACTTTGTTTGGACCAACTAGAACTTCTAAGTCGTGACTTTGTATCGTGGTGTAAACTAGATTTCTTGTAGCACCTTGCTCTCTATTGGAAGTTATGGTGCAATGGAGAATGGTTGGAGTGACCATTGGAAGCTGTTATTCTCTCTAATATATAGGTAAGTACCGGTCTTAATGTGGCCACACGCTTCGAGTGCTCGGTACAATGGTCGTTACAAGTCCATCGATGATTCTAGTCGTAAATCTAATCATTCTCATCACCATCGAACCTCTTCCGCGGCCAATCCCGCGCGACATCGATCTGATCCCTGGGCCAGAACCACTCGCAGAACACAAAGATGAGGTAATCGATGATTACGCACAAGCAAAATAGCTTGCCCGCCCACACACCGCACCCGTAATAGCGCTTAAGCCGATCGATGAGGGCAAAGTTACGTCCCCGGGTAGCATGCCAGTGGGGATCGTGGGCGACATCGAAGCCGTAGAACTCGGGCTCGCTAATATCGCCCGAGATGCCGCGGTAGACACGTTCGGTGCGCTTGGCTACGTTGGTCCAGGAGTACATGGCCTTCACCTGCTCGTGGAACTTCTCCGTGCGAACCTTATTCGCTCGGAGAGCAGCAATAGCCCTTCCAGTCGCGGCGACTAGGTCGTCCTCCTCGGGCTTCGCGAACACAGTCATGTGGGATGGGAGCACCTCGGGGATACCGCCGACGGCTGTGCATACGACATATAGACCGCAGCTGGCAGCTTCGACGATGACTGTGCCGAAGGCTTCGGTCAAGCTGGGGTGGAGGTAGATGTGTCCTCGCACCATTACGTCTCGCACATTTTCGTGCCGCACCGGTCCCAGCATCTCGACCTTGTCCTGCAAGACATTCTGCTCAATCATCTGTTCTAATTCGATGGCTTTGGGTCCTGAGCCAGCTATAATGAATCGTGTGTTGGGATGGTTTTCGAGGATCCGGGGGATCGCTGCCGTTAGCAGATCTGTCCCCTTGTTGTAGAAAAGACGGCTGATGACCACGATCGTGAGGGTATCGTTAGGGCCAAGAGGGTGTGCTGGCAAAGGATGCTGAACATAGGTCATGGTGCTCGGGTCTGGTCGTGGTAGGGGTTTGAAGTTCTCAGAGACGACGGCATTAGGGATGACGGAGACCATGAGAGGATCTAGCGATGCTCTTAAGACAGTATTCTCCTTGCTTCGGTGTATGTGAGCATGAATATTTACACGAAGGAAGAGGTAGGACGCACCATGTATTACTAACGCAAATAACGTGATCTACATCGCTAAGGGTGAATTTCAATAACTTGTTAGTCAAGATACTCGCTGCGTCCGCAAACCCGAACAACGAATGATCGGTAAAGACTGTCCGCAATCCCATCGTCCTAGCATGCAACATCGCCTCTTGGCAGAGACTGCTCAAACTGGCGTGGCCATGAACAATCTCGATTCGTTCCCGAAGCACGATGTTGCGGAATAGGGGGAAGAAGGAGAAGACGGTCGGAAAAGTGGCAGATCGATAGATGATGGCAAACGGAACGTGAAAGACTTTGATGCCATTCGTAAGATAGCGAACCCCTTTCCGATCGTCGTAGGCATGTGTTATCACAATGACCTTGTGTCCTCTGTCAATTAGCTTGCTGGCAAGCTGGTACATGTGGCTTTCGACACCCCCTGGCTGAGGGAAGAAGAAATCGCTAACCATAGCGATGTTGTACGTTCGGTGCGGCATCGTGGCGGGTGATGAGCGTAATATCCGAGATGATGTCGAGTCATATTCGAAGATTAGCTAGGGCATCCGCAATGACTAGCAATGTGGTGGTAGTGGTTGTCGTTTTGGTTACGATCAGGGTCAGAGTTGTGGTAAACACAGTATCGTCAAACTGTCAATTAAGGATCAAGAAACTTCGATGACTATCATTAGTATCTAACCTTCCTCACTATGACGTTGGGTAGAGTACTGCTGCTATTTCCACATGTTCACAAGATGGTGCGGATAGCCTTGCATAGCTTTTAGAGAAAGAGAATGCTTCATCAGAGAAGACATCGCATCTCAATTAGTGTTGTCGCATTTGTTGGTGTTAGTGGGTTGAGTTCCAGCGCTTTGAGCTACGACGCGCAGGTCATTATCGATAATCCATAGATAAGAGATAACGGTGGCAGATAAGGCAGGCGGTCAAATTTTATGCGATGGCAGAATCATCATAGCACTTTCATCTTTTAACAGGTCTTTCACAAATACCTACTTAACGAAACACATCGAGACATACAACAATGTATGCGCGATACGTTCCTCCTCCGAAAGGGGCTGCTAAAAGCTCTGAACCACCGAGAATTGCCGAGCAACCGCTTAATCCGTCCGTGGAGCAACAACCTACAACTTACGCCAGATACATCCCACCCACAAAGCCGATCAATAGCCAACCCAATCATCAACCGTCCCAACATGTTCGCTTCGAGGAGAGCAATGATATTGACGAGCCACCTGCGAAGAAGGCCAGGTTAACAGAAGATGCTAATATTTCCAAGGAATCGAAGAAGAAATCCAAGAAGTCAAAAAGGTCTAAGAAAGAGCCTAAGACGAGAGCGGGCGATTTAGAACAATCAGATGATAGTAGGGGACCTGCTTCTGCAGCGGTTACTGAAGATGGATCAGGAGATAATACAGCAGAAGAACCTCTAGGATCATCAGACCAGCAAGAGATTCAAGCGCCAGCTCCAGGGGAGACTCCCGAATTAGTGAATCGAGCTAAGAAAGAGAAGAAAAGTAAAAAGTCAACGAAGAGCGAGCCTGAGTCACAGGCCGAGGATGAAGATGAAACTCCTATACGGCATCGATCGGTGTTAGAAAGGGCAGCAAAGTCGATGCGCGCCCCTGAAGCGCAGCCTGCAGCAGACCAGGAGGACGTACCAATGCGAGACGCAACCGATGTCAATGCGGATGCGGAAACCAAAGCCGATAATGCTTTGGATATAGATGCAGATGTACTCGAAGTCCATGGTCTCCAACCATTACCTCAACCCAAGCCAGTTGTCCCTGATACCACGAAACCGTCATATGAGACACTACCACCTTGGCTGGCAAAGCCAATTCGTGTCTCCTCACAGGCTACCGCATCTTTTACTGAATTTGGACTTTCACCAGACCTTGGGATTACGTCTGAAATAGCTGAGAAGCTAGCTACCATTGGATACAAACAGGCATTTGCTATACAAACCGCCATAATACCCCTACTTCTTCCTCACCATGACAAGACGATGCACGGCGATGTCTTAGTATCAGCCGCGACGGGCTCGGGAAAGACTCTAGCCTACGCTCTACCCATAATACGGGATCTGAGCCAGGGAAACAGACATTTAACAAGACTCCGTGCAGTCATGGTTCTTCCAACCCGCGAGCTTGTTAGGCAAGTTCAGCAGGTATGCGAACAGTGTGCGGGGGTCTTTACCCTAAACGGCTTGAAAAAGCGAGTTCGAGTTGGTATAGCGATGGGTAGCCAATCTATTGACCAAGAGCAGACCACCCTCATTGAGAGGGAGGAACGATATGATCCTGAGGCTTACGCTAGACGCAATAGGAGATTGACTTCAGGGGATGAAGATGATTCCAGCGAGGATAACGACGAGGGATATAACACCGAAGACGAAGAGAACGCAACGATTCGAAAGAAAGAGGACAAGATCCAAACGTTGCCAGATCACGTAATTGCTTACAAGTCTAAGGTCGATATCCTTATCTGCACACCTGGAAGACTTGTAGAGCATATCAAGTACACGCCGGGTTTCTCGCTGGATTTCGTTCGTTGGCTCGTTGTTGATGAGGCCGATAAACTACTCGGTCAAAATTTCCAGCAGTGGCTAGATGTAGTCATTCCGCGACTACAGTCGAACGATATATGTTCTCGAAATCACAAGCAGTCTAACCTGTCTGGAGTTCGAAAGGTCGTTCTCAGTGCTACAATGACGAGAGATCTCGACCGTCTAGAGGGTCTGAGACTGCGATGGCCGAAGCTGGTTATGCTAGAAGGATCAGGGGCTGTTGAGCCAGAGGCTACCGTTAGCGAAGCTGAGCTTGCGCTCCCGGAATTACTCGAAGAGGCTGCTCTCAAAGTCAGCGACCCTAACCTTAAGCCGCTGTTCCTTCTCGACCTGCTCCAAAGCAACTACATCTTAGGACAAATTAGTTCAAATGGATCCAGGCAAGACCTATCAGACGATGAGACCTCGTCTTCTGGCTCCGACTCGGAGTCAGACTCGGGCTTAGAAACATTCAGATCATCTAAGAGTATCCCGGCGAAGAGAGGCGTGCCTAGTGTCTTGATATTTACCAAGTCGAATGAAACAGCTCTGCGACTCTCGCGTCTACTTTCACTGCTCTCACCACCCCTAGAATCCCTTATCGGCACGCTTACCTCAACTACTCAATACGCAATTCGAAAACGAACGATTCGATCTTTCGTGGCCGGAAAATTACGCATCCTTGTTGCGTCCGACCTCGTCGCTCGTGGTATAGATCTTCCCTCTCTTGATCACGTCATCAATTATGATATTCCGTCAAGTGTAGCTTCATACGTTCATCGAGTCGGTCGTACCGCCCGAGCCGGAAAGACGGGTAGAGCATGGACATTATACACAAAGCCGGAGGCAAGATGGTTCTGGAACGAAATAGCGAGTGAGACTATCGTTCAAAGGAGCAAGGAAGTAGAGCGCATCAGAGTGACCGAAGAGAAGGAAGATGCGTTCGAGAGGAAAGTAGCAGCTTACGAGTCAGCACTAGCGAAGCTGGGAGAAGAAGCAAGCGACTCGAGAACCCGGTCTCGGTGACTCTAGAAACAGATAGTAAGAGGTCAACCAATACGAGCGACTTGAACCAATGAAAACAGCTCACTCCGTGCAAAAACAAGACCCAGAAGGGATGCAAATTACGAAGATCTCATTTCTGTCTCCCAATATGTAGTGGTCTAATATCACACACTTACAGACCCCTTGAAGCTTTACAGCTGTCATCAAATTACCTAAATCTTTGCGGCCTTCCAAATATGTTATGGATGTTGAAAACCCTATAGGTGCTAAGCGTCGTACTATCGCGGAAGAGTATGTGTACAAACTCCCTGTTGTATTCCCACTTAATGCATCACACGCACTGCAGAGAAATTTATTCTTACACACATGATTCAACTTATACGTTACACAACTGAGCCGTCACTGGTTGTATTCAATGCTTTCTATCAAGCGTCACTCTGTAACGTATTGCGGCACCTCTTCCCGATCGTGATGGCGTTAAGTTATTCTTGGAAAGAATGGCTAAGATGAGAGGGTCATGATATTCGAAAGTTTCCAATAAACTGTTTTCTTTTTTTCAGTCTCAGCACAAGGAAACCTTGAGGAAGTCGTATATTCAGCAAATTAATTACCTATACGCTGTCAGCCGCTGTGCTCCCTCCTTGACGTAAGACAATGACGATAATAACAGGTTGTTATGCCCTTACCCCAAGCAACTTCTAAGTAAAGCCGAGAACGTTCGAAAATAACGCCAAACTAGTTCGGACAGCCTCCTCCAAGAAACTATTTCGTAAAATGAAGCCTTACAAGTGGTGCCAACACTGCACTTGACAAATCTCATGATCCTGCGGGAGAACCTTAGTCGGGCTTGGCATAATCGTCCTGGAGGCTTACCGTACTGACGGCGTGGAGGCTGAGAAATACCACTACCCAGGTGGCTAGTGCACCCAGCCTTAACAAGTGCTAATGATCCATAGGCTACTGGTCCCTCCCGTTGTCCAACTATTACTGGTGGGAGTGACCCAATACCATGATCTTGCTATGGGGCTTCGCCAGTCAGCCGGTAGTTCGGGTTGCTTACCATCCGGCAAGCTTAGGCTCATATGTGGCAGTGCTGATCTTGTCCCGTTCTCAGCCCTGTGAGATCGATTCCTGAAGCTAGTGCCTAGATCGAATTCAGCTGGTCGTGCCAGGCGGCCAATGAGGCGGACAGAATCGTCCTTAGTTAGCGTCAGCAGCTAGCTACCCCAGAACACAAGCTAACGGCTAGGCGTGCTTGGGAGAGTAAAAATAGATTCAAAACGGGTAATATTGTAATTCCAGGACTTTAGTATATCGTGAGACTTTCAAGCGTTAAGCCTTGATCGAGTGATATATAAGATGGCTTCCTATCTTCGAGAAGAGAGGAATATCATATCACCGGCATCAGCATCAACATCAACAGAACACAAGCGCCTTTCACAATACCAACAAATTCAGCTTCTTTTCAACTCATCTTCTATAATACCTTCTAGATCTAACACTTAATCTTAAAATCTACTCACCAACCTCCAAAATGAAGTACTCCACCGCCGCCCTCTGCCTCGTCTCGGCCACCCTCTCCCTAGCCGCGCCGACCACCACCAGCACCAAAGTCAGCGCTCGCCAGGAGCACACCTACGCGGGCTTCGCCGTGCCCAGCATCATCAAGAACCACGACATCCCGAGCAACCTAAACACGCAAGACGTGCAGACAGCAACAGTGCGCAACGGCGGCGCCGAGACAAGCACACTCTACGACATCCCGATTCCCGAGTCCGCCGGCGGCAAAACCTGCGCGCTGATCATCCGCGCGGCGCGCATCGGCGCCGGCGACAACGTCCTCGGCACCCAGGAGATGGACATCTTCAAGAACGGCTTCACGGACCTGGCCGCCCTGCCCTCCGGCAACCTGCGCGACGCCCAGCTGGCGCGCGTGCAGTTCGACCCCGTCACTGGGTTTTACGGCTTCGATAAGGTCGGCTTTGCTAACCCGACTATCGAGAGCTTCCCCTGCCCCGCTGGCAAGACTCTCCACTGGGAGAGCGTGGCGGTCGGCGAGTTCGATGTTAATGTTATCAGGCAGGACTTTGCTGTTGATGGCGCTAATGCGCCTAACGGGTTGAGCGTCGGTTGGTGGTAAGCTGTCTCGGTGATGACTGGCCCTGCTTTGGGGTGGTTGAATCGAAGGCGCTGCAGTGGCGTGGAGTTTGGTGTTTTATGATTTTAGTCGGGTACGGCATATGTGCATCTCTGGCGGGTTTTCTTTTGTCTTGCATTAGCACAACGGGCACTCATTCTTGGGGACTTGGTATTAGAGGATTCGGGCTTGGGCTTGCATAGCGATGGTTGAGAGGACACTCCTTGGAAAACTTGATTGAATTTGTGGCATCGTGTTCAGTTCGCTTCTACAGCTTACATATTGATTGAAACATATTTGGTGGTACTTTGTTTCTCGATTATAATCTCTCCGTGCGGCCCGGAATAAAGGGGACATTTGACTTTTTAGTTATCATACAGAACGAGAGGCTGGAGATTCTCGTCACTGGGTTCTCGGCCATCATACGTAACTAATGGGTCTACCCCTGATCTATTGTGACAGTGTGAGACCTATGAAAAGGACGGACGTTGAAATGGAGATGATGATTATAGATGAGACCCTTCCTCGAGAAGGGCTGGGAGCCATAATATATTAGATCTCAATAATATGATAGTCAAATACGAACTAGCGTTCTTCAAACAAAAGGGAAAATCGGCCTGGTTGCGCTGTAAGCTGGTCTCTCATGTCTCGTTCCACTGCCTCTCCATTGGTGCCTGGCGGAAAGCGCACACGGTATCTCGTTAACAACTTTGCAGTTACTAGTCGAATTGATGCCAGTGCCAAATTCTTGCCCACGCATGCACGACGACCTTTGTTAGGTTAGCTTAAACTCGTATATATGTCTGTGTATGGCTCCGAATAGTAGACCCAGGGTGGAGGCAGCTAGGTAGGTAGTCTTACCGAGCCCGAACGGTGCGAAGGCCCGTCTATCCTTGATCAGTTCAGATTGACTATACCACCTCTCTGGAATAAACGAAAGAGCATTTTCGAAAGCAGTTTCCACTAGATGTGATGTGAGTATTGTGTTCCATGTTTTTGAATAACCATATGACTTACTCCTAAATATGGTATATCGTGGCGCTACTATCTTGACCTTTCCAGGGATGAAAGTCCCATCAATCATGATGCCCTCGGACGGGGTCACACGTGATCCCATTGTAAGGGCGGCTGGGATTAGCCGCATACTTTCATTTATGAAGCCGTTTAGATGGGGCAGTGCTGTAAGAGCAATTATGTCATTTGTATCGATCGTAGCAAGCTCATCGTGAATTCTCTCGGCATGCTCGGGATAGAGGGCGAGGAAGTACCATAACAATATCAGGCTAGGCCCAGTTGTATCGCTGAGAGAAATGGGAATTAGTCCAATTTTCAAGCGTTACGTGGATAAAACAAGAAAGCGCCGGTACATACCTTCCGCCAACAATGACCGATACGGTATTCCCGCTATGGAGGTCTTGTCTTTTCTGTAAGTCTATCTCGTCTTTGCTGCTGTTGAATTCTTCGATGAACCAAGAAGCGATGTCAGGCTCCGTGGTGCTTGTCTTTCGTGCTTCATATTAGCTACTGTCACTCCATATAACAATAAAATCTTCCTACCTGTATTCTTTTCTTCATGCACGTATCGCAGAAGTCTATTATATCGAACCAGGCTTTAACGGGCCACACGTTGGGCGCAAAGAAGAAGGCCAGGCGAATAGCCCAAATGGCCGGGTTCAGCCATCCTAGCATAGCTAGAGCGGTCCGTTGCTGCACGATAGCTTTGTGCCATGCACCTGTCTTTAGCATGTCAAAGCTTGAGTTGAAGGCAAACTCGCCCATCGAGTCAAAGGCGAACCACTGCATCACGTCGTTGACGGGCACTAAGTTCTTTCCATATTTATCGACGGCGTGCTGTGGACTTTCAATTTGGGAAAGAATCCGTGGGACATAGATAACGCCTGGTTCCATACTTTACGCCTCTCTCTCTGTTCGCAATCCTCGCGAGAGAATATAGGTGATACTCGTGGGTGTATGATGTCGTACCAATCAGATCTGGTATTGTTGTTGAGCGCTCCATCCATTGCCTCGAAAATCCCTGGATGAAAGATGGTAATCTCTTCGGGACCTGTATCTAAATATTAGTCTAATCTATCGTCGCCAATACATAATCTCTTGTATCCATATTCATAATTACCAGTTCGCACAAATGTGCCATATTGTTTGTGCAGAGTATCCAGCTCTAGGTGGTTGCGTGAATGTCGGCATTTATATACATGCCAGAGCTTCGTCAAAGCCGCGATTCGAGGTCCCGGAAACCCTTTCAGTCGGTGAAAAAACAAACGATATATAGAAATGCTGCTGAACAAGCCGAATGAATAGGTTGCAAACAATTTAACTGCGATCGGGAAAGTGATGGCAACGTCATGAGGTGTTCCCCTGGCTAAAATAGTTGGCAAGGAAACTATTGCAATTAGATGAACAACCACGATAGTCGGGGCTCGAAGATGGCATTCCCCCTTAATGAAAATTTTCAAATGAGCAGCCACACCTATCAAACATGCAACAAGATAAAACGAGTTGTAGGATAATTCTGTGGCCATAATGAGCTTGAGCGGACGGGAATGTTGGACGGCATAGATCTGTCTCTAAAAGACAGGAGAACAGCTTTATTAACGACTGAAATCATATCCGCCAAGTAAGGTAATGTTAGACAACTAAATAAGGGCAATAGGAACTAAAGAATAAGTGTAATAAATACAAGCGTTTAGCTAAGGTTTGCCCGAGTTTTACGCGGGTTATTATCTTAGGAGGATAATATTAGATTTAAGGGTTAATTAAATTAGGTTTAAATTTTCTGATTAAGAAACGTATAATCTCTGTATTATTGTTATATATAAAATCTTAATTTACGAATTTATTTAATAAAAGTTTATTTATTCCTAATTATTAATTAATTTTCGAATCTAATATATTTTCTTAAATTTGTAATTATTTATATTAAAAGCTTAAATTTAGATATTATTAATATAAAACTAAAGTATTTATATTTAATATACTTTTTCGAATTTTAATTAGGTTTTTTTAATTTTTTTTTCTTAATTAAATATTAAATATTTATAATATTTAATTAATTTAATAAGTTTAATTATTTTTAAATTAATAATATTTTAATTAATCCGTTTATTTTTATTTTTATCGATAACGTATATTTAATTATAATTAAATTATTTTCGATTTTTTAACGAAATTAATAATTATAAATATTTATATATTTTAATTTAATTTTAAATTAAGTAATTTTTACGGTTATTAGCTTAATGATTTACGTATTATTATATTTTATTTTAATTTTCTTATAATCGAATTCGATTTTTAATTCCTTAATTAATTATTTAATATATATTATTTTTTTTATAATTTATATTAATATTAATAATTTAGCTTTTATAATAAACGTAATAACGATATTTTATTTATTTGCTTTTTAATTAATTAATTTATCGAATAAAGTTATAATATAAATTTATGAATTTTTACGATTTATTATATTATCGATAAAAAAATATCGCTAATTATTATTAAATCGTTTTTACCTTTTATTTATAAGATATATTATTTTATTTTATATAAATATTATATAACTTAGTTTATTACTTTTTAATAGATATTATTTAGGTTTATAAAAAATCGAATTAATCGCGAAATTACGAACGATATATTAGGTTTAATAAATATAATTACGAATAATATCGAATCGATTTTACGTTAATATCGATAGATTTTTTATTTTATAATATAATTTTTTCGTAGAAATAATTCTTATAAAGTTATAGATATATTTAATAATTTATCGAATAAAATGATTAGCTTAATTATTTTTTTAATATACGAAATTTAAAATAATTAAATTTTCTTTTAAAATCGGTTACGAATAATTTCGATTTTTAAAAACCATTAGATTTCGTTTTTTCTAATTATTTAATATTTTTTTTTCAATTATAAAATTACTTTAATTACTATTATTTTATTATTTTTTCGATATATTATAATTATATTATTTATATAAAAGAATATTAATATTCCTTTTTTAATATAATAATATAATTCGTATAATATACTTTTAAAACTTAATTTTAATAAAGTTTTTAAGAATTCTTTTTATTAAAATAATAACGAGATTTTTAATTTATAAAAGGCTTTATATAATTATAATATTATATTTCTTTTCCGATATTTTAATAATATACGTATAAAGATTTTATCTATTATAACGACGTATATAAAAGCATTTATTATATCGTATTATATCATTTCGAAATTAAAACGAATAATTATTATTAGTAATATTTTAAATGATTTATTAGTAAAAATAACGGCATATATTTTGTTTAATTATAGCCTTTTTTATTAGTTTCTTCGTATAACGAATTTAGTTTTATATTTTAAAAAACGTTTATATTTATTAAATTTATAAACGTATATTTATATATAATTTAGAATTTAATATCTTTTTATAATTAGGTTTATTTTTTTAATTTCTAATTAAAACTTTATTTAAATATAACTTTTAAAATAATCTTTCTTTATTTATTCGAAAAAATACTTTATTAAATAGTTTATAAACTTTTTACGTTAACGAAACGTTTTTTCGATAAATTTCCGATATAACTTTTATTTTTTTCGTAATATTCTTTTTACGTTAATTCGATTTAAGATCTTTAGTTTTATTCTTTATATAAAAAAAATTTTAAAACTTGTTAAAAATATGGCTTTTTATAGTTTAAATTTATAAAATCCTAAGTTTTAAAATAAATTTAATACGAAGTTTATATTCTTATTTTAAATTATATAATATAATAAAATAAATAATAGATTTAATAATAATATAAATAATAATTTAAACTTAATTATAATATATAAATGTTTTATTTCGATATTAACGTTTAATTCTTTTTTATTTATTGCGTTTATTATTTTTAAAATAAATAATATATTATTAATTTTTTCTATCCTTTTAGATTTTTTATTTAAGATATAATCTTCGGAATTTAATAAGGTATATTTCTTAATTAGGGCCGTTATTTTTTCCATATTAGTAATCTTTAAATCGTTTCGGAAAATATTTAGATTTCCGTTAAATATCTCGTTTTTATTAAAAATAATATCTCTTATATTAATTATTTTATTTAAATAAAATATCTATATACGATATATATTCGAAAATTAATAACCGATTAAATATTTAATTTAAGCTTTTAAATTTAACTTATTTAATTTATTTAAACGGAACTTTCGATTTTTCGTTATAACGTATACTTTATATTTATACGTTCGTAAATACGTTTAATTTAATCTTTTATTTCTTAATATAAAAAATCCTTATTTTTGTTCGATTATTTTAAAAAATACGTCGAATAAAGTTTTTTAACTATTTTTAGTTTTTAATATACGATTATATAAATAAATAATAACTTTAAATATTTCTAGTTATAAATACGTTAATAATTATATTTCGGTTTATATTATACGCGTTTTTGTTTTTATTATATTTTTTAAATATTCGGTTTTGTTATTTTAGGTTTATATATTTAATATTAAAAGCTTAACTTTAATTCCGCGTATTTCTAGGTTTTTTCCGATAATTAATTTATTAATAATTATTTCGTTATTAGTTTTTATTATTTTTATAATAATTTCGTATTAACGTTTTAATTATTTTAGGTAATTATTTATTATATTAAAGATCGTTTTTATTTTATAATTCTTAAATATATAATTTTAAGTTATTTTTAACGTTCGATACGTAAAAATAAAAAGCGAATTTTTTTCGATAAATATTTTTTTATAATTATAAAAGTTAAAAATAATTCGTTCTTTTAATACTTAATAGTTTAGTTTAAAAATACGTTAAATTTATTATTTTATTTTAAATATATTATAAATTTTATATTCGATCTTTATTAATTTTCGAATAATTATTTCCTAAAATAAACTTATAAGATATTCTAAAACTTAAAGTTTTAAATATCTTAATTTATAATATTATATTTAAGTATTTTTAATTAAAGGAACTTATTTAATTTATATATTATATTTATATTTTCTTATAATAATATTAAATACATTCTTTTTTTCTTATATATTAATTCGATAAGTTATTACGTATTATTTATATATATCTTTAATTTTACTTATGAAAATATTGTTTTTTTTATATATAAATTAGGTTTATTTTATTATTTTATTAAAACCTTTTACGTTTTAACTTTTATAACGAAACTAAAGTAATTAATAAAAAAAAATAATAGGTCGTATTTAATAACGATATTAACGTATTTCCGATTAATATATTTATCGTTTTATATGTTTAAATTAATAAAGTTTGGTTTTTTAATTAGAAATAATTATTAAATAATGTTCGTTTTTAATTAATTAAACGATATATTTAATTCGTTATAATAATAATTAATTTATTATTTAAAATAATTAAATAAATTAAAAGGTATTCGTTTATTATTAAAATAAAGAATATAATTGATATTTCTTTTATAAATCGATCGTATAATTATTTTTATAACTTTTCGAATTTTTTTTTAAGTTAAGAAATCTTAAATTTCGATTTATTCCTTTTAAATAATCGTATTTATATTTAAAGTTTCAAGTTTTCTAAAGCTTTTTTAATTTTAAAAATTAATTAATCTTTTAATTCGAAATCGTTATATATTTTTTCTAAGAAAATATAATAACATTTTATAAATTAATAACGTTAATTATATATTAAGTAATTATTAATTAATGTAATATCTTAACTTTTTCCTTATAATTTTCTTTTATTTACGTTTTTATTTTTCGATCGATTAAAGAAAAAATCGATCGATTTTTTTTCATTAAAGTTTTTTCCATTATAAATAAATCCGAAAATTCCCTTAAATACCTTTTTTATCTTATATATTATTTTAATTATATAATTACGAAAATTATTTATAAGGTTTTTATATTATAAAATATTATTAATGAATTATAATTCTTTAATTATTTCGTAAATAATAATTTAGCTTTTATAAAATCCTTTTATTATATTTAAAAAATCTTTCGTTTATAAATTTAAATATTATATTTCGGGTATTTTATAAAATTTAATCTTAAATATAATTATTTCTTAGGTTTATAACTATTAGTTTACGTTTTTAAGATTTTTAAAAGATATTATTATTTTTTTATATTTTTTTCTAATATTATTTCTTTTATTTAATTTAGCTTTATTATATCGAATATTTAATTCTTAATATTATTTTTATATTAGTTTTTTAACGATATAATATATAATTTTATAATAATTTATTATAATTCGATATATATAATTATTAAATTCTTTTATCGTTATAATTTATTTCGTATATAACTTTTCGTATCGATCGTAATAATTTACGTTTATTTCGTAATTAATTTTCCTATTTTTCGTTAAATTTAAAATAAACTAATTTCCGCTTTTTTTTCTAATTTAAGATAAATCTAATTTTTTTAATTTTATTATAATGGATTTTATAAATTCGTTCGATTTTATAAAAGCGATAACGATATTAACTTTCTTATTATATTTTTTTAAAGTTATATCGAGAAACTTTAGTTTTTTAAATAATAAAATTTTATCGATTAAATAATTAAAAAACCCTAATAATTCGGCTTTTAATTTAAGTTCGTTTTCCTAATTATATTAATCTTTTAAATTAGTTAAAGTTTTAAAAAAGTTATTTTTTCCGTTATTTAATTACGTAAATATTTTAAATAAATAATTTTAATATTTCTTTTATATATAAATAACGTTAAAAAAATAACGATAAAATTCTTAATTATTAAATTTAAAGGTTAATTAAATTAGGTTTAAATTTTCTAATTAAAAAACGTATAATTTCTATATTATTATTATATATAAAATCCTAATTTACGAGCTTATTTAATAAAGGTTTATTTATTTTTAATTATCGGTTAATTTTCGGATTTAATAAATATAAAACGTTAGTTTAAATAAGAAATTAATAAACTTAGAAATAATTAGTTATAAATATCCGTTAAAAGTTTCGTAAAACGTAAAAATTAATCGAATTATATAATAGTTTTTTTTTATTTTTTAATTAATAAGATATTATTAACTTATTAAATAAAAAAATAAATTTATAAAAAATTATAATAAAGTTATACGTACGTATTATATTTTAAATATTATAACGTTTTAAAATTATAATAATATTTATTAAACGTAATATAAATAATTAACGGATATATTATAATTAAACGTAACGTAAAAAACGTTACGTAAATAAATATAATATAATAATAATAAACGAAACGTAATAAATAAATAAACGTAATATATTAATTAATAAAAATATCGTAAATAATAACGTAACGTATTTAAATATAAATAAACGTAATAGGTTATTTATATATAAATGATATATAAACGTATAATAATATAATAAAATAAAGCATTAAGTTACTAATAAAATCTCGGTAAATCTTAAACGCTTACGTAACATTTCGTAAAACTCGGGTTTTTATAGTGACCGTAAGGCGCCCTCTTATGTTTACGCGTAGGGCCGAAATAGGAATGAACCAATAGGGTCATCTACGATAGTTGATAGGCGTATGCACGACTGTTACACAAGAAATCTCGCTGAATATACCTAATCAGGGGTATGTGTGGTCAGCATGTGCCACTCCTTTTCAGCTTTTCCTTGAGGCATCCGACTGCCTCCCGAATCTAGTATCATCACCTCGTCTCACCAATTAGCCTCGCCTCTGCAATGTGTATTTATAAACAGTTCTTCTTTCACATCTTATATTGATATAAGGATCTTCAAGTTGTGTCATTCGTCGAAAGCCTCTCTTCCTACTACTCACTCTAATTCTACTCCAGGATGGCTCGTCATCTTGATAAAGCTGGCGTGGCACTGGTGGTTTCGATGACCATTTTCAATTTCTTCGCCGTGATTGCTGTAGCCTTACGGTTCTATGTCCTGCGCTTTAGAGGTAGACAGATGAAAACGCATGATTACCTTTGCGTCATTTCACTTGTAAGTGATGGCCCTGAAATCTCTAGTACAGTGTCCAGTAATCTTACAAGGGCTATTAGGTTACCCTTTTCGCATATAGCACCGTCATGCTAATAGGAACCGTGGATGGTGGCCTCGGTCTGCACATTTGGGAGGTCACCGCTGTACAACTTGATTTATCTCTGAAGGTGCGTTCATCTGAATGTTTACAAACCCTACCGGTAACGTACCGGTAGGTATCTTGCAATTAATCGGCACGGATTGAGGTTACTGACTTGCTGAACGTAGACATTTTTCGCCTCTCAGTTTTTTTGGGCCGTCTCGATTGCCTCTTTTCGTTTATCTATCCTACTCCTTTACCTCGATCTCTTTGCAGTGTCGAAGAAGTTTCAATGGGCGGCCTGGGCAGGAATCGGGATTGTCTGCTCATTCTTCATCGGCAGTATCGCCACTTCGCTTAGCCTATGCCAGCCTGTGGCCTTCGACTGGGATAAAACGATAAGTGGCTATTGTGGTGATGAGGCCAAGGCAGAGCTGGTAGCCGCGGCTTTCAATATGGCTTTAGATGTCGTTATTGTAATGCTGCCGCTACCTGTGATCTGGCATCTCCAGCTCCCAACGCGGAAGAAAGTTGGAATCAGCGTTACGTTCGGCCCAGGTTTAGGGTGAGTAAATTTAGCCATCAGTCATACAAGAGTATCCTAACTGATGAACACGGACAATATGTAGCATTTCGGCAATCAATCTCGTACGAATTATCAAGGTTATTACTTGCAGCTTGGAAGACTTCACGTACTGCACACTTGATAGTACTATTTTGACCATAGCTGAAATGAGGGTGGGCATCGTTGTGGCTTGCGTACCAACATTTGGCCCCTTATTTCGACGGAACAGAGACGACTCGGTATCGTCAAACAGAACCCCCTGGCAGAAAAGGACGTACGGCCAAATTAACGATGAACGAAGCGAGACCGTCGTTCTTCACGGAGACAGTTATATCCAGCTACATAGTCTCGGGCACTCCTCTGAGTTGGTTCATATAAATGACGAATCTAACAGGCAAAACCTCGCAGTGAACAGCGCAGATCCCGCGGAGCTAAACTACAGGCAAACTGACTATGAACACAAGGTATATGCTCAACGTCATATGAACTGGCAGGGCCAAATAGATAGTATTAGTGTTAAAAAGATTTTATGCTCACTGCAGCCCCGGAAAATGCGCCGAAGACATCTTGATAGCCAGAGCCACATCAATGTACTCTTACATTGACTAGATTAGGCGCACCTTGATTAATAAGTTATGATAATAAAAGGAACGAGAATTCTACGTAAATACCTACCTCGTTTGGAATTAAAAATGGTAGCGAGAACATAGAGTTGAGTTGTTGTGGAAGTGGTTCACAAGTTTCCGGTACCTCTCCCCTTTGATTTTATTGTGAGGTGGTATCGAGGTGGGCAACACCGCTGTTCCACGTTACTCCTGCAGTCAGCCATCCAGTGGCGAGACGCGATATAACCATACATGCGATCGATAGTCCTACATACACAGCATGAAGCAACCATCATACGGAGCTTCCGAAATAACCACAGCCTCGCTGATATTCGCATCGATTGTAGATCCCGCTTATACACTCCACATACTACAATAAAGTCGTCGGTGAGGGCAATACAGCGTGACTGAATATTAGGTACCATATATGATTTTCCACATTTCCGAGCGCATCATCGCACCAATATAGATTAGTTGTGAGGTAACCTTAAGGTAAGCTTGATCTCGTCGTCGTCCGCGGGGATACGGATTTCATTGAAGGTTCCCTCTGCTGTTAGGTATTAAAATATATTGTCTCAACCCAAGTTACGTAGGTAGAGTAGCACATTATCTTGAATGCATAGATTGCACCGTTTGCACTTGTCAGAGACCCGCACTTCTTGTAATTACAGCCCGTCTCGACGATGGATCAAACTCAACATTCCGACGGATTCAGCTTGCGAAAACTAGTATTCCAGTTGGGTTGGCGAGAAAACCTAGCCGCGATCCAGTATCACGTCTTTACTCTGTGGCTCTTCACCGTTAACGATTTGAAGACCATGATTTTCCCCAGCATGGCATTCGCACTCTTCAATTGTCTCGGAAATGCGCAAAGCCATATAGCGATATCGATCTTCATCATGCGCTTACCATATATTCTCCTATGGACTTGGGTCAACTTACTAGCCTTCGTTGTCAACAATCAGCGTCATCCAACATCCGTGATCGAGGATCGACTGAATAAACCTTGGCGGCCGATCCCGACGGGACGGATCTCCCCACAGAATGCCCGCATCCTTGGCCACATCGCTTACCCGATCGCTGTCGCCGTTAGTCTATTGGTGGGCGGTGGACTGCCCCAGTGCTGCATCCTAGCGGCACTCGGATACATATACAATAATCCTAGTGGCTACAACCGCAGTTTCGTCACACGCAATGCTCTTAACGCTGGAGGCTTCACCAGTTTGTTTCAGGTGCGCTTGAAGTGGCTATGCAACCATCAAACACTAGCCGATCGGTGCTACTGGACAACGAGTTCGTAGTATGGCTAAGCCTAATAGGTGCTGTGGTATTGAGTACTGTGCACTCACAGGACTTATATGACCAAGAAGGAGACGCAGCAGCGGGTCGACGCACAGTACCACTGGTGGTTGGCGACAAGGCCGCCCGTTGGTCTATCTCTCTCGGGGTGGCTTTTTGGAGTGTCCTCGTCTCACACTACTGGCATTCAGCCCCGGCAGGCTACATGCTGACAATGGCACTCGGAATATGTGTGACAATCCGGACAATGCTATTAAGGAGCGTGGGGAAGGATAGTGTAACATTTCGCATTTACAACGTCTGGCTAATCAGCATCTATTCGTTACCTGTTACAGCAAGTTATCATCTTAACTCATTAAGTTGAAATATCAACATATTTCCCCCTTTATCTAACACTACATATGTAACTTGTAATCTTAAGTAGTTACCTACGTATGTATCTATGTAGCTGGTGATTGTTAATTTATTACGTACGTACGAATATCATTTAAAGTCGGACATCCCTTGATTCCTTGTGTTAGCATCCTTTGTCTTCGTTCACCTTTCCGTCCATTTCCGCATCCCATTTGGACTTAACCATCTTCATTGTCAAAATGGTCTATTCAATTCTTCTTTTCGCCACTCGCAAGCCTGGCACTACGCCGGAGCAATTCAAGGCGTACTACGAAGGTGTCCACATGCCTTTGCTCAGAGAAATTGCTGGTCCGCAATTCCCGCTGTCACACACGCGACGCTACATCCACCGCTCTGAGGGTCAGGCTCAAGATACCACCCGGAACGCCACCACTCCGGCGCAGGTTCTCCTAGGATCTCAAGCTGATTTCGATTACGACGTTATCGGCGAGCTAGTCTTTACGGACGCTGCGGCTTTTCAGACATTCATGGGGCTCACGCACGCCCCTGAAAACGCTGCTAGGGTTGCTGCCGACGAAGAGAAATTTCTCGACCGCTCTCAGTTGCGTGTTGTTGCTCTGGGTGCAACCGAAGTCACCAAGAAAGAATAGGGGACTACCAAGAGCTTCACTGTAGCATATTGTATTCTTCATGGTCACGCAAAGCCTAAGGTGGACTGACTGATGTCAGCGGCATCGGAAATGTGGTTGGCGAATTTGGGCTTGGGAATACTGCGTGAAGCGACAATTCCAGTCAGAGAATCCAGATGAGGGAAGGGAAATCAATTTGTTCTCTTCTTGCGCAATTTCGAAGTTTCATGAACATTCTCTCGCAGATTCGACTATTTTATGGTCAATGAAATTTGCATACAGTAGCATACTGTTATTCCAACCGATTTTATAGTCTTTCATCTTTGCGTAGGGGTAGTTATAGGTAAGACATCAGCCTACTGTGCACAGCCACCCAGCTCTATGCACGAATTTATTCCAGCCAGTAAGTATACTTCCATGGCTAGCTGTACCTAGTATCGTTCCATTCAATATTGTGGCGGAGCTAAGATGCTGACTACCGGTATGTACCTACCTACTTACCAATACATCTCCATATGCCCGTGGCAATCCAGTTCCATCAAAATTGCCTCGGTGCGTTATCTAGCTGAAGATAGTAAATTCCCGTCCCTCCTTACGACATCTCCCTAAAGCCCTTTGTAAGAAGGCGCAATGCTCTGCATAGTATGTAAGGACGCGCTAGAAAATATATCGACAGCTACTCGGCTTTGCTCTGTTGAAAATCACATCACAGCTACTCAGGTATCGACCTGCTGCTATGACCGACTCGGTAGGTTGATTTCCCGATAGTTCCCAGATATGGAAGAACAGCTAACGTGTTTGTCACTCCGCAGACGATTTGCCCGTCCAAAAGGAGTTCCGATATGTCTATGGACATCATCTGGATGAGGAATCGTTTACTCGCTCTGCGCGACAAGGCTGTGTCATGTGCAGCGACTTCTCCTTCAATGACGAACAGGATGATCAGACGAATAGACCGAGGTCATTCGGCTTCTTTACCGTTTTCTGGATTTCGTATGAGAATTTTAACCCTTGCATGAATGTCGACTCTGGCTACGGGGTCAAATCAATCACGTTAATTCCAGCGAGGAGTAAGAATTGCTCCCCTTGCGTACAACGAGATTTTACCATTATCGTATACTAAAGTGGAATATAGCTCTCTCGATCCTCGACAATACGTTGAATTCGGATCTTAGTTCTTCTACAGACTCTGCGCAGACGTGGTCATTGATCTGTAACTGGATGCAGACTTGTTCACGGTTCCATCATCGGTGCAAGCGAACAGTTGAAGATGATAGTTACAGGCCGACTCGATTACTCGAGATAAAATATCCTCCAGATCCTCACTCACAAAGTCCTCCCACATTTCGACTCGTGGGGGGAGAACAGTGTTCCCAAAGCTCATCATATGTCGCTTTGAGTTACCGTTGGGGCAATAAGCCCTTGGATAATGTCATCCAACTGTTGGAGTGGACGTCCGCTTGGTTGGAAATGCCGAATCCTATCAGCCATTTACCAAAAACATTCAGGGATGCGATGCATATCGCGCATCGTTTCGGTATCCGTTACCTGTGGATTGATAGGCTTTGCATTTACCAGGATTCATCAGAAGACTGGCGTAGAGAAGCTGGTATAATGCAAGACGTCTATCGAAACGCATCCTTCTGCGTCTCGGCACTTGGTGCTGAAGACGACGAAGGGGGCTGTTTCTTTGGACGCGACGCATGCCTTGTTGCTCCTACTGCAGTCAATTTGAATAGAATGGGAAAATACTTCAGGGCAGAAATCGAAGATGTAGCATGGCATACTGCATTCAGAAACGAGCCCCTTATCCAGCGTGGGTGGGTCTTGCAAGAAAGGCTTATGGCTCCCCGTGCAATCTACTTCGGAAGTCAGCAAGTTTTCTGGGAGTGTTCTGAGGCACATGCGTGCGAAACACATCCAGGGGGCTTCGGGAAATTCTCTCCTGCAAACGAATCCCCGGGAATTAAGCAACCCAAACAAAGGGACTGCTTCGACAAATCGCTATGGAAACAGCTCATCGCTACACCAACGAGTCCACGGCCATCGAGGGATCGTCGAGTAGAGATTCTTGCCAACTGGAGTGCAATCGTGAACCTCTATTCGACTACACAACTGACATTCCCTCGCGATAAATTGGTGGCTGTGTCTGGTCTGGCAAAAGAGGTCAGAAAGTCACTACAGCGATTCATGCCTGGCAGACACCAATATTTCGCCGGACTCTGGAAAGATATGCTCGTGGAGACGTTAGGGTGGTATGTCCGAATTGGTGCTCCTGCCATACGAACTCCTAGCTATCGTGCGCCATCGTGGTCATGGGCTAGTCTCGACGGCCACGTAATCATGCCAGAAGTATTCACAGAAGAAACGACCGAGCTTAGTTCCTTGTTGTCTGTTGGCACCGAGTTCCTCGGCGAAGACGATACTCGGGAAGTCAAAGGCGGGATGCTGACATTATATGGACCGACCTGTCTTGTCGAGACGAGCGCCTCTGAATATAACCGATGTACGATAAAAGCATTTTGGCGATTCAAGGACGACCGTCGGATCAAATGTAGTAAAACAGACCAGCGATGGACACCTGACCCAACAGTTATCTTGGATACAACCGAAGATATTGGGAATGAGCTCTTTTGTATCTGGACTGTTGCTCAACCGGCAACGTTGGGAGGATGGCAAGCATCTGGCTTGGCATTACAATGCGTGCATGTAGATAGCAATATCTTTCGGAGGATAGGCATCGTATCATGTTACTATCAGGATCAGCCTAGCTTGGAGAAGTTCGTTGATGCATTACCCAGAAGAGAGGTGACAATTATTTGAGGGATACCACTCGTTTTTGGATATCAGGATATAAATATCGTTGGTGTCACCCGATGCTTTTAGCTATTCCATTATTAAGTCAATTGTTCTGAATGGTTGGTAGAAGTCTGTACCTAATCTACCAGAACAGCTATTAATTGCAGGGCTTCCATCAAGTCAAATCAAGTCAAGTCAAGTCAAAGACCAACCTACCTTTGGCTTGCCCAAATATTGAGATTTCCTGTTCATTTGGCGATATCCGAGAATTGACTGGACTAGTTATTAACCAAAATAGGACTAGATCTACCCCCTGTCCCCCCCGGAGCCCCTGAATCACCTGGATCCTCTGGTTCCGCTGAGCCCCTGAGCTCTCGAGCCAGCTCAACCAGCAGTATCTATCTAATGGTACCGGTTACCCGGTTTCGAGCTGGCCTCATTCCAGGGGCCTTGATAAATTAGCTGGTCCATGCGTACCTCGGTACCGGTAATCAGACGTATACCAAGGGCTACACCACCAAAATATGGGGCAAATGGGTATATATGTGGGTCTGAATAGCTTCAATATGCTTGAGATCCACTCAAACAGTAAAAATTCTCTGTTTTGATTGGCCAAATATCGAAATTTCGTATTTGAGTCAAACAAATCAAGCCAAACGTCAAGTCAAGTCAAATGTCACTTGACTTGATGGAAGCCCTGATTAATTGGAACCTTCAATACGTCTCGATTATCTTTCGCAGCTAGACTCAGGTCATCGTCACATCGTGGGTCTCCTATCTACAAAGCTAACCCTCCAAATCTGCCACTGCTAAGATACCGTCGACATATCCTAAATCTTAGTTCAGGTGTACTAGGATAGGAAAGATAGTAGAGCGCCGTTTCTTTCCTCACAACACTTCCACCATTCTTCCAACTACCATCCACCATGGCTCATCTCTACAGCCTTTCTCATACACAATCCGACCCTATGCCGAGGAAGCACATAGTAAGTACAAGGTAGGTACCAATCTAGAATTTATCCATGTTGTTGTTGCCTCCTACTCTTTCCCTCTTCCCCCATCACCCAGCAACCAACCTACACTTCCACACCTACACTTATATTGGCACATGTCCTACACAGGCAGACGTGACCTTCGAACAACTTCCTCCAAAAGGACACGCCTAGTTCATGTAACACTTCATCAACCCCTTCCCCGTTCGTTTCTACATGATCTTATTACTAACTTTCAATTTGTTGCGAAAGACCACAGTGAGTCATATCGATTCTATCAACCTCCCACAACCCATCCCCTAGTCATCAATTCACCTAGCCTCAGTGTTTACTTGCCGCTTATACAGGTGGCCTACCAACTTTATACATGACGACAACCATACCTGTATCGCCCGAAAGTTGCCCTGAAAAATTGCCGTTATTGCCCGAGATTTATCGGGCATACAATTTCGTAATCTCAGACATCGCTCTTTATCCTTCTCGCTAGCCCCTTTCTACCCAATAGAGTCCTAAGACTACCTAATCAAATCATATGTCTACTAGACGTAAGTTCTAGGCTTCTGGGACTTAGGGTCGTAGACAACTGCATACCCCTCCGTCACCCGAATTCTGTCTTCCTGCTCATGGTGCCCAGAGCTCCGACCTGGGTTTGTGGACCCCGCTGTAACGGAGGAAGAGTGGAATCCTACTGGATGACTGGGAACAGGGCGTATGTTTGCCTTGTTGAGTTCTACATCCGAGCTCACGTAGTCCTGGTTACTTCTAGACTTCGAAGTGCTATAACGCGTCGCAGGCCAGAGCTTGCTCATCATGGATGAGAGAGACGAGGATATGTTTTCGAACAAGCTGAGCTTCGTAATAACCCTCAACTTGGGAAGGCTGCCTAGGATGATGAGGAGCGACACCTCGATGGACGCGAGCAGGCTTGTGACACCGAAGGTGACGAATACCTTGTCCGGATTTGTTCCATCTTCTGCGTTGACTTCGGTGCTGCCGTTTAATGTGTCGCTCACTATAACAGCCCGGCCGATGGCCGCGCCCATAGTGACGAAGGAGCCGGCCATAACTACCATGAGACCGAGCTTCTGCCGAGTAGCCATGTTGAGCTTCCAAATGAAGAAAACGGGAAAGAATGCATAGAGAAAATCCGATAGGATAAAAAGGACTACATATCTAGTTAGCACGAAGGTCATAAATCGTGAGGGTATAGAGATTGCCTTACTCAGCTGGGTGAATATAAGAGTATTATGCGGGAGGTGAGGTAGTCGCCAGTCCGCGGCGAGGCGGAAATCCCAACTGGCTGGAAAGGGGCTGGCCTGGAAAAAGACGAACAGAAAGTTGGCCAAGCCGAGGGTAATCATCAAAGCGGTGTATAGAATGATAAGCCATTTAAACCATCGTCGTACACTGAAGATCTTGACTAGCATAATAGCGATCGAGAGTCTCGCGGTCAGGTTCGCAAGGATGTTGACCGGTACGGTAGCCCAAGCCCATTTGCTCATGTCGATGATTTGCTGGATTGTCATGGTCTGCATCGGATACCCGAAGCCAGTAACGCTCGTCAGGGTCAAGAACGTCTGAAAGAGAATGTGGATGCACAAGGCGAGAAGCATGATCCAATCATCGAGGGTGAAGACCTGGGTAAACTTGCGCCGGAGATATAAGCGAAGCACGACCGCTTGGATGGCAAATGCAATGAAAAACCAAGTCAGTGCCAATAAAATTTCGGCCTTCGAAGAAAGTCCACGATCTAAGGGCTCGGTTGGGAACGTGAATGCGGCATCCATGATGATTGACGCAAGTGGGCTGGCTTCCAAAAGGTGTGATAGGTAACGAATGAGATGTAAGAAGATGAAGTACCTAGCTCGGTAATACGAAATAATTATACTATTATGATGGTCGAGAATGAGTTGGGTAATCAGTGAACATACCTATGATATATCACCAGCTTCCACTGCGATGAAAGCCATCACTCTATATGAACTCCACTACTATTTTTACACTCTTACACGATAGGGTATGTTAGAGTTAGAGCCCAGGATTCCTTCACCGTGTCGCTTTATGTTACCTTTCTTAGCTCATATCCGAAAGAGTTGGAGGAATTCCAGATTCAAGCGGTATGGTTACGTTAGATGAGTGCAACCAACAATATCTTTGAAGCGTGGTTTGGCTGGGCATCCATAAGTCCCCATATACCAAGCTAGGATCGCCAAGTTTAATTCCATGCTGTTGGAGCAGTGGTCTATAGTTTCGTAGCCCTATATGCTAACGTAATAGTTATTATGCCTACGTGTAACCCGAATGGAAATAGTTCTAGAGCCGTTGGAGTGTTGGGTAGCATCTCGCTACAGACGAAGGTCGGAGTAGGCATCATATCCGAAAACTTGCTCGAATGGTAAGCAAATCCCACAAAAGGAGGCTGAAAAGGCTACCTGCCTGAGTAGATATCTGATGTAACCCATTCAGCGAAGCCACCTGGGTATAGGTAGAAACGGGCAAGTGACTGAGATGCGGAACTTAGCTATCGCGTCGAGGCCCTTGTGAAGGAAGCATATTAAGATTAGTATGAAGGGAGGTATTTAGTGCCAGATTTTTTTCCATTAATCAATGCGTCCAAGCTGACCGGTTGCAGGATAGTCCATTAGCATATTTGGTTTAAAAGTGGCCCAACCAGTCTCATGGGCCTCGACAACTATTACTAGTGTGATAGATACGGCTCTCCTTTAGGCACACAGGAATAGAATCAACGCATATTCGTTATTGACGAGTGCGATTAACCTCGAGATGACTATGAAGAATGCGCCGTATTTAGACGATAGCCAAGTGCACGCAGGAACAACTCAATGTAAATTGCTAGATGATAAAACTTTTGTACCTTACAGCAGTGCTTAAACTAAAAGGAAAGTACACCTAAGAATTGTGTCTCTGCTTCATCAAAATCTGTGTGTTCTGATAAGGATAAATAAAAGTACGCCAAGAAAAGTATCGTTTCGCTGTAGGGTTAACAAGCTCTATATCGTATCTCGTAATGAGCACACCAAGGATGATTTTGATGGCTGCGGACGCATACCATCTTCCAGTGCTGGAGGGATCCTAAGTTAGAATATCTGAGAGTATAGCAAAAGCGTGAAGCTGAAGACAGGTTTGGATGAAACTCACCAGGAGGCTTTGCCAGTTCCCCACTGCTGCCAGTCTGTGAGATCGGTATAAACGGACGACTTACCCAGCTCGGGGATCTTGAACTTCTCCGAGGATAGACCTTCGATGTATGTCTCAGCGTGTTCAAGGATTTCGGGCTTGACGAATCGGAAGATGTAAAACTCGTCGGCTTTTGACCAGGTATTCGGATTCCTGTTCATCCCCTTAGGGGCGGAACATATCCAGTCACCCGGCTGCACTAGAGTTCCGTCGGAAAACATAAAAGGTCTGAGCACTTTTCGGCGGGAGCTTACTATATTCAAGGCCGACTCATGAGTCTTCAATGAACGTACGCGGAAATCTTCATCATAAATAGAGCGGAATGTTGGATCTTACCAGACTCGATAGGATTCAGACGGGCTGATTCCTTCATGAAGCTATCCATGAGTGGCAGAATCTGGCCGCCTGCCTTGTCGAATTCCTCCCATCCTGTGTGGTTTATCTCCTGCCGGAGTATTTCCACAAATTCGGGATGATCGCAAATATCGAAAATTGCAGCACACGCGGTAGTTGATGCAATGTGAACAGAGCCAAACCACACCGCGATCAGCTCATGGACGATACGAGTCACGCCCCATGGTTTGTGCCTGGGTGAGTGGTCCATGATCCATTCGATGCAGTCATTCTGCTCTGGGATTGCATGACCTTCCTTACGAAGCTCTCGGTCTCGGAATCGTTGAGCCACCTCTCTGGTCAATGCCTCGGTCATAACCTTACCCGAATCCAGACGGTCGGATAGGAATTTGCCAAGAGGGCTGGTATATTTTAGCACAGCCACTCTGCAATAAATAAAGGGGCCCCAATACTCACGTGGAGAATATACTGGGGACCATCCTCAAGATCTCGGCAATAATGAGTGTATGCTCTATCATCTTAATACCAGCTATCAGGAATTTTGGGTCTCGAGCTAGGGAGTGGTACAGTTATTAGAACCTAGATATCTAGCCGAGCTGTAGACATGTCTAAAATGTCAGGAATGTCCTACCGAGTTCAGGTCCAAAGAAGGCGTGGGCGTTAGACTGAGCTACCGCTCCGAGGATGATCGGAAATATTGCGCCTTGTCTCACGCCTAAAGAAATCAGAAACAAGTTAGTCGATGAAAATTTACTTCGAAAGGCCAACCTAAGCGGGAGCGGCCAACAATATCAGCCTTTCCTACTCAAAGATTTTACTCACCATCTGCTACCAACTTCATGGTGTCCAAGCGCTGATCGAACAAGGCGCACAGATCGTGGCGAATCCGGGGAAGGAGAAAAGAAAGATATCCGGCGAGGCGGCTACGCAATGTCATTTGCAGCGGCGCACCATCCGAACCTCGCTTGTCATTCCACATAAAGTCACTCATTGTGTGCTTTGGCTGGAGAACCTCCTTGGCGGCCGCCAGCAATGATAGTGTCCCCTCCGGCGCCGCATCGATCTCCTTGATGCGCTTCCAGTCCGAGACAAGGACAATGGTATTGCTTGGTGTAGCCACGGAGAACGGGGCACCGTTCGACTACCACAGAAGCGTATTAAGTTACAAGTTCTAAAAGAAATATAAAACAAGAGTAAATACCTTTTCGTATGCTGCTTGGATGATCGCTGGGCCCTGAATAAGGAAGGACAATGCTTTGATTCGTGACTTTAGATAGATAAGAGGGGACAATATGACCAGTAGAATGTTGTGTTTCTTCGGTGAGCCATCGTTCTTCGATACAGCCTCAAGCAGCGCAGATAGGGCTATGGCAGCAAACATGCAAAAGCCACCCAAGAGGGCGGCTTCCGCAGCGTGGGTAAGAGCCCAAGCAATCAACATAGCCAAGAAGTCTATAATAGGTGAGACCTTGCGCCCTTGTCCCAATATGGGTATTGCTTCAAAATTGAAATCGGATATGGTAGTTTATCCCGTTCCTCGTACAAATGGAGATGGAGAATTCAACAAGAGATATAATAATTCAACGCCGCTCTGTCTAACTGTTATCATCCCCAGCTCATCATCCACGAACTTGCTGCAAAGATCGGCAGATCTGCCCATGCCTAATTCTCTTCTTCGATTCACGGTGATGCTTCTATTTCTAGCAACATCTAGCGAGCTCACGTTTGGACATGAAACTGCCAATAGGGGAGGTCCTTAAAGCTCGGTCACTTGCCACCACGTAACACTCGTAACAGAAAGCTAAGTTGGCTGCTTGAGATGTTGAAATTAGAGAATTTCAAACCGGCTGCCGCAATGCAAATAAAATGCAATCATACCACACTCCAACAGTTGGCCCTTGGCTGGGGGATCGACACCTATCAATCGGGTTACACAAGCAGTTCCGGGCTTTATTTAGCAGCCGAGTACCTGGAATTGTTGGTTTCGGAACTCATCGACAAACAAATTTATGCAGTTTACTGGTAGGGACTCCAACAAGGGACCACGCATTGTCTTTGAGAAGAGATAACTTTAACGAAAAGAGGTTTATTGCGAGATTGCATGTTCTTGAAGATATAATTCTACATCTTAGACCGAGACGGCCCTAGACCGAAGCAGCCCTAAAGGCTAGTAAAAATAGTGGGCCACCACGTACCCACCGCGGCCCGTACCCCGGACCTAACCCTTAATGTACCTGAAGCCGGTTCAACGCCCCCCTCAGCTGCCATGCCAAACTATCATGGCGAATGCATCAGTGAACTAACAGACAAGTTCATGATTATGAGATACAAATCCGGGGTGGGTGAATCTTAAGGGTTCTTGGCTTTCTGAGCGCGGCCTAGACCTTGGGTCAGGCCAAAGTATCCCGTAGACGCAAACGCGACCGAAAAGAAGATTCGAGACCATGCCCACGGCAGGTTGTCGCCATGGTTATAGATGACCAGGAAATCGTTGAATCCAAGAAAGGCGACGCCCATCAAGAGGGCATCGCATTCGGCGTACTGGCCACGCCAGTAGAAGTAGTGCATCATGAGGCCGAGGAGGATCGTCCGTCCCTGGCCCGCCTGCCAGACAGGCCACGTTTCGGGGACCGAGGAGATGTTAGTCGGTAAGCCGTAGAGCTCGATGACGGCGCGGTTGCCCCGAAGAGGCGCTAAGATCAGCCCGACGCAATTCGCGAACGCGAAATACAACGCCGGGATGTGGCCAAGACTGAAACGCTTCGACATGATGCTGAGATCGTAACGCTAATTGAAAAGATTTCAAAAGTTCAAGAACTGATACAGAGAATGATGGGAGCTAGAGCGCGTGCAAGTCAACGAACGATGAAAAGAAGATTCAAGTTGCCTGAAGAAGAGGCATAGAAATTGTTGTTGTTGTTCTTGATGGAGGGTGGTATTATTGGTATTGGCTCTCGGAGAGCTGACTTGGCATTCGGTCAGCTCTCCGGGCTCCCCGGGCTCCGGGCGGCGTCAAATCTGGATATTAATTTTCGCCCGATTATTGTGTAACGCTTGGAAATTTGAGAGCTCTCATTCTCGACCAACGAGATGTTATACTGCGCCTCTTGCCAAGCTCTCAACTACTCCAAGCCAAGTGTCTTGTTGACAATTCACGAACCTGATCACGGCCCCCGCCAAGACTTCTCATCGATACCAACGGTAGCACCCAACAATGTGCTCGTGTGGCACATGGCGGTTGTTACCTGATCTACTACAACCATCCGGGTTGAGTACGATACAACTTACCATTCAGATGCATATGCATGATATTTGTACATATCCACAGTGAATCGCACCTTATCTGCTTCCCCGGGTCTGTCACTTATAATCCTTTCCGAAGCCACGGCGACTAACAAGGGTACCTGCATGTCTCCCCTTTTGCATTTTCAGACTTCTTTACTCTCTATTCCTAATCTAGACCTTCTCGGTCATCGATGGCTCACACCGAACTTGAGCCTACCGAGGCTCACGCACCTGAGGGTTCGAGTCTGTCATCGTCGGGGAATCAAGACGGGGAGATTCGAGCCAGCAACGAGGAGCCAGAGCAGAAATTCCAACATACCTGGCGAATCATTTTCATTTCTATCACTCTCTCCATCTTAACATTCGTCTCGGGCATCGACGCGTCTATTATCACCACCTCCCTGCCGACCATAACCCGCGAAATCGGCGGTGCTAGCGATTATGTCTGGATCGCTCAATCTTACCTGTTTGCCTGCACAATCCCGCAGCCATTCTACGGTCAGATCGCCGACATATTCGGCCGCCGCAACCCACTACTTTTCTCGGTAGCCCTCTTCGCTTTAGGGAGCGGCATCGCCGGCGGTGCGAATAATGTGGCCACACTCATCGCCGGACGTCTTGTCCAGGGCTTAGGTACCGGAGGAATCAACGTGATTCCGGAGATTATCATCTGCGATCTCATACCGCCCCGCCACAGAGGCCCGTACCTGAGTTGTATACTGTCGACGGCCGCCATAGCCAGCACCATCGGGCCTATCGTCGGCGGCGCTTTGGCCCAAGTTGACTGGCGGTGGATATTTTGGCTGAACCTCCCCGTATCCGGAGTTTGCGCTATAGGCACGGTCTTACTCGTCAACGTCAAATTCCAGCGTGACAATACGTGGTTGGCTGCCCTACGTCGCGTCGACTTCATAGGCAGTGCCATCTTCATTCCCTCTATGGTATCCCTATTTTTCGGCCTCGTTATGGGTGGGACAAGCGGCTACCCCTGGAACTCGGGGCGCATCGTCGCTCCCATTGTTCTAGGTGTCGCGGGCTGGGCTCTCTTTCACGTCCAGCAATCTTCTCGCTTTTGCGTCGAGCCCAGTGTCCCCCCAAGCCTTTTCCAGAATCGCACGTCGGCCACCTCTTTTATCCTCATCTTTTTGGCCTCGATTTCGGTCCAGGCCATTTGCTACTTCCTACCCATCTACTTCCAAGCCGTCAAGAACGTCTCTCCTCTGACGTCCGGCATCTACTTCCTTCCATTCACGTTGGCACTACTCCCATCCGGTGGTATCGCAGCAGCTATCCTATCCAAGATAAGCCATTGCACTGGGCCGGTTTCGCCCTGATGGCTATCGGCCTTGGGTTATTCTCAACACTAGACGAGGCGTCCAGCTCCGGGGAGTGGATTGGCTTTCAGATCATCGCTGCGTGGGGAGCCGGCTTCATCTTTACGGTATCACTACCATCTACGCTCGCCGCGCTCCCCGAGAAGGTGGTGGCAACCGCTACGAGTACTTTCGCATTCGTGCGCGCCTTCGGTCTTGTGTGGGGTGTTACCATGTCGTCGATTATCTTTAATGGCCAGGTCCAGCAAAACTTATACCTCGTCGAAGATACCAACCTGCAACAACTCCTGGCAGATGGCCGTGCCTACACATTTGCCTCTGGCAGTGAGGACAGCCAACTTTCAATTACAACACTTTCAGACAAGGATAGGGGTCAAGTTGTAAACGTGTATAAGGAGGCGCTAAGTGTGGTATGGCTGGTATTTGTAGCGATAACAGGCCTAGGGTTTCTGTTTACTTCTCTCTTGAAGCACATTGAGCTGCGCAAAGACCGGCAGACGGAGTTCGGCCTTGCTGACGGTTCTAAACCCTCTTCTAACACTGAAGAAGGACTTCAAGAACTGAAGAGTCACGGCGTAAAGCCAGAAGAATCTTCATCTCACTGAAAGCAGGAAAGACATAATGTACGATTACCTCCGGGGCGCTAGATGTCGCGTAAAGTACACGGGATATAATACGGATACTGAATTCGGTGACCATTGTAATAACTACCTACTATTCGTATAGAGTGTTGCTTAAAATAGTAAATATTTATTGATCTACCTAACCAAGCTGGACTCCGTGTAGCAAATAGTTGACCCAGTTTCGTAATTGATGACTGTATCTAGGACTTCACATGCCACCATCGTAGCCTTTTTGCAGGACTTGCTCATTAACAACATATCTCTGCCTCTGGTACTTCTAAACTAATATCCTTGGCTATAAGGCTGTCGTAAGCAATGCACGCAATTTGTATCCACCTTTAACTACTAAAGAGTATGAACCATGTGAGGCGGGAGCTGCAGCTGTACTTATACAGCATCATTCAGCGACGATGGAGGAGTATAATAGATTGTAATGAGAAGGTCAGATCATGGTCCCAAATACTCTATTGCTGGGTCACAGCTTCTGTTACCCGAACCTTCATGCATCCCTCGGCATTTGGAGGCGGCGCAGTGCAGGTTGCAGCGCATTCGGCCGATTAACAATACCCTTCATATTCTTGGCCGATACAACGGCGGAATGTCACCAAAACACATCTCCAAGTCGTATTTGCTGGAGTTGGAGAGCCTCACTCGGGATGGATGGCCTGGGGAACCCCTTTCAAGAAGTGTGAGAGTATATGTCGGCTCAGTTTTGTGCTCTCCTGGGCTAGGTATGTGTTCCAAAATCTGCACAGAAAATGTGGACTTTTAGCAGTAAATACCCAATTAAACGGCTGGAGGAAATCATAGGCCAAACCTACGACTACATTGTCGTTGGCGGTGGCACAGCTGGGTCGGCCTTGGCTTCAAGGCTTGGCGAGGGCACTGACGCAACAGTGCTGCTCCTTGAAAGAGGATCTTATTGTGATGGCTTCAAATCTCAAATACCCCTGGTATCTATTGCCAACGGGGATTATGCAGTCCACCGCATGTCGACTCCCGAATCAGGGGCCGGGGGACGGCCGGTAGAGATCCTCTCGGCCGAGACACTCGGGGGAACCTCGAGGATGAACGGGATGATATACACACGGGGCGCACAGGCCTATTATGATCTATGGTCTCAAAGTGCTTCGGAATGGAGTTGGGCAGACGTCGAACCGTTCTTCAAGAATGTCGAGCGAACCGTTTCTTTACACCAGACTAGTCACCTTGAGTCGGATATTTATCCGTTCCTTGAACGGTCGGCGAACAAGTTAGGCCTCCTCTCAGAGAGAAGTGTCAACAAGCCAGGCTCTCCAGCTGTGGGACATTTCAACCTTGACCTTACTATCGACCCGAAAGGATGCAGGCAGTCAGCACTCCACGCCTATCTACCAAAGGCGATCGCAATCCAACGTCAGGATTACCTTCATATATGCACCGACGTTATCGTTTCTCGTCTGGACCTCGATCCTTTATGTGGGTTAGCTCGTGGTGTTTTTGTCCATACTTCAGGAGCAAGGAACCCTAAGCCCCATTTGATCTCAGCGAGGCGAGAAATCGTACTTACTGCCGGAGCCATATGCAGCCCCCAGATCTTGCAGCTCAGTGGAATCGGTCCCCGGCCGACCCTCGAAAGCATGGGAATACCCGTCGTACGCGACCTTCAAGGCGTAGGCTCCCATCTAGGCGACCATCCTTTAATACCGGTCTCTATTGAAGTACCCATAGAAGATTCTATGCAGCAATTGCAAGATAGTTTCTTACAAATGATCAAGCACGCCGTGCTTTATCTTGTTGCTGGCAAAGGTTGGCTGAAATCTGCACTGGACCGCGGTATCTTCTTCAACACGTCACACTTGGATCAGGAAACGGGCCTATTACGGGAACCAGAAGAGAAACCATATAGCAACAAAGCAGAGTACTTGCCAGATGCGGAGATCATCGTTTTGCCAATCGGCTCACCATCTACCAAGAATCCAGGCAAGGGACTAGTTTCACTTCAACTATGTCTTCTCCAGCTAAGGTCAACGGGAAGCATCCAGGTGACATCCTTAGATGCCACTGAAAGTCCGCAGGTCAAGCTCAATATGATGCACGACCCTGAGGACAGAGAAGTGGCACGAAAGGCTCTGCGCTTCACTCTCCACTTGGCCGAAGAGTTCGTCCACCATTCCGGGTACCCTAAAACATCCCGGATATTTTATCACCCGGGAAACAGCAGTGAAGATGAGTGGAACGAGGATGACTGGCGTTCTGTCCCAGATGCATGTCTCGATGAATATATCGAGAAAAACGTCGTCTCTTCCTACCACCTGACCAGTTCCTGCCATATGGCTAGTGAGGAGGAAGGTGGTGTTGTCGATGGACAGTTGCGGGTTCATGGATTTAAGAACTTGCGGATTTCAGATGCAAGTGTCTTGCCTAGTGTCCCCCTTACACATCCCATGGCAGCTGTATACATGGTAGCCGAGCGATGCGCCGACTTTATTAAGAAGACATGGAGTTGATTCAGCTTGTAAATACCTTAGGTACACCTAGTAAATTTCAATAATCCCGAAGCTTCATTCCATATATTCTTTGTATATGTCATTTAAAAACTGTCAACATGAAACTGATTTAGGAACGAATATCCGTAGCTGATGAAACCGAAAGGCAGGCGAGTCCAATAGGAATAGCTAACAACACGATCAAATATTCTCGGTGACTCCTGGTGAGATCTTCTCCAGGATCTCGACCAGCTCTCCGTATATCTTCTTCTGCAATTTGGCGCCCTCGGCGGATTCGACAAACTCGTGCGGCGTGCTTAACTTGCAATCCTCCAGGTAGAGCCCGTGGCTCTTCCACCCCGCCGTGGCGGCCGAGATGTACGTCCGCGACCCCATCTCGGCAGTCCGTCCGACAAGTCCGAAGCCGACAGTGACGAAAGCCTTGTAGGCCCACGGCCAGGTCTCCTTTTCGCGCAGAAGCTGCGTCTTGCAGGAGCCGGGCTCGACGATGTTGAGCACGACTTCCGACTTTCCGTGCTTCTTTTTCTCGAGCATGCGAGCCGCCACTTCGCGGGCGAAGAACAGGCTGATCAGCTTCGCGTTGGCGTAGCGGTGGAACATGTCCGAGTCGCCGCGATAGTGCTCCATGATGTTTGGTTCATCGCGGCCGTCGAAGACGGTGTAGAAATGCGCGTTCGAACCGACGATAACCAAGTGCGGGACGTTGTTGCCCTGGGACTCATCAGGGCTGCCGGCGTAGAACTCTTCCTTTGTGGCGCGCAAGACCGGGAGAAGCAGCAGAGCCATGAGCCAGGTGGAAATGACGTTTACGGTGGTGATGCGCTCGTAGCCCTCGGCAACGTGGTGCGTCATTCCCAAGACTCCAGCGTTCTCGACTACGATATCGAGGCGGTCCAGCTCGGCAGCGCGGCGGCAGAAAGTCTTGACGCTGTCGAAGGATGCAAGGTCGACTTGCCACATTTCGACTCTCCCGGGATCCTTAGTGGCATCGACATGGTTGGTGGCCTCGATATCCCGTTTTGCGACGTTGCCCTTTTCCACATCCCGACAACCGAGGATAACTTTGCTCGCGTTGAGGCGGACGAAATGGCGGGCGGCCTCGAGTCCGATCCCTGTATTAGCGCCCGTGATGAGGACAGTCTTTCCCGTGAAATCTTCCTTTGGGTACGGCAACGGGAGCACCTGAGTGGTGAAGGATCTGTAGACGCTTCGGTTCCTAAGTTAATAGGATGCACGTTAATATCACGTTAGAGCATACAACGAGCTACTATGTAGAGCTCCAAGGGGGGAATCACACACATCGTGCCCAATTAATGGGGTTCAGGGGTTCAGGGGTTCAAGTTCAATTGTGCTCAGGGGGGCCGGACTATTGAATTAAAACTGGGCAGGAAACAGCTAGATATTTCAAGTACTAAATGTGCGCGAACCTCCCCTCTTCTAAATACCTATCTTAATCAGGTAGGAGGCCTATCATGGTTGCATGGAGCTGCAAGAGTGTTGTAGCCGCCATCAGAGAGCTCGCGCTTTATGATCCTAACTGGTAGGTAATTGGTTCCGTAGGTACTTCGTACCTGACGACGATGTTATGTACATACATTATGTATGTAGCTGCGCCTCCTCGATACCAGGTTACTTGGGTAACAGAAAAGTATAAGTGGGGGAATGCCAAGAGTGCTATATACGGGTTCATTTAGAAGTTATGTAGTTGGTAGATTCTGGGACCCCGTTGCCCGTACCTACCTTGCTAGAATACGTACCCAAGCAGTCGAGATGCGAGATGGCAACCACCAGGCACTGTCTGCTGACTCATCATGGTGGTGGTGCACAGTGTTGGTGCAGCCGGGCAGGAGATGTTATGGATGCGGCGGGAAGGTGTAACCGGCGTTTAGCCAGTTGCCCCGCACTAACGCGGGGTCACCCAAGTTCGGGGTATTTAAGTTAGTGCAGACGTAGTCTCTTAACATAACTTCTACAATTCCAATTCCAATTCATTCAATAAGCCAATTCACCTTCACTCACAAACAAAACGCTACTTATGTAGGTATTTGTTTACGCAACTAGCAGCAGCATCCTTCTTTACTTATCGCTTTGACTACCCTAAAATTAGCAGACATGGCGTGCCGAGGGCATGCGCGGGTTCTGGAAGGCATCGGTCCTACGCTGTTCAGGACCACGCCCGTTAGCGCCGGCACCTTCGCCGTGGTAGAAGCGACGGCCCGCGCGATTGCCTAGACGGCATGGCATGTCTAACTCGGCTCAAAGATATTATGACCGCCTAAAGTATCTTCTCGAGCATAAGTTGTTCACGCAGCGTCCACCCTATTGAACAGAATCGCAATCACTTCCAAAAAAAAGACTAAATATGGTCCCAACAGACTCGTGTCATGGTAAGTCCCCGTCAACAGGGTCAATTCTCGATGAACTAACATTTAATAGATAGTCTCCCTGACAATTCAACTTGCCTACTGCCAAAAAAATAAATGGGAGAAAAGGCTATACGCTACAACTCACATTGTCATGGTCGCCCTGTCAACCTTTACCGGAGCCAACCCCTAGTGGGCTGAACCCCCTAATAGTCCAAGCCTATCACTGCATCTGATATTCATCACCTGCCTTCTCAATTTCCTCGACCCTATCCCCCTCGGCATTTTACCAGCGACAGCATTCAAACCCACATCGTCGCCAATAAAGAACAAGAAGTGGCGCCTGCCGCATCAGCCGGGCTCGTCCTATAGTACTCTGCCTACTGTCGCCGCACTACCCATCCTGATGGAAGAAGACGACTACAAAGCAATCATTCCGCAAAGACAACCTCCAAAATATATTCCCGTCGATTATCTCTCCTCGACAGCTTGGGTTCACGGTACCCAATGTTCGTTCAGTGACAATCCCTCTCATTCTACTATCACTTCGAATCTTCGATCAGGTGAGGACGCTTTTCCGCGCACGCAATGAGGAATAGCTGAGCCTTGTTCGTCACCGGAGTGCCTCTTGAGGCATCATCACGTCGAGCCATATGAGAAAAAACAAAATAAGTTTATTTTTTTCTTCTTTCCTTTCCAACCTATATATAATAAACAAATCAACAAAAGAACGGGGGAAAGGGTCGCTGCACCTCTCCCCGGCAGCGCCACGGAAACCTTCCTGGCAGACGCAGCACCAAACTACTAGCAGTGGACGCATTCCAAGTACCGAGGTGAGTGTTACGACATTGAAATAACTACTGTCGGGTCTGAAGCTAACATAGCCATTAGGAATAGCGGAAAGAAACTCCGGCCCGGCTTGCCCGGAGACCATCCTATCACCATAGCCATCCGGCACTTCACCGGAGTCGTCCGACAAGTATACCTCCTATCTCATATCCTCCACCTCATACGACCTTGTCGGCCCAAAATAGGGGGCGAACCATCATCACCATTCACTGGTTGGTGGTGAGCCAATACCCGACACCAAATACCAAACCGCCTAGTATTACGAGATATTATTGCGTCCTGAGCCCGACGTTAAAAGGCTCCAGCAAACCCCCCAAACCGCCAGCCGCTGGACCACTGGCTGGGAGTGGCCCCCCTAGACCATTGTCTGGGGGGGAGTGTCCGCTCCTAGACCACTGGCGGGAAGCGGCCCCTCCTAGACCATTGTCTGGGGGGGTGTCCGCTCCTAGACCATGTCCGGGCGTGCCCTCCTCCTAGACCATTGCCGGGCGGGCCTCCGGGTCCCCAAATCACTGGGAGGGGGGCGCAACACGTCCCTACGCATGTGCGGTTTGGGGGGGATTGCTGTGAGAGAATTAGAGAGCGGTGGTCCTGGTCTACGTAGTCATGAAGTTTTTTTTCGGTCGGGGTTTTCTGTCACGCGGGCAAGGTATTACAGGGAATCGCTGGTCCTTGCTACCGACGGTTCACGAGGAGGATTGTGGAGGGGAGTAGGGGGAATGGGGGGAAGGGGAATTAACAACGTCGACAACTCTAAATAAAATACAGTTGAAGAAGAGTCAACATACTCTTTCTTGAAATGAATGTGATATGCGTAAAAATTTCCCGTGGACGACATAGGATACTAGCAATTCCACTTGTGCCTCCATGCTCTTGATCTCGTAGATGCAGGCTGAGGTACACCAAACGCCTCGCCCCTATATATACTCGCGCCGTCTTGTCCACCCTCATAGTATGGGCCCTAAAGAGTTCTACACTTACCAAGGAAATAACCCGTGAGCTCCAGGAAATTAAACACGTATCGAAACATATCAGGCTAGGCATATCGTAAATCAAGCAAGTCATTAAGTACCTAGGTAGGTAAGCGATAGAAACGCGACTTCACTCTAACCATCAAAGCTACCCGACACCATTCATGAATCACATTGATTACCGCCATAACCAAATCTGTTCTAGGTCATCTATATTCTAGCAGGACAATCCATCGAACCTCGCCTCCTAATCCTTACAAGAAACTCAGTCCCGTCCTGGATTACGCGCAGCCATGATGGCGTTGATATCTTCCGCCAGACTTATGGGTAGCGGATCCCTGACCAGCGCCGTTTCCAGCGCCGAAAACACGGCCTTGACACCTATGCCGACCTCCTGGGTCCCCGTCAGGGTCTGTAGTTCGTTAAGAGCTTCGTTGATGTCGGCCGGGCCGGCGAATTTGCCCGAGGCAGCCAGGAGAGTCTGGAGCTCGCGATGGTCCTTGACAGCCGGCACGGCGATCTCTCTGTCCCAGGCGAACACTCCGTGCTGGTCTAGCATGGACCGCTGGCTTGTCGTAGCTATGATGAGGAGTCTACGGTTCTGCGAGGCTGTTAGTCTAGTACACGCATCAACGAAGGACAAGTACACACCTTGGGTGGTCGGGTCTCGAGTACAGCACCCAGATACTGTACGACGGCATTCGAGAATCTCAGGCCGATGGGATTCCAGTCAATGATTTTCTCGACGCTGTCTAGAATGACGATTGATAGAGCTGACTTGTAAGCATCAGAAAAGGCACGTCGTAGATATTCGAGCTTGGCGGCCTCATTCGTGCCAACATCGATCGGTCTGATGAGTTTGACGAACGGGAACTCCGACTTTAATCCGATCTCCGCAGCTAGGGCAGTCTTTCCAGCTCCATGGGGACCATGAACTAAGACGGAGAAGAGAGGAGACTTCTCAGACGTGCGAACTGCTTGGACGAAGCTGAGACCAGTAGAAAGAATGGATTGAATATGTGGGCTGTAATCGATGATCCCATATGGAGAAGCGCCGCTGAGTTCTTCTTCGGAAATACCAAAGGCAGGCTTGACGTCCTCCAACGCTCTCATGAAATCGGCCCGCGTTAGCATTACATCTTGGGGATTGCCGCTGACACCGGTGACATCTCCGAGCCTTGTATGCCTGGTAAAAGCATAGGACAGAGCTGCTTTAACTAGACCTGCAATCTCCGCACCAGAGTAGTTCTTGGTTAAGTGAGCAAGCTCATCCAGGTGAACATCATCGGCTAGCTTGTTGATAGCCCTGATTTTGGCAGTGTGGATCTATAACGTGTCAGTTACTACTGAATTAGGCAAAAGGGGGCTCGGCCTGTGCCAGGCACATCTCCCATCTAGACCTGAGTAGGAAGTCATAACTTCCGAGATGGAAAGCGGTACAAATAGACGTTACTCACATTCAGGATTTGTACCCGACCATGTTCGTCAGGCAATGAAATCTCCACGTGGACCTCCAGACGACCTGGTCGCAACAGTGCATCGTCAATCATGTCCTTCCGGTTGGTCATGCCGATGAGCAAGATGTTGTTGAGCTGGTCCACACCATCGAGTTTGGACAGTAGCTGGTTGACTACGCTGTCACCAACTCCTGTGCCCCCTGTTCCACTGCCTCTCTGCTTGCAAACGGCATCTAGCTCATCGAAGATGATGATATGTAGACCACTCTCTTCGCCCTTCTCCTTGTACTCCTTCTCTGCATCCGCAAACATCTTTCTGACGTTCTCTTCTGACTGGCCCACATATTTATTAAGGATTTCAGGGCCGTTGATAATCTTCGGTTCCCTGGCATTCAACATCTTGCCGATTTGTCTAGCAATTAACGTCTTACCCGTACCTGGTGGACCATAGAGCAGAACACCCTTTACATGGGATATTCCCATTTGCTCTACAAGGCCTGGTGGGAAAACTCGTGATGCGAAGGCCCGTCTGAAAATGGTGCTGAATTCGTCATCTAGACCTCCAATACCCATATCAGCGAACTTGAAATCCGGTCGGAGGATAGCATTTGTAGCAGGTCGTTTCGTCGAGCCCTTTAGCTTGATGGGACTCTTAGCATCCTTGAAGAAGTTGATCTCGGATGTATCCGGCATCAGCAAGCCTCGAGCATCAGGCCTAGATGATGACTCGGAAGCTTGGTCTTTCTCACCCCCGAGCAGGTCGAGCAGCTGAACTGTTTTGACGGTGAACATCAATGGTATTCCCTTGTAGTCCATCAACAATCGCTGGCCGGGAGCGAAGATTTGGCCCTGGAACATCTTGATGAAAGCGTCTGCGAGCTGATCCTGGTCATATGGCACATCTGTAACCTTGCGCTGGGAGGCAAATCCGATTTCGATGTCCATCGCGCTCAAGGGAACCCTGTGATCATACCTCTCGCCAATGACCTCATCAGTCATACTAATACCGCACCATGTTCGTTGAGGGTCAGATAGACTTATGCATCCAGGTGGGATGTACTCGGTCGGGCGAGCGGTCACGACATATTCGCGATTCAGCAGAATGTAGATGTCCCTACCGGATGGATCGGGAGGAAAGTCTCGGGGAGAAACGGCAGAGACGTTGCCGAAGATGTATTGTTGGGCTAGGTCGCCTTTCTCTAGCTTCGCTAATCTGAGTCGAACTGCCTGGCTTGGGGGGGCACTCGGTCGGGAGTTTCTTGGTTGAGGCGGCATATTATTTCCGCCGTATCCAGGTGACGGGGCACCGTAGGCGCCTCTCGGGTCATATCCAGGAGGACCGCCATAATCTCGCGACGGTCGGTTCTGGGGGACTTGGTTGTAGCCACCTTGCACCTGACGTCCGGGCAATCCTCCACGGGATCCTCTACTGAAAAGGTCGTCTCGCGAATTCATCGCTGTGATATTTTAGGGTGGAAGGTGTAGTCGTTAGAGGTAGAACACTGTCGCTAGCCGGTAGGACTTCGATCAGCATAAAGAAGTCGATGTCAGACCAAGTTGTCTCAACAGGGTTAACCAACCTGGCACGTCGCGATTTGCAAATAGGTGGTTTCTGAAGGAATCGTAGGGAAGGTTGAAGAATTCCAGATCCTGCAACAATTTCGTCTTTGTTATGGATTCAAGGGTAAATAATTCAAGATTCTAGGTGGAGAAGTTACAAGAAGACAACTGTCGTCGTAGGGCTGTGAGGCGTAGGCTGAAGTTGGTGCTACCGATCGATTACGTGACGTCGCAGCTGTCGTTTCAAAGTTAAAAGAATCCAGGCTAATCCCAACATAACTTAGCGGCTCTGTTACTTCGAATCTTGGTGGCGGGGTAGATTGTCTATCCTTTGATTGGCCAAAAAAGGAGTACTTCGGATTTCGTAGAATGTACTAGCACTGACAAGTACACACGTGTCGAACCTCCAATGCCTCGCCTAAAATAGTATAGAATTGCCTATCTAGGAAGTCATTCGGCTGACAACATGTCTCAGGCAAGTTCAAGCTTCGTGATGTAGCATGAATGATACTGCAAGGTTGACAGCCTTGGCGTTCCTTCAATACAAGCCACGTTATATCGTTGTATTCATATTTCCCATTCTATGTACTCCAATCTACCAAGACCCAGCTATCACGTACGCTGCGTACTCTGTACTATGCTGGCTATCAATCATACGTGAAGTTCCTATACCTACACCTAGGCAGGCCCAAGTTTACCTATACTACTCCCAGCTCGTGAAACAGAATCCGTGCTAGAAGAACTTAGGTAAACGTGTAGTAACTAAGTCTCATCCTAGCTCACGAGGGAAGAGTTCTCTATTCGGCTCTTCAGCATCCTCCGGAATCCGCACATAGTCAGCTGCTCGAGACGACCCAAACAGTGACTGTGTGTTGAAGTGAACTTCGCCAGGAAAAGATTCTACTGTTAGACTTGGGGGAGGTATTTGGAACCCTGTGTCTCCTATAAGTTCAAACGGCCCTTGATTCGGCGCCGGTGACCGACTCGGCAGTGAAGGTGTTCGTTGTGAGACAGGGCTTGGCGTGCTGTTCCTCCTCGAGGCTTCCAGGGCGGGACGATGCGCCTCGTAGCACGCACTTATGAAGGATTTCCGGACTATGAACTGGTTGTAAGTAGACAAGTCCTAAGAAATATGTAGAAGTGCAAAATAGACTTACGTTCCGAGTTCAAGAATTCTATTTCGAGATAGCCCAGCTCTTGAACCTTGGGCGGTGGCTCCTTTCCTTTACAGTCGTATAGTCTCAAGGACGACGGGCCGGCAGAGGGTGACCTTGACGTTGAACGAGACGAGTTCGTTTGATTCGAATCCCCAGACATCCTTCTCGTGAAAGCTCTAATTGTAGAAGATCGCCTTGTCGCCGGCGGCGGATCAGGTCGCGGACCGTAGTCCAAGTCGCTATCCGTTGAATATACCCGCAATATCAGCCTAGTTTCTCCTTTTAGTTCCGGTGTTTTCTTAAACCACCGGATCTTAAATTCGGAGTGGTGTGACGCTTGGCCGATTTCGTGGGCTGCAAAGGAAAATGTTGGTTCGTCATCTTGGTCGTTTCGCCGCCAGACTTTTAGGTGTATCTTGATTGCAATGTCCTTCTCTTTGGCGCTGTGGATTTTAAGGGCTCTTATCATTGACAGATAATCGCAAGTTCGAAGTTTCTTCTGGAATGTCTCCCTATCTGGCTTGTGATCAAACTGGTAATGTGGTTGCTCCAGACGGTTCTCTGTCGTATCTCCTCTTGCGATCTCGAATCGGTGCTTAGTATCCCTTGGCAAGAAGAATACTCGGAACATCTTGTCGTCAGGTTTGGTAAATGGTATAGGCGATCTGCCGGGTAGAACTAGGTCGAGTTAGTATTATATTGCCTGCATAGTTGTTCGCGTTGGCCTAACCATGTCTAATCCTAGTCCCAGAGTTAACATTGGACCATTCGATAACTCCGACACCCTCAATGTCAACCACTCTATAGCAGCCAGAACTAAATCTAAACGTCTGGGAGCCGATGTGTCTAGAACAACTATTAGAACATTGTAAATAGTTGTGAGGCGGTTAGACAGACAAAGTCACCGTACGTCCTGGAACTATGGACTGGGATGATGGAGATGTCGGCAGTTGAGTTTGCGATCCCAGATCTGTGTTGTCATCAGGCTCCGTCCGTAAGGAAGCTGAGCTTACCGCTCGTTCGCGTCCAGAGGCACCAAGGAGTGTCATGACAGGGCCAGCTTCTGAGTGAATGGTGCGTTGTCTACGTGTGTTCGCGTCGAGTGAATGAGTCGAGCGGTCAATTGGGGATGGAAGCTCGGGTATCGAATCCAGTGAAGGGTTTCGAGGAGTCGCTCTCAAGACGGGAGATCTATTGAAGCGGTACGGTGGCGGCAGTTGGGCAGGAGGCAGTTCAAAAAGTGGTTCCTCGACGAGTCTTTCAGCCGATTCGGTTTGTGGCGATGGTCTTGCTATACTGGAATTCCGTTCTGTGTCACCTTTGCTTATTGTTGCAGTGGGACCCGATGGCGATGCCGATATTCTAGAATTATTAACACATGTTTAGTAATTTCCTAGATGTGTTTAATAGCGTAGACTCACGATGTTATCATGTCTCTGACCTCTCCTTGTAAAGAACGCATGTTCCAGTGTTGAAGCTCCATGTAATGCCGATCTATCCTGCTGTGGAAATCCTCTAACCTGGAGCTATCTGGGCCGGCGGCAAGCCAAGCTCGTTGAGTTGCTCCCCCCAACGACCGGCTTGACGATAGTGTTCGCTCATATTGCTTGAGAAATTCTTTGCATTCAATAAGAGTCTTGTTAACAGAGCCTGCTCCTGGATACACGAGCTTCGACGGAGCGTCCGGCGTTCTGTCCACGATTTCTTTGACAAACTCGTGGAACGTCTGAAGGCGACGATTCAAATCGGCAAGTTTATCTCGTACTTTATCATTGCCCCAGAACTCATGAGATACCTTAGAGCCTAGTGTAAGAATGGACGCAGAAAGTTGAACAATCGATATGACTGTCCCGGGATCCATTTTGGTCCCGAGAGATAGGAACTACCCACGCGAGCCCACGTTCGAACTGGAACCCCGTCTCACATAAGGCATTTGTGGGGGGCGGCTCGGGACCATCCTAGACTGATATTTCTGCATTATCATGGTTCGGATCTAAGACAGAGGGTCCTCGCTGAGCCGTTCTCCCAATGAGGGACGAAGAATCGAGCATAATTATATTTGATGAATTGGAGATCGAGCAGGGGTGTGCGGGAAACGTCCAATAGAAAACCTGCCACCGGCCACGTTCCTGACAGGCAGTTCTAAGCGTTTTATATCAAGGTATCCACGCCGCTCCTATGTCAGGTCAGTGTCAGGTAATTTATTTCGTAGGAACTGACACGGGCCTCCAGGCCGGACTGGTGTGTCTTGGGGCTTATTCTACTTGTGGCGTAGGTACCGTCCGAATCGCCTATTTTGACCATATTGGCCAGTGGCTTCGACAAGCCATGTCTGTTTAAGAGCTGCGGCGAGTACGGTACGTCCTAGCACCCTTTTGCCTAGTCGAAAGGGTGTTGGTCCAGGCTGTTACTGTCCAATAATTCCAACACGAGAATTGTATGTCGATAGCGCCGTAGGTACTTTACCAGAGTCGGTTCTCGGTGGTAGTACATGTGATCAGAGACTCACCGAAGCTGCTCCCTCCTCCCTACTGCATAGATGCGGCTGAGTCGTTCCAGACCTTGCCTGCATCCCCAGACGAAGTCGCAAGAATGTTACCCTAGCACTCACTGACACGCAGTTCCATCTAATCGGGCGATGACACCAAGAACGGCACACAATCGCTTGCTAGGCGTCCTTTGAAGATTAAGCCTCGTAGCTCGCCACATATATACTTAGATGTGGACATTCATCTTTCAATGTCAATGGAAGCAATCTTCTCCAGAATCCTAGAGCGATCTTTGTACAACTTCGGATATACGCGATGGGCGGCTACTTCTCCAGCCTCAACGCGGGAGCCCGCCGTGTTGTAGACGAGATAGAATATGTACGTAATTAAAGACTCAGTCACGGTATTAGCCTTGTTGACGTGTTAACCGATGTAGGATCCCCAAAACCCAGAAAGGGCGGTCCAGTCAGTGATAGATCAGCCAGGGTTGGATGGGTTTCAATGGAAAGTCTGGTTGGTGGCCGCGTCGGGATTCTTTACGACATCATACAGTATCTTCGCCGTGAACGTCATCAGTCCGTCTCTAAGTTATGTCTACCCGGAATGTTCTCGTGGGTGGACGATAAATTCACTGGCCATCAACCTGACTACGTTGACGGGGACGATGATTGGGATGCTTATATTCGGCCATTTAGCTGATAGATACGGCCGCAAGGCTGTGTACGGTCTGGAGTTGAGCATCATTGTAGTGGCAACGGTAGGGATGACGACAGCATCCTCCGGGCATATGAACTCGATGAATATTTATGGTTGGATTAGTTTCTGGCGCGCTATGCTGGGTATTGGACTCGGCGCCGAGGTTCGTAAATACCTAAGTACCATCAGGTTCGGCCTTGCTTGAATACGATGGCTAATTTTAACGTCGAATAGTATCCCCTCTCGGCTATAATCGTTGCGGAGTGGTCTTCGACAAAATCTCGAGGCAAGATGATCGCAGCCGTTTTCCTCATGCAGTCGTTAGGCCAGCTTGCAGCGTATGCATTAGGCTTGGCCATTCTTGACGGGATTAGCAACAACTTTGGATTATCTCACGCCGAAACGAGCTACGATATTGCCTCTCCAGTGATTGACATTGTATGGAGAACAACGATCGGTATAGGGGCGCTGCCAGCTCTCATCTCACTCTTCTTAAGACGGATAATTCCCGAGACGCCTCACTACCTAGCAGAGAAAGAAAAGGTCGAAGATGCCGTTGAAGCAGTCGGCCTTATCTACCCGGTGGATGCAACTCTTCAGCTTACCGATCAAATCGGTCTCGCGCCCCCGAAACGCTCGTTAGAAAAGGGCTGGTGGAGCTCAACCGCGGAGTATATTGACGGAATGAAGGAATACCTAGCGGAGAAGGGACGTTGGCGTGCTCTTCTAGGTGTTATGGCTACGTGGTGGATTTTGGACCTGGCCTATTATGGGCTGGGCCTAGACAATCCGAGGACTATCTCGACCATATGGCTCTCGGAACCGCACGATACGTCGCTCGATGAGGTTGGGTGTAACAATGCTACATGGAGTGCAGATCCAGCTCAGCCGAATATCACGATATACGAGATGCTACGACAAGATAGTGTACGAAACATTATGACCATCTCAAGCGGAGCTTTGCCGGGGAGCATAATCATTCTCCTTGCCATAGATTACCTTCCCCGGACAACATGGATGGGTTGGATGTTTGTTGCTCTCGCTGGCCTCTTCGCAATCAATGGCGGAACTTTCTTCGTCACCTTTGAAACAGAGCAGCACGCCCTGACGGTAACTTTGTACGTGCTCGCACAAGTCATCTTCAACCTGGGCCCGAATACCATAACCTTCATGCTTCCAGCAGAGCTCTTCGCGACAAAGTATCGAGGAACCTTTTACGGTCTGGCGGCAGCTTCCGGGAAGCTCGGCGCAATAACGATCTTATTGATCACGAACTTTGCCGTGAATACTGGCAGGCCGTCGGAGTATAGCCATAGGTTCGCAGGAATGCTATTGGGATTCTGTCCGGCTATGCTCCTCGGAGCTGTCATTACGTGGGTTTGGATTCCTGAAGTTCAGTATCCTCGAGGGCACGACACCAAACCTCCAAGCAATGACAACGCCTCAGATAATGGGTTAGTAGGAGAAAGGGTGACTTTTAGACAAAAACTCAAGCTACCGAATCGACCACTCGCAGATATTGCTCAAAATCCAGGAGACGGCCAGATTCTAGGCATGAGACGAAATATCGCACGATTATTCCGAGCGAAGCAGATCCGCGGTCCGCCTACAGAAAGAAGACATTCGATAGATGAGACTTCTCGCATATCCAATTCGTTTGACCAGAATATGATATATCGAGATCAAGATTCCAGGCTAGAGGAAGCCGACGTTAGTGATGGCTTACAAATGAGAGACATACATCATAGTTGGCCGATGTCTGGACAAGGAGGCCATACAATATCTGAAGTTGAACACTGAGTTGGTGAATTCAAAAATGATTTCTTATTTGGATTAGTTGAGTCTCATAGTTGTTTAGAGAGAATTTACTTCGACTTCAAATCTATCGATACACATATCATGTGATGATAGGACACCTATACTACCTATGTCGTAAGGGACCGGATAAGAACTTTCCGAGCTTGGTGCACGGATAACAACGTCATACACCTAGAAGCTCCCTCGAATCCAACAGCTCGAAATAGCTACCCCTGAGTCTTCTACAAATTCCCATGCTTTCCCACAACAATTGTTTTTTGATCATCATATTTGTACTTTCTACAGCGAGTCACATTCATTTCAATTAGCAGCAACTTAAATAGAAAAGATCATTTTCATCTCCTTTCAATTATCATCGCACACTCCCTAGTCGAGAACGCGAAACACAACCTAGCTCCAACATGGCAGAACCAGCCCCAGCCGACGCCAAACCGCCCAACACGATCAGCCTACGCGCGCCCTCCAAATACGTAGCCGACCCCTCCAAATCCCCCACCACATCCGGCGACGCGTTCGTCTCGCCGCCGCTCGCGTGGCTCTGGCGCACGTGGGCCGTGACGCACTCGACGCTATCGATGTGGCGGTCGGCGCGCAACGTGCGCATAACATACAAGCCGTACAAGCCATCTTCCTCCCCGTCGTTACCAGTCGCCAACGACAACCTCGTCGAGTACGAGAAGAAGAGCGGCAAGGGGGGCATCAAGCGCGTGGAAGGCATCGAGCGGCCCGACCCCAAAATCCCCGGGGCGTGGACGTGGCGCGGCAAGGGCCTGCTGGTGATCGCGAGTAGCCACTGGGAGGTGCTGGGGTGGGGCGAGCGGCCGCTGCTGGGCGACATGGGGGAGGGCGTCGAGTGCTGGGCCGTGACGTGGTTTGCGCCGACGCTGTTCACGCAGGAGGGCGTGGACATATACAGCGATCGCAGAGAGGGCCTGAGCAAAGAGACGGTGGAGGCGATCGTCAAGGCGTTGAAGGAGCTGAAAGACGCGCCGAAGGTTGTCGAGCTCGTCGAGAAGCATATGCAGGAGGTCGAGATCAGCTTACCGTGGAAAGAAGGTAAATAGTTGTAATTCGAGGTAGGTAAGTGGGTAGGTGGTCTTCAACGCGGGCGTAAAGGCAAATGGTAGGGTGGATTACGCAAATACCTAATGATACCCACAATGATAATACTGAAGGATGGAGAATAATATGAAATCCATTCTAACAATTGACGCCTCTACGGGCAAGAAGGGGTATCTGATGCTTGGAAACCTAACGCCTAACCTTTGACACAATGCAATGCTAATAATTATCCGCCCTCCCTTCCCGACGGCGGTCGCGTTTAGACGATCCCTTTTCTCGGTCTTGATGGTCTGATCGAGAGCTTCGGCGTTGATCGTCATCTCGGTGCTCTCTATGTTCGGAGCGGTGCTTGGATCGTTCACCTTCGTCTTGAGATTGACGATGGCGCCGTCGATGATGATCGTCGTCTTTAGACCGTTCTGGGGGATGACTTGAAGCTGTACCGTCTAGGGTGAACCCTTCAAGGTCGTCATGTTCTCTGCCTTCTCGTCCCCGCCTCCTCCCTTGTCTTCTCTCCTCCTTCCGAAGTCGATTCAACTCGCGTTCCCTCTCCTTATTCAACTGACGTCTCTCTTTTTCGACTTCTCTCATCTTCGCTGCGCCCCTCTTCATCATGGCCAAAGGATCATTAGCAACAACTCGTGAAGCTTCCCTCTCCTTCCGCCGCGGGTCCTCGTTTCCCCAAACATCTTTTCCCGGCGCATTTAGGTTGCTATCCACGATATCCTTCGTATCGCCACCCTTCGAGTACCAAGGGCTAATCAACTCCTCCTTACCCGCAGCATTCGAAAAACGCATGGTGTACTGATCTTCATATTCCTTTTTTTTCTTCGCGGCTTCTTTCTCTGCTTCCTCATTTTTCTGGGAGTGTGCCCGGGTTCGCTCTTCGGGGAACAGATTGATATGGCCTGCGTGATCTATAAGGGGAGCATTGCTCGTGCTCTTTACAAGCGCATCGGTGGTTGCCTGTGCAGGTCCAGCCCCCGCTCGCTCGCGCGCAAGTCGTAGTTCGAAATCAGTGTCGTCCTCGCCAGTGCGCTTGCGCTTTTTGCGCTCCCTACCGAAACTAGAAGCTGCTGGCTCGTCGCGATCTCTTTTTCGACTAGGGGCTATATCGTCGATGCTTGGCGAACGGGGAGCAGGTAAGGGTGGCGGGACCTCACCGCGCAAGATGGCTAGCCGGCGTTCCGCATCGACATCTTGCTGATGTTGCTCTTCGGCTTCTTCGCGCGCTTGAGCGGCTGCTTCGTCGCGCCTTACGCGTTCAATGTTCTTGGGGTTATAGACGTTCCATGACTTCTTGCCCAGCAGGTGTCTGTAGATCTAGCGGTTAACACATAATCCTTCAACAGGAGTTACAGTAAGAGGATGTTGACAACTTACAGAGGCATACTGGACCCGTAGGTAGAATTAAACCTGCTATGTAACACTGCTGAGATGAGGTTCTGGAAAGAGAGATGGATTCTGGAGGGGCTTGAAGATGTAAATGGGATGTGAGATAAGATACGAGCACGGTATGTGTGGTCGGTCCGCACAGTCTTATCACGACTTCCTATCAAATGTCCATATTCAAAGTTGGAACGCTAATTCGAGGATCACTTTCATATTTTGTATAAAGATATAACTTTTCCAGGTAGCGTTTAGTAAAGGATAATGAACAGAGGTGAGTAGATACGTCGCAATATGTCGTCATGATGAGTCAGCAGACACTGCAGTATATTACATCTCATAATATTGCCATACGTTCCTTCCTAACGCGGCGTAATTTCACGCTTTGCTTAGATAAGGCTGAAGTGGCTGCTGTCTATGAAAGTAAGCAATTCACCCAACTTCATGTTTGTTCATCTTATCATCCATTCTTACGAAGCAAGCCTTACATTTTGGTAATTCTCATATTACGTAGTAGCGAAGAGCACGTCGTATAAGCTCCTTAGCTCATGTAACCTTGCCAGCAAACTTTTGATATCCCTCTTCCACACAATTCCAAATTTTAGGATTCTCTAGTTTCTCTATCACCCGTTCTCGTCACGCCCGACTAAAAAAATACTTCCGGACGACGAACTTCAGACTAGTCTATCATGGAAGACACTGAGGACACGGCCGCAGCTATGGCCCAAGCCATGGGCTTCTCAAGCTTTGGTGGTCAAAACAAGTCCAACAAGAGGCGCAAATTCAACCCGCGTGCTGATGCAGTCGTCGCGTCGGACTCCACTTCTACCATTCCTCTTCACCAGAGCAATGGAGTTCAAGAGGCGGTATCAGGCTCTAACGCAACACCGTTGGGCGTGAGAACTCGGAATGAAGACGAGATCGACCTCGAAGAGGATGGAGGAGCTAATGTCTCTGATGGACCATCACATGGTCGCCCTACCAACGAGGAAGACGACGACCCGGAACCTCAGTACTTAGACACGTCGCGTCCGCCTGCTCTGTCTACGGCTGACCTCGTGGACGCAGCCCTGGCCGAGGTCAACCTGATAGCTGACGCTGCGATGGAGCATGCTTCGGAAGCACCGTTATCATCGCATGGCACTGACAAAGGCTCTAGCAGTTGGGGTGGTCGAGGGGGTCGTGGCGCGTATCAAGCTAACAGAGGACGAGGGCGAGAACCGGGGAAGATATGGTGGGAGGATTATTATGATCCAAGTTCGAACGTCAACCCGTGGGAGAGACTTGAGCAGACCAAAGGGTTGGAACCGAAAGGTATCTGGATGACCTGGGAGGAAGCAAAACGATGAGTTGGTCTATTCGTTCTCGGTCGGGTGAATCGTCGTTGAGCTCGCTGTTGAACCATCTTGCGGGTGAATACTACTATGGTCAATCCATATTGTCTATTCGGACTTAGGAACGGTCGAAGAGAGAAGGAAATCACAACATACCTACCATGACCTCCATCCCCGTCGTATATGTAAGCACCCGACCAACTATGATATACTGTGGATATAATCTGAACACCTAATAACCCTTGGGCATCAGTATATCACGTGACATCCCTCACCATAACACGGAGGCGTCTCCCCTCGGTCGCGCTGGACTCACCTTGGCATTTCACGCGAAGGATCCAAGAGCTGTCGTACCTCCCTCGTCTTCATTGGCCCAAGGGGGGTACGCATGATGACGGTCCACCGTGTCTTAGACACGCCTACATACCTATAGGTACACAATACCAGGGCCAGGTTCACCGAACGGGGGGATCATTGTATTACTACTGTTCTAGGAGAAATACGATGCAGACCCAATAGAAACCTCCCAAAGAAAAACTCTTGGCCAAAACCGGGCAAGCCACCACCCATGCCGCCGCCGAACTTGTTACAAAAATGGCAATATCCATGTCCCGAAACGGACAAGCGTCCTCTCTCTATGCTAGGTAACGGGAGGGAGTGCGTGATCTATCTAGGAGTACCTTCTCGTTCCCGCGCCCCAGAGTGTGTCCCTAGGAAGCTTGCTCGCTCGATCGATTCCCGCTTTGCTTTGCTTGCTTGCTCCAAACCACACCCCCCCTCCCTCCCGCTGCATGGAGCCCCCGGGAGCTGCTTTACCGGTCAGACGTGCGTCATATCCCGTCTGTTCGCTCACCCACGGCGTGCCCACACCCTGCTAGGAGACAGAAGGGGAGGGTGGGTGTGCTTCTAGCCTCCCCCAGAACCGTCCGAATTCGTCCAATCATAGCTTCGTAACCTCGTGAAACAGACCCTGCCCCCAGCTTCGCTAGCAGACCGCGGCCCGCTTCGCTGTGCGTCAGCCAGCGCATGCAGTTTTTCGCGTGGATAATGCAGGAACAGGTAAAACGGGATGCCGTTTGCAGTCTGCAGTCTGCAGTTCCGCGTTCTTTGCTGCCCACACACCACCACCACGCTGCTCGCTACGTACCACGCCAGGCCCCGGGCCCGTAAAGCGGCGATCCAGAGCAGAACAGGGCGGGCGGGCGTCTATTTTTTTTTCTGCCGCCCTACCAGCGTCCACCTTCGCTCTCTCTCTCTCTCTCCGCCCATGCTTTCCTTTTTGTCTTTCCCACACCCCAACCAAGCTTGGAAAACTTACATGAAAAATACGTCAGGGGGTATGTGCATATTTTTGGGAACCACAAAACCGGGAAGGGGGCGTGTGCATTAGGGGGGAGGGGAGAGACAAGACAGCAGGAGATCAGATCTCGCATAATGTCTGTCAAACCCACGAGGATCTCGCCTGCTCGCGTGGCTAGCAAGCCCACTCCCCCCTCCCCTTTTCCCACGCTTTCCCTGTCCATGGGCCCAGGGAACGCTGCCGAATCGATACAAGCGATCGGCCGCTAAAAAGTTAAAATAAACGACATGTTGAGAAACCAAAATACACCGTGGGTAAGGTATGTAATGTGAAACCAGAGAACCAAAAATAACGCCGGTTTTTGTGAGGCTCGTTTTTTGTTCAGCTAGAAGTCGAAATGATGTGCGTGCATTTTTTGCACTTTATCACCCCTTTGCCAATACTCTCCCCTGCGATTTTTTTGCGGCTCAAAAAATTGTGAGCCTGCTCGCAAGATGGGAGGACGGAAATGGGGCAAATCCCCCAAAAAGGGGGGAGGAGAGGGGCGCTTAGTAGTCGGGCGATGGGTACCGCTCGCGCGCCTTCTGGTACTCCTTTGAGTGCTTCTTTTCTGCCTTCTTCTTCATTGCTCTGCGGGAAATGGAATTGTCAGTTAAATGTGCTTCTACACTCTAGGGGAGAGAAGTGGATTGGGCTGTTTTTTTTTTTGGCTGCGGTTTGCAAACTCCGTAGCGAGAAGTTTTTGCTTTTGCGCTCTCGTCTGCTTGCCCATTGCGGCTCGGAAGATCCGCTAGGGAAACAAATTTGAGGCTTTGACTTTTTTCTAGGGGAGGCTTTTTTCTTGCCAAACGTGCTTGTGGGAATGCCATTTTTCTGTTCTGCGCCAGGTGTAGTTTGTACGCAAGATAACGATTATGGAAGTAGAAATTCCGCGGCAACTTACGAGACTTTCTTGGATGTCCACTCCAGGTCCGCGTGCACCTCGCGCGCGTCGTTCAAGCCCTGCTGGAAGCGGGCGCGCGACTTGGCGAGGCGTGCTTGCGCCGCGGCTTGCATCTCCAGGAGCTCGCGGTGCTTGTTGTTGAGTTTGCCGGAACTGCGAGTTTGCTGTTAGTCTGGTTTCTTGTGTTTCTCTTCTAGCTATAATTATTTCCTTTCTCTCTCTCTCTTCTTCCGCAATTGCTCGCACGTTCACTTTCCCCCCTTCTCTGCTCGAGAGAACGAGAAAGTGAACGAAGCAAGCAACGAGAAGACAGAGAGTAAGGAAATCAGGAGAAGGAGAGGAAAACTCACGTCTGCGCCTGACGAGCCAGGCTGCGGTCTAGCGGGATGGGGTCGAAAGAGTCGTCAAAGCGGGTTTGCATGTAGTCGTTGAAGTCAACGCCGGCGGCGGAGCCGGCCTGGCTGGCGTCACAGTAGTCGCCGCTGGCATAGCTGGTGGCGTAGCTGGCGCCATTGCTGCTGTTGCCGTAAGAGGGAACACCCGACGTCACGGAGGCATCGCGCTCGCGCTGCTCTTCCTCTTCGGGCGGTGACACGGAGTAGTTGCTGCCGCCGCTCTGGTAGTATTGCTGATACTGGTCCGCCTTGCTGGGGATGGGCACTGCGGCCGCCGTGTAGTATTGTGTGCTGTAGGATGCCATTGTTGATGGTGGGTGTTGTGGTAGGATGGAGGTTTGAGAGATAGTAGATAGGAATAATAGGATGGTTGCAACAGAACTTGCAAGTCAGGGAGGTAGATGTGACTAAGTGTGTGTAAGACCTCTGGGAGTCCTTTGTTTGTAGGGGTATGTGTGTATGTGTATGTGTGAGTCAAGAGTAGAAGAGTCTTGACGAAGTCTGAGAAGGCGAGAGAGAAGCGGACTTCTAGATAGACAAGATCGAGAGAACTTGAAGAGTTGAGAGTTGTTTGAAAAAGAAGAAGAAAGGAAGGAGAAGATGAGTTCAACCCGTCAACATCTCCCCCTTTTATACCTTTTCGTCCCCTGGTTTGCTCAGTCGACGAGGACGGACCATCTCTCACCCCGTTCATAGTGAGGATAAGTCTCGATGACTCGATTCGTCGATCGAGGACCGGTTCATTCCTGAGTAACCCCGCTTCCATATAGTGTCGTTGGCCGAAGCGAGAAGGAGGAGGACGAGTACGGGGAAGGGGGAGGAGACAACCGGGAGGCAAGGGCTCCTAGCTCCTTCCTACCTACAAACGATACATGTAGACTGAAATGAACAGACTAGACAAGTACTTACACTTACACGCACATACAAGACGGTGTAGAGCAAGGTAGGTAGGACAAATCTTATTGGCGTGGACGGATGGATTAAGATACTACTGGGTCTGATACCTTGTGTCGTCCCCCTTTCCGTCGAGCCCTGGTCCTTACCTAGACTTATGTCGACGAATATATACGTACTAGCCTTAGTCCGTGTGGGATATTATATGACGAGACCCCCTTACTCTGGATGAGTAAGCCGGAGGTACAAGTACCTAAGCTAGGCGGAAGATATGGAGAAATAAGACGAAATAAAAGCATTTGATAAAATATAAAAAGGGCACGCAAACATGACGGGATAGAGTGGCCATTTCTGTGTGTAGTGATGTGTAGTGTAGTGTGTATGTAAGTGGGCAGATCTCCACGGGGTGTATGCATATGGTGGCTAAATGGGGGCAACGCAAGCTTTGGATTGGTACCGATCCTGTACGAATTCACGTTTCGGTCTTCGCTTAGAGTATAGAGCTCGTGGTGAATCAACGATCTTTGGTATCATTTTCCAGCCATGTGCCGAGAGGCGAGACTATCACTTCCACTCAGGAACGACACGCAGTGGGGAGAATTCAGGCCAAGGCTTTCTTCGGATGGTTAAGGAAAGCTTGAAGGGTGAGGGTGGAGGGGTGAAAGTATCAGATGCAGGAGGATCTGGGAAACACGCCACTGCCTGCAGGCAGAGGCAGCAGGCAGGCTAGCAGATAGACAGTTCGGGAAATACAGAACGATGAAGTGCGTCTTGATGTAGATGTAAGTGTGGATACACGGGGGTCAAGGAAGAGAATGGGGGAATCTCGGGGAAGCGGTTTATAGGGCGAACGAATGGAAACCAACCGGCTTCTTGCGGGTGATGGGGATTATGGGATGAAGGATGAATAGGGGTATCATGGCTGACATGAGAATGGAAACTCTTGCAAACTTCTGGGTCTGACGGGGAGACCCGTAGATGACAAGAGTAGCCGGGTCCCGAAAAGGTCTTACTACATGTAAGTATCATATGTGCTGTAGGCAGGCAGGCAGGGGAATTTGCCCCAGAAAGGCCAAGAGCCTAGTAATAATAGTAAGTATAATAAGGACGGCTCTTAAGATTCCAGGTGATGGCATGAAAGCCTTCGGATGCTGAAACTTTACCGAGCTAGTCCTTAGCCTTTAGAAAGAGAATGCGTGTAAGTGGCCCGATGAGCCTGGACGTGGCATGTACAAGTGTCTGTACTGTCATGTCCTTGAGGGGGCGTGTTAATAGGCGGGAAAGCCGTTAGGGCAGTCGACGTTGGCCATGTTGTTGGTTTAGATGGCGTAGATAGACCGCCGTCCCGGTTGCCCTTCGCCCAGCCGGGTGTACCCTCTCTAAGCCTATTTGGATCGACGGACGGTATTCGCGAACAAGCGCGCTGACGCTAACAAGTAGTACCTGATGGGAAACAGGCAGGCAGGTTGCAAAAGCAGCGAGGGATTTCATCGAGGCCTATCCATGGATCGAAGAGCGGGCTGGAGGGGAGTGGGAAGCGGATTGCATGCTGCAGCTTTAGGCCGACGGCTCTCCGTTGGTCAAGAGCCTTTCTGCGGGAATGGATAAGTGGAAGAAGATAGTAATAAAAAAAAAGGAGGGAGGCGTGTCCAGCTCCATCATGAGTGAACCTGTCAGAAACAAACGTCGAATATTTCAACGTTGCCGGTTACTGGTCAGTCAGGCAGAAGTGCAGCAAGATCGGGCATTTTGTGTGATGATGTGTTGTCAAGACCCAGGGCCAGCCGAATAAGAGCGTCATTTGGGGAATTTATTAATTTTTTTTAATTCCGCCTTATTTTTTTTTATTCTTCGTTTTATTCCGGGGACACTTAACCGAATAAGTATACCTCTTATTCTCCCAAGGCCAGGGTTATCATGCAAGAAATAGGTTCTGAAGCAACCCTATATTCTATATTGGGAATGTCCGACGTGGTTCTGTATGGATCTTTAATCTTTTTCGCGAAGAAATTCTTGAGAAATTCGAAATGGAATTTTTTGATTGGTCAGAAATTTGAGAAATCCGGCCATGGGGGAGGCCTGGAAGGGTAAGGGGAGGGAAAAAGACGATTACGTACCAAGGTCGTGTCTTGGATGGTGAAAGGGGGACGACTCCGCTGCCTTGCCTTGCCCCTCCATTGAAGCCATTGAAGGGGGGAAGAAAATAAAGAATTAAAGACCCTGCCCCACCACCCTGGTTATCAATTGTTGTCTTGGCGTACTAAAGATATGTCCGCTACGAGATGTATCGATAGGTGGTCTCTGGAAGAACAGATGGTCTCGGAAGTAGGCCGTTGGGACTAGCCAGGGACGAATTGGACTGAAGGATGTGTAGGACTCATTATCCTTCTACTTGCCGGGGCTTTCTAGAACGCTGTACATAGTATGAAGGGAACAATGAGTAATGGAAGCTCATATGTAAGTGATTTTGGCTGGGGGCGCAATGTACCATGTACAATGAGGCATGATGCGTTGGCACCGATGTCCTGCTGCGTAAGAAAAGAGCAATTCGCTTCTTTGGGTTAGGTTCCGATGATCGATATGTCTTACGAAACAAACTGGAGATACCTGGCTACAGATTTCTTCCTCAGGGCTTTGAAACGGATAAGCGTCGAAAACATATGTATGGCAGGGGAGGGAAAATGTCAAGACACTAAAGTGGTATGCGATACCAGGGTCAAAGGAGTAGTAAATCGCACATGAGAGCCGTACGTCAACGTCTAGAATGACACTGCACCAGTGAGACGCATTGCGATGGACCAAGGCGTTCTTCGGTGAAAGATATGGTTTTCGACCAGTCTGCAAACATGCATCTAAGACCATTGGCCTTGCCAGGCATGCTGGCGCACTTGCAGGAGTACATCTCAACGGTCTCTTGACATAGTAAACTGAGACTATTTCCAATGGCCGACAAAGGGCGGGGGCAGAGGGGCAATTTTTCTAGATTCAATATGGAGCAGCTAGACTGAGGAAGCTAGAGAGCCTGGTCTAATTCGTAATGACAGGTGCGCCGAAGGGATGGAGTGGAGAGGGCGTGACTTTCACGGCATGCGAATGTCTTCGGGAGACTATCTCCATGGGACCAGTCGCAAGGAGCATCCCAAGAAGTTGGGCCCAGCCGAGATGAGGCTAGCGAACTACTTAGTCGAACTAGTTCCGTTGCGTCCGGCAGACAGGTCTTCCTTGTACGACGTTGGAGACTTCTGGCGGTGACCTCTCACTTATCTCGATACTCTAAACATGGAACGTGTTCGAGAGGGTAATGACATGTTTCAAGCATAGTAGTCCTAGAGTAGGCCTAGAGAGTAGGCCTTACGGTGAGCCGTCAGATATATCGCCACAGACGAACTTGCCGGTTGCACATGATGTGAGGCGCATTGGTATCTCATATGTTGTATATGCAGGGTCGGGATATGATACCACCTCCACGAGACAACTCATCGTGGGCTCGAGGCATCCAGGTATATCCAAGTCGCCAACGGGCCGATCAGCGATCGGAGTACGAACGAGCAGGTATTAAAATCCCGTCGGCCTGGTGGTTGTGGAAAAAGGTAGGAGGAAGACTTTGTGGAGGGGCGCGGTACAGGTGTGTGGATACTGGCTGTTTGGTCGTGGAGGGAACTTACAGGGCCTGGATTGGTATGCAGTCGAGCAGGACTTGCGCGCCGATGATGATGGGGCATCCTCTCATAGGGTGGAGGATGGAGCCGGAGTATGCCTTGACAGTACCTGGAAGGTTGATTGCGTCTTGGAGTGGCGGACTCCTGACCATAAGTTTTCTAGCCAGCTTGCTCCCACGCCCACTAGGCATTGGCCAGTTAATTTCGTGTAATAAAGATGAGCTCAAGGCCATCAATTTTGTGTATGACAGGCTATTCAGGTTTAGCCTTGGACAACAGTTCGCCGGAAGGCCATGCTGTGTAAGTCGGAGGTAAATAGGATGGCGGCCGCGTCCGTAGGGCCTGCGTAACAAATCCTCCTTTGCTCTTTTTGTACTAAGCCCAGGCAAGACATGCACGACATCCCGCAACCCGGTCACCACAGATCTAGCCAACATCCGTGGCAAATCTGCAGAGTACGTCGGTCTTGCGAGTCCATGCTAGCATCTCCTTAGCTGACCTAATATGGCCTGTCGAAGCCGACATATTGCGTCTGGGAAGTATTATAGGGGGTAATATTTAATGAAGGCCATGTGACGTTGCCAAGTTTTCGTGTGTGCCAGGAAGAAGCATTCTTAGGTGGTAATTGAAATGATCGAGCCACTTGAGATGAGTTATGCCATACCCGTCGTCGTCATGTCTAGTCATAACCTGTCTATCGAGGCCGACCCTAAGCCATCGCATATCAATCCCACCCCTAACGCCGAATGCATCACGTATGCCTAATGCCTTGTAAAAGGGCTACACTGTCTAGCCGGTTTTGCCCCTATCCGAAAACCTTTAGGAAACCCCAGATTCCGATGCCACTGAGTACGGGAATTGTAAGATTGTCGTCCCAACCGAATAGGTCAATCACCTCGCTTCCCGCCGCAGTCAATCCCGACCACAAACTCAACAATCCAAGAGCAACGGGGCCGCCAATGACTCCCTGAGATTCGGAAAGGCCAAGGGCATTCGAGGCAAACGAGGGAAGTCGCAAGAAACCCGTGAACATGAAAGGGTGTTGTTCGTCTCCCGGAAATGGGCCGGTCCTCGGAGCTAACCAACCCCAGAACCAGCCAGCGGTAGCCACCCCGACAAGGAATGCAGCCAGAGACCCAGCTAGAGATTTGCCTCGTCGAAGTCTAGGCGTATATCTTCCATATAGGCGACCAAAGGTACTAGCAGCGGTATCACACCAACTCAAGAGCATGACGGCTACTACCGCGACGTCCTTGGGGAAGAAATAGAGAACGATCCAAGCACCGAGCAGGTAGAAGACAACTCCATTCCAGCCGGCATATTCAGATTCGCGCATCAAGGCACCGAGGCACCTTACGTAAAAGCGATTCAGAGAGGCATACCTGTGACGCAGAAAATCCGTAGTCGCAATGGGAATCAGAGCTCCCATTAAAAAGGGCGTGACTGCAGAGGTCTGTGTGCCACTGACGTAGAGCCAATAGACGAGAAACCCGATAGATACGTGCAGCGCTTTTCTCGGCACTTCATGCTTGTGTATGAAAATCTTGAAATGTCGATGTATCGGGATCAGGCCAAGAGGGCTCGGACTACGGCTGAAGTCACGCCAATCCCATCCGGATGCACCGGGTGTTGGTGGTGCAAGATGACCATTGGAGGTCTCCTTTTCCTTCCCCGTGACTTCCTTTTCCGTAGCTTCCTCCTTCGCCTTTTGTTTTGATTTGGAGACACGGCCGGATTTGGCGGACGTGAGACCGCTGACCTTCCGAGTTTTCACGGGACTTCGAGATCTCGTCCGGGCCCTCCGGAGCTCTGGATCGGATTCTTCATCGACACTCTCGTGAAGAGGTTGTTGGAGCGCATCGCCGTTTGCCTGTCGGCGCCTAGCAGCGGACCGCGTGACAGGGCCCAAGTATGAGTCCTGAGAATCGTCGGGATTCTCGGAAGGTGTAGGACTCGGCGAGATAACACGAGGAGGTGCTGGAATGATGGGTTTACCGCGAAAGGACATGTTATAGGGAAAGAGAGGTAGAGGCGGGGAGAAGACTGTGCCGTTGAATATCTGTCGCAGGTCGTAAAATCGCAAAGGCCAAAAGGCAGAGTGGACTTGTTTGTCCCTTCTAGATTCGCGGGTAGTCAACAAAGGCAGAGGTAGGGGCCTGGTGAAAAGCGAAGTAAGAAGCGCTATCGAATCCAGGATGACTGGTGTTGATGATGCAGCAGAGGTGCTCTCTGCCGCATTGTGTTGCTTCTGGTCGGTTCTTTTCGACTCGTAGCCCTGGCCTCGTAAACTGGGCTTGGGTGGATGTTGCACGCATGAATAATCGGCGGCACAGTTTAAAACTGGTAGGGCGGGTGTGTGTGGCGGTGATGTCTACCTAGGTATGCAGTAGGAATAAATGCCCAGGAATGCAGATGATAGGCTCGCGTGATGAAGACGGGGGCCTCATGAAGATGGTCGGAATTGAAATTTTCTTAACGGAGGGCAGTGAAAGCCGTCATTGCTTAGGTGCATTACACAAACTACCTAATCCGTACGTAGACCTAATCAGACCTAGGCCTATAGCTTAACCCCCACATGGCCTGTGCGTATCTCGGCCGATATCTCATGATCCTGACCAAAGCATGTGACTGCGTTCGAACGTCTCTCAACTCAACATCTCTATATTAGTCTGTACGTATATTAATTTAATGTTCAGGTTATTAGCAACGCACACAATTATGATGTCTATATATCTACACAAATAGTAAGAAATAGAAAATCAGAGTTGAGTTGCTGATTTTACTTCATCCAAATACTTAACGTACCTATGCAAGACAGTCCCGAAGCTACGGATCGATCTCCATCAATACTCATACTTTGCATATGCATTGAGATATGACAACCACGAGACATTTTCTATGCCAGATCGGTTCCCAGGACTATGCGCATGTCCAGTGTTACCCATTCTGCATTACTAGTTCAATCGTCATACAAGGCAACCGACATCTGCATGCCTCGGTGTTTTGTGACCACGAAAGCCATGCAGGTCACCGAATAGCTTGATTTCACCTTACTGATCAAGAAGAACTCGCTACCATATTCTAGACAGACTACCATTAGACTTGCTATGCCTCGTGTGAGTTTCGAGAAACTGCAACAAAAAATTCCCCCTTACCAATACAACCACCACCAACCCAGCGCAATCCAACGAAGATATAGCCTAGCTCGCTTCATGTCTATTCACGCCGTGTTAGCTACTTCTTTCTATATATGTGTTGTACCTTATGTGTTTTAATTCAAATTAACTGCCTTTCAGGCTCTAAATGGAGATCGCTCACTTATTTTATATCTCGCTTCCTCCCTTATCACTCAGTTGAACGTTAACCGCAGCCATGGTCTCTTAAATCTAAGTCTCTCAGCCTGCCATACATCACTAACTATCCTGGCATTTCTCAACCATAGGTATCGTTACTGGTCTTCATCGATCTGCTAGCTCACGCTCCTTCGTTAACTACCATATTCGTGTAGTTCTAATATAATCCTCATGTCTTTCTTGGTCAACCTCTAAGGACTCGGTCCGAAATAACGGTCACAAGAAGGCCCTTTACCAGAGAATAGTTTGGCAAGAAACGGGAAATCAATAGTTCTACCATGTAGGTTTCAAGACGAACTGCCCATGATTCGTGTCCGATACGTAAAGTCATTGGCCATCAAATAATAATATCCCATGAGACAAATCAGCGGTAGTCATCTCCCGGAATGATTTCTGCATAGAATACGAGGTGAGATAGTAATATTACACCAAAAGCTTAAATAATAGAACCAGTAGTTGCTTAGATTCGATGAGTGCTTCTTAAGGATTCATTGAAGTATCATCTCCGATATTCGAGATTCATTTTTGTCTCTTAGGCTTTGTCTGATGACGGGAACTATATTTTCTCGCATTATCCATCTCCTTCGCAGCATACAATCTCGATGTCAGACATGTATATATCAAGGAAAAAGGAGAGAGGAATGATAGTATGGCAGGGTCATTAAAGGAGAAAGAAGTAATTTATGTAGGAGGATAGAAAATATAGATAGGGGCAATACATTTGTTAAATGGGAATGGGAAGAAAAAGGAATACAAAAAAGCTCAGTGCCGGGGTCGAACCTGGAACCTACGAAAAACCCCTGTGAAAGTGTCGTACTGTCAAGTCACGGCTGCGCCAAACCGGTCCAGCATATGACACCCCAGTGGTGGTTTTCTCTAGCCTCATGTCACCCAGGATGCGTCCTTTAATGGGGTCGGCTGATAGACTGCAGTGTTATTAGGGTATATATGCCTTCCCTTGGTTGCCCGGCTCCCAAGATTTCTTACCACCTCATTGGCCAGTGATCATGTGTCGACGGCGTCAGTTTCCTAGCTTAAGCCGAACTTTGCCCAGCCCATTATTCTCTTTAATGGAATAACGAATTTGAGGGATAGCTTTCTGCTCTGGGGATATGATACTAACGCAAGTTTAGGAGGACAATGCATAGGTATTCTATTAAACTGCCTGCTCCTTATTTTATATCAGCGATGTAGCCACAGCTTGAAGACACACTTCCAATAACATATAAGATTGGTAAGTGTGTCCTTATACTGAGATAATATTCCCACAAGGAGGTCCCTTTTCAAGCTATGGACGCTATGGGAGCTATAAGATAATATCGTATTTCCTTTTAACTTGTTCTTCACACACCTGCCATGGACTTTAACTGTATTCCCTTGTCTACATACCTAGGTATTTTTCAAAAACTTCAATGTAACTTCGACCCTATACAAGGCCAACTCCCATCGACACGATGCATACAGGACCTATTATTCAGCCTAAGTAAACAGGCACATCGAGCTTGAGTTGACCTAAGAGCATATTGTATTATTTCTCCGCCAATCAACCATTAAATTTCGATATATAAAATCCATTTTATAAGTGTATCTAGGTAGAAGTGTAGAACTCCCAAGCTGCGAGATGTGCTTGCTTAAAAAGTTTTGGCACACCCGATGGCTATCACAAGATAGGGGTATAAGACAAACATGGAATTAGACCACTAGTTTCAATGTCATGAATTCCTAACCAGGCTTCGCTATTATATCTATGTCTCCCTCAGAACAGGTCGATATTCACCTCACTCTGACATGCCGATGAAGTATTAGCTGTCTTGAGTGAGTGCTATCCTTGTTAGAATTGCTTGTCAACATTATAGAAAATTTGTCACGATGCGGATCATATGGGGGCGTATGAACTGTGTTTTTCAGCGAGGGACTACAACTTATCTAGGGGAAACCCCGGGTATACATACAAAGACCCTCTTTGTCTCCTGTTTAAGCCTCATCCTGACAGTTAATGAGTTCAAAGATCTTAAATTCGACTTCCTCACATCCCAAATATAATATTTGATTTGAGATTAGAAGCACTATTGTCACGCAGAGGAAGAAACTGCCTATCCAAATCCCTAGTACAAGGCGTTGAAGCTATACTTTTCAAACATCATTTCCCCTCTCCAGCTAATCCTTGAGATGGTCGTCTAGATTTCATTGCTAGACTATGGAATCAGGGGCAAACCCACAACTTTAGCTGCATGGGCTTTCGATGAGATTTCTCTATTCAGGCGGGAAACTCCTCATCTTAGAATGTTTGAATTAAGAGCTATACTTCAAGTCCTTTCTACAAATTTCCTTCATGATCAAGGGCTTTCCTAACTTCTCATCATGGAGATATTGGCGGCTAGTATGCAGATCTTCGAAGGAGCGGTGATTGGTGGGTTTAACAACGGGAGATAGTGGACACAGGCAACGGGTTAGACGACGTAACATTGATGTCCAGGGGAAGTATTTATGGTTCCAAGTCGGCCTCTCGCGTCCCGGATTACTATCTCCGCCCCATTACTTCATGACGTTTGAAAGAGGATGCGGGCTACGTGGTTCTCTACTACAAGGGTCTAAAACGTGGATGCGGAGAATATGGGGGATACTACTCTCGCGTCGGAGGCTACGGTCTCCGCTTATAGCGCGAGGCGAGCGTATAACATGCCTATAGCTAGGACTAGTTTCTACTCGTATGCTCTGCTATACGTTGAAGAGCATACGTTACAGTACATCCTCGCATAATCAAGATGTCTCCTCCAACATTTTCAATCACGCTTGAAGAGCATGCCGCATTTCCGCCTCTCAGTAGTGACGGGCAGTTCTACAGTGATATCTGGAAAGTATTCCCAGACGCGAAACGGGGCGCAGAAGACCACTCGGCAGGCCGTATCGCGGACATGGACGAGGGCCGCATCTCGTTCCAGATAATGTCCCACTTGCCGGGTACGTGCAACCATAAGCCCGAAGCGTGTCGGAAGGCAAACGATGGGATGGCTGAGGCTATCAAGAAGAACCCAGGCCGTCTAGGCGGCTTCGCCGGGCTCCCGATGGCATACCCGGAGAAAGCGGCGGCGGAGTTGGAACGCGCCGTTGAGGACCTAGGCTTCCTCGGTGCTATGATTGATAGCCACTTAGGGGACATGACGCACTATGATGATGAGCGCTTTTGGCCTGTCTTTGAGACAGCCGAACGTCTTGATGTTCCGCTTTACATCCACCCGGCCCCGCCACCGGATAGCGTAATAAAGGAGCGGTACAGCGGCAACTACTCAGCTGTCGTCACGCAAGGACTGGCGGCAGGTGGCTGGGGCTGGCATCAAGACGTAGGGCTCCACATCATCAAGCTGTACTCAGCAGGACTCTTCGGCCGCTTCCCCAAGCTGAAGATCATTATTGGACACATGGGCGAGATGATCCCCAATATGGTCGACAGAGTGCAGGCTCTACGTTTCTACCAGAAGAGCGGGCTCGGCAGCTTCACCGATGTCTGGGACAAGAACATATGGGTGACTTCGAGCGGGATATTCACCGCGAGAACTCTGGAGATGGTGTTGAAGGTGACGAAGAAGGACCGAGTGATGTACAGTATCGACACTCCCTTCAATACGAGTATGGAAGGACGGGAGTACCTCAAGGAGCTTGCGGAGAATAGCTCGCTGTCGAAGGAAGACCTGGACATGTTCGCGTTTGGGAATGCAAAGAAGCTGTTTAAACTAGACTTAGCACTTCAAAAGTTTTAGATACTCAACTTGCTGGTGATGCTTGAAGTTGAGCTACAAAATAAAAGGGAAACAAATGTGTCAGTCTTGTCTAGGCGGTCTATTCACGTCTCTTTGATACTTGGAAAACTATGCCATCTAATCGGGGCGAGCAAATAACACAAGATTCTCATACTAGCACAATCACGAAGCGCGTGGGAAAGGTGTCAGTAACTAATTGCTGGCAGCGCTGGTAGATATAAGTCCTCGCTGACATAATATTGTGATGATGACTTGTAGCACGGCCCCGCTACGAAGCTAATGGTGATAAAGCGATAGAGTGATAAGATAAGAATTTCTTGACGAACATCTCCAAAAAATTAAATTTCGTGTATAGATTCGCCCAACTACTTCTTTGTAGAGTATATGCGCCGACGCATTGAATCATGGCGCCAGAGACGAAGACCACGAAAAAGGACCTTCGGGCCTGGGATGCCTTGACACCGCCGCTGGCCGAATGGATACTCGACGCCGTCTCGAGTATGGGGTTTGCGCGGGCTACTCCTGTCCAGGCCAGCGTATGGCCTCTCTTCGGAGGGGGGAATAAAGACGTAGTTGTAGAGGTATGCGAAGCGCTCCCTACCCCTTCTAAATGCAGTTTTAGCCATGCTGACAGACAGACTACAGGCAGTGACGGGAAGTGGAAAGACCCTTTCATTCCTCCTCCCCCTCGTCCACAGAATTCTTCGCCAAGACGAGCCGACCAAGCGACATCATGTAGCCGCCATCATAGTCGCGCCCACGAAAGAACTCGCCGGCCAGATCCACAGCGCTCTAACTTCGCTCATCGCGTTCCACCCTACGTCCGCCGAGCTACTCCTGGTTCTCTCGGGCGATGAAAAGAGACCAGAGACCACCGTGCCTGTAGTAATTCCGCAGCTCCTGTCCGGAGGCAGCACGACGACGACCGCCCAAGACCTCAGCTTTTTCCTGCGCGCGTCGCCTAACGTCCTAATATCCACCCCCGGCCGACTCGTCGAACTTCTTTCCTCCCCGCACGTCCACTGTCCCCAGTCCTCCTTCGAAGTTCTGGTTCTAGACGAGGCGGACAGGCTCCTCGACCTAGGCTTCAAGGCAGACCTGCAGAAGATCCTCTCGCGGCTGCCGAAGCAGAGGAGGACGGGGCTTTTCAGCGCTAGCGTCAGCGAGGCGGTAGGCGAGATTATCAGGGTGGGGTTGAGGAATCCCGTCAAGGTCGCCGTGAAAGTAAAAAGCTTGAAGACGGGCGGTATCATAGAGGAGCGGAGGACGCCAGCGAGTCTGCAGATGAGCTACTTGACTACCCCCGCAAGCCACAAGCTGTCGAGTCTAGTCCAGCTCCTCGAAAAGCTGGACCCGCGCCCGCAGAAGAGCATCGTCTTTCTCTCCACCTGCGCCGCCGTCGACTACTTCTCGCACATCCTGCCCGTGTTGCTTCCGGATGGCTTCGACCTAGTCCCACTGCACGGGAAATTCGACGCCAAGGTGCGGGAGAAGAACTTCGCCAAGTTCCTCACCACGGCGCAGGCCTCCGTGCTCCTCACCACCGACGTCGCGGCGCGCGGCCTCGACTTCCCGCAGGTCGACCTCGTCGTGCAGATCGACCCGCCGTCGGACCCCAAGTCGTTCCTGCACCGGTGCGGGCGCGCGGGGCGCGCTGGCCGCCGCGGCCTCAGCGTCGTGTTCCTGCAGCCGCGCGAGGCCGACTACGTACCCTTCCTCGACGTGCGCAAGACGCCCATCACGCCGCTTGCGCACCCCCCGATCTCGATCAGCGAGGCCGAGGCCGCCGAGACCAGCACCCGCATCCGCGACGCCGTGAGCGCGGACCGCGCCCTGCACGACAAGGCGCAGAAGGCGTTCGTGAGCTGGGTCCGCAGCTACAGCAAGCACGCCGCCAGCTCCATCTTCCGCGTCGCCGACCTGGACTGGACCGACCTGGGGCACGCCTGGGGCCTGCTGCGCCTACCCAAGATGCCCGAGCTCAAAAAGTTCGACGGCGACCGCTTCCTCGGCGTGCAGATGGACTGGGACGGCTACGCGTACGCGAAGAAGGACCGCGAGAAGCAACGCCTCGCCGCGCTCAAAGAGTACCGGGACAGCGTTTCTCAAGGTGTTGATGGCGACGGAGGAGGGGGAGGGGATGGAGAGGCGGCCAAGGCGAAACGCAAGCGCAACGCCGAGGCCTGGAGCGCCAAGCACGAGAAGGAGGATGTGCGCGCGCAGCGCCGCGACAAGAAGAAGCGCAAGCGCGAGGCGGAGCGGCGCGATGGGCTGACAGAGGAGGAGAGGGCTAAGGAGATGGATCTCGGACGTCTGCTCGAGGAGGTCCGGAGGAGGAATCGGGAGAAGTACGCTGCTGCTGCTGCTAGCGGGAAGGAGGATGGGGCTGGGGATGAATTCGAGGGTTTTGATTAGGGGTGGAAATGATACCGCTACCTTATAACTCTGGTGTAGAGGCTAGCAAATGACGGGCTGCTGCTTGCTTGCTAGTAGTATGATCTCGGTATAAATAGATGATTGAGACGTTACGATTAAACGGTGACGCGCATAGCATCTCTGCTAAGCTCGTATATAGATTGGGTGCCAGTCACTTCACAGCATGTAGTTGCATAGCGGAGAGCGCCTAGTAAAAATGAAAAGCATTTTTGGCATTAAGACCTAATAATAAGCATTCCCGGGTATGAAGCTATAGAAAACAGAAAAGCAATAGACATAAAGCGAACGATGTTGGGTATCCATAACGGGTGTTGGTGTTGCGCCCTCGTCTCCCCACCCAGCTCCATCTCATAATCTCGACCAATTCCGAACGTTGCAGGTCATTATCCCCCGGGCATGAAATTGAGGAAGGGTTTTATGTGGCATGTGCCCGGCTCGTCCCCGTCATTATGGACATGTTCCCGACAGAAATCAACATGTAGAAGTACAGGGATTGCAAGCAACCTAAGTTCTCAGCTTAAACTCGGAGTCACAGGGGAACGTTCCCCCTAGATGTTCTCGATAACGTGAGCATTCACGGCCTGCTGGAAGCCCGGGTCCTCTTGGGACCCGCTCGACTCGCCAGTTCTGTATTGCTTGATAGTCTCGTCGAGGCCGGACATGGACTGGTTCAAGGCGGGTAGGAAGATGACCTTGGCATTAGCTGACTTGGCCATGGCTTGCATCGCCTCCAAGTATCTGATCTGCATGGCGGGCGCGGACGATAGGATATCGGCAGCCTGGCGCATCAGCTTGGCGCTCTCGACCTCGGCCTTCGCGGCGATGATCTTGCTCTCTCCGATACGCTTGCTCTGCGCGGCCATGGACAGCGATCCCTGCAGCTCCTGGGAGAAGACGATGTCCTTGATGAGCATGGACTCGACCTGCACACCCCAGCCGCTGGCGACATCTTCGATTATCTCGCCGATGCTCTGAGCGATCTCCTCACGGCGTTCGATGACATCCTGGAGGACGCGCGCGCCGACGACGTGGCGCAATGTGGTCTGGGTACGTTCGATAAGCGCCTGTCGTACGTTCGTAATGCCGAATGCGGCCTTGTGCGGCGATGTGATGTGGTAGTAGATGACTGACGTCAGGTCGACCGTGACGTTGTCTTTAGTCATGCAGACTTGCCTAGGAACCTCTGTAGGTTGCGCATCTAATGTTAGACCATCCTGCTAGGCTGCTGCTGCTTAATTGCATGGGGAGAGCTTTCACATACCGACGATCTGGATTTTGACATCGACCTGGATGATGCGCTCGCTGAGAGGGTTGATCTTGACAAGACCGGGGTCGACGGCCTTGTAGAACTTTCCGAACTTGGTGACCAAGCCCACGTTGCCCTGATGCACTTGCTTATAAGGATTGGGGCAGCAAATGACACAGGGAATGGCTCCGAGAGTGCCCATGCAGGACCCGATCGCATTGACTATAGATCGAGATTAACACGATTATTGCTTGGAGCAGGGATAGTAGAGATGAACTTACTCATGCTGCCGTACCAGCCCTTCGGGTTCGCATCGTTTCCGACGATCGATGCATAGCTCGCCTGCAAGTCCTCCTGCTTAGGACGCTCGACGGTCATTCCAGCCTGGGATTGGAAGCCAGACGGGGAAGCGCCACTCCCGTTAGTCTGCTCGATGCCCTTGTTCCTGTTGTTGTCCGTCATGGTTGCGATATTTGAAGGAGAAGCTTAGATGTATAATCGAATCTCGAGGGAAAGGGACGAGTATCAAAAATATATTACTGATGAAAGGACTCCCAAAATAAGAGACAGTTGAGAGTAACTCGAGAGTTGGAGAAGGGAGAGAAAGACGAGCTGAGACGGGGCGGGGAATATCTCAGGTCAGGAGATGTTTTAGGTGTTGAGTTTCGACTGTTTATTCGTTTGTCTTTTGTCAGATAATGATGTCACGTTATTGGTCAGGTACCTTGGTGTACAGGGTGGTATGTGTAGAGCTGAGTCGACAGTTGCTAGGGAGAGCTGTGTGGTGCGCTGATTCTACGAAGGAGCTTCCTCTGTTGGGGAATTGGAGATTGATGATTGGTTGTTGGGTGCAGCCTCCAACATGTAGGAAGTTACAGAGCTGTAGTGGAACCTCTGAAGGTGTTGTATTTTCGTTCGTGCGGTACCTAAGAGCTGGGGAAGTACACAGGCTAACGGGGAGACGGGGTAAATGGAGGGGCGTTCGTTACCTACAACGTGCTAGGGATATCCTTCTAATTTATATCCAGATCACTCCAAGTCCCATTACAGTCACGACCACCTGGAATACGGAATACGGAATACGGCGTTCTAGTCCACAACAGGAAAAGAACAGTGAACAGCTCGACATCGTAAGATCGACAGACTGAGGCGATGCCGTTATGAGCGGGCCCGTCCTGCATGCCGGATTCGATTTATCTAGCTAAAATCCATTAGAATGTGGACATGGCGCAGATCGTAGACACCTACACGTGCCGTCTTCCGGCTGGTGGAGGGTCGAGATTCAAGTCGACTGGTTCACAGGCAAACATTACATTGTAGGCTATGTCTAGTGTAAGTCCTTCAAAAGATTTGTCATGTTCTGATCATATTACATCCTGAGGTACCGAGGCAATGGTCGTGACGCCCATCTACATCTTTATCATACTAGATACATCATCATCACTTTCACTTTCTATCTCACCAAAAACATATCTTCATATCCAATTCAGCCTTGATACGAATTCAATAGACGAAGAACTGTGCCGCAATCATACAGCACGCTAATACAAATGAAAACCAGACAATATTCTCGAATGTTGCAGGCTACCATGCGCGAGAATGAGAGCGTGACTTTGCACTGCCTCAATTCATCTCCTCATCTCTGGCGCCCGGCTTCTATGACAACCGCAAACTAGCTTATGAACTGCTACATTGGGTAAATCGTTTCGAATTCCCCCAAGCCCCGATTCGAGAGATGTCTTGAATTACATTTCGATGCTACCCAAAAAATGCTTAGCTTTACGACTGTGTAGGTACTCATCAGCTCACATACAACTTTGCGATGATAACATCCAGTCTAGACCACCGAAGCAATTGAGACTAATAGAGCCAGCAAATCCTAAAACTCTCATATATACCTATCTAGCGGGAGGTACGTACGAGTGTCTCTTAGAGGTGTTTATGATACAAAATTGTCAGCTGATCTGTCAAGCTTTGTCTATATGCTCATTGAGGCTGTGCAGAGAACAATTCTAGAATTCTGCCTCTTTAGGCATGACGTCAAGCCGAGCAGAGGTGACATCAAGGTCGAAGTCCCCATGATCTGCCCGTAGTACAGATGTGCTCACCAATGTCTTTCAACTGCCTAAAAGTATGACAAGCGGAGGATCATTGGGGCAATATAATAAAATACCTCCGCCAAACTACCCATATCAACGAGGCCGTGCTCTCGGTAGTTCGGAATGAATTATGACTTCGCCACGAGATAATCATACTAGCTCAACCCGCTCAGCCTTGTGCTAGATCAGGTTCTTTGAGCACTGATGTCTAACACGAATCCCCCTAGCTGGCCGAGACACCCACATACCATAAACCAAAAAGATCGGACCCGTTCAGCCCGAGAAGGCCTAGACTAGAAGAAGCATACGCAAAGGCTCTCATCCCTCGAGGCTCACAACTCTTGAAAAGTCTGCCATAGGGCTTCGTGGTCCTTCCGGGTTCAGCGGCAGTGACTGGGTTGGCCGCAAAATCCTCACCATGTGACGTTTAGAGGTCCGTCAGTGCGCATTGAGTGGCTGTATATTGATTGGTATGTCAATAGTTACACCGAAAGGCGTCTGCTAGAGTGTTCGTAGATTTCGAGTTATTGGGAATTGGGAATTCCTTTTACTGCCTTAATCCGCTGGGACTCATACTGATACTACGAGGCTGTGTAAATGCACGCTGCACCAGCTGTAGTAACTCCTTAGATTTATTTATGATGTAGTATTGAGACACCCCTATTCCCCAATGCATGAGTAATTACTCTATTCATAATCGCAGGACCAATATCACTAGGTTTTGACCATTTTTCTGTAGTAGTTCCCACGGTTGTCAGGTATTCTCTTTTCCCGCATTCCTCTCTCTCTCTCTCTAGTTCTATCTAGATTTATTAACTCTCTTCTTCTGTTACTCTATCAGTATTTTAGTCAGTACCTTCTCTGTTTGGATCCTATGCCCTACTATCCTATCCTATCTAGAACATCCTGACGACATTTCCTTCGCTCGTGGCACTCTCTGTCGTCCTCTAGGACCTGCTTTGTTAGCCGAGAGGTTTCCATGTTTCACATGTTTGCATTCTCTTCTGGCCACTTTCTCAGATTAATCTAGGCCATTGTTCTCGAGCTCTGAATAGCTTTATTCTAGATAATAAAAGTAGATACTACGAGTGTCGAGTTCACGATGGGGGTAGTCAAGGGCGCAACTTCAGGAACTATATAACGAAGGGACAGTATAGCCAATATTTTTATAATTCAATGGTCTATCAGACACTCCTCTAGAGCAACTCGTTACGTTACCCCCGTGAATTTAGGAACATCGAGACTTCCTTTCATTGCTCGTCAAGTTCCAACAACTAATAGCAGGCCGTCATTTATCAAAATCTAAATTTGAGACCAATATAGGAGAACCCTTACGAACACTTATTAAGTCTAGAGATATCGAACCAAGCAAGAGAGCGAAAAACTACGAGGGTAGGTAAGTTAAACAAGGCCTTGAAACGCTCAAGTACGAAAGCTTGAGGGAAATAACACTGATATATGTGATTGTCGACACCTAATAGCTCACATTACCAAAAGGATAACCGCTGGTTCATCACAAACATGCCACTGACGGATGAACAACGTCGAATACTAGAAGGTAGCTGGACCTGGTAGCCTATGAGCCTCAAATGTACTACAATCTTGCTAACAAACTAGCAGAATGCCAAAAGAGGCTTCCACGGTTCCTGTTTCGTGGCTTTAATTCGCGGTCTGGAGGCGGTAACCCACACCTCAACAACCATATGGGTGTCATCCCTCATGGTTTCAATGGAACTGGCCTTCGGCCGACAACAATAGACGACATTCCAAATCTAGTAGAAATGATCGATGACCATCTCACTGGACGCCACACCCCATCCTGTTTCAGCTCATGGGTGGCAGATCTTGACGTTGCTTTGGAGTACTCTGGTAGATCCGTGGACTCTTGGGTTGCAATCATTGATACTAATCTACTGGCTGATCATGTAAAGATACACCATGTTCCGGCCTTTCACCATGCCGACCTTGCTGGTGATGGGTATCACCAGGAATATCTGTCATATGATATGTACCACCCTGGATACCTGGAATATGATATGTACGACCATGAATACCTGGCATATGGTCCTATTGAAGGTCCCGCATATCATTGCGTCAAGTATATGGATATCACGTTTCCACAATTGAACCTCAACCGCGAGCTGTACCGAATCTGGTGGTACTCGAGTTCACCTTTATTTTTTGTTTCCGTTGAACAGACTCTAGACATGATTTCTACGGCTGAAAGAACTGCATTTCTTTTTAGACGAGCAGATGACACGCGACCTGACGTGGTCATCGCCCTCACGGCATTTCTCATGGCTCACTGCTGTGTTAGTGCCAGGGACTCGGACATAGTCCATCTTGCTGGTATCATGTTTAGGCACTTCTCACCAATGCTCGGAAACCTCGAATGGCCTCCCCAAAAGCTAGGTCTGGTTAATCAGGAGACTTATGTCACGTCATATCTGAAGCTCGAAATTGCAGTGCGCATACTGACACTGATTGAAGGCTGGCTACCTACCTAAGGTAGGTACCATGTAAGGGGTAGAGGTAGGACATATTATTATTAGGAGATAGAGTCAACTGAGAAGCAACCGACGCCCGAGAGGAAAATGATCTAGATAAAAGAATACATCTCATCTCAATGTTATAATTTACAATTCTCCCGTGAGCATCGAATACATAAAGATCACATATTTCCGATTTACCGCTGTACTTGATCAAGCTGTTATATTTTCCCTATTTTGAGACTGTCAGAGGTCTAACCTGTCAGGGGGTAGCTCTGAGACAGGAGACAAGACATGAGACAAAGAGCCTCCTTTGTATGCAAACCCGGGGTCTTCCCCAGATATGTTGCATGGTCCGGATCGTGACATTTACTTAATGTTTGAGATGGAGACTAGAGAGCTCGTAATCCCTTAATCAGGGGTTGAAGAACATGGGCAGAGACGTGAGATTTATTTAACTACAGAGCTCTATTTCCTCCATTGGCTGCAATTCCCTGCCCAAACTCGGCTCTGATCTCGTCAGTAATGCCATGCATATCGCAGAAGTCCTCAGTCCCGGGTAGATCCTTTCCATTCACCCACGAACCGTGAATGCCGTTGCGAAGCCTGAACGGAAGCTCGATGACGGCGATCGGGCCTTTTGCCATGTCGAGTGTATCTAGGATGATGATGTTTGTGAGTGATGTATCGTGCCTGTTGGCTATCGAGATTATGTAGCCGTCGGCTTCGGGCGCTTTGAGAAGAAACCCGAGTTAGCAGCCGCGCTTTGCTAAGGGTGGGTTGACTTACCGTCCTCATGTCTGGGGATGAAAGCCACCTCGTGAACTGCAGTGCCGGTACCTGCATACCAATGCTCATATGTCCCGTTGTCGACGTTGCATTTCGCGATGGCGTTGTAACCGCCGCCAACTGGTGCCTCTTTGGAGTTGGGGTCGTGCATAGCCAGAAAGCAGTACTTGTACGGCTTGGTGTCGTATCGCCAATCGACTTTTGGCATTTCGCCATCTACATCGACTAGTTCCACAGGCTCGACGTGGAGATCGGTGGCATTCGGGTCAAGTTTCCACCGTACGTAATGGCTCACTGGGCCACTCTCAGGAGGTTATACACTCTTAGTCGTATGCATGTTTTCCCTAAGGGGAGGGAAAAACCAGAACTATTTTATGCTAGGTAAATATAAGCTATGTTCTAAGGAATTTAAATAAGATACGAATCAAGTTCTACTCACTTTGTTCATATAAGTCAGCGGCGTATCGAGATAAACGCAGCCATCTTCGCCATCAAACGCATTGCCCGTATAACCATAGAATACGTTCTTATTCTGAAACCACCTTACGTCTTTAAGCCGAGGATTTTGGCGTGGGACGATGTCGAACACAAAAGGCTTTTCCTCGTCTTAGGCAAAATGCTTATATCCTTACTTTAAAAAATCTAATAGAACCGCCGCCAATAGAATAAACACAAAGATTACCCACTTGTCGGTAGCTCCCATATCGTGCATTATACCGGCATACGGCGTATTGAATCAGAATTCCTCTAACTTATTACCGTCCTTATCGAAGAAAAAATAGGCTATATCCGTAATCGCGTCACCCTTAACCTCATAGCCCATAATAATAAGTTCGCCTATATAAGGATCTATCTTAGGATAGGCAATGAAGGTCGGAAAAATATACTGCCCGTAAAAGTTATATACTCCTTATATGCCTTACATATCAGCACTATATCATTATAAGAATAGAATTCCGACGTTAAACCCAACTCACCTATACTCTTCAGTAAATCTAGATTCATTACGTAAAAGAACGAATCTTCCTTCAAAGCCAAGAATTATTTCTCGAAATATATCACATGCGTATTGGCGGTGGAGTGGATCTTGTGCCGCACACGAATATCATCCGTATAGCGATTTCGATATTTGCCGAAGATAGCTTTACGCGCAATTCGTTCGATAACGAATCTTTTAGTACGGACAAATTTCTGTTTAAAGTCGGCATAACCATCCTTGATGCGCACGGCATCGATTGCACCATCGCCGTTGATGAATATATCGTCCTCGTAGAGCGGCGCCCATAGCTGATCTGGCATGCACCGATAGTAAGTGCCGTCAACTTGGCTAGGGATCTCGCCGCGGACGACGCAGTTATATACTTCAGCTTCGAAACGACATGGCGCCTCAGGTCCAGCAAAGAAGGGGCTCTCAGGATATTTCACTTCCGGTCGCAATTCAAGTGAAGACTCGACCTCCCTAAGATTGGGAATATGCATTTTGGGCATGGTGCTTCTAATAGAGGGCGGGACCGAGCTGTTTTGATTTGTAGAAGTCCTTTAGGGTTGCAGAACTGAGACTTATAGGCTCTAAAGCGAAGACTAGACTTGTGTCTGTCAAACCAATGTAATGACTTAGAATAATCCTAACAATCAGACAGTGCGGCTAGTAAAATATGATGAAGGGCAAGTAGGCGAAATTTGCGGAGAAAATATCCGACTACGACGGGAACCGACAGGGACTGCCGCCGATGGTCGTGTTCGCGGGTTCAAAGTCGGGTTGCGACTCGGGACGTGAGGAGGCCCAATGGTAAGGTATGTCGGACTCTGTCCCAACGGCGCCAACCACCTACAAGGCAATAGACATGCTATCCTTTCAGATAAATGTTCTTTCTTCTCTGTAAGTTGATTTGGCAAAGAGTGTAAGATACCTAGGTACCTAGGTATATAAAATTCAGAAGCATCATTACATGACTGAAGACTTGCAATGCAAGAGAAAAGCGTTACCTATAAGACCGGCGACGGTCGTCGACCGGCTGATTTGACAATCTGGTGGGATATAAACAGCCCGTTCAAATCCAGACCGATTGGTATGTTCTATTTCCCAGGTCTCTCCTGGGATGGATGAGAGTATGCTGATCACGGCCTTACGCAGTTCTCATGTTTCATGGAGGAGCATTCGTCATTGGCTCTCGGTTTATGATCTCCTCTCAACCGACTAGAGACCTCGTAGATGCGGGTTTCGTCGTCGTCTCGGCAGACTACTCCCTCTGCCCTCAGGTGTCGCTTTACGATGGTCCCGAACAAGATGCGAAAGATGCGTATCGCTGGTGTAAGGAAAAGCTTCCTAGTCTACTAGCTGAGGACGGTATTGTGGTCGATTCCACTAAAGTCATGGCCCTGGGTTACTCGTCTGGAGCAACCCTAGCACTTTGTCTTGTTAGTGCTATCTGAAGCAATCCCGTACTAGTTTCTCGCTGACAAAGGTTCCAAAGGGGGGAGAAATCGACCCGCCCGTTGCGATTGTGGACTTCTATGGTGCGAAGCTATTTAGAGACAGCTTCTGGTTCACTCCATTACCAATGCTGGCTCAACTTCCAGACGTCCCTGGCGAGTTCCTCGATAAGATCTTCGATGAACCAATCCAGACCAGTACAGCAAATTCACTTGAGGCGGTCCCCGAGCCGCAGCATACGCAGGGGAGACCCAAAAAGGGGTTGCCACCGCCTGACCTGTCAAGACCTCGCAATGCGTGGCTCTTTAGCACATTGAAGGACGGAAGCCATCTGACGAAGATCGTGCAAGATGGCGACTTTGATCGTGTCGACCCTGTGCGCAATTTCACGGCAAAGTTCCCGCCCACCTTTTTCGTGCATGGTTTGGATGATACTATGATACTCCCTGAAATCAGCGAGGAAGCATCAGAGAGACTCAAGGAACTTGGCGTAGAGACCGGGACTGCTTTTGTCCCCGGTGCATCGCATGGCTTTGATCTAGGTCTGGGCCCAGAAGATCCTCAGTATCAATATGTCCAGCAGGCAATAAAGTTCCTTAAACAGCATGCACAGTAATATAGTTCTATATGGCTTCCACTATATTGGTTAACATGCCGTGACCCACGGTGTATGCTTGCGACAGATCCAATACACGAGTTTCCAGAAAAGCTCCGGAGAAGTGATAGGCCCTTGCAGAGCAACCTTGTGTTCTAGCTAACATCCTTGGGAGTCGGAAATAAATGTCCACTGAGGCGGAATTTGTCTAGTGTTGAAGGGCCGACCACGTCCAAATGCCGCAAGTTAGTCTTCCTAGTGATATAAACAACTGCCGAGGATCCACGTACTCATTTCCTTACAAGGTTGCTTTCATTTGTTTAAAACTCGGTGGAGGTTCGTCGCCGACGGGTTCCGATGTTTATACACAAGACGTAATGCAGTGTCGGGTTGCGAATGCGAGGCGGGTAATGCAGGGTACCACTTAATCCATTTGGGTAAGCGCTGCATTATTTCACCAAGATGCTGTTATCCAACCGGGTTCCGACCTTGACATGTTTGGTATGATCTACGTTGGCGAGCTTAAAGCCGCAGTAAGAATATCTCGGGCTCAAACGGCCAGAAATTGTGCCTAATACCTTCGATTAAGGTCTGTTGTACCTAGGTAATGATATCTCGTTGAGCTGGGCGTCCGTTGATTCGTCTAGGATCCTTATGATACAATATAGCTTTCCCTCTGCTCTCTGGATGAGAAGACCTCAAATTCACGAGTGGTTTGCCATTATATCTAAAGGAGCCGAGTACCGATGGTGATAGAAGTGGCGATGTCATAGGCGGCGAAACAATGATATTAGTGGCATAAATTCTATCCCTAGTCTAATTCCTAGGCTTGTGTTGATATCATAGCTACTACGAATAGAAACCTCAGCAAGCTCAAGAAGAGACAAGAAACGAGTGAATGAGAAATCATCCAAGAAAATAATAATTATTTTTTATTTTTTCAAAACTCGTCATAGGTATATGGCGGAGTTATGGATAAGAGACTGAGGGAGATACTTTAGAACAGACTGCAATCCCATTTTCCTTTCTTGAATTTCTAGGACATACATCTAATTGTTATAGGCATCCCTCTCGCTACCTACATGCTGCGAGAGGCCTTGAACTACAAGAGAAGCTCTACAATACTCCTAGCACGCCGCCATCATGCTTCTTCGTTTATGAGTCCCTAGATCTTAGGGGCACGATCTCTAGTGCTGAGACGAACATAGAACTCGCTTGAGAAAGCGAACCAACCTGAGGTGACTATCCAAGGATTCCGTGGATAGCAGATTTCCACATTGAAGTCGCGAAAAAGCGTTGGGATCAACTTGAAAACAGATCAGTATTACGTAGGTCTGCGGGTGTAGTTGGCTTCCACAAAATGGATAACGCACTCTTGAGATTTCCATCAATGCCAGATTCTTTCCGAGGCACGTCCGGCTACCGAAACCAAAGCTTCCAAGGCACTCCTCCATTAGCTTCGTTTTGTTGGGATCGATACTTTTATCAGACCACCGTTCGGGTCGAAACTCTTCACAGTCTGCACCGTAGATTTCTGCGTTTCGGTGGAGCGCCCAGCCGTTCGTACCTAGGACAGTCTAGAGAGCCTATTAGCATCAACCCAACATGTAGAAAGAGCGAATGGATAAAGATAACGTACCCCAGCAGGAATATAAATATCTTCAACTGTAGCACCCCCGAGCGGAGCCAAGCGAGGAAGTTGGTATCCCACTACGGCTAATTAGATCTGATACGCGGTACATTGGGCAAGCTGAAGGTAGCAGGATCAGGTGGGACTCTGCATTACATACCGGCTGGGTAAAGCCTCAGGGCTTCTTTGACTACTAGTTGAAAGTATTGAAGTTCCTGAGCTTCTTGAAAAGTCACGATGGGCGAAAGCTTATTCAAATCCGCAGCGTTGTCGATCTCCCGTTGCAATTTTGCGCATACGCGGGGATTGCTAGACACATAGTAAATGATTGCTCGGAGTGAAATGGCCTGGGAGATAGTGTCAGATTACACTAATCTTGCCTGGACGTTAAATAACGGAAGATACTCACAGTCGTATCTGCTCCTGCCAAGACAATATTTGCGATCTCAATCATCTTCTCCCGTTCGTGTACCTCTCCCCCATCCGGATTCTTCAAGATCTTGAAATCTCTGACCAGATTGTTGTGTTGATCGGTAGTTCGGCTACCCATCTTGGTTATAATTCGCTATATTGTACGGTTGTCAGTGTGCCAGACTACGAGTTGAGAGATCGGTGAATTCGGAAACATCACATACCGTCAAGACCTCCTTGAGAGGGGTTTTCGATGATTGCTTTTTTGCCCGCGCATATAATGACCTGTTAAGAAGCCACTGAATTGGAGGGAAGTCGAGGATCAGGGCACCCAGCCATGTCCAGCCCAAAACCGCATGTCCCGTCAATGTCAAAAAGACCCAGTGCCCAAGCTGTTGGTGGTCTGTGGCAGAATCTAGGTTCCCAAACCAGTCACCAAATCCAACCTCTCCAATGATATCGAAAGCGAAATATTGGGTCCATTTCGCCATATCGATGCGTTGGCCCTGTAAAGAACGCATCTGCTGGAAAAATCGCTCCAAAACGCGATCAGTATAACTACAATCGGTGGCCGAAAGAGTGAGTTACGGTATAGAATTGGAAGCAGGATTTCATGCGACACACCACTGCATGCTAAGAACATGAGACATTGAGTATAATCTGGATACCCGGCGTCTCTGATTTCGGTGCCTTAGGATATTTGTTTCGGCGAAAGTCGGATGGTAATTAGAATCGGCCCACCAGGTCTCATACCACCGGTCCTATAATGTCTTTAGTGAGCTGCTAATACATGAACCGCTGGTAGGAGCAGCAGCTGACCTTCACCCAAGGAGTTCCCGAATGGCTGTAAGCGAGACGGATAGCTGAAGGCGACGTCGTAGATACCTCATTGGGTGCGATCCGGACGAACCGTCCTATATAGGTGAGCTCCACGCCCTTGCTATAATGGATGTTTACCTACCATATTTGCGATGTAATCTGATTACCGCGTCGTGCCAGTCGCCCTGTGCAACATGGTAAATTCTCCACAAGGGACTCACGCTGGCGAGCCACGGGCCAGGAACTTTTCCCAACGGCGAGAGAACCCTTTCATAGAAGACATAGAGTGCTGACATTGTTAATACACCAAGAACTCCAATTCTTAACAGCCACTCTGGGTTGAGTGTCGTCATCCATTGAAGGATAGCTCGATTATCTCCCGCCATAGTCTATGGTGATGGCTTCGGGCTGAGCGCTATTTGCTATGCTTTGCTGGAAGGCTATGAATGAATGGGGCCGCAGTCGTTGGCTTTTCTACAATATTGAAAGGAACAATGTTATAGAATCGTTATAAATGCAACATTATCTGTCAGTTATGCAGGCGCCGATAAATGGTAGTGTTTACATGGTTCCCACTAAGGTTGATGCAATTTCAATCGGGACCCGGCTTGGACTCACCAGTTTAGAAGGCCGGGTCCCGACGCGGCCCTGCCAAACCCGGATCTCTCACATTGGAAATACAGACCAGTCGACACCAACGCTGGGAGTAAATGCGGAGTCCCATAAATCCTCAAAGGTCTGATTTGGTGTTATTCGGTCAGTGCCCTCCCGCCCTATGTCAACCTCACCCGGCTCGGGATTCGATGAGCTTTACACGGTTAGAGGAGAGCTCTCGCGAGGAATTGCACATCCACTTACTATTGGCTGTGTAGGATAACTCTGAGATTATCGATATAGGACACCAAGTTATCCGACGCTAGCCTCCCGATCTTTAGTTGCCGCGTCGCCTGTAAGATTGGGTGATAGTTTTCCAATTCTGCCAAAATATCCGGCGTTGGACACCTCAAAGCTCGAAGAAGTATCATGCCGTTGGATAAAACATGCATCCCATCAAAGTAATTGATACGGCTAAGGAGACTGCCTCTATGGAGTTCTTTCAATATGGCAATTGATCTTCTGTTGGCATCCTCACACCTTACTGCAAATTCGTGGGACCGGTCATCTGACTTCAGGAGGTACGGACGTGTGACCAAGATGACATGCTCGTAATATCGAAGGCTGAGGTGGCTGACAGCGCGAAGATGTGTGGGTGCAGTACGACAGTCAGGCCTTAAATAGAGTGGGAGCTCCTCCAACCAGCTGTCTAATAGGGAGAGCAGCTCGGTGACAAGAACTGACCTATCATTCCCTGGCTGAGATGTGTTTGAGTAAAGACGCGATAAGATATTTTCCAAGATGACGTTAAGGCTCGCGGACACCGCCGCGTAACCTGGAGGTGTATAGGGGTTGACACAGAGGTCATCCTAGAAAGCAACATTAGCGAGATCTACATATGGGAAAATGTCAAGTCTCCTACTTTCTCCAACCATTCCGTGATTTCCTTATACGCTACGTTCCGTCCATCCAGCGGTCGGCCAATACTACAGGTCAAATGTGTGTCTAGAGAATAGAGAGACCACCACAATCTAACCTTCATTTCTTTGACATGACGTCGCTCACGAGATAAGCTTGTTGATCCTCGATGCAAGCCGAGAGATCGAGCAATACGGAGAGCGCAGCCGAGTAAGATCCAGCCTGCGTTGCGCTCCCCCCTATTGAGGCGACAGATAGACTGCTCATTCTTAGTTGACATGTCTCAAATGGAGACACCAACCACTTACATATAGCATGATCGCCTGAACACTTTCCAGGCTTCCCTCGGCAACCGTCTGGTCTAGGTAGTGATATGCCCGGTCAAAGGCGTCATCTGAGCCCTCCGCCAGGGCTACAACCGCTAACATGCTCGCTACACCGGCATTACTCGACTGCTGCCCGTCGTAAATGTGCTCGACCGTGTCCTCGAATTGCTCAAAATTTAGAATGTATACAATGTTGTTTACTTCACTAAAGAATGTCACCGCAGCCTCGTCAACCTGACTTCTGAGTGGTAGGTCTGTTGGTACTATCATCGCAATTGGCCGCCCATCCGTGTATTCGGAGAGGGAACATGGAGGAGCGACGCTCCGGCTGGTGAATAGATGGTCTGAATGAACCTTGCGGAAAAAGGACGCCCAGCCTGACCCGTTGTCCAACCCTAGAGCCGCTTTGTTAGCTTACCTGGCACCTGTAGGTCGGGGCTATGCAGCAACTCACGAGGAGTATTTGTAGCATCTGTGATCAGCTTGTCATTACTGCCCACCAGTTTCGGCGACGAGACAGTCTCAGGGGTTAAGTAAACCTGCTCTATCTGGTCGGACGTGCTGTTACTTGCATGCACAAGCAATTCATGATCTTGTTGGGGTAGTGAAGGGTTAATTGGTGGACAAGGGGCTTCTGCTAGACCACCTAACTCGCCAGATATGAAGTCTTGAGATGTTGAGCAATCTGACAGCTGGTGACTGTCGCGAGTTTCTACAGCTGCTCCTGACTCACATGGCGACCGAGCGTGCCCCAATAAGGGTGCGGAGTGGCTTGATGAAGGGTTTGATTTTTGCAGCTCCAGGGTCGAGACGATATTCCGCAGGTCTTCTACCTCTAATGATACGCGAGGGAAAAAATGACTGACGACGTTCGACATCAGCTCGAACTGCTCCTTCGATGTTTGGTAGTACGGACGAGAGCCCTTGACATTACTGGTGGTGCACTCCTTCCCAGCAGCTGTGCATCTCTCGCAGGAACCAGTATGCAGTCGATTACACTAGAATTGAATGAGCAATGATCGGGGGGTTATTGTTAGATCACCAGTGACTGACCTTGCTCTTGCGACGGCGACAGGAATCACAGCTGAGTGCCGAGCGTCGCTTTTGATCTCTTGAAGCCATCACCTAGATATACACTTCAGTCGATGTCCTCGAGCTATGCACGGAGAGAGTGAAAGGAGAGTTCAAGTTATTCTATCTACCGGTAGATATGAAGAAGCAACCCCACAATGTGCTGACCAATTAGTGTCACAGGGGTCCATTGCCGAAGCCCACAACCCCTGAGTTAGTGCTTGCCCCTCCATCCATACCAGCGTCATCCACGGCAGGGGCTGCTCCAACTACCATGGATAACAACAGCACTCTTACAACCCCTTATCGGTACCTAGACTGGTGGCAATAATTACCTAGGTAGTACTTCGTTCCGCTAATGTTTAACACCAAATTGTCAGCGCCTGTATTTATCTGATTCTCACAATTTGCTCACGGCTCTCTTCGACGGTGGAACAATCTGAATGTTATTGTTATCGTAGAGTAGCCCAGGGAGTTTCTCACTAATGCGGCTCTCTATCGTGGTTGTATCCTGTCTCTTCGTCGATTGATGTCTTCGGAGATGCCAATTAGCCTCGAAACATGTGGCGTCGACTTGGTTGAAGCTTCGTTCCTAGCGCTGGTCCACGGGTGTTGTTTAGGTTCCTAGCCCGTGTAATGCGATGTCGTAACCTAGAAGTCTAATAGAACTCGAATAAGCGGAAGTGCCTAATACGCTCAGGCGGTTGCGTGAAGGTTTAGATTGCGATGAAAAGGGAAGAAAAGGGGAAGGAGCTCGGCGCCATACACATGATCTATTTGCGCCATATGACAGAGTTGGTTCCGTCTAAACAAACGTTCATACAATTTATACAATTTTGAATGCCACCCAATCCTCGCAAAGCCATCTCACGTTAAAACAGTCGGGATCAGTCGATTTAGCCAAGCTTCACTTCAAAGGCATAAATAATAGGATCTCTTTGCATTCACATCTTGCCTTACTCAAGTTTCGCAGGACAATCCTTTGCCTTGGTTCTAGTTCAAGGCTACCTCCTAGGTAACCAAGACAACCGAAAAACACGAATTGTTAACGATTCGCAAGGCGTCGAGATGGCAACAGCACCTTACAAGCCAGGTGATGAAGAGAGAGACTTGTATTACTTTGGGTTTGCTGGAGAGCCGAAACTAGTGGCCAGAATGAGTCAGCACCGCTGGGTTAAACCAGAGTACAAGGAATGGGATGATTTCGGTCAAGTTCCCAAGCGATATCGGGCCATCTGCGATGCCATACCTACATGGACGAGGGATGTTTCAGTTCGAATTGTGGAGGCGCTGAAGAAATGTGCCTGGAGTTATTTCTTCCCTGTTCGGATCGGTTTCGAGACTGTCTGTTTTGTGGGTGCTCCTCCAAATACCTTCCTCATCGTCCTCTTGATTGCGGTAGAAGAGGACAGTCTCCAGTGGGAGGCCGGTATTGCTGTCGCCCTACAGTGCCGCGATATCCTCCGAGAACACGAGATTTCCGATGTCGAGGTTGAGATCCGCGAAGGCAAGCATGTGTACCACGCCGCTTCCAAGAAGCTCGAAGCCCAGGTTGACCCCCAAGCCTGGGGATCGTCCCCTACTGCAACAAACCAGTTCATAGCGCCTATGCTGTCATATTCGGGGTACCCTGTTAGATATTATCACGACCGAAATGGCGAAGGCACGATTGGCTTACACATAAAATTAGAAGGAGATGAGTCAACTACTTACGGACTAACCTGTCGACACGTTGTCTACAACAGTCGCCCTCCACAGGAAAGCTTCAAGATCTCGACGGAAGAAGAGCCGCAATACCATGTGCAAGCCAGCACCGAGGGATATGAGAGATGCCTGTTCAAGATCGGAGAGCATCAAAAAAGGCTTGAATATCATGTTTCCAGGTTGAGAGACATCCATACTCGCTGGGAGGAATGGTACTCAACGTCACCAGAGGTTTGGGAAAATAAGCGCCCGACAGAGAGACAAACCCGCTTGCTTCTGAGATTCGAAAAGGTCCTTCTATACACTAAAGAAATTATCGAGTGCCTGAAGGGAATAGAATCGAAGGACGAACGAAGGATTGGTCGTTTGGCTTTTCACCCCAACTTCGAAATATCTACTCTGAAGCCGGGGTATCTCAAGGATTGGGCACTCATCGAGCTCGACACTAAAAAGTTCCTAAACGGCCTCGGAAATAAGGTCTTCATGGGCAATTGCGACTTTGCTATCGCTGATCCTTGCTATGGCGTGGACCGCTCACCCTCACCTGAGGAGCTTGACAACGGCTTCCTTACTCTTACTCTTGCCGAAGAACCTGAAGGTCAGAGTTCGACCTGGGTCGGTAAACGAGGAGCCGCAAGTGGTCTCACGTTTGGTATAAAAAGTGCCATTGAAGCTGTCGTTCGACGGCCTGGCTGCGGAACTGAGGATATGTACGCCTGGGAGATGCTAATTGTTCCTGATAAATGGTACGGGACTAAATTTTCGAAAGAAGGGGATTCTGGGTCTTGTGTCTTCGACATATACGATGGCCGAATCATCGGGCTAGTGACCGGTAGTAACGGAGCCAAGCCCGTCCAACAGGAAATTTGGAGAGGTATCCCTGCAATTGAGGGGGATCCATCTAGTTCCCGACAGCTGAAGGAATACCCAGGTAAAGGCATTTCACCAAAGTCAACTGGTGAGACACCAGTGCAAAGACTGAGGGCATATGAAGAGGGGACGGACATCACATTTGTTTCTCCGATCGAGTGGGTGCTGGAAGATATCCAGGATTTCACCGGCTTAAAACCACAGCTGGCATAGGTGTCAATATGAACGCCCCGGACTTTAGACACGCGGCTCAGTTGAGACCGTCATCATTTTGGGTTGGACACTCGTGGCTCAATTGAGATCGTCGTTGTATCCACCCATCGCAAGAAGTTGTAGTGTTTGTTTGTTTGTTCTTTGTTTTGGGATTGGATTGGGTTCTGTCAAAAGTCTGACCTGTCAGGAAGTCTAGCCAGGTAGGAATGGCCCAGAGACAGGAGACAAAGAGGGCCCTTTGTATCTATACCCGGGATCCCTTTCTTAGCCCTTTTCTGAGGTGACTTAACCTGACCGAATCCATGAAGCTATTACTTACCTTGCTGTCGCCCCTGTATAGCCTTCCCTAGTTTTGTTATCGTTGCAGCTGCTGGTGCTGTATATTAGGGGCTAGCCTATTTGCTGTTGTCCTATCCTGGGAGGTAGTTACTGGTGGCCTCAACAGTCGCCGCCATTGTCTAGGAGGCTCGTCGAGGGATGGGTCTATTCTTCTGCCATCACATCGGCGACCTTACTGGGTGCCTTCCAGTTGTATACTTTGTCTGTGCCCCGCGGTGGCAGTTACGTAGCCGCTACAAACTCATCCACTAGTGTACTGTAAACACGTTCGGGTGGTTGGAATAATGTTGAAGAAAATATAACTTTTATTCGTACGAAAAATTGCTACACGTTCGCTTCGAGATGGATTATTTCGCACTCTACCCAGCGTTACACTCCAAACGGGTAGGTCTCCCCTTTCGAAAGCGCCTCCTTCGGCTGCGCCGTCTCGAACGCATTGACGGCCCTCGTCTTGTCAAACCAGACGAACGCGTCGTACTGCTCGGCGAGGATGGTCTTAATGTAGTGGCTCCACCTCTCCGTGGCGGGCCGGTATATTACGCCTATGAACCGCTGCAGCATAGCCTCCGTCTTCAAGCCGCGCAGGTCCACCATGAACGACGGTATCCCCGTGTCGTGCATGGCCCGCTCGTAGCTATCCGGCCGCGAGGGGACCACGTCCATGACCTGCATCGGCTCGTCCCATTCGTCGGCCGCGGCCACGGTTCCGGTGTGCGTCCCACAACCGATGACCGAGACCTCGCCCGGGAAGTTCTCGCGGCACAGCTGGCCCAAGTTGAGCTCGCCGCGCTTCGCCCCCATGCTCGAGCCCCGGGCGTCGCCCAGGTGCGAGTTGTGGGCCCACACCACGGCCTTGGAGCCGGGCTTCAGCTTCAGGAGCCGCGACAGCGTGTTGAACATGTGCGTGTCCCGGATGTTCCACGAGGCCTTGTCGCCGTAGAACATGGCGCGGTAGTACTTCTCGGCGTCGCGGACGACGCGCGCGTTCATCTCCGCGTCGAGGAAGGCCTCGCCGTCGTCCGGGTGCGAGGCCAGCTCGATCCGGTTTGCCAGCAGTTGCTGCAGCATCTTGATGACGCCCGACTCGCACTTGGCCGAGTCTTCTTGGAACGACTTGCGCCCGTATTCGTGTGGGTCGTCGAGCCACGGTTCCAGACAGCCGTAGCGCTTGCGGGCTGCTTTCGCGAGAGTTTTGTCTTCCTGTGATGGATGGATGAGTAACCGGTTGACTCAGGTATGGTGTAGATAGGATAGGCTGCTCACCCGATCGAGATACTCGATGATTGCACGGGTGGAAGAACGCATGCTGTACAGATCGAGACCGTTGAAGGACGTCCGCTGGTGCATGGGTAGGGCGGCATTGTGTTCTCGCAGCCAATCTACGAATTCCTGCACTTCGTCATTTCGCCACATCTAGAGCATAAAAAGTTAGCCAGTGTAATTTGTGAAGCGCGTCAAAGTTCGCGTCTGAACTACGAGGCATTTCGCAAGTATTTGTCTCTTAATCGACGTCGAAAAGGGGTAGGTCCCACTCCGACACGAACAACGAATGCAAGGATTAGAAACTACGAAAAATCCATACCCATCGCGGGAAGTGGTCAAACACACGGATAGGTACACCCTTAGACCGACGAGGATGCTGCCGAACATAATGATCAATAGAACGGGCATCCGGCCAGTCGCACTCGATCGCTACATGAGTAAACCCATGTTTTTCGATTAAGCGTTTTGTGATAGCAGCCCGTGCTCGATAAAACTCGGACGTGCCGTGGCTGTTGAGGCGTTGGCATTAATGACGTCATTGAAGCTCATAATTATAATTATTGAGATGCGATCAGACCTACCTCCCATCGCCAATAAGAACTAGGCGGGAATCTCCAAAGGCGTCAAATTTGGCAGCGAATTGACCGCTCCCGATCGGCGGCAACTCCTGAGCGGCGCTTTTTAGGACTTCTGACAATCCGGCCGACATTTTCCTATTAAGTCGGAAGACCATACGTTCTATAACAAGTGTCGGGAAGCTTTGGCATGCATAGTAGTTGATGGAATTGAGGATTCTTGAGAAGAAAGCAATAAATATCTGAGATGTTCTTTAGTTGGTGGCGACTTGCAAAAGCGGAAACGCTCAACATCACCTTTCGTCATAATGTCATAATGAGGCTCCATTGCAATCGACATCTGTCAAAATGAGGAAAACGCGACTTCATCGGATGAGGTCCCTAGGGAAAATCAATTTCCAACTTCTTTGCTGGTTGTTATATTTTCTTTGTATCGATTAGCTAGGACGTATCGGTCCGCCAGAGATCCGAAGCCATCCTTTCGACTGTCCTGGCGTTTGGCGTTTATACCTATTATTTATTGATTGATAACTAGATGACACTCTAGGATGCTATCAATAGAAGCATCAACGATACGAGATACCAATGTTGGATTAGGCGGCCTCAGTGTCCGTTGCCCTGATTTTCGTTCGGATGAGATTCGCATCTCGGGCTAGGCCAATATATACCAATATGTGGAAGACAATCGGCGACGCAAAATCAAATATATCTAGCAACGAAGACCGTATTACGATATCAGGTATAATACGAAGGAAACCGTTAACTATTCGGCCGCTCTGCGAGAAGTCTCACAGCCAAACAGGAACACGGCTAAGTCGGTAGGGGGTTCCAAGGAGAATCGCTCGTCCTTAAGATTCTCGCTCCATGAACCGTTCAGGTACGACTTGAAGAAATTCAGACTCCTAGGGCAAAGGGATAGGTCCTTCTTTGCCCAGAACGATTATGAAGAGATCCCTGACTAGATGAACTGCTCCATAGAACATTCAAGATCCACGGCCGAACTGTACGCGAAGGGGTGACTATTTTCAATAAGGAGGTACGCTACGTCACGAGGAGATCTTAGCCTACACTATGCTTGGACGAATTTAAAACGGACTTGCGAGTGTCGAAGTGTGTACTCACGCATTTCCGGATGGGAATACGCTTGTTCATTTCGGAAGCAGGACTGATCGGATGGGCTACGAGGTTCGCGCGGGCGGATGGCTATTTCGGGCTGAGTTTCGGACGCAAGCGTGCCGGTGATACATCGTCGTCGCCGTCGCGCGGGCGGGTGGCACATAGTCGGGGGCAGCATAATCTCGGGATTCTCGACGACTCAAACTGGCAGTCGCTCTGTTTATACTGAGGTAACCTCGCAGAAGGCTGTGCTATTGGGGAGCCCGGGGGGATAAAGAGAGCTTACATACCTGGTACCTAAGAGAGTAAAGAAAGAGAAGGTTGGGAATGTTGCCGTAAGTAATACGATAGTCAAGCGTTAGTCGATCAAATTTTTTTGTTTGGTTTTTGAATACATCAGTATTGTATTTAGTGTCCTCCGGACTCGATCAGGCCAAGTTTTCTCAGCCTGCAGGAATTAATTACACCGACTGTAGTTAAGCACAGCAACAAGTTTCTCCTCAAGGAGTACACACAACCGTCCTGGTAAATTCATGCTTCGACAGGAACCGCGATAGCTCACCCTCGCGTCGGTTGAGTACTTAGAATCACGCACCTAATCAACACACCCTCCGAGCTTCGTTTGCTAGGAGCGCTGCAGCTCGAAAAATTCGAATCGGCATCGTCGGCAGGCCATGAGCTGGCACTGATCGCACTGGTAGATGAAATAAGGCAAGCGATCTGTGCACCCGGCGCACTCGAAGGAACCGGGGCGGTTGGTCCACTGCAGGTGTGGGCAGACGTGAGGTGTTGGGTTGCCGAACAGCGTCCTCATTCGCGCAATAGCGGCGTCGAGGTTCGCACGTGCGCGGTCGTGCCTGGCCCGGTTCTCGGCCGCGTCTGCATTGAAGAAGAGTATGAGTCTCGCTTCGGTCGGGGGGCAGTTGCACGTCTTCCATGGCAGGCCGCAGAGGTAGCAGAAGGCCGCGCCGCAGATACAACTAAGATGGGGATGTCAGTAAGTCAAAACCGAGAAAGAATATTGTTGTATACCTAGGTAGGTATGTAGGGAGGCACTCACGTCATGTGGTAACAGCCGTCGATGAACTCGACCATGGTCTTGCAACGGTAGCAACGCTGCCATCCCTCTCGCTCGGCGAGCTGGAGGACAGCCTGGAGGGCCTCGTCGGAAGCGCATACGCCGTCGTGGGACGCACGTTTGCAGTCAGTGCAGGTACGCGCCAGGCATTTCATGCAAAGCGCGTTGCGGCCGGCGTGCATGGCGGATGGGACGAACGCGAAACACGTGGTCCGGTGGCAGTAAGTGCGATTGGAAGTGAGGAGCTCTTCTCCCTTCTCTCGATACTGAAAACCCAACTCGGGGGTCAGGTGGTGCTGGACGCGTAGGAGGGGGATGGGTAATCCGCAGCAGCGTGCCGGATACATTGAGTCCTTGGTCATCGCCAGCTGGAAATGCCTGGTGATGCATTCGCCACAGTACTCGTGGAGGCATTGACCTTGCGACAGCTCGTTGGCGTCCTTCTCGTCCCTGCAGCACTGGCAGATACGCGTCTGCGGAGCGGTGGCCAGACCGCCGCGATTGCTGGCCATGGTGGGAGGAACAGTGTACATGTGGAAATGCGGATCCTGTTTACCACAACCTTCGTGGCCGCATCCATTGGTGATGGCGGTAGCGGTAGCAGTAGTAGCGTCAGCGGCGGTAGTGTTCGGCTCCTCGGTGTGGGAATGCATACCCATATGCTCACCGGAGGACTCGCGGTCGTGGTGGCCTCCGTCAGTGGCAGCAGCGTATAGTTCCTGTAGTTCCAGGGTGCGCAAATGCATAGCCAGACGCTCATCAGAGCCTTCCTGGCCGGAGTAGGCGGAGTAGCCTCCGTTGGTGGGAGGAAGGAACAGATCCTGCATGTGTGAATGCATATCCGGGTTATTGCAGCCTTCGTGGCCGCATCTGTTGATGGCCGCAGTGACAGCGGTGGCCGCAGTGGCGTCAGTAGCAGCAGTGACCGCGGTGTTCTCGGTGTGCGAATGCATAAGCATATGCTCATTAGAGGGTTCGCCGTTGTGGTTGCCTCCGGTTGTAGCTGCGTTGATTCCTCCCATGTCGTCGTGCTGGAGAGTGATCGCATGAGCGAAGCCCTCGTTCTCGGTGTCTCCCAAATGAGACATGACGTTGTCTTCTGCCATCTGTATTCAGAAGGGAGATTAGTTGAATCTCAACGTGGGAAGCTGGATTGATCATCTTACGAAGAGCTCTGCGTATGCGCCTAGGTGTAGAGAGAAGGATCAGGGAATCAAGTTCTAGGAAACTTACCGTGATAGATTGATGTGGTGAGTGAAGGACGTAGGAAGATGGACTGGGTAAGATCCTGAAAGGTGTAGGACTGGAAATCCTAGAGAGAAATAGATGCCCTGGAGATTATTAAAATGGTGTACCTATCTAGCTAAAGGTTATGGGCATGTTTCCCGTGTGATGAACCGGAAATGTAAACGGAAACTAGTCTCATATCCGCACCAGCAGCAATGGAAGTATCTAAGTACGTTTAGTACTTGTTGAGTTGTCATAACGAGGGGGGAATATGAGCGACGATACTGCTGGTGAGGGTCGGCCGTGAGGGGTGAGGCGGCGTCTCTGGACTGTCGGTATCTTTGGTCATCCTTAGAAAGGAAATATCCCTCGTCGAAGACGACGGAGTCTCAGCTGTTAGCTTGCTCTTTCAGTTTGGCTATCATTGTATAAACTTCTAAGTTTTTCTCTACCACACACGCTTTGTGGTATACTATAGATGGCCGTTATCCCTAGGAGTCGGGATGAGAGTGTCTAGTCTACCTATATAAGGAGGGCTTCGTCCCCTATAGACATGGATTTTAGGATTTGATATACCTTCGTTCAGTGCTAGAGAGGGTTTCCTTACTCTACTACTCGTGTTACCTCACCTGGTATAGTATTCCCTAGTTGCTCTGATGCCTTCTTTACCTATTTGCTTCACAATCCTGCTCGTGCCAACATGTTCTGTTCACGGTAAGAATGGGTTGAAGTGTGATTTCGACACTCATCATAGCTAGATTTGATATTCTGTGGGTACCTATCTGAAGTTGTCGAAGGCTAAGATTATCTCAAACCCCCCAGGCGAATACACTTGTCGACCCAAGTCTCCTTGGGCTGTTTTGGTTGCGACCAACCCCATGTTCTCCAAGTACTCTCAGTAGTAGCTGTGACCTCAGTTTGCCCAGCCACCGAAGGGGCGGGAGGGGGAGGCATTCTCGCGTTGGGGGGAGCGGCGAGGCCGTCTGTTCTTGCGCCCTTGTAGAATCCAGAAAGAAGCTGGTTGACGTAAAGTGAATTTGAACTACCGCGGGGGTTCGCTGAGGCTTGTGGAACAGGCATACTTGACTCTCTTGTAGGTATAGGTTGGCTCGGATGGGGAGCATACACGGATTCGCTCAGTTGTCGCTTCTCATCCGCGAATGGCCCATATTGCGAAGCGTTGCCGTCTTCAGCAGCGTACGCCGCGGCCATGAGGTCATCCATGATCCTCGACTGTGTCTTTCCTGGCGGGCCATAGTTGGTTATATCAACTTGCCGAGGTTCTTCCATTCTCCTGAAGCTGGATGATGAGAATCTTGAGAAGAGGCCTCCACCTGTAGGATCTCGACGTCGTCGACATTTCCATATGATGAATACTACAGCCGCTATTGCTATTGCCCCGCCTATTATATCGAGCAACTCATTAGTCTCAAGAGACATTATAGGGGTCAGCATAAACTAGAGCCTTACCAACTGTACCAATAGCTATTGCCCCATCTCTACTCATAACGGGTGTACCATCTGTTTGACTTGTCTGTGCCTGTGCAACCCCTGAATCGGTCGCAGCAGTCTGAGTTGGCAGTAAGCCATTACTCGAAGCTAACGTTGCTGGCTGGGTGGAGTCTATGCTGGTAGTTGTTGATGTGATGCCTTCTGCAGGTTGCGTAGGACTTGGCGAAATGGTCGGCGTTGTAGTATCTGATGCTCCACTGAGAATTGGAGATGGAAATGCATCTGATGTGGGTGAAGGTGAGTCCAGTTCCCCTTCATCTTCGGAATCGGAATCGGACAGCTCAGGATCCTCAACGGCACCCGGGGCATCGGCGCGAACGAATACCCTGAGATCATTTGCGCGAGTACGCCTCTGAAAGAAACTTGAACTCCTTTATCTCAATTAGCTTAACACAAGGACAGAAACTCGTTCGCCTCATACCTCATTATGAATACGCCACACTATTAGACCCTTGGCAACCTACGCTTCCCAGAAAATCGATAAACAAAGAGGAAGAGCGCAAGTCGACCGCCGTGAAATAAATTATCGTAAAGTTAGGTCCTGCCGTAGATAGTAGATAGTGAGGGCGCAGCCCGATACTCGAAGTGAAGTGACCTGAACAACACGTGCCTAGTTGCCGAAAGCAATGCAGGTGAAGATTTCGAAGAGATATTCTCGGTAGATACGAGTGATCTTAAATCACATTCTCCATCACCAAGCCGACTGCCCAGAATATTTGAAACGGTCGATGAGCGAGCATTGATAGTGGCATGTTTCAAACCTCACCGGCGAACGTTGATCACCTTGGCGCCAAGGTCGCCAACCGCGACACGTAATTCGTAGAAATCAAGAAAGATGCCGTTTCACCAACTTATTTTAGCTATTTTGAAGTTTAGTAATGGGCTCGGACAGAGTGTCGTCTGAAATTGTCTGAGCTATTTTTGGTTTACGGCAGTACTGTGTAGTAGATTGGAGCGGTAGCGAGCAAGGGGATGAACTACAGTTAGATGGCTCTGACCGTTCTTCACCAACCATTTCAGGTGGGTACCTTGAAATGAGACTCGCGAATATCAAAGAGAAGGATATCAATTTGCCTCAATTTGTCTTAACTCTCCGTAGATCAAGTATGTACTCAAATAGCGCTCTGTTTTGCCCATAAGTGTATGTAGTAAGTTGTGGTAAGATGTGGCGATACCGTCTAATCTTACTTACTGCGGACACTGTCTGGACTCGTAACCCTTTACCACCATCTTGGAAGAACCTCACGTGCGCTACGTACTTCCGACTGAACTTAAGAGAATTAGCACGCGCCCTGAGCTCGACGGCAGCGGTAGATAAACTTACACCCTAAGCGAGGCCCGTGATGTGACTTGATACTGTCATGCCAGATCCGCAAGCACCAACTACCTATCAAGGCGTCCATTGTCCTTCTAGTCACAGCCGAAATGAGTATCAATTTGTGCTCGTCTCCTGTCTTGTCTTCAATCGCAATGCGTTGTTCACCAGTACGAACCCACTCGTAGTGGCCGCGCCTTTTGCGCACGTCAAAAATATCCTCAACCTCCTTAAGCGACTCTTTCCTCGCTCTATAGCCTTTGGGGAAGCCGTCTTCCTTCTCTGGTTTTATCTTCACCACTTTGAATCCCGATCGTGGGAAGGAAGTAGTCTTAAGAGCGAGATTCCCCACGGCACTTCGCGACATGGCATCCAAGCAGTAAGGGAACCCCGTAGAGATCACGGGTGGCAAATGCTTTAGTTCGAAGATGTGTCTGTTGTGTTGCTTCACCCGAGGCGTACCGTTGGCATTTACCCGCACATTGTGAATCAGACGTTCGAGTGAGACTTGAGCTAGGTGGGCCTCACTTATCGAAGCTCGACTGACATCTCTCGAGAGCTCATACAATGGAGGGCCGTCAGAAGTCTGGGCGCGGATGAACTGTCCGGCAAGTACGAGAATTACGGGTTGCACCACTTCCTCGGGATTGCCCGGGTTCCCCGTGATGTAGGGAGGAGGATTTTCGCCTGGCGGTGGTGAGGAAGACATTTAGCCAGCAATGACACTATCACGCATCACTGAGGATGTAGATATTGCATTGGACATTGAACATTGAACTGCCAGCGCCGTTTGACGTGGCGTGGCCAAACGGTTGATTTAATTACAACGCTGCTGGGACATCGGCAACAACGGGACTTTTATTGTGGCTTAGCGACGTAGATCTCGGCATTCAACGAGTGGAAACCAAAGAAGAAAGCGGTGACCCCATATTCTATATTCTGCCGGCTCTTTACTTGCCTTATAAGATGACATCATGGACACCTAGGGACTCTAGCAGCCGGGATAGTGACTTAGATCTCAACGACAGTACAAAGCCTACAATCAATATGTATAGTACATGTAGGTACTACATATAGGTAGGCTAGTAGACTAAACGACATTGCCTCTTTATACGAGTCAGCGACCTATAGTTCAATTTCTTTTATTACTAGACAGAAAAAAGACAAGTTGAATAGAGGTTTGAAGTCTGCTGCGGACAATGAAGATAGTGTCCTTCATTCAAGCTCTTATAATTCAACATTAAAGGATCTTTGAATCTAACCCTATCGCACCTATTAATTCGGGTTATCATACTAGCGAGCTCTCTCGAAGATAAAATATACAAACCTGCGATATTACTACAGCGGCATTGGAGACGGGCATAGAAACGAATTCCGAAGTTGCAGTATTTGATGGTGGAGCCACGCACCTACACATCGGATGGTCGGACGGTCGGACGGTCGGGTTTAATACTCGAGAGAATTCGTACATGGTCTTTGCCCGTTTACAGTTGCCCGATTCTTCGATTTCCCTCTTCTACACATGTGCATATTGTAGGCCAGACAGCCCAACGTCTCCCTTGATAAGCATCCAATAATGCCAAGGCAAGGCATGCCGACTTCTCCTCCGACAAGACAACGCAGCCTACCTGTTCCGCCGAACCGGAGACGGGACAAGCCTCAGTTGTCTTGTAATCTATGTAGGCGGCGCAAGTATGTCTCATCCGATTCGATCATTGAACGAACCCGTACTAATCCCGTGTAGGGTAAAATGTGACCGGCAGCAGCCATGCAGGACATGCTCCCTTAGAGGACTTGCCATGTCTTGCACCTATCCTCCTGAAGGCACTTCGCGTCCAGCGGATCGTGATCCTCACACGGTGCAGAATCGTATTCGCGAGCTTGAGAGCCTTGTACATGCCCTCATGCAACGAGCAGCATCAAAGAACCCGTCCAATGTAACCTCAACGCCGCAATCTATTCAAGCCTCTACTGACGGCCCTGTTCATCGCGCTACCGAGGGTTCGCCTGATCTCAATGTTCCGGGCGGGTCGAGCGGGTCTGAAGCACCGTCTGATTGTGGCACACTGACGAGTTCTGCAGCCGGAGTGAGCTACTTCGACGGCGCACACTGGACGGCTCTCCTGGATGGCATCTCCGAATTGAAGGATTGCTTTCAAGATGCCACAGAACAGGGTTCATCAATTCAAGTTTCGCCGCAGGCCTTTTCAGACAATGGCCCTAGTCCGCTGCTGCTATACGGCCGCTTCGCGCAGGCCAGCAAGGCCGAAATCTTGGGCGTAATTCCACCACGACCCGCCGTCGATTGTTTGGTCTCTCAATTTTTCAACTCGATCGATTTAGCGCCATGTTCGTAGACCCATCCCCTTATTCTTCACTTGAGAAGCTTCCCAAAAACTGACGCCACTGCTCAGCGCTTATACACAGCGGTCAATTTATTCGAATGGTGAGTTTATTCGTGTACTCGGCCCTTTCTAGACACTTACCGATACTATAAGTACGACAAATTCTGGGAGGACCCTTTTGCAGCTCCTATCACATGGATCGGCCTCCTGTTCGCTATGATGTGCCTCGCATCGCTGCTTGCCCTTCCGCACGCCTCTCATTATCCGGGTACTTTCTCCCCAGACCCGGAGGGAGCAGGCGCTGTCAGGATGTATCGTGAGAAGATTGTCCAATGCCTGATATTAGGCAAGTACACTAAAGGCGGACCATACATCGTACAGACTCTCATCCTCTACATTGCTATAGAGCACTTGCTCAAAGAGGATTCCGAGTTCGGCACCCACATTTTACTAGGCATGATCATGAACGTTGCTATGAGAATGGGCTATCACCGAGATCCCAAGTACTTCTCAGTCATATCGCCCTTTGACGGTGAGATGAGACGGCGGACCTGGGCTACCATATACCAGGCGAATCTTATCTTTGCTTCCCAGATGGGCCTTCCAAGCATGCTCAAGGAATATCAGATAGACACGGAGGAACCGCACAACCTTCTAGACTCCGACTTTGATGAGGATACAACTACGCTACCGCCGTCACGACCCGAGACCGAGACGACGCCGGTCCTATATATCATCACCAGAAGTCGCGTCGCCCATCTCTGGGAGGAAGTTCGTGACATAGCGACCGATTGTCGACGTCATAGATACGAAGAAGTTCTGGCGATGGATCGAAGAATTCAAGCCAGCTTACATCGCATACCGCCAAGTCTTAAGATGCAACCTATAGCGCAATCAATCACAGATCCTCCGCATCTGATCATGCAGAGAGTCTGGTTAGAAATTTGTTTGCTCAGGTTACAGGCTGTGCTACATAAAAATTATTTCATGGCACACGCTCACTACGAACGCTACAGTTATTCGCGAAGCGTCTCTTTGAAATCAGGCTTGAAGATACTCGAGTACCAACATCTAGTGTGCGACCTAGTTCGGCCAGATGGTCTGTTATACGGGGCTCGTTGGAAACTCACGTCTGTGATGAACAACGAATTTCTCCTGGCGACTACCATAGTATGCGCTTATCTGAAACAAATTAGCGAAAATCCCCAAAGCGCGGTAGAGGGAGTGACCTTACAGAATATCACTCAGCTCCTGACAAAGTCCTCGGAATGTTGGCAGCGATTCAGTCCTACATCTCAAAACGCTCGAAGGGCCACTAAAATCATCCAGCTAGTGCTCAAAATCACGGCCACTCCAACAGAGAGTCCTGCTGGCGTAGAGGACGAACTCAGTCCCATGCTTGCCTTTCAAGGTACGTTCCCCCTGACCGACAGAAGCCCTCTTACAAATGTTGCAAGGCGTATACATTCTTTACCCTATCGTATACCTTGCAACGGCTGGTCCTATTGGGAGATGAATAACGGGGTTTGCTGACTGGTTACAGATCCTCTCCTTCTAGACCTAAGTTTCCCATGCACATTAGATGATTTCTACAGCGGAGATGACTCAACGACTATGAGCGATCCGTCGCTAGAATCTACTCCATTTACCCAACACCAGCCTATTGACGATGAGTGGATCAACATGTTTCAGCGCGTTTCTACCCGCGTGCAAGTTTGAATCATAGTTCAGTGGCATATTTAGAGATCTAGACAAACTTCTCAGGGAAGAGGAGGCTTTCAAGTCATGCACAAACTGTCAGATCTCAGAATATATTCCGAGACTACGGGCTGCCGTGAGTAGCAATTTTCTACATTCAACTATGGTTTTAACGTATATCTCTACTCGGTCATGAGGAAGAACAATCTCTGTGTACTTCTCCCTGTTATAACTCGGATAACGTCTCAGACTTGCAACAACTAACAAAGAGTTAGTAAACAATGCAGATATAAAGAAATCAGTGGATTGTTCGATCCGTTGTTGTGGACATGAAAAGAGCATCAGCCACACGGACCATGGCTTTGAGATTAGCACGCTCAATGGAAACAAACACACGATTTCATTGATAAACCAAATCTAGAAGTAAGAATTTACAACCGATCACGCGCAATATGTCAGCATCCGCCCGAGCTCCTAAGACAATAGAGGAGCTCCATGTCGCCCTCAGATTAAGGCATAGGGCAGATGCAGAGGAACTGATCAAAATCGACACCGTCAAAGAAATATTCCGTAAGTACTCGAACAGATGCCTCTCATCAGGCTCAACCAAGCTGCAACTGCCTGATTGGAAAGACGTTGACGAGTACTTATTAGAAGTCCGGACGTCGTGGCCGGTACGGAAGATGGGCAAGACTGTAGAGGAAATTGCGACACAGGACTGTTCGAACAAGCCGTACGATCTTCTATTCCACGCGTCGCTGTTCGCCTTACGTATCATGACATTCTTCGGGAGCGACGAGGGCCATAAGTACGATATTATACTAGAGGAACGTCGGGTCAAGTGTCCCCAGGATGTCCAGTATGATCGCTGCATTAGGATCATGGACTTATTAGGCTTCCTGGTCAACCAGGACCGAGAGATGAAAAGGGAAAGAGAGGCCAAGAAAGAGCAAGAGATGAAGGAGGGTAATTGGATATGAGCTCCTCTGCTTGCAAACTCTAGGAGGCGAAACACGATCCCTTGAATGAGAGAACGCAATTCAATCTGGGTGGGTAGGTAAGTTTCGGGTTGAAATTCATCTCGTTCAACGATTGCGCTTCATCCCCTACTCCTTGCTCTTTGTCCTTATCCTATGGTCTACTCGGCAGTTTTCATAGAACCCTCCATACATATCTAGGTGCCTAGCTCCTACCTACCTAGCCCATGAACTTGGATATGTAGAATTAAATATAGGTATCAGTGCTGCTGTCCGGGCTCCCGGGCTACCACTTATTATGATCTCCCTTTCACCCCCTTTATTTAGTCACGTGATTATTTTCTGAATATCTCCAGGCCCCCTTTCCAACTTCCTACCTTCTACAGATTCAATCGGCTCTTTTACTTAGCCTAGCAAGCTTGAAGCAATATTATCAACATAAAAAGGTAATGAGTTAAGTTTGTCATCTAGGCCATTCTCTTTTTGTTGGCCACATCGTTCCCGTTGGTACTAGGTAAGGGTTTATCTACAAGCCCCTTTTATCCACCTCTTTATGCAACAAGGCTTAACTGGTACCTAGGTACCATGGAAGGTTAGAGGATTACGATCGCTAACACACGAGAACGCCCATACGACATCATCCATTATGTTATTCTACAATAAAACGATGAAGCTCGTTGAATTGGCTGACTTGAAGCTATGTAACGACTGAAAGTGGGCAAAGCCCTACGTGTTACCTTAAGTCTTCTCCGTGCTTCCAGGTCATTATTTATTAGATCCCGGCTACTCTGGCAGAGGCGCCCTCGCCAGAACGGTTCCCATCTGAGAGTAGTCGTCGTCGCCCGGCGGCGAGCGCACAAAGTCATCAAACGACAAGCCAGCTTTGGCTTGGAACACGCAGATGATATCAGACCCTCCGAATTCGAAATACGAGATCTCGTCCCCCTTCTTCACGATATCACCCTCCCGGACCGTCAGCTTGACCGACGACACCATCGCCATGCCGATGGGCAGCACCGCCACCAGGCCCAGCTTCGGATTGTCGATGATCACCAGACCCCTCGTCTGCAGGAACTGGTAGCCAGGGTTGTCCGGGGCTTCGATGGCACGCAGCTGACGGCCCTTCTCGTCGACCTCGAGGTAGGCGGCGCCCTGGATATTGCCGGCCTCGACCACGGTGCCGCTGACGGGTGCGTGCTCGCGGTGGTAGTTGAAGGCGTTAAGGAAGGCATGCATCCAGACCCCGTTGTCGAATTCGCCCGCGTACTTGCTGCCCTGCAGCAGCGAGGAGATAGTCCACTGCAGACCCTTGATGGTGACGAAGCCGCCGGTTTCAATGTTGACGATGGACCCGTCTGCCTGGTTGTCATCGAAGTGGCAGTCCGCCGGATACACGATGACCCTATCATCGGCAGGCTCGGCGATAGGTCGCGCGCCGGGCTTGAGCTTCCGTGCGAAGAATTCGTTGAAGGTGCGGAAGCCGCACGGCGGCACCAGCGCCTCGCCGTACCTGTAGTTCGCCGCCCTCTTGAAGCTGTTCAGCGACTTCTCCGTCATGGATGCCGGCGTGTCCATCCACGCCCCGATCAGCTGGCAGTACACGACGATCCACGACGAGAGCCAGGTGAGCGGCTCGCCGACTGAGTCGGGGTGGATCGGGGTCTGCAGATTGATGAGGGGCGGCTGGTTGAAGACCCAGTAGAACATGCAGAGCACGTCGTAGACGTCCTTGCCCTCGCTATTCTCGTGCGGGATCCATCGGAGCAGGGAATTGGCGAATCTGAGAAAGTCGCCTTCGTTCTGGATACCCAGCTTGTCCATAGACTCTGGATCCAACGCGTAGGCGCTGTCAACAACGGTTTTCAGCGCCCCTGGCTGGAGGTAGCCGGTGAGTATGGTGATGATAGGGTTTGGGATGAATTCATCCGGGTCGACGACTATCGGGCCGCCGATCAAGGGTATCTTGCCCTTCAGAGGTTGCTGTGAGATTGGGGTCTGGCCGAAAGGCGGCTGAAAGTCGCCACCGGGGGCAGTGGGAAGACCCGGCATCTTGATGACTGGAATATGAAATTTGAAAGTTGATGGCGCGTATACTTGGGGATGAGATACGGTGACTCTTGGGATATGAAGACGAGGAAGTGTTTCCTGTCCGGCTGGGAAAGCACTGGTAATTTATACACAGAGCCAGCAACCTCTAGAGACTGAATCAAGGCGAAGTCAAGCGAGGATGGATCAAGGTGTGCCGGACCGTTCCTAGTTACACTCCATTCGATTCGATGATCCGTAGTGATCTCCCAATCCCCGCTTACAATGTGTAGCATCAAGGCTACACAGTTAAACCCGCCAGTCAATGTGCAAAATTGTCGGGTTGATCATTGACCTACCGGATGCACAAGTTATGTCACGAACGCGGCTATCCGTGGCCAGTTAGATTAAGACCGAGGAAATCGACTCGAACTAAGTACAGATAATCAGTGGCTGACTGAAAGAGAATGATCGCTACTCTATGACTTGAGGTACAGAAAGCTCTCGGAACATAGAATGCAACTACAAGTCATGATCCGTCGCTTGCTGTTCTAGTTTTCGTTTGGGGTAGAATCATGAGCAATACCCGAGACAATGAACAACAGAGAACGGTGGCTTCATGCACCTCCTTACTGTCTAGATTCTGTTCCCTTGGTCTCTTATACTAGGTACCGATAGGAAGACTAAAATAAAGGCCTTTGGCTAACCCGGAGCTAAGTGATGGCATAATGTATCAAACACCTAGGTATCTATCTAAACCCCCCTATCTGGGGACTTACCACATATAGTATTATACTCTAAAGTATTCTCCAGTTCATTCAAGCAGCATCCAAAGCTTGAGCATCCAGATATGGTACCCGCTGTGCCCTGCAGAAAGTCCATTAAAGAAATCAAAGGTGGGTTCCGCGGGAATATTCTCATACAGTGCAGTCTCTGGCTCCTAACGACAGCGGCTACACACCTTCAGAACTCGTATGAATCACAGATCGACGCAAAGCACCTATGGTAGGCGATATTCAAAGGCATTGTTCGGAAGAGAACCATGATGTCGAAGGGTATTGATATTAAGACACCTACATAGTGGCAGGCTATAGACGTCATGCTTCCAGTTGTATGCAGATGAAGAGTAGCTGCGTTTCAATAAATTAATGCGCGGCGGCCCGGTCTGTATGTCTCCCCCAGAACTCATACGATCAGCCGCCAGTTGACCGCTCCGGCTCCGGCTTCCCGACTCAAAACATCGAACCAGTCCTGAGTTGTAAAGATGTGTGAAATGGAATAGCAACTAGGTCGAACGGTTCACGATATGATAATTGATCCATCCCCGCTCGAGTCCTTAGTGTATAGATGTCTCAGCCAGCCTCACCATTCACCCGTTAAGTATGGCTGCATAGATGTAACCGGCGGACTGATGTCACAAGGCAACCTTTCCTGCCATACATTATCATGACCTAGTAGAGTTTATATGAATTAATAAAAGAATGACCGGCGGCCAGGAGCGGGACGGGGAAACAGGACGATGATTGGAAAATGCTACACAGAAACTTCCCCAAATTACTTGGCAGGGGACACAGCAGCAGGTAATCTAGGTTGTGTTACCTGCTAGATAAGTCGATATCTGCTTCATACCTGAGGACTCGGGTCTCGAAAGGGAACGGAGGTAACCAGCCAAGTTATCAGATCGCCTCCGCTGATTTAACTCGTTTAGAACAGTCCACTATTGAGGGCCCCAGATTATTTGTCCAACATGTCACACGACGTCTCGACAACGGTTCACACCCACAGATAACAGCCCGTGTGGCCAGGACAGTTCCGTAGAGCTCAAGATGCGGGGAGACGGCAACTATTGCGTCCATGGAGCTTGTTTTAGACGGACATTATTACGAGGCGGATCATATGGGGGGATATGAACTATGTTGTTCCGCGAGGGACTACAACCTATCTGGGGGAGACGCCGGGTATACATACAAGAACCTCTTTGCCTTCCTGCCCGAGTCCCAACCTGACAGGTCAGGTATCCTGACAGATATGTCGAGAAGAATGCTATACTATTGAATCGATAGTAACTTATATCAGCGGATGCTGTGGCGACACTGCAGGCCCGGACATACTCGGGCTTGAGATAAGTTCATCCCGGACGAATATGGCTCAGAGGTATGTTTAGCAGGATACGAGGTATGGATCAGATTAAGTAGTATCATGCTGCAAAGGATTCTTAGCTTTGGCTGGTCCTGCTTGGTACCGTCTTCATTCTACTCCAATCTCTTCATCTATGACATCCACCGGGTACGAAACGCATAGAGCTGTGATTATTAGGTTTCTATTCATGACGTTAAAAACAAGTCCACTTCAGGGTTCACTCCATCTTCGTTGGTTTCTGGGCCAATTCGAGATATTCATATCACGTGGTCTTTTTACTCTCCACCTTTCGCCGCAAGGGGAGCTTTGGTACATATACTACAATTGGGCGCCGTTCTTTTACATACGACCATAAGATCTGGAAAACTCGGGATCCCGTCCGCTCTCCCATAGATAAGTTAGATACTGCCGAACTAGTAGTTGGGTCGGTGACGACCAGCGAATCCTTGGTGTTGTATGTTTTTGTTCATTTTTATTTTTTTAATCATTGCCTTTTCAGTCCCTAAGACTTTGAGTCGAGCTGCGGTGGGTGAGATGGACCTCGTGAAATAGGTTCTCGTAGAGGTGCTTTCCCGTAATGTGGCCGAGGAAGTGAGATTTCCGGATGCCCCCACCGCCAAACCTTTCTAGTTGCTCAACTAAATTAGCTACGTCGAGGTTATGACCGATGCTCTTAGTGTGGCGCGACTGTAACGACATCCTGTGAGTAACAGCGAAACGTAAAGGAAGACTATGAGACGAAGGCCGAGACGACTACGAACAAGGACGATAGTATCATGAGAGATATAGGGGTTTATATATTTTAGCTCTTAAGATGAGCCGGTACTCGCATGGATAGGTGTGGGGTTTGTACGGTGCCCCCTGAAGATCTACACATTTCTATTAGAACAAAGGACTGTTACTACCTACATAAGTTGCCCTTCTGTTTCCGCAACGTACGGTCCATCAGTTATATCGAGTCATGCCCTCGTAATACATTCGGAGCTACCCACCATGACCTGGGGAAGTTCATCCCCCACTTCGTCATCAGATTCGTCAGCTCGTCCTTCTTTCCTGGTACGATATTGACGAATATCCGGTCTCCCCTGCTCATGCAGGGCTCCGAGTGCACAGCCCCACGTTCCTGGCCGATGCGGAAGACGGAGGCTTCGCCGGGTGCGGGCTGGACCAAGCCTAGAGGTGCTAGTTCGCCCGCTAGGCGGTTCCTAACGGCGTCCGCTGTGGCGGCGCATCCGACGCACCGGATCGAAGTGCAGGCGTGGTCAGTAGCCAAAGCGCGCCTCGTCGAGAGTGACGTCGTCCTCGCGGCTGTTTGGTGTTCCGCGGGGATGAACATGGTCGTGGGGCCGAGAAGCGTGGCGCATAGCTTCCAGTCCGTCTGCAGATCCAGCCTCCGCTTCCCCTTCTCGGCGCAGTCGCTGAAGAACATGTCATCCGTGTGCCACCTCGGCTTGTCGAACTCAGCCGTGGCTCTCGTCGCGCGGATGGTCAACCAATAGTGATCCAGGCCGTTCTTGGCGACGAAGTCATTCACGAAAGATAACAGTGGGAGAAGTAGAGGGACTATGGAACTGGATAGGGTTGCCGCAGCCCAGTCTTGGAGGCTGGGTGGGAGATCGTCTGGTTGGCAGAGAAGAGGGCCGCCGTAGCTCCAGAAGGCGTCTTTCTTGACGGATAGGCTGTGCTTAGACTCGGGAAGAGGCTCTGAGTCTGTGCTATAATTGAGGAATTCGAAACTCGTCGACGGCGCGAGTTTGTCCATGATTGAGGGAGGGGCATATGGTTGGGTTCACTCCAGGCACCCAGCTTTCCGCATGGTCGAGAAGATCTAAGCCGCTAGCCAAGTCGGTAGTCCTGATTAAGAATTGCCAAGAGATCTGGAAGATGGATTGCCTGAAACTGATTGAGACCCTAAGATGTATGGCACGAAGGGCTAGGTAAAGAATATCAGTCATTCCTCCGGCGCCGGAGATTCTCATATATATAAGTTGGAATCGAGAGACCAACAAGGAGCCTCAAAACATATTGATCTGCGGCGTTATTTACACTTCTCGCAATCCGCCGTGTGTTCGGCACGGGGATAGGTGGATGTTGCCTCCCAACCTCTGATGATGTGAGCCTTGTCTCACCGGTCAACACTGGGGTACGGGAGGCCTGGTGTTGGTGTTGTTCCGGCACGTGTCGTGTAGGCAGAAAGTAGGCAGAACCAACATGATCGTGGTCGAATCAAGCGGGGTTGGAAATGGCGGAGTCCTGAAGTCTGTGTGAACGGCACAGCAAGCCTTCGCCCCACGCCTTTCTCGCAGGACTTCAGGGGGTTGCGGATGGGCGGGTTTGAAGGCAACCACGAAACGTGCACATGTGATGCTACAGAGTACGACATTTATATACTATATGAATCATAAGGCTGTACCGACCTGTTGGTTACAACCGTGATTCATCGGTTTTGAAGTCTGATGAGCTGATGACTGTAAACCATGAAGATAGAAACGCCAAGCCAAGCCAAGCCAAGCATTCATACGCCAAAACGTTTAGATCTCATATGTTGCGAGACAGCATTTCTGCCATGGATCAGAGCATCACCTATGCGATTAGACTATTGAGCTCTGGTGTTATGACTTTTGTTATTAACGATAGTTATCTGCCATGACAATTATGGTGCTATTACACACCAGTGGTCAATGACCGTACCGACATCCCCGTCCTTTCCCTTGAAGAATGAGCTGCGTGGTCTTCGATATAATGAGTGATATCAAATCCCTAATACTCCATGAAGCTTGGTTAACTCGGTAGAAGAGCCTGTATATTGATAGGTCAGTTTTCGTGGGTGAGTTGGCGAGATCGAGGTATGTTGCATCCACTTCGCGACACCATTGCAGCATATCGTGCATCTCTCCTATTATCCTCTCTCCCCCCTCCCTCCATCCTATCAGAGTCCGGCGTAATGTCTATGTCAAGCGTGGATTTTCGTCGGTAGAGCGAGCGCGCTGAGATTCGTCTGTCCCGGATCTTGACCTCACTTCACCCTTGTCAGAGCCATGACCAACCAATGCCGATGGTGATCTGTTCTTCTGGCGTCCTCTCGCGGCCGACGAGAAGGGTAACCTAGACCAGGCTTGCCGAATCCGGGCAACGACCAGGCTCAGCGGAGAAGGTTCTTCGATCTGCCCGGAGTTCTTCTGTCTCGTTTCGACTGGGACAACCTTCCAGCGATTCATGGACCTCTCGTGATCCCTGCGCGCGCGACTCTCACGATATATTTCGAAGGAGTCGCGATGAAAGAGAGGAGGCGGCTCATACATGCGATCTCTCTTAGACCGAGTTGTATAACTGCAGCAGGGAGAGAAGAGGTTGAAGGATGAGGATGGCGATGAGGATGGTTCTGATTTCGATCTTGGCATTGTGATAGTATGGTAGAGAGGTGTACATATAGGTAGACGTCAATTGATCGTTCAGGGGTATGAATTTCACATTAGAAATGTTCTACAATACCTTCTACGAGAAGAGAATAAGTTCCCGAGACATGCTTCGCCATCGTACACTAGTCACTCAACGATGATCATTAAGATTTGTTGGGTTAAGTATGAGAGTCCGGGAGTTTGTTGGCATCAATGACATGAACTTAACTCTGTATTGTCCGAGCTCTTGGTCTTTTCAACTATCACCCTAGTACCATTGAAAGATGATTATCATTCCCTAAGCGCCTCTTAAACGGTTATCATCGATTAAAACCTTAGGCATGTCCATAAGTGGCACAGTGAGATCGTGGTATGAACTGGCGATTTCTTCATGGCTTCGACTTCGGCCTCATCGCCTTAAGCCTCCTGTGGCCATCCTTTCGACCCTACCAACTAAAGAGGTACACTGAATTAGGGCAGAGCAAGGTTTATTCTTAGACATCCATCACCTGAGGTTGAGAGTATGCGTCTTTGGGTACCTAGACGACACATGGCCGAGGCCCAAGCTACCCCCTAGAGCGGTGGGTGACAAGGGGCGCGCTTATTGATACGTTCTAAAGCGCTGGAGGTTCGCGATGCACTTCAGATGGCTAGGCCAAGAGCGACCATGTTGTATATATTCAGTAACGCACCCCGCGAGATCTAGGCCTTACCATAGCCCCCACCCAAGGCAGACTAGAAGAATAGACCAACGTTGTGCCTCTCAGATGTCTATAATCTGTCTTGGGCAGGCGTTAGACGAAGACGGAGGACCCGTGTTTCATAAAATTTCCGCTGCTGCTTGTCTAGGTAGGTGGTAGAACTTCCTTCACAAACCAGACATTCAATGTTCTACATTCTCTCAATGGAGTGTCGGATTGGATGATGACCGCTGCAGCAAGTCGCAAAGTTTTCGGCTGGCTCATTTATACCTAGACAATTAATTTATCTATCATCGTACAAGTTAGTCCTAGGTATTGATAGTAACAGCTCGCACTCGCATTCGTCAATCATGTTCCAACTACCGTTCGATCGACATTTGGCTCCTGCGTTGACGGTTATCAACTAAGAGAGCGCTCTCGGAGTTCGGGACCGAAGACGCCACCTCGTGCGGTTTCAAGGGGTCGGAAGAGCAAATCGTCAAAGATGAAATCGTATAGAATATATGCACGTAGAGCTATTAGATACCGAATGTAACCATATGTACCTAGGTAGGTAGACGGGGAAGCCTAAAAGTGACATTTTGAAGATCGTTTACATCGTAAGAGTTGAGGGGGTTCTAAGATTTGTACCGTGTCGTAACTGTATCCTAGATAGAACAAAATCTTCGACTCCAGACTATAGATAAGTTACTATACATAGACCTTCATTGTATGTATAATGTTGACGATGATATTCTCAGTATTGGTGGAGTCGACCTACATATTTCCCTTCACGTTTCCTAGTAACGCGGCTCCTGAGCTGGCCTAACAAGGTGCGACACTCCAGCGCTTGTTGCGGGGAGCCAGATGCAGTGATCTTTTTGGGGTGGGCGGGCGTAGAGTGTACGAACATCATTGATCTCACATGGAGCCCCTGCCAAGTGCGTACCGGTAGTGTACAAGGAAACACGGTGCTAGACAGGATGTTATAGCCTTATCGAGTAGACGAAGGATTCAAAACACGTGCAGGACAAGGCATCTATAGAACCTGCTTTACCAGTCTAAGTAAGATTATCGTCGGTCAATCAATCGAAGACGACAGATCTCCAAGCGCCAATTCGTTCGAGCTGAGTTCCCCTCCAAAAGCCGAGCGAGGGATTCTAGCTACGCCGCTCGCTGACGGAAGAGGCAATCCTAACAGCAAATGAGGTTGGAGGTCTAAATTCGACTTTACGTCACGGGCAGGATTGGGTAGCATTTCATGAAGAAGCTATTATGTTAGACCAGATCATTCTGGCCTTGAGTCCGATAAGAATTTATGAAAGGTATGCTTATAGGTATTCACAATAGACAATAACTGGAAATTGGTCGATAATCGAAGAGAGAAAGGTCTTTCGAAGTTGAAACATTGTTTCTCTCCACGACCAATAAACGGCGAATTTTGGTTACGGTGCATGCAATTAGAAACAACATATTGCATACTACGTCCTGTACGTCTTGCAGGCAAGATGGTGTGTTGATCACACCAAGGTGGGAAATAGGGCCCTTTGAACGTGGCAGCATGGGCCAAGCTTCTCCGTTACCTAATGTGCTACGCCTGAAGCTGGCATAGCTGGGCGGCAGCAGTTAGCCTCATTGACACTGTTAGCCTAGGAGCAGTACTGGGGGCTAGCTTCGAGGTGTTGGCGTGACTTGACGGTTAATTGGTCAAGTATTTGCACTAATAATATAGTACGATCCTTCAACGGCAGAGCGGTTAAGTAGCACGCAGCAAGATGGCAGACTGCAGCAAAATATGCGTTAGAGAACAACGCTCCCGAGGTCCTCTCGTAGGATGTTAGTGTGACACGGGGCCCGGAAGCGGAATATTCGCAAAATATGGATTTAGGTGCTCACTTGAGACACCCTGCGCACCCTGCAGGCCTTGGGAAATGGAATTGGTAGTCTAGGATAGGAGGGGAGACCCAGAAGGATTCGGCTCCCCTGCGCACAGTCGCATTAAGAATAAGTGTGTAACTATCCGAGCCCATACGGTATGCCAGCCAAGAACGACATGGGACGAGGTAGGGTTGCGATAAAGCAGGTCCTGAAGGATCCTCTCATAAAGCAGGCTGGAGTCAACCCCCCGGACGTCTACGAGGGATTGTCAAAGAAAGAGATCTCCTCGTTCCGTCCTCATCACATCGTGCGCTGGGTCGTGATAACTTGATTTCCAAGAGCTTTTCAACGAAAAACCATGCTCTGCCTTAGGATATCGTCGAGTCAACCTCTCTTGAGCTGAGAAATTCGTCACCAACTCTAACGGCGTCGGCCGTTCGAAAGGGAAAGACGCCATGGCGGATCGTTCGCCGTATAGCACGCTCGAGGTCTCTGAGCGGGATCCCGAGTCCTTCCAGAAGGAGGTGGTACAATATCCCGACCACAGCTATCCGCAAGCTGTTCCGCTCGAGCAGGCGGGATCGACGCAGTCATATTACAGTCCCGAGTCAGCGAAAGAAGTTGTGAATCCGCCGAATAGCTTCTATCCCGGAGTTGCTCCTTTGCCGGCGGCATATAAGGACCCGAATTACGCAGGTGCTGCGGCTTACCAGAATGCCGCGGCATATCACAATGGTGCAGGCTATCCAAACAGCGAAACGTATCCAAATTCGGCCTATCCGAACAGCGCATATCCGGCAAGCACGATAGGTTCCACGGCCTACGGACCTAGCCCGTTGAGTGCCACCGATGGTAGCCAATACCCTCCTCACATGAACGAGAAACCGTTGCCAATACCGACGATATGTGGGCTCGCGAGGAGGACCTTTTTCATAATATTAGGGGTTGCGATCGTCGTGATAATTGCGCTGGTAGCAGGACTGGCTGGCGGTCTGGCGAGTAAGAATCATAATGGATCAGGGGCGGCAGCGGCAGCGCCGGATTCGTCGGAGCCGTCAGGGTCAAGCGACGGCGGGAACCCTCCAACCCCGACGCCGTCGAATAATTCAACGAGCGAAAAGCTCATCCTCGACAATTCCAAGATAACGGCGTCTAATTGGACGGATCCCAACGGGGCGGTTCACAGAACCATCTTCTTCCAGGACGCGTATAATTCCATCATTGCTCGGCGCTGGGATTCTCAGGGCAAGTCGTGGACGACGAATAATTTGTCCGAGTTGATGGCCGCGACCACGACGCCTCTCAACCCGCAGCGAGGCACAGCTCTAGCGAGCGCGTCGATGGATCTCGACCCGACGTACGAGACACATGTTTGGTTCACCGACCCGGGCAACATCATAAGGTCGATGGCTTCCTTCGACGCACTCAACAGGCCGGACAGCTGGGACAATGATACCCTCAACAATGCTGTACTCGAGACGTGGCCTGGTGGTCAATTGGCCGGAATGTGGCAGCGCTGCTGGAACGCCGACTGCAATGGGACCTGGGTCGTCGCCTACCAGCGTCCTGAAGGTGCCATAAAAACCGCCAACAGTAGTACCTGGGCTTCTGCGACTGTTGCTGTCGAGAGTAAAGACGTCGCTGCCAATTCTAGCTTAGCCGTCGTCCCCAAGTTGAGAGGGGCGTTTCTCGATCGTCTAGAGCTGGTGTCTGAGCGTGTCAATTCGGACAAGACCGGGAGCATGAGGGTGACGTCTTACGATGACACGTGGAGTGGTGCGGATCAACGTGGTAAGTAAGCCAAGAGCTGACAGCTTGACTCCCTATCCTATTGTAAGGATTGATAAGCTAACCCAGTCTGCAGTGACCGAACTCCAATCTGACATACCGCTTCCGGCACCATCTCAACAGTTCGCAGCTACGAGGTGGGATAGCTGGAACCAGGCGCTATACATGGGACTCCTCCAAGGCGGGGAGATCGAGGGCAACCACTGGGACGGGAAGCAGATGACGGCCGTCTCGAGCTTCAAGTTTAACTCGGGTCCGGAGACCAACTTCACCGCCATCGCGATGTCGCCGGACGCCATGTTCTACGGCATTTCCAACGACGAGATCCTGGAATACTCGTTGGACACATCAGATCCATCCAACTTTAACTACGTGGGCAGAGTGTTCCCATGACCGACCATTCATACTCAAATGCAACAATTATGACTTTTTCATTGATAACCCTAAAAGGCTAGGTTAGGAGACCAGGTATTTGGGAGGAAGCAAGGGAGTCGGGGAAGGACTTTATTTTTATTGTATAAGACGACATTATGCCCAATTCAAGTTGAGGTGATTTTTTGGAACGAATCCAAGCAGAGGGCCATCATTGCTTTGCTTATTTTACCCTTACTGTAATTCTACAGTATGAGCTTAGGAGGTAGTTACTTGTACGAATGTACGCCACATGGAATGGTTTTAGATACCTTAACAATAGAGAATCGTAACCAATGGCTTAGCCTTTGGTGTTCATTCTGTATTTGATAGGTACCTACATTACTGCAAAGAGACTCGCATATTCATCATGGATAATGAGATGACCAGATGAGCGCTAATAGCTGATTCTGGTTTGACTTCATGTCCTGAATTGACCAACTACCTATATTACACATGATCAATTAACCCGATGGCAGCCTTATACGTACGTCTATTACTGTAGCGTCGGTCTAAGATACATGTTTAGTTCGTAATCGTGACGCGGTTTATTTGTCGACGACGTCATAATACCAAAGAGGCGCCTCACAGGACCAACAAGTCCTCCTATTCAGCTCTATGATGCTTCGTTGAAATGAACCTATCTATGCCAAGCTAGGAACTCAAAGTGGCGGGGTAACCCTTTGGTATGCGAGATGAACCAACTTTACCGGCATGTAGCAATTGGTCTAGTTGGTATGTTATAAGACAGAGGAGAAGCTATGCTTGAAAGACCTGCTACTGTATCATCTCGAGTTATACTCAGAGCCATCAATAGAAGTCTTCTCAGAATTTCAGTGGATAAATCACATCTCCCGATAGCAGCTCTATACCTCTCACGACAGCAACTTATAAATCCTACCTTCGATCATAGACACTCGCGCAAGATGTCGTCGTTCTCGAATACGGACACAGGCGACAAGTCGTCGGGACCGTACTATAACAAGAACATCGACACCGATGCGACCCTAAAGGAGAAGGTCGAGACCCTAGCCAAGTTCGTGTCGTCGTGCAAGTTCGGCATGATGACTACGCGTGATCCATCGACTGGCAAACTTGTGTCTCGTTGCATGGCCGTCGCAGGCAAGGTGAGTAAGCCCACAACCCGTCATGATATCTACCCCTCATTCTCCTTCACCTGTCGTTCTGTACTCTTGAATGAGATAGCTGATCATGAATCCGAACTCTCAGGAGGGCGGCGATATCGACCTGACCTTCACGACGAACACGGAATCACACAAGACGGACGAGTTAAAGGCGGACAAGCACACCAACATCTCCTTCTGCGACAGCTCGGGCCAGTGGGCGTCGTTTGCCGGGGAGGTAAACATCCTCACGGATCGAGAGGCTGTCAAGAAGTACTACAGCCCGACGCTCAAGGCGTGGCTCGGCGACCTCGGCGACGGCACCCATGACGGGGGCCCCAATGATCCGAGAATCGGGGTCCTCAAGGTCAGGACTACCTCTGTCACGTACGCGGTCACGGACAAGACGGTCGTCGGCAGGGTTGCCGAGGTAGCCAAGGGCACGATCACGGGCGAGGCCGCTGGCGTCAATAAGCTGAGGGAGATTAGCGAGAAGGAGGTTCAGCAGTGGAGAGCAACGGCTTCGAAGGAGGCATAGACAGGCGCCGGATACGGTAATTGTCTCGTTCTGTTGTAACATCAGGCGCGTCAAGAGCCGACATGACATGCGATAATAGATTGCCTTGGTGTCTCCATGGCGCGATATATGTCGGCTCTAGAGTGGCGGTCTGTGATCATGGTCGCTTAATATTGAGCTGGGCGCTTCTGTATACTATGTAGTAGTAGGGACACGTCGGTAGAAAGATTGTCACTCTCCAATAGCAGGTAATAAAAGTAATAAAAGCGCGCTTATTTAGATTAGGTCGTCGACTATCAGCCGGCTTTGCCCATACATTCCCATCCCTTTCTGCCGGACTGTTATACTAAAAGGAGAAAGTGTGTTCGGAGCTTGCGGAGCGTCGGAGGTAGGATATTTAAATTTGGCGATTTGGAAGAATTAAGTCAGCCATGGCTAGTGGCCAGTCAGCGCTTGTTTGAGTAGCCCGTTTCGGGGAGGCCATGCCCTGTAGGGTCAAGTGCGGGTCAAGTGCGGCACCCGAAACGCGGGTAGTACTACCACTTATAGTGCTGATGTAAAGTGTTTGTAAGGCTTGGTGGCGGGGGTGCTACGTACCGGCCGTCGGGAATTTTGTAAGAATTTCTACTGCTGACCAACGATAGCCCCTCCTGTCCCTCCCTTTTCTTCCCCCTTATCAAACCATCTGTATATCTCCTAGATCAAAATGGGGCGAAGCTTCGTGATATTTCTATCTGAACCTACATAATGCATCCACCCTCGTCCCTGATTCGCGACCTACCTGATCCGGTCTTACTATTCGACCCAGTATAAGATATCTCCAAGACCCTTCCGCCCCCCATGAGAGCCTTGTCGCTTTCCGTATCTGTCCTTGTAGCAATACTATCCATTGTCGTCTTTCGGGAACAAGTATCCGAGCTTGCGACGACAGCTTTCAATACCTTTTTCGAAAACTTCAACAAGTTCTATAACGACAAAGATATAAGTGGGAATAGTAATATCGTGACCGATAGCACCAAGGAGACTACGCCAACGACGACTGCCGAATCCCAATCCGAGTCTCCCTTTTATAACCCCTCCGAGAAATTTGTCGCGACCGAGATGTCTGTCCCGCGCGCGATCCGCAAGGTCTTTCTAGCCGTTGAGCAGGCCGAGGGAGCTGGGGCTCGAGTGCGCCGCTCCATCGGCACGCCGCAATTGCGCAACTTCAGTCCTTTTCTTATGCTTGACGTATGTGAGAACTCGTTTCTCTTATACCACATACAATTTTCGGGTCCGGCCGGACGCCGCCTGGGATGTGGCTTTAGAATATGAGGCATTGAGTTACTAACAGACGTAGCACTTCTCGATTAAACCTGGCGCTGGATTCCCTGATCACCCTCACAGAGGCCAAGAAACGATTACGTGCGATTTACCCCTTTCTTTCTGATTTGCGTATGAGTACTGACGTCGAGTAGGTATTTGTTGACGGGTGGCGTTGACCATGAAGGTATGTGTAACAACACGTCGTACCCTAACTCTCCCCTCGTCTCCCGATTTCGATTTCGATTTTCACTAGACGCCGCCAGGGGAATGCGATCCTAGAATACGAAGAATAGAGTAACTAACGGCGCATCAGACTTCGCGGGAAACGCTGGCACCATCGAGGCGGGGGACCTGCAGTTCATGACAGCAGGCCGGGGTATCATGCATGCCGAGATGCCGCGCCAGAACCCGGACGGCAGCGCCAACGTCGGCCTGCAATTGTGGGTCGACCTGCCTGCACACCTGAAGGCCTGCGAGCCGAGGTACCGCGACCTCCGGGCCAAGGAGATCCCCACTGCCGACCTCGACGACGGCAAGATCAACATCAAGGTCATCTCCGGCCAGGCCGGCGGCGTCGATAGCGTCAAGGACCTGGCCTACACGCCCGTGTGGATCCTCGACGTGACCATGAAGCCGGGCAGCAAGCTGGCGCAGCCGCTACCCGAGGGTTGGAACGCCTTCTCGTACCAGCTAGAGGGGTCGGCCGTGTTCGGCTCGGGCGATAGCAAGCGGACGGTCGCGCAGTACCACAACTGCGTGTTCGAGCCAGAGGGCGACGTGGTGATGGTCGAGGTCCCCGAGACTGCCAAGGAGGATGCGCGGTTCGTTCTCGTCGCGGGCCAGATCCTGGACCAGAAGGTGGTGCAGTACGGCCCCTTCGTCCTCAATACCCCCGAGGAGGTCCGGCAGGCGTTGATGGACTACCAATTCCACATGAACGGGTTCGAGAGGGCCGAGGGCTGGCAGAGCGAGATCGGCAAGTCGATGGTCAGTTGAGCGGTTGAGCCTCCGTTTGTTCTCGACGGCCTGGTTACCACATCCGATTCTCTCCCCCGGTTTGGTGGCGCAACATTCATGTACATAGCTGTTTTTCTTCCCTCCCTGCATTTTGGTCTACTCTTCGGGATACCTTATAGCACGGTTTCTGGCGCATAGGGATGAGTGGGGATATATAAACAAACGACGAAGAAATTGAGTAGTGATGTTTTTGGCCCATTCTCCTTCTTTTTTTTCTCACTTCCGATCCGGACGCCGGATGGCTTAGAAATTTCCCTTCGGCCGCTTGACGGGATACGTGTCGGGAATACCCATGGCCCATTGGAGCCGGGACAGTTCCTAGAAATCGTGTTAGTAAGTTAGTACTCGGGGTTTTCGAGAGGGGTTGCTGCACGTCTATCGGAGGCCGTATGCCGCTCCACCACGATACCCTGCGGGGATGCAGGCCCGTTACTTGTTGCAATCGCGGATTGCTCAGGATGGCCGCGGCTTCCAACGGTCGGCCCGGGTAGCTGGGGTGGCCGGGATGCCGTCCTTTCCGAGACACGGCTTCATGGCCGCTTTTCCCGGTCTGCTTCCCCGGTTTTGCGGCTGTCGCTGTCGCTGCCGCCGTCTTGCGGGGCTGTGCCTGCACGCCGTTTCTGTGGTTGGCGGAACTATAGGAGAGCCTTGGAGGCTGAGCTTTTGAAGCCGGCGCCGGCGCCGGCGCCGCCCTGCGTTCCCCCTGTTCAGTTGGCATATTTGATATATTACCCGGTCTGTGACTACCTGGTGCACCGGCAAGGTAGGCCATTTATACGTATTTCGACAGAACAAAGAAGCGCACTGCGAAACACTCTACTCATCCTACCCAGGGGAGATGGCATAGCCTCATCTTTTTATAACTGACATTCCGGTCAGAATGAGGCTCCCGAGGCACTCGAAACCATGTCGTCATCCCTCAGCATCCGCTGAGCGCCCCGTCTTACCGAACGAGATGGGGGCAGCAGCACGGGGTCTGCGATGGTTGCAGATACGTCCAGTTTAGGTCTAGGAGGCGTATGCAAACCTGCAGCCTCACGTTCCCCCCCGTCCACTCGGTGTGGCCTCGTAATCTCGCGCCTACATAGACTTGCCCGCCCGGGTTCGACGGCTGCTCATTGGTCGCGGAACTCGATCTAGGCTGCCGACTCTTGTCATACGGGCATGAGGCCGGTCTCACGCCGCTAGCGTACTATATTCCTGTGTGAGATTGGGGGTAGTAGTAGGGCTGCGGCGCGGCGCGAAGCGGAAGAGAAGGAAACAAATAAATATGAGTCATCACATCATTACCATCATCACGCTTTTGCTTGGCTATAATCGGCACGTTGCCCCGTTTCTTTGTTCGTGATTGGTCCCATCCCGCGCTGAGACAGGTCTCGGCATGCTGTCATCGTCGCATATGCCGTAGAACAAAGAGTTTACGGCACTTTGCTCCGCTTCTTTCGTGCTAGAGGAGTGGAAGGCACGGCGTGTTTTCGCTGGCTATGGGTTGCCGAGAGGCGGGCAGCAGGCTTGCTCATAGGTGCATAGTCTTCTGCCTTTCTAATGGTGAATTGGTGTTGGTAGTTGGTAGGGGGGATTGATTATTTCGTGTCAACTGCTATGAGTCACTTGTCCTGTCTACCCAAGGTAATTTACGGCATTATGCTTGTACCCGTATGACGTGACTTAAAATAGATGTTTGGGTAGCATATCAAATATCAATTAAAATCGTACTCATGCCTTAGCTCGATACGGGGAATAGTTACATGTTGCATCTTGCCAGTTGACGAGAGGTAAGAAATGTGAGAGCCACATCTAGGTGTCAGGAGCCTGTCCCTAGAGACGAACGCCGCAGCCTACCTTAATTTATGTGTGAATTAGGAGGTAGATAAACATTAACGGGTGTTGGCGCGGTACTGTACATATGCCGTATCACCTACAGTTAGGACCTTCCAAGGCTCTACTGTCATCCTTCCCATAATGCCCCCGTGTTGAACATCAATGTCTAGACTAGAGCTGAAACCGCATATTAAAAGCACACGGCTCACCGAGAAGTGAAATGCAATAGACTTAAGCTGACTGTACTCTGTTCGGAATTGTCTATGTCCTCCACCCCTAGCATGATGGTGTATGGTTTTCGTGACACTTGTTCGAGATAATACATTACGGCCTCGCCAAAACTATAGGAGGTAGTTTTCTCTTCTAAGGGTGTATTATTAGTGATAATTAATTGAGAGTATAACTAGCATTGATGGCGTGTGGACCGCATAGATACAAGCTTACTATAGTCGGGGCAGATTCAAAGCGTCCGCATGCACCACGGGTCCTAGCCCTTGTAGTAGGTTGGACATGTCTTAGTAGCTGTACAGGTGATTAGCTGTTTTACTGCCACTGGGCGGTAGAAAAGCACGAAGACCCGATGATCGCCTAAAGGGGTTGGTAGAGCTAACTATTATCCAATAGGGGGAGCCAGTCAAGCGAATGCTAAGCCTGGTGAGAAGCCCATTTTAGGGGGGCATCTCAAGGCTATTGATAGTCGTGATAGTTCAGGAACTTGAAATTGGCATTAGTGTGGCCACCTACACTTTCGTCGCGATCTGAAATAGATTCAGACGCATATTTTCTCAGTCTATGAATTCTGGGTATACCTCGACCAGCTTCGATCTACACATTCTCAAGGGACATTTATTCAGCATATCGCCTCTCCAACAAGTTAGCTTGAAATAAATATACGAGCTCCTCGATTGTATGTTGTTCGGGTGAATGGGAACTCATTACCCTGAGAGCTATCTTGGGTGGACAACTAGACTCCTTGAGGATGTTTATACACACATAGATCGTCTAGAAGCCAAATACATGTCTCCTGGATTATCTTGAAAGAGACTTCATCTAATAACCGCTATTATATTACATCTGGACCTTCCTGTCGCTTGTGGACTTGCAGTAAAGGGGTAATAACAAGCATTAGAGCCTGTGGTATATTAAGAATAGCATCGTAATCGGATGGAGTATTTATATGAGAGCTCTCTGTTTATATTAGGACTGTCCGTGATCTTCGCTCAAGAGTCCCTCCTCTAATCTTAGTAAGGGGTACGATATGCCTACGCACTCTTCGAGAACACACAATATGAGGAATGGTGCTAATTGGTTCCTGTGTTGAAAGCCGGCCATGGTCTCTCCAACATATTTATTCACTCGTACAACGCAAAGAGTAAGCTTTTAGGTGTTTACGAGTACGAGTGAAATATTTTATCCAAATTGCTCCTTTATGGACTGTCAGCCCTCTCCTGTCCACCCTACGAATTCTAGCCAGGAGACGGCTAAGGTGACTTAACGGTACCTAGGTATCTTCCTCGACATAATACCTATGCAGAGAAAATCTAATGCAGGTACTCATGTCTCCTACTAACGAACAGTAGATCCTGCATTCGCTGTGCCACTGACACAGGCCTAAGTGTAGTGCCTATTGATCAAATCTGGTTCTGGAGAAAATTGCTCAGAAGCAATCGTGCCAAGAGGCTTCCTACAACTTGTCTTTGGATATTCCTCGCTTGCATTATTCTAGAACGGGGTACATCATCTATCATTAATATTATCTACTGCTAACTACTATACTCTTATTCACTCGTCATCCTATCCCCGGCACGGCAAATTCTAATGACTTTAAACAAGAGCCGGCTTAAGGAGCTATGATCTTCTAGCCAGGTCACTAGGCATATACGAAACGCATTCTTCGTTCTCACCCCATCCAATTTAATTAAGCTTCTAATTTACCTTCTCGAGTGTCGGATACAGGACCACGATCATCGTCATCTACCCTAACGAACCCGTCTGCTCAGGAGGCTCGATAACAGGGGTGAGCAACTGATTAATAATAGACGTTGTTATCTCTGGTTGAACATTTTGGCATGGATGGCCACGTGGGCAACAAGGACCAAGACATGGTCAATATACGAGTCTGCATATCTTATATTAGACGACAGTCATATCAGGCAATCTACGAAGAAAGGTCTCCGTCGATAGGGTTTCGGCGAAGAATGTAACATGCCGGTTGAATCAGACTATATCAAATCGAATTGCATTTGATTGACTATTGGTGACGTTGCCGACGCCGGCAATGTGACTGACATGAAGGAGACACGGAGCGTAAGAGTTATCTATCATGGACAATTTTCCGTATGGGTGGTTCTCCGGGGTATTGAAGAGGTAAAGTAACTTGGATTATAAATTGCCTACAGCCAAGATAACCATTCGACTGCATGGACTAGTTCAAGAGGGGGAATAGAACAACGGCCTCGTAAATGCACCATACTGATATTAGATGGCTGTGCCTAGGCACACTCCTTATATTTGCTCATATGAACCAAGAGATCTACTAAGCACTACTCGCTCCAAGTGATATTTACATCATCTTTCAACTTCACACGTCGTAAGGCGTTTTCGAGTCCGGATCTGCTCAAGCAATTGTGGCAGTATCGTGGCAGGACGCTCTATTTCGTATACTCGCCTTACGTATAATTCACTTGGCATTCCTGCAGGAAGGGTGACTCTAAGCAGATACGTCAGAGCCAACTAATATACACGAAGGTTCCATTCTCGTTCCCTGCAGATAGGTAATAAATTAATGTTTCGAGAGTAGGGGGAAACACGTGGGATACTAAATTTGGCTCGAGTTAATCTGGGAGTTGAGTAAAGCCCCCAAGAATTGGCGAATGGCTGAGTTGAATCCATATTAAAGTCGCAGGCGGATAGGCAAAACTAATGAATATAGCCCCAGTCAAGCCTCCGAATCATTATCCCATCTCTCGGATCGCCGAGCTTAACTTATTGCCATCTCACTTAGAGGGCTGTGCGGGACTTTATTCCACGTGGAAGCCATGTGCTCATGGACCCGGCTGAAAGGAAGCTTATTTCGATCCATCCCAGGCTCGGAGTTGATCTTCCGCTAGATAGGAACTCCAATTGGCGCTCCTATAGCTCGAGGATAATTCAGACGTCTATATTGATATTTTGCCCACACGCATACGGTGACTTCATTTAACCGTTCTTGGCAGGAACCCCAGAATACAACGATGTAGGACCTCCACATTGGAGTCGCGATTCCTAGGAGTGCGGAGTTCTATAAGACCCAAGCCGGGAATGACGTTCGAGTCGAGAAGAATTACTCCATCCAGATTCAAGCCTCTTAACTCTCAGCTCTTCCCTTATCCAACGGTCGTCAATATGCTTTGCACCAAACTTCTCTCTCTTGCCGCGCTTCTGGGCGCATCCGTCGCCCAGAATGCCACGCTCCGCTACATGCCCTTCGGCGACTCCATCACGGAGATCATCTGCTGGCGCGCGAAGCTCTGGGAGAAGCTGAAGCCTACCGAGTGGGGTACCGTGGACTGGGTCGGCTCCGGCAAGGTAGAGAACAACTGTGGGGACACCACGTACGACCGCGACAACGAGGGCCACTCGGGTTTCTTGGCTATAGACATCGCCAACAGACAACAGCTCGTCGGATGGCTCCAGACGAACCCGGCGGACGTCATCACGATGCACCTCGGTACCAACGACATCGTTCAGCAGAACAAGCCAGTCAATGATATCATTACCGCCTTCACGACCCTAGTCGGTGTGATGAGGACGAGCAACCCCAGTATGAAGATTGTCGTAAGTCCTCTCAACATCGGATCCTTTAGCTTCTTCGATTTACCTGTAATGACTAACGTTTTCTCACGCTAGGTTGCTCAAATCATCCCCATGGGCTTCGGCAACTACAACACGCAGATCCAGAACCTGAACAAGGCCATCATCCCGTGGGCGCAGGGCCTCAACACCACCGAGTCGCCCATCTGGGTCGTGGACCAGTACACGGGCTTCAGCAGCAGCGACCTGCGCGACGGCATCCACCCCAACGACGCGGGCGACACCAAGATGATGAACGTCTGGTACCCTGCCGTCGTCAACGCCTTCCAGGTGGCTCTGGCAGACAAGCAGGCTGCTGCTGCTGTCAAGGTGGAGGTCCCGTTCACTGCATAGGATAGTGATCTTGGGGCTTGACTAGCAATGGTAACTAGGATTGAAGCTATCTTGCGTCATATTGGCTAGATCGCACAATCTTTGTCGTAGCGATTTCACTTCGATTGTATATATTCGTCGCCATATTATAGGAAATGGAACTGAAAATAGTTGGTTATCGCTCATGTGTTTAAATCCGGTCAGATATAAGCGAATTGGTACCTGGTCTCCATTAGGTCGACGCAAGTGGCGCCGTAGTAGACTCAATCAGGAATCGCTTCTTAAAATGCGATAAAGGGTTAAGTAACCGTATAATTGGCTGTTATCGTCGCTTAAATGAGTAGTTGCATCGAGTTCGCTTGTTCCGTAGTCAATCGTAAGCATGTGCGTCTAGGCATGTCTTATTGCAAGTCAAGAAATAGGGGGTGGTGGACTTTGTAGATAGGGCTTGCACTTAGTGCCACTTATAGCCGTAGCTTCGCATATTATTTCCAAGTAATTTGAACTGCATAAAGTTAAAACTGGTGAAGATACGTAGGTACCCAGGTATTCGAACAATGATTGGCGGTGCCGAGCGCCTGGTTGTAGAATGACGCCAAGATTCACTAAAATCCGTACCCCTGCTCGGTCGACGCCGTTGGTTCGAGCTAGCTAAAGTAACTGATAGCCTAACTAAAAAAGCATGTAGCGGGGATGTAGGCTTTCTCGTATGACCCGGACCTTGAATTTTCAAACGTCTCTGAGACCCCTGAATCCTAACGAGGACTTAATCCTAATACCTAAGCTGAAAAAAAGAAATCGTAAGACTCGTAATGCACTATTTCCAACGCGCCCCGTCCGAAGACTACGCAAACAGCAATTACACCATCCGAGAGTAGATGGGTTTTGGGCCAAAATGCTTTTGCAGTCGCGTTTGTCCGCGCTTTATCTGCGCTGGAAGCAGTTGCCAAATCTTCACAAAGTCATAGTCGTGTCTATGAGTTCGCTGTTCTTGCTAGGTAAGCCCATCATCTCGAGAAACGAGAGACACGTGTCGCGAACGAGCTGGGATTGACGAGGGGGGAAATAGTTGTATTTCTTCAACCTGATCCAACAGTGGCTCGCGATGGATGGAATCGTCTTACGCATCCCGGAGACGGCCCTCTGGCTGGCGGAATTCCCCTCCGCGTCATGTTCATCGGCGCTTCGATGACACTCGGCGAACACTCGACCGGTGAGGTGGGCTATCGGAAACAAATCCGAGACTGGATGGTCGCTCGAGGGAATCCTGTCAATTATGTCGGTCAAGTATGCTCTCTCCCCCAATAGTCACGAAATCTCTGGTTCTCGATCCGGCTAACTCGCTCGCGTGCCTCCAGAACCGCTACGGCGATTTCAAAGATAACGACGTCCAAGCATTCGGCGCTCAGCCCATCAAGCCAACTCTCGACCGTCTAAAGGAAGTCGTACCGCAGGTCCAGCCGAATCTGATCCTAATCAAGTATGCTACATGGGGAGTTCTTTTTTCCCCTTTCTAGCTTGTCTCAGGAGTTGATACTTCCTAATCGAGCTGTTTAAGGAGTTATTCCTCCCGAGACATACCTAAACTCCCTAGACCTCTTACTTAAGTAATTGCTGACGTCCCCTTTGTGCTGGCTCATCAGATTGCTTCCAAATGGACCACTGGGGGCCTGCGTACGTCCTGCAGAGCATGCGTGACCTAGTCGATTTCCTATTCGAGGCCTCGCCACGAGCTACCATAATCATGTCGACCATTATAACGAGCCCGTGGGACGGTACGGAGCGTTGCGTCAAGAGCTCCAACGCGCAGATCCGCCAGGTTGCCATCGACGTCATCCGCGAAGGCAAGCCCGTAGTCATGGCAGAGATGCACTACGACCAGGGCCTACCGAACTGCGTTCTGCGCGAGGATATCGGCAAGGACGGCATGCACCCCACCGACAAGGGGTACTTCAAGATGGGTGACATCTTCATAGAGAAGATCGTCGAAGTCGAGAAGAACGGCTGGCTGCAGGCTCCCGTGGAGAATGGCGTCCCCGCCGACGGCGAAGCTGCTAGGGATGCCGAAGACGCGATTAAGGCGCAGGAGGAAAAAGTGAAGGAGAAGGAGAAGGAAAAGGCGAAAGAAGGCACGGAAGCTAAACCTCCTGGGAAAAGAAGTCACGAAGGGGGGAAGGTGTCAAATAGGCGGCACCGGACTATTTAGCCAACGAGTCTTGGATGGATATAATTTTAGCATGTAATTATGGCTCTTGTTTTTTTATATGTGAATGGAAGATTACCAGGTAGGTACCTACCACCAGCGGTAGTTATGGTATATATGAATAGACAACTCTAATGCTTACTATCCTGCCCTATACTACCTACTTTCTCAAAACAGCTTCAAACTGCGATACCATTTGCAACTCCGAAACATCCGGGGTTTGCCCTGTATTTTCTCGAGAAATTTGCCTAGCCTCTATTTACTTGACGCAACTCGACACCACAAGGAAAACTAATGCAAAATTTCGGCCTGAGTAAAAGGGGAAATCCTGGATTTTGAGAGTCAAGAATCAAGCACACCCAACGTAGGTAAAGTTGAGGATTTACTTGACGTTTGATTGGTCCATGGCTGCTTAGGTAGATGATTCACTCAAGATGACTCAGCACGTGCCTTTACCTATCACCGACCAAGTCACCACATTCGAAGACAAAAATAAATCAAAAAAATTGAGGATCCCAGGTGTACCTGGAAGCCATAGGAATTGAGCCCATGGCGAGGCTCGAACTCGCAGCCTTGAGATTAAGAGTCTCACGCTCTACCGATTGAGCCACACGGGCCGTCTTCTGGTTGTTGTAGAGTGTGGGTGTTATTGTTTGTTATTGACCTACAGAGTGCGCGCTATATGGTGTAGGCTGGTTCTTGAAGATGAGGCACAGATTATGTGTAGGTTGGTTCTTCGTTGTGAGTCACCTAGGGCCCGCACCCTATTCCTTAGGCTCAGGGACTAGCAAACTTCCAATGCCCTCGGCGGCATTACGTGAACTTTTTCTCCTCTAAGATGCGCCACAGTACTGACACCCTGATTTAGGATGCCACGCCACTGGTAGTAACGACTTCATAGTCCTCTATGCGCTGGCGCGAGTAACGATGTAGGTCAGAATCCCAACTCCCGCTCGTACAACTTCGCTCCGCGCCCGATGGGCTGGACCAAGGTGTAGCTGGCCGAGCTGTCGAACTCTTGGACGCCGTTGACCAAGTACAGGGGTGTGAGGTGTTCGTCGTCGCTGAAGTAGAGCCTAGGCCTCTCGCGCCGGTAGTAATCCGTCTGTCCGCCATCGGTGAAGTGCACCGTCGTGTTGTACACCGCCTGCAGCTTGAACGTCCACTTGCCCGTCAGGCTACGCGAGAACAGGTGCCCGCCCACCCGCGGGTACTTCTCGTGCCTCTCCGCGATGTCGATCATCCAGTGGCAGAGGATGTGCCAGTTCCCTCGCTTGTCGCGCCACAGGAACGGGTCCTCTGTCCAGTGGTCGCTGTAGTCCGACGTGTTCCACGGCATCGACTTGATTAGGTCGTAAGGACCGTCGAAACCGTCTGCGCGGTAGATAAAGTTATCCTCGACGCCGAGCACAATTTCAGACGTCGGGTTAGCGTGCGTCCACAGCGGCCATGGAGTTGGGTTGGTTCCGTTGATGAGGCGCTGCGACGGCGTCCACGGTCCTCGGACGTCGGGGGCGCTAGAGACGGAGACGTTGTTCGCCCACTTATACGACTTGCACGTATCGGGGGTTTCTGTCTCTATCCCGATCGTGTACATGAGATATTTATTGTCCGCAGGACTCCACACGACCTTGACGTTGTGGCGAAACGTCCCTAGGAGTTCCTGCGCGTAGTGATAAGGACCAGCCGGCCCCGTCCGCGACTCCGCTCGGACGACGGTGCTGAACGGCCTCCAGCCCGACAACCCACAGCCCCGGGGAAACTGGTCGATGATCAGATGAAAAAGCTTTTTGTCGTGGCGGTCTTGGATGATATTTCCTCCCCACGACGAGTTGCCCTTCGCGCTGTAGAAGTCGGGCAAGGTAAAGTTCGTGTAGTTGTACCCGGTCCACCGCGTCGCGGGCTGTAGGTCGAGCTGGCCGCAGTCATCCGACTTCCATCCCGGATCACACTTGCACTTCCCGAATAAACGGTAGCAGACACCGTTGAGACTGCAGTCCTCGTCGGTCACGCACCCTTTCGCGAGGACGCTGATGGCCAGGAAGAGGACTAGGAAAGCTCTTACGAACGTCGGAATGTACATCGTTGATTTGACGTGTGCCGACTGCTCAATGCAACCAGACTTTAGCCTAGGCTCCCCCATAACGTGCAGATGCTCCCCAATTTATCAATCATCGTCGTTAGCTGCCCCGGATTTTGTTTGTTAGTGCGATGCTTGGCTGTGGGGAAATATGGGCGTTCGAGGGGATAGTGAGCTTGCAATAGTATCTTCTAACCGTTTTGATTGCTTATACAAGTTGGCTTCGGATACTACTTCCCCGATGCGCTCGCTCTGTATGCTGGTCTTGGAGTTCGCCATCGCAGTTCTCCACAGGTGAGATACCCATGTAGGATCTACGAGGTACTCTTTAAAGTTGCCACTTGGTACTGGATCTGATTGGCGATGTTACTATTCGGTAAACTATACCGATCTATCGGACATCTCTAATGTCAAGGAAGGATTCCTAGATCAGAGTAGTGGTAGAGGTTATTCGTGGAATTTCTTCTCTTTGCGGGGAAGGCTAATGTAGCGTGATAGGCGGGGTCAGTTTGAGAATCTGAAGTTCAAGATCCAAATGATGCATAATGATCAGTGTCAAGCGGTTTAGGAGACGAAGCTACCTCCTAAGCTACCTAGATAATTTTCCTTTTTCCTTTTAGAAAATGCATAACCTAACTTGCGTTGGAATGCTCTCTCGCCTCCTAACTTCCACTCGGTGTCAACTTTCGCTACGTTGCGTCTGTCTTAGAGAAGCCTTGAATAATATCAATCACCGTTTAATTTAACTAAGGTTATGAGAATGACTGGCCATTTTTTTAATGTACACCGGAGCAAATACCATCCGCTCTAAACATTGAAAACAAATAAGCGGAATTATTTATTTTAGGCAACTAGGGAGCTGAAATAGAGTCCAGCCATTTGAGGTAGCCAGCGAAAAAGTACAGTCTGTACCGTGAACAAAATATAGATCTCGTGGCATCGAGCGCCATCAACATAGAGCATCCATATGATGCATGAGCAAATGATATCTTCCAGTAAAGTCCACATCATGTCTGGCGAGCTCGAACCTCGATGCTTGAGCTTTGAAGCCATTACAACTACTATCGAGTGTACGACAACAAAGTAATCGAATAGAACGGCAGTGAAGACTTGGTTAAGCAGAAATACGTTGTGACAAGATCGAAATCGGTCAGCTGTATTTAGTAGTGTCACCAGATATTAGAGTGTGATATAATACCTATAATTTACTACGTATCACCACCTATTCTCCTATAAGAAAATTTATGATTTCCAGGAGCCCTTTATCGAGCGCTAAGGCCCATTCAGTCCTTGCCCTCTCGTCGTTCGGTGACTTGGGAAATTATTTTCATAAACTACCTAGGTACACATATCTGATGTCTAATCCTAGAGAAGGCCGGGACGTAGATTACATATTTGTAACTATTTACATTTAAATTCTCCGCAAGAATAAAAAGGCCGTAATGTATAATTGTAGCAGTACCTTTTAAGGATGTCCATGTATTTTGAAGATGTTACAATGGTTTGACCTAGGTACTTACCTAAGACATATGGCATTAAGTCTTAGTGAAGCGATTTTACGACTACATTCCTGGGTACCTATACTGTATATCATATATTGTATCTAGCATCTATGTAATACTTAGAAGATGGAACATGTCATTATATATTCGTAAGACTTTGTGACTTATTCCATTAGAGTCTTACGGTGTACGAAGAATGGGGCCTATCTCTTAGGCTAATGTTTGTTCTCGATTCGAGGATATCCCTGTAGCGTCATGAAATTTCGTATCCAAGTGAGAAGCCGGTGCTGACTGCCTCCTACCGGTATGCAAGCTTCACGCAAGGCTACATTTCTCTCTTGAGAGCTCAAGACTATCCTAGGTAGTCGATATTCTTGGCGGCACGAGCTCGGCGATAGTATAAATCACTGGTGCACGTTTCCCGCAATGTCAGACAGATAGTAGACAACATGAAGAGAATACATATCTTTATTCCTATAGTAAGTACCTAGGTACATATAAACCTACCTCAAATTGAAATGGAGACCTGCATTGTTTGTATGGTAGGTATCCATACATGTATCAGGTAATTTTGAGTTTATGGAGTGGCCAATGCGTTGAGCGGTGTGAGGAAACTGACATCGTCTCGTTGCTTTATCCTGAAAAACCTACCTACATAGGAAGGAGGTAGGTAGCCAGAAAACCTGAAGAAAGGAAAGATAAATTAAATGATGATTCATACCCTAACGGTTAACCCAACCATAGACCTTGATTATCACGCTTAAGAGTCTCTATTGAGCACGAATCTCAGGACCAGTATTCGCTCACAGTAGGTAGAGACAGAAACTCGATTATAACCGATCATGGTTTCTCAACCAGGTAGTCCATCTGGTTCTAGGGGTGTCTTCGGCGGGTTCAACTCCACGTCGCAACCTGGAACTGCACCAAACCTGTCGAATCCATCTCAAGGCGGCGGTTCATCCTCAGCTTCTACTACTCAAGCTAATTATCCTTCGACGAGTGCAAATGTGTTCGGAAGCTTCAATCCCCAAGCCAGTCAGTCGTCGACAAGTTTCTTTGGGAATCTGCCTCAGATCACTCAACCCTCGACAAGTTTATTTGGGAGTTCCACTGCCCATGCGGCCAACCCTACGCCAGCTCCACCGCCGAATCCACCACGAACCCGCCTGTTTGGGACTTTCACTGTGCCGGTGATACAAAGGCCAGCTACTCAATCAAGCCCGCCGCTGGCAACCAACTCTGAAACTTCTAACTCTTCGGGCAAGTATACACCAACTTCGCAGCCCCCGTCAAGTCCCGAGCCAAAGTCAAACGGCCCGCATTCTAAGTCTTACATGGACCGTGATGGTGACCTATGTCTCAAGGTCGGCCCTTCGTTGGCGGAGTTTGTGGTTTGCTCTAAGACTATGGCAAGGACGTCACCTTTCTGGAAGAAAATGCTGTATGGAGAGTTTGCCGAAGGCAAGAAAGCACAACCCGAATCGGAATGGGTGGTTAAACTCCCAGATGACAATGTCGCCGCAATGGAAATCGTTCTCAACATCGTCCACGGCCACTTTGACCGAGTCTCCTGTAACGACGAACTCATATATACCACTCATTTCTACAACATCTGTGTCTTGACAGATAAGTACGACATGACTCACGTCTTGCGACCCTGGGCGAAGAGTTGGTCGCGGTCCACGCAGTCCCAGTGTGACAAACTCGGCCCATCCTTGCGATCTAAGTTCTGTCACGAACGGCTTTGGATTGCGTGGGAGCTTGGCGACCAGGTTACTTTCAACGAAATCGCTCGGACTATGATCCTAAGCTGTTCCCCTTCGTTGGGAAACTACCTACACTATGTCGGAGCTATGGAGCCTCCTGGATTATATGGTACGTCTGAACTCCTTATTTTTGCATATTCTACTTCTTGCGACTCATTGCACCAAATCAGAGAATATGGAACGAGCTCGCTTGGACAGTATCAAAGCACTACTCAAACCCGTCAACGGCATGACACAAGATTTTATCCGGGGCCGGCCGAATTTAAAGTGTGAAAACAACCTCGGAAGGAGAAATGAGTGCTTGTCTTTGATGCTCGGTAGTCTCATTCGATCTCTTAGTCGCAACGGACTTTGGCCTATACCAGAACCCTCAGCTGTTCAGTATAGTGTGTCGGAGTTCATGAAGAAGCTCCGACTCATAGAATTTTGTGACCCATACGACAATCAGAACCATCACTCCGTCTGCTCTAAATCCCATTTATCGACTCTGAGGAATGAGATCCATAAAACTATTCTTAGCTTCCCCTCATTACTCACCGAGACACATAAACGCCATCTCGAGGCCCAGGCGAAGAAGTCCGGATTTGCTTAACAAAACCGCCAAGGTGTGGATTCTATAGCAAAGCAACTCGCAGAGCAGAAACTGGGTCGATAGAATCTATATTAGTCGCTTAGCCTCCAATCTTGCTCGCCAGTATAGAGTTACTAAACCTAATGGTTACGAGGAAAAAGGAAAAAAAGGAAAAAGGAAAAAAAGGAAAAAGGAAAAAAAGGAAAAAGGGAAAAAGGGGAAAAGGGGAGCTCCTTTGTTGCTCATCGTCTCGCGACCTGGAGAGGTTGTCAATCGTACCGGCCGACATGTACTTTTCCACATGTGGGTAGTTAGCCGTAGCCTACCTAGGTAGTATGTGATTAGGTGTAACATTGTCAATGCCGACGAGTGCGTAAATTGAAACAAATCATTAACCAGCTCAACAAGCCCACTGGCCTGAGCTTGAGGCTGCTGTCTCAGAGCAGGCCATGGTAATGCGGCCACCCCATGCCCGAGCCGTTAGATACTAGGACGCCAGCACTGCATCAGAAACATGCACTTGTACAACATACGTACCTACGTAGCAGCCATGTACTCATTTATTTCAAAGCTCTGCAAAGAGCCGAACATCTAATTAAGGAGGTAGGTATACAAACGCGCGCACTTCAACACCAAACTCACTCCGAAACCCCGTCCCCAACCAACCGCCCCTATATCACACATCCATGCTCCCGGGATCCCGACCCGTAAAGATCTTATAAACTCTCTTACTGACAGCCTGGCCGACGACGCGGTCCGTAAACGCGCCGTCGCGATTGGCGCACTTGCGGCAATTCTCCAGGGCGAGGGGCCCGTCGGCCTCGAGCCCGCGCACGAGCTCGGCTACGGACGCATAGCGCGCGGCGATGCCGTAGGCGATGGGCGCGGTGACGCGGGCGACTTCCTGTAGCATGCGGACGTACGTATCGCGCGCGTCGTCGCCGGCGCGTACTTGCCCCGCCTCCATGCAGAAGCCGGCGTCGGCGGCGGCGTCGCGCGCGCGCCGGTACGGTATCGTGCTTATGTGCTGCGTGAATACCGCCACCCACTCGGCCGTCTCGACTTGCGCGTTGGTGTGGTGGATCAGCGCGCCGTGGACGACTTGCAGCGACAGGAGCGCGTCTTCGATTACGTCTTCGTCGATGTATTCTTGCTGCTGGGCGTTGTTGCGCCGGCGGGGAGGTTGGCTAGATGAGGGGTCGGCGTTGGTGTCCAGGGCAGCTCGGACGGCGGAGGCGAATCGCCGGTTGAGGATGTTTTTGTTCTTGCGCATCCAGGGCATAAGGCCCTCGATTAGGAAGATGAAGGTTTTCTCCGGGAAGCTGGTTTTCATCTTGAGAATGTGCGCTTCGAGATCCTGGCCCTCGGCGGCGAGGACGAGCTTAACGAACTCGGCTGCTTCTAGGATGACCATGACGTGTTCTTCCGGCTTGATGTGCATCGGGACGGGCTCCCAGTGGCCTAGCTCTTCGTCGTATTTAGAGGTAACTTTACGTCGCCATTTGACCGCGTTGTCGACGCGGCTCTGGTAGTATTCGAATTGTACGCTCATGTTGTCGAGTAGCTTCTCGATCTGGGCCTTGATGCCGACGCTTAGGGTGGTCGGAAGGTCGACGATCATCTCGGGCACGGCGACCTTCCTGTCCGTCTTCAGCTTGTTGACTTCAGCAAGCGCTTTCTCCTTCTGCTTCTCGGTTGCCCGCTGTTCCTTTGCCCGCTCTTTCTCAACCCGTTTGCGCTCCTTCTCGGCCTCGCGAGCTTCGGCCTTCTTTCTTTTCTCCTCTTCCTTTTGTTCGTCGGTTCTCTTCGGTTCCGTTGATTTCCTAGGCGCGGAACTCTTGGGCGCCGGGGCCGCTGTCCTGGCTTTCTTTCGAGGTGGAGAAGGCGAAAGGCTCCAAGAATATCTCCTAGACTTGAGCTTTGAGAAATCGATGTCACCTAGGTCTGGTAGGTCATCAGACTCCGAGTCAGAGTCGCCGAAACGGTTATTGCGCGACTTTGTCTCCGGCATCGAACTCGATATCGGATCCCAGGCGGCTGCTTTTGGCTTCGACCCTTTAGACAAGCTGTTTCTAGGCGGGTCGTCGAAGTCATCATCTGAAAGGTCTATGAACACCGGTACCTTTGACGACTTTTTACTCTTTGGGGAGCTAAAATGATCTTCGGATTGTACTTCTCTAGCTTTGGAGTCTATGGGTGGCCTATAATCATTGCCCCCTGGTCTAGGAGAGCTTCTAAATGGATCGCTTGACAGATCTAGTACAGGCTTGGTGCTCGATGGTCGTTTCTTTGGTGGGCTGTTGAACGGATCTGACGAGTTGTGATTTGGCTTAGTGTACCCTTTGCTGGTAGCGAGGCGATTGGGAGAACTGCTGTTCTCGATTGGGTCGGCGATTGAATTCCATCGTTTCAATCTAGTTGGCGATGGAGGTTTGCGGGGGTTTGAGGCAACTACAGCAGATTGTGTCCGCTTGAAACTAGAATCTGCCCTCTTCTTAGGCGAGACGCAGACTTTCTTGGCGACATTGCCCTCGAGATCGCCGGTTGTGTCGAAATCATCGGATAGGAATAGGAAGTCATCATCTTGCCGCGTACGCCCGGTATTTAATCGCTTTACGCCAGTGTTCGATTCACGAGGTGTCTGGCCTGACTGCTGTTTGCTAGTTTTTCTTGACGATTCCTCAGTGAAATTAGGAATACCGTAAGTAAGGGCTCGTGAAGGGGCCGCTTGAGTTCGCGCCGAGACTACAGGGGAAGTGGCGCGAATTGGTGCTGGTGATGCCTCTGGGCTCGAAGACAACAAACTGATAACTTCGGCGGGCATTTTGACGCGATGTGATTTGGAGGATACTGGTAGCAATTAGATAAGTTGAAGCACATAGACCTAAGCCATGTAGTCACAGCAAATCCTCATCTAGAGCTGAGATGACAGCCACTGAGGCTGTCTTAGAGGCACCAATTGCAATCGTCACATCAATCGATAAGATGAAGTGTTGACTGGAGTTAATGGCCGAGTAAACGTGTAACGAGTTAAGAGTTGAACGCGACGGTGGCGCGTGGCACGTGATCTGTGCTTTAGTAACCCGATTGTTGTTTCGATCCTAATCCGTAAATATTCAATTAAACATTTTATCTATCCATTCTCTTCTACTTCCGTCTTAATTGACTTGATGCCGTCACGAACGTTCGATAAATTTGACTTACGATCGAATTCAAGCACATTCGAATCTTATCTTGATCTCCATATTCTGGCTTCAACTCCCGCGTTAAGTGCCGAAAGCTGCATCTGCATACGACGAAGTCATGCTTTCGAGAGGAGTTGCCCTTGCAGCGGATCTCGTCTGGGGTTAGGAATCTAGATCTTCGGCGGTGAGTCCTTAACAGCCTCACTCAGGGCAATCCCCGTCGCGAGTTACCTTGTATATATGCAATCCGCATACGGTGAACACTCTACATGATCGTTTGCAAGGCTTTTCTGATGGCATGTCGGTGTCTAAATCGACTGAGTTAAGAGGCGGTCAGTGAAGCTGCTTTTGCTTCTCAGACTGCCATTCTCGTCAGGCGTGACTGAGTACACCTGTGGGAAATGCCGGCATGTCTAACGAATCAGCAACTTGGGATGGGACCTCCGAAGAGTTGCATATCTTCAAGACAATACGTAAAGTTTATGTGCATGCAGTGGGTTGACCTGCGCTGCGAATACATAGTAGGAGAATTCACCGAGTCGTCCTCATCACTACGCACACACGCGTACATGCATACCATGTAATGCACGCTCAGGCGGTTGATCAGTGGACTTCGCAGACGGGAAGTCTTGGCATCCATCGTCACCGCAGAATCGAGAATCCGGACGCATGCGACGATGGAACTTTGAAACAAAGGCCCAATCATATCGTACGCCTGCTCTGTGTCTGGCGAAACAAATCTTCCCGTTGCGGCAGTGTCGGCGCAACTTACCAACGCTGCCCTGGTTGTCTGCGTGCGCTCAGACATCAAATGCGTCTAGCCTTGTTTTCCGGGCACGCGGATTGGGTCATCAGATCATGATCAACGACGCTTCGAATGCACGCACGGCCGGAGATTTTATGAAGGGTGCATTCCCACTGCAGCTGCAGAATCTAGGCGAGAATCCATCTTCGACCGGTCTACGGACTCTGGCAGACCATGACTACGAATGACGCCTATAACCTGCAAAGATGAGTCTGAAAACAGCTGACATTTGCCACCACTGCGGGAATTCTCAGATATTGATATTTACAGTAAGCAGGGGAGATCCTCTGGAAGTCGAAGTATCAAAATATCTTGCAAGAGGTGCATGATGGTGTAGGCCGGAGCCTATTCACTGGTGGTGAGTTGAAAGGATTCGTTGGCGGAAGGAATATCTTGTGGTTCAACAAGCGCAGCTTCCACTTCGGACAAGCCGGACGAAATCCGGGCGGATCTTGCATTTAGTCGAACCTGCATCGCCGGCGTCAACATGCAGCTCAATATATTCATCCCTCGTCTTGTCTTTGGCAACCTGCATAGGTAGGTAGGCTACCGTTGAAGTTGAAACACACTCAACCAAATACCACAACGCTACCTACCTTATCTCAATAGCTTCATTGCAGATTGCGGGGTGCAGCATGACTGAAGCAGTACCTAGGTAAGTAGTTGGCGGGTCTGGATTCTGATTCCTTTCTCTTCTCTCGCGAAGGCGTAGCATCGTATGCGATACTACCGTCGGGAAACCATGTCACGAACTACAATGGTCCGACTGCTTGGCTAAACATGGCCATGTGTATTTGGCAACTATAGCCTAAACCTGTCAGTGGATAGACCATGGCTAATTCGTCCCGTGTTCAATCAAATAAAAATCCGGAGAGCTCCTACGTACAGAGCTAGATATTTATTAAGTTTGACATGGGTTGATAGAAAATGAAGGCTACATATCGGGGTCCGAGACGATACCGAGAATGCTATAAACATGAGCTTGTGTTGGCCTTCCTACTCGTGTTTAACTAAGAGTCTTGCTGAATGGTGAAAAGAGGTTTCGGTATAGATACATAAGTAAGTTGGAGGTTCACCTCTGGAGAGGTATCCTAGTATGTGTGTGATATCGCATGGTATCGACGTCAACGTCGGCCGGTAAATATGAAGGCCTGCTTGTGTTAAACCAAACATGCACAGGCCGGTCTAGGAAGCAGTACCTAGGTATATATGAGTATCGTGCAGTAGCAGAAAGCTGACCTTGTAAGAGATTCAGTTATTTCTAGTACAACATGGAGAGGCATATCTATGTCCATCATGTTGGCGTGAAGACCGACAGCATGGCAGAGTATGCCGGCAATTGAAGCCAACTAGCTATATACGGGTTAACCGGTGCAACTTCAGACGGACCCACCTATTTAACCTCGAATACAGTTGTCTACCTAATTAACCTGGCTTGACCTTGCTATTAAAACGTCGTGGCGTGAAGGATCCAACTCGCCGTGAGGTGAGGGACGTGTTGTTGGCTCTAATACAAGCGAAGACCTCTGATTCCTCGTAAAGGCAAGACCCTCAGGGTTTCTCATTGAATCGATTACGAACCAGAATATTGCTGCCTGACATGGTGTACACGTACAGTAAGAACTTATGTATCTAGCTACGACATGTCGGGCATCTATCTAAGCAGCACCTTCACCTTTCCAGGGGATTCGGCGTCTAGAAAAGTCCCAGTCCCCGGGTTCCCCTGGCCGTCCCTAGCTGTCGGGTCGAGCTTTGACGGGACCTTTCGCGAGATCGCTGCGAGCGTTGGCTGTGCTCATTTAATGAATACGCGGACGCGACATCTTTATTTGGTATCACAAGCCGCGGGCGCCGCCCTCGAGTTGGCCGAGTCGAGGGGCTAGGACCTCCTTTTCCTCGCGGGGCGTGGAAAGGGGACGAGACAAGCGGCTGCGGCAAAGCGCTCGGAGCCTGTCGATTAAGATCAAAGGATCGCCGGCGACGATGTTCCGGACTGGAATCTGAAACATCAGTGTTGACGTCTTGAATCATGGCTCTTCTGTCTGAGCTACTGATGGTTGGTCCTTCACGTGATAGCCACGAGGGATCATGGATTTGCTCGGGAGGCATATTCTAATACGGCAACTCGTATTTGATACAGTGACAGGTGTGATATGTGCACTTAATATGCTGAGACAGATGTCGTCAGTGACAAGGGATTATCTACTATACCTTACTCCATATGTACCTAACGTACGGCATGAGATGTTGGATATTGAAAAGGACCTAGGTAGGTTGGACCGCGACCAAACGAGTAAGAAACAACGCTACTAGATTATAATATGTATATGAAGCTTTCGTTGACTGAAACCGATATACTTCGGACATTCTACCCTTTTCTATCAATATACTTATTGTAGTTGATCTAGTGTTAAGATGGTCTATTAATGTTGACCACGATGATCCATGACGGTGGGCTCATTACTCGCGATCCAGATGACGATCATCGTTGCTGTCAATGGAATGAAGATAGTGTTTCGTGGGGGTGAACAGAAACGCCATGATTTACAAGTAGATAACCTTTAAACATTCATGCTATATCTGACTGACGGTTGGCGCATTATTCGTCCAATTGTCATGATTTGGCAAAATTGAGGATGTAGCATCACACCTATGCTCTTCATTCTTTTCTTTTTCATTCATTTAAGTTGCTTCGCCTAAGAGTGATGATAGTCGTTCGGAAAACTACCCGGTGCCTTTGACGCTACTGTTAGTTCATAGAAGGCAAGCTGGAGAGTAGCTGTGGTTGGATGGAGTTGAAATTGACGGTGCGGGAGTAGTATTTGTGCCTGCAGCTGATTTCCCCCTTTGGCATAGGTATTTCCTCCCTTTTTCGCTAGCCCCTAACCCGTGGAAAAGGAAGCCGTTGCAGCGCCGTCTCTCTCCTAAAGTCAGCTTTCGAAATTCGCATGGACGAATTCGGCCAGCTTGACCCGTTCCCGCGTGCGCATTGGCGCTAGATATGTCCAATCCTTTGGAGCCAAGATCGCCTGTCACTGGTCTCTCTGTCAGTCATTCTGGATCATGGGCGGGTTCTGTCTCTATCCCGCCTATCATATGTCATCCCTTCCCACCGTTTGGCAAGATCAGGAGCACGACTTGCTTTTGCATTGCATAAGCAAGCTGCAAGCACTCCAGTGTTAGAATTTGTCTCAGGGGTCGACAAACTTCTATGCAAAGGAAGATCTCCGGAGTGTATTCCATTTATGGAGAGATTCATAAGGTGTCGTCCTGCAGTGGAAGAAATTTTATTTAACATGGATGTCAAAGAAGAGCAAGCAAGGTTCTCGTTTTCTTCATGCATGTTCACGATGTGGATATTAACTGCTAACCATGTAAACACTCATGTGTACTTTTTATCTAATACTCTGCCCTTTCACGTTTATATATCAACATTATCGTTAACAAGAGATTCCTGGGTCAGTTTCTGAAAGTGAAACTGAGATACAACTTATCTTCCACCCTGCGCCAAACGATATCTCAGTATTCCACCACGGCTATCTTGCCGTGACACCACCTCAGAGCCCAACATGGGACGACAGCGCTTAGCATCTGGAGGAAGTTTGTACGAGGTGTGCATTCGGAGGATTGCGGCTTGCATTACACGGCGAACTCAGACAACATCAAACCATTGCATCCAGACTGCATCCAGACCAACTCGATGCAGCAGGCTGAGAGTTAAACGTCCAACGGTCAAATTCACCCTCCCTTCACTTCATACATGAGTACCTACCCTGATAAATACATGTAATGATAGCAACAAACTACATGTACCCGGCCCTTCAAAGGAGAGCTCTTGGCTACGGGTACATATGCGGCTTTCCATCTGGTTCCAATTCAAATAGTACATACCTATGTAGGCATTGCACCTCGATAAGGTGTTGGATGGTACATGTAGGTATCGTACCCCTAAGGTATCGTACTGCGTAGAAGTAGAAAAGGCTCACAGTTCTTGATACAAGTACCATCACCATGACAAATACATACGGAGCAATTCCCTCTCTAAGCAAAATGCCCATTGTCGTACTAGTAAGTCAGGTATATCGGTACCTGCCCGACTATCACTTAGAACAAGTGCCGAGCACATGTATTTTCGCGTTAAGCGACGCGTATTTAATTTGATCTTGACCCTTTCGGGTAGCCGCCCTGTTGTGATAGGGGAGTACGTACCAACCCCCCTGCAATCCCTTTGTTCGCGACACCCCGGTACCCCTGACGATACCCCTGTTTATCCCACATTTTATCCCACTGCTGGCAGGTACGGGCAGGCAGAAAGAGGAAGCGACCCCTATCAATCGTCGACTTTTTAGTGCACGTTCCTGGCCCGAATAATAAACAAGACCAACACTACCCCAAAATTTCATTTCACCCCCTAATCCCTAATCCCTAATCCTGATCGCCGTCTTCCCCCCGACACGCTCGAGAACACGACAGGTGAACCAATGCTCGCGTGCGACAAGAATAATGAACTGGGTATCGTGAAGGCGGATTCGTGTATCTTTTGCGACGTATGACGCTTGTGTATCACAGACAACCTCGACAGGTTGAAGGGCTTCACACGTAAGCGACGGGGCACAGCTTGGTGTTTGGTGTTTGGTACTTTGCCAACAGAAATTCTCACAACCGCCGCAACTCAATCCTTTCCCACTCCCACGACACATCGCCGAGGATCATTATCGCATATCCCTGCTACGTCAGCCATTTTGTAGGTATCTGCAGAATCGGCGATTACTCGCAGTGCCGTTATGGCAACATCCCCTCCAACATCGCCAGGCCTGCCGCGACCGATGAGCGCCATGGTCAAGCCAGCACCGAGGAGCAACAGTCGCTTAAGTACGAGCAGCAAGATGGGAGGAGGTGGGAGTAGAAACTCGGACGAAGATGGAGGTCGAACGGCCGTGAAAGTTGGTAAGTATATGCTACCCTATTCCTAGGAGTCCCTCTTGGGTTTTTGTAATCGCGGACCACGAGGCTAACCGTTGGCGGGTAGCCGTCCGCGTACGACCACCGTTGAAATCTACCGATCCCGGTTTCGATCTGATTCCTCAACGGTTTCAACGATCTATGGTCCAGACGACCTCTAACACAGGCATTGCCATAGATGCGCCGCAAGGGAAGAAGTTATTCGTTTTCGATCGCGTCTTTGGTCCAGATGTCACCCAGGAAGGCGTCTGGGAATATCTGCAAGACAGTGTTGGTGCCTTTCTCCAGGGCTACAATGTTTCTCTGCTTGCTTACGGCCAGTCTGGCGCCGGCAAGTCTTACACAATGGGAACATCAGGACCTGCGGAACAGGGTGACTTGGAGGTAATGGGTAAGTGAACCAAAGACCTATATGACCAATCAAGAAATAGCCTGCTGACAATCGCCGACTGTGCAGGTGTGATTCCACGAGCTGCGATGGCTCTCTTCGAAAAGCTGGACGGCCCTCCGCGAAATTCAAACCGCAGTTCCATGTCCCAACTAAGAACACCACAGCGCTATTCGGTACAATCGCCACCACCGAAGGGCGAGAAGAATTGGCAGTTGAAGGCAACCTATGTAGAGATCTACAACGAACAGCTGCGCGACTTGCTCGTACCAGATCATCTTCAACAGCACGAGCGAAGCAGTGTCACCATCCGCGAAGATCAGAAGGGAAACATCATCCTTACTGGCTTGCAGCAAGTTGAGATCAACTCTGTGGACGACCTAATGAATGCTCTGAACTTTGGATCGACGATTCGACAGACAGATGCGACTGCTATTAACGCTAAATCCTCTCGATCCCATGCTGTATTCAGTCTTAACCTTGTCCAGCGCAAAAGCAAATCCCAGAGTGCCCAAGGTGCTAACAAGCGATTCTCTGTACCGCTGGAGGCTATGACGGGAACCGACACTTGGGTCACTACTGACAGCAAATTGCATTTTGTCGATTTAGCCGGCAGTGAACGTCTGAAGAACACTGGTGCGCAAGGAGAACGAGCTAGAGAGGGTATCTCTATCAATGCCGGTCTTGCTGCACTGGGCAAGGTCATATCGCAACTTTCGTCTCGACAGGCCGGGTCTCATGTCTCTTACCGCGATTCGAGATTGACCAGGCTTCTCCAGGATTCTCTGGGTGGGAACGCGATTACCTACATGATCGCATGTGTAACTCCGGCTGAATTCCACCTGAGTGAAACCCTCAACACCGTACAGTATGCACAGAGGGCCCGAGCCATTCAGAGCAAACCGAGAATTCAACAGGTAGAAGAAGGCGATAAGCAGGCAATTATCGAACGCCTAAAAGCCGAAGTTGCTTTCTTGCGCGAACAAATCCGGAGTGCCGAGCGCGGTGGAGGTGAGCGACGTAATGTTGCGACAGCTGAGAGGTCCGAGCGACAGAACGAGCGTGAGGCGGAATTACAAAATCAACTCTTGGACACTCAGGAAAGCTATAATACCCTGAGCCAGCGTCATGCACGACTCATTGCCGAAATGGCTAGGGCCCGAGACAATGAGGCTGCTGAAAACCAGTCCCTAGAAGAGAATATTGGTGATTCTGCGACAGAGAGATTAAATCGGTCTAACTCGTTCGCTCAGGCCGTCGAGCAAGTGGTTTTAGAATATGAAAAGACGATCCAAACTCTCGAGCAGTCACTCACCAGCACACGGGCCACCCTCTCAAACACGGAGACTAGTCTACTCGAGAAAGAAACCAAGTGTGCTTACATTGAGACCATCAACACGCAGCTACAGGCTCGTTTAACAAAACTGATGGATCGCGAAGCCAACACCGAGAACTACCTGCACGACCTCGAATCCAAGCTTGATGGTCACACATCTGGCGAGGAAAAGAACGCCACGATCGTCTTGGAATTACGGAAAGAGATTGCGCGCGTCCGTGAGAATGAAGCTTCCTGCGAGGACTACATTTCCACTCTGGAGGAGAGGCTTGCAGAGTCTGACCAGGATCAAGAACTGATGCAGCGCGAGATTGATCGCCTCGAGCAGGTCATTGAACGTCAACGAAGCCTCGGCAAGCTAGATAGTCTTCTCTACGAATTAGACAATATCCAGCAAGATGGCAAGCAGTCCGATACCCAATCCGAGCACGGCAACGTCATTGGACACCGTCGCACCTTTTCCGAGCGATCAACCAAGAGCCACACCAGTCGACCTAGTCTAAGTGTAAGGGGTGTTCTTCCCGAGGTTGCTGAAGGCACCGAAGAAGAGATCAACGAGCAAGAGCAAGAGCAAGAGCAAACTCACTCTGAAGAGACTAGTGATGCCGAAGTAGTTGAGAAACCTATCGAAACTCTTGAAGAGCAACCCGCGTCTATCAACTATCCTCCCCAGAGTCCGGCGCAAAATAAGTTCGTTGCCGATAAGCTCGAAAACGTGTCGGAAGAACTTGTCTCCCTGCGAGTCGAGCATGAATCGACCCTCAACGAATACGACATGCTACATGCTAAATATGAAGAGGCCTTACGGACACTAGCAGAACTACAAGACCAGGTAGACGAGGCGCGGCATCCAAATCATCAACGCGATTCGTTCCTATCGGTTACTTCTCCGGATCAAACAAGGCCGCCGAGTTTTTTATCCGATACCCGATCAAGCGACGCCAAGGATGGAACGCACTTATCGCGATCGCTCTCGTCGGAATTATCCTCAGCTATGGATTCCCCAACTACTATGGACATTCTAGAGACCGAAGCGCCTAAGCCTTCCGAGTCCAGAGAGACGCTGGTTGCAGAAACCGCTAGCAGCGATAACAACGAAGCACTAACTGCCGAACTAGAGAGACTCAAGGCGTTGGCTGACGAGAAGGAAGCTGCCGAGAGAGAGCTTGCCGATAAGTATGCACAGCTGGAGGAGAAGCATCAGGAGACCTTGGACGTGGTCGAAGAGCTCAAGACGGAAGTTGCAAAGGCCAAATACGCAGAGCCGCCATCCCCGAGGACGGCCACGCCAGTAATTCGCCGGAAATCTAGCCAGAACGTGATGATCATTGATCGCGCCCATCGCTCGTTCGCAACGCTTAGGAATATTGCGGCCGAGAACTTTGAGGAACAACCAGACATCATGCAGAACTTCGACCTCAATCTCAATTCCGCCATGCATGAGCTACACGTTCGGTCGGAGCGTATCCAGGAGTTGGAGGCTGATGTCGCCACCGCTAGGAAAGAAATGGAGACAAAGATGACCATCATCTCAGGATTAACACGTGAGAGATCCAGCTTGAAGTCTGGCCCTATGGACATGTCGATGATCGCCAATCTAAGGGAACAGTTGGAGAGGAACGAGCAACAGCTCCAGGAGATGCGACGGGCACATACAACCCGCGAGAAAGAACTTGTTGCTGAATTGGAAGCCCTACGTGTGTCTGTCAGCGAAGCTGTTGATGCCCGATCTATGTCAGTAGCACAGGCCCAGGATCGCGGCAGCAACGAAGACGAGTTGCGTGCTGCCCATGACGAGAAGATTGCTCATCTTGAGGCTGAGCTTTCTAGTTGGGAGGGCAAGCATCAGGCTGCCTTAGCTTCTATGCAGACCACAGAAGAACAGATGAAGAAGACAATCAGCGATCTCGAGTTAGAAGTTGCAGCCGTTAACGCCAAGCTCAACGGTTCGAGAGAGCAAGATAAGAGCGATGAGGAATCCAAAGAAGAGATCAAGCACCAGGATCTCGTCACTGGACTTCGTAACGAAATTGTCGAATTCAAGGCAATCATCGACAGCAACGCCACTAGGGTTGCTGAATTGGAGCAAGCGCATACTCTTGCTAAAGGACAGCTCGAGGAGGTTTCCAAAGCACGGGATATTGCCTCTGCCGAATCACATGGCCATAAGGAACTTATTAAAAGACTCCAAAGCGAACTCACAGGGCACGACAAAATCTTGAGAGACTATGAGCAAGCTTTGACTCAGGTCCACGAAGACTATGCTAAAGAAATCGACGCGATCAAAGCTAGCTCTAAGGAAGAGTATGACGTTCAAATCAATATGCTCATGGCAGAACATGCCGAGAACGTCAAATTGCTGGAAAGTGATGTCACGGAAGCTCGCGATGAGCTTATGAAGGTCGCCACCCAAGTAGCTTTCGCACTAGGCCTCGAAGTCAGCGTTGACAAGATCACCGAACGTATCGAAGACTTGATTGCGGATCAAAAGGCTCTAAGCATCGAGCAACAGAAATCCGCCGAACTTGAAGGTCATATTGATGAACTCTCGGCAATTAATAACACTATCATGCGCGACCTCGAGGCCGTCAAGTCTTCGTTGAATGACATGCTTCACCCCGACGGCGACAACCTGAAGAGTCCATACCCATCCGTCCTTGAGCAGCTCGCGGCGATGAAGAAGAGGATGCACGACCTAGAGAATAAGAACAAGAAGCACTCCCGTCTGGTAGAGGAGTTGGAAGATCAGCTCCAGACCAACTACGACCAGGCTCAAATCACTAACAACCGGTTGTCCACCCTCCAAACGGAGCGCAACTCGCAAATGGAGGAGGCCCATGCAGCTAAGACTAGGGCACAATCAGAGTTGGAGACCATTCGTGAAGAAATGGCCATCCTACAAGTAAGAGGAGTCCCCACCTATCCTAATATTATATGAAACTGACATTAGTGTAGGCTCGTATGGACGAGTTCACTACCGCTGATTTACCGAAACGAACCAGCTCGACGAGCTCACAAGTCCGCAAGACAGCCTCGGTTGCTTCTTTGCCTTCTCCACCCCCTGCCATTCCCCTCCCCCCTCTGCCACCCACTGGTACCGCGTCGCCAACGCAAGGTATTCCACCCACACCAACTGGTGGCCGGCCGACTAGCCATGACCTTGCTCTAGCCCAGATCCGAGAGGACCAGGAAGCTCGTATTCAGAGCATCGAGAGGCATCTAAAAGCTGAGAAACAACTTACTTCTACCTTAGAAGAAGCCTTGACCGACCTTGAAGGCCAATCCAAGAAGTTCAAGGCCGACTGTGAGGCTTGGAGGAAGCGTGCTCAAGATTTAGAAACCGAGGTGAAAGAACTGAAGGACAAGCCGTCGCAGGACAACAGATATCGCGATAGTGTTCATCAGGTCGAGGAGGAACGCAAGAAGCGCCTAGATGCCGAGAGGGCTAGAACCCATCTGGAGGAGCGCATGAACGCGATAAACAACAAGAAGAAGAAGAAGGGTAGCCTCAACTGCTTCTAGTTGCGGGGTTGGCGCCGCAGGTCCTTGCTAGCTTTTCTTCCACTGATCGCATTTGCATTGGTGTACTTTATTCGACCCCCAACACCTCGCCTTTTGGTCTGCTCGAGTTTCTGCTTTGTGGCACTTGTTAAGCAGGCGATGCGCATCTCGCAAGGAGTTTAAGGAGTTTTACTTTTCTCTTCATGTCGTGCTGTACATCTTGTACGTTTTCGTATCCCGAGATGCCCGTGGTGTTTTTATTGGCAAGGGAAGCCAATCGACCATATACCCTCGCGGTCTTCTTTTTAACTATTAATTATTCACACCCCCTATTTGCGACGGCAGAGACAACCCACGAATGAATCTAGACGGGACACGAAACGAAATCTCAGTTAGGATGTGTTGATGGAATGACTTTGCTCGAGCACTGTCAGTCGTTAGACTCTCAAAGTCTGCGACTTTCCCCCCTTGGGCCCTCGACGCTGCGGTATGCGAGGACCCGAGCAGAGGGGTTCAGCTAGGCGTAGCAAGCTTTTGACACCTGGGATACCACTTCAGAACCTCTTCTTTCTTATGTTCAGAGTGTTCTTCTACCACGTAGTCGGAGGACTCTCGTTTCACCCTTTCATGTGTCGTTGGGAGATTTGTCGCAGGGCGTTGGGAGACAATTGGTTTGTCGCCAAACGGGGATTTTGATGCTCTTCTCGCAAAGTCAGGTATCTGAGGAAGATGGTTGAAGTCTGTTATCATTGAGATATACCTCCCTGCCCCTGTTGCTTATATAGTGCTCGAAAAATGCAAAAACGTTGCTTCAGTGTCTTTGCCGTGTTTCTTAACTTGACCGAAGTGTTTGCTGAACTTGCGGTCAACGTGAATCGCGATCAAGGAATGGATAGCTTGATATTCCAAGTTCTTACCCTTCATCCCAGCAGTTGAAATCACTTGGTCGGCAGTTGGTTGTTTAGATTACTTCTAGGCGTGAAGCGTCCCGCAACAAATAGCCGGCATAATCCTAAGTATATCCAAAGCACACTTCCAACATTCCGTGTCATAATCAGAACCCATCAGTTATAATAGTAACAATGCGATTACGAAGCTAATCTTAATATATACACGCTCGTGCCTTATGGGCGGTAGGTAAATTGTGTTCAATCATCGCTGTCGTATACGAAAGGCTCAATCGAGCCCTAACCTCCGAAGTCACAGTACTATCCAACGTATCTCTTTACCTTTTCGTCTCGTCTGCTAACACCCCACGTTTAGTACCTTGATACTCTTAGCGTAGTCTACCTTATCACTACCGTACTAGTCTCCTCGTCCCGGTGGTCATCCTATTAAAACGATGGTATGAGGACTGACCTGTCAGGGAGTCCTAGCCTGATAGGGGGTAGCTCTGAGACAGGAGACAAAGAGCCTTCTTTGTATGTGTACCTAGGACATTCCCAGAGTCCCTCGCGGAACGTCCTCTAAGGCCCGCATCGTGACGGCCGGTTTACCACCACCACGGACGCTGCTGCCTTCTTCTCAGAACAATAGGCAGAGAGGCAAGTTCGAGACAAGTTTTTGGGCCACCGCGTGTGAGACAGCCAAATTTCTCAGACAACTGGGCCGCACACTGGGGCTGGCGAGGGAATTGGAAAAAACGAAGTTAGAGAAGACGTATCGCTTACCAAGTGAAATAGATGAGGCCCCAATGTCTCGTGTTTAATTTCATCCTATCAAACTTGCTTGTCTGGGACAGCGGACAAGCAGCACAATGGTAGTTCGAACAGGAAATAAACCTTTCAACTTCAACAACTGTTCAAATCATCCCTAATGACACCGATACTAGATATGAGGTGACGAGCTCCTTCACGCCTTGTAGAATATAGTAGTATAAAATTTTATTGTACATTTAGTACCCAGATGGAAAGCAAAACTTTGTGAGAGAAGTGTTAGAACAGTATTGATATTAATGGGAATATAATCGAAAATAGACATAATTATACGTGCCATGTAGAATTAGAGACGGATGCCACCTGCAAGGTACCTTACGCTTCTATCATCTGAGACGGTGTTATATCCCGTGCTGTTACGCTGTTGTGCATGTTACAGTACCAAGGATCCAGTGGTACAAACTGCTGGGCAACCAAAGAAAAAAAAAAGATGAGCTCCGGTACGGGGAATCGAACCCCGAGCTCCTCGGTGAAAACGAGGTATGTTAGCCGTTACACTATACCGGACAAGCTGGTGTTTCTTGTTTCCGTTGATACAGTAAACATCGGCATTATTCTGTCTTATATACGCATCCGCACTGCTGGCTATATCTACAACCGGGCCCAGTACTCCACCAAAGCGCCCATGGACATTGCATTATGATTCAAGGGTTGTTATTTGTTATAGAGGCAACACATATAGCAAAAAGTTCGTGCACAATAAGCTTGAGTTCATATTTTTCATTTACTACCGGTAGGTACCTGTGAATAAGCAAGTTTGAAAGAGTGAAAACCCATCACAACTCCACCTTTGCACCTCAGACGGCCACAACTTATTCTCCCATCACACAAACTAAGAGACTAAAACCTTGGTAGAAAGCCTTCCATTGTTGTTTCTGGTTATGTCTCTAGACACCAATTGGAGTCTGGCAAAGAACGTCTTGTCCGAGCTACAACAACGTCAGATTTGTCGAGGACAATAAGATCCAGGAGTACTTACGACGGGGAGGACACAGCAGCGAGCTCGCTGTCCATCGGTGGCACAAGTCGCCTTGAAATCTGCTGCACTGGCAGGGACTTTGGTAGCTAGAGTGAGAAAATGGTTAGCACATTCGTCGAGTTTATGGCAATCGCGAAGCGACTTACGGGTCTGGCAGTCAAGGTCAGCGACACCGAGGACGTCCGTGGCACAGCACTGAGCCGAATCGTACAGGCCGCTGCAAGGATCGTAGGGAGCGCCTCCCTCACCACCACTCTCACCGCCGCCACCGCGCTTGACAGGGTTGGCGAGGACGGCGGTAGCGAGGAAGGTGACGAAGAGAGTTGACAGCTGCATTTTGATTGTTGGAAGGGTTGGCTTTAGGACCTAAAGATTCGAGAGTGTGCAAGAAGTAGAAGTGAGGGTTGGCTGGTTTGTGAAGACTGATGTGGTTGCTGATGTTGAAAAAGTCCAGAGAAGACGGGGCGAGAGCTCTGTTCTTATACTCGAAGACTGCCAACCTCCTCGGCCACGATTGGAGGTTTTGACGGCCAAAACTTCAACAAAGCCTGATCGAGTTCATCGTGAAGAGTTCAAGATGACCGATGCAACGTCACTTTGACAGAGAGTAATTCTGTACCACGGGTCCGATACTGCATCGTGAGGCCCAACGGGGGATAATGTCAACGTGTCGGCCTCATCTTCGAAAGGCGGTCGATGCTATACCCGTAGCTCTTCTCAGGGGGTCAGGGGCTGAATGTCCTCAAGGCTGATGTACTGGCTCCGTTTACTCAACAAGGTAGGAGATCGACATAGAAACTTGATTCGAGAGTCTTTCCAAGTAAGCTTAAACGGCTGAAGGCAGGGAACCAATCAGAGACAATTACGGTGACAACGCGATGTTGCAATCCTTTGGCCTCATCTTTGGGTCTCTAATCTAATAACATCGAAGATGACGTCGAAGGCCGTTCGTTGCGTTTCATTTCACCCGCCGCTTCAGAATACACATATGCATACCAGGGGCACGGACAAGTCAACGAAATATCTTAGTCAGAGCATTGCTCATTTACTCCCGGTTGTATACTACAAGGGTCTGCTAGTGAGAGTGAATAGACTCCACCAAAATATCCGTCGGGTTGATGCCGCCTATACCCATCCTACTTCTACATTGTGGGTGAAAAGTGAAGCCTTGTCTCAGATGCTGCTCGTATGCTAACCTCTAGTATAATCCTACTCCTCTAAGTTAAAGGGGCGCGGTGTCTGCGTGTTAAGTCTAGCTTCGTATACCGCAGCATTTCATGAGAACTCTGCTAGCATACCTAAACTACCTAGGTACCAATAGGAATATATCAAAGATTTCATTACATAATAGAATTAGGGCAGACTATGCAATATATGTATGCATGCCCAGCTGTAGACCGCAGGGCTGGTCAGCCACTGAGGTACCTGATATTCGATCCCCGCACAATGCTAGCCCTGTTTACATATTGCCTTATAGCTGCATGATGACGATCAGCTCTAGACGTGTTGGGGCCGCATAGCTTGAGCCGCACCGTCTGATTCGAGGATCAGTGCATCTCGTAGTCCAATGTCGAACTTGGCAACGGTCACACTGCATCCTACAGGCGCAGAAAGTTTGGCAGATGCTTGTGTGTCGGTTAATAAAGTCATCCACTAGTAGATCTAGGTTAAATGGACGTGATCATCGATCCTGTGCCTGAGCTAGATCTGTCAAAGGCATGGTTAGATGTCACGCCTTCAACTTGCAGCGACAATCATACTGCTATATGCCGACTGACTGGGCGGTTGAGCTGTTTTATACTTGGTAAGTACCCCTAAGTACGGATATAGACAACCTCCTGATCTACCAGCGTGCGCGTATCTGATCTACACTACTCAATATTAAGTGTATAAATGATATTGACATTTCCCTGTCGAGCTTCCCGCGTAGAAAATAAACAGACGCACAAGATACAAATCACCCGTGACGCCATCTTTGATCAAGGTCTATTTTTGTCTGAGAGCTACGATATAGTAACCAGTGCGAAGTGTTTCCGGAAGTCTTTGAATGTGGGCCTGTTCCCAATCAACCTCTTCGTTATGTTCCGTTCTCGATACGTGTAAGCGCTCGTCATGTTACCGTAGAACATGCATGCTACCACCCTTGCTCTCATATCCACATCTGACCCAGTCGAAGTTAACGTTGACCAACCATATTCAACGGTGAAGGTTGCCATGCATCGATGGAAGTACGCTATGGGACGGGACGTTGGGATTATTCCGGGGAAAGACTCGGAAGATATACGGGAATGCAGGAATATGTCATATTCCCCTCGTGCGCTACAGTAGATCGTGGAGCTCGGCTATCGGATGCCGTTGAGAATTCTTTGGTTCAACGAACACAAACCAAGCGCTTGGGTTCCTAATTAATTTAAAGAAGACAGATCAACAGCCATATGGCTGCATCGATCCCCCAGCCACGCCAAAATATATGCACCATTTCCTTGATTTTGTCTCCATTCGTACCAAGCAGTACCAAACATTCACCTAGACAACCACAGTCGATTAGGCTCACCGGTCAAGCGGCGAAGGCCAACTGTCACAGATAGGCTGTCGCATCCCCGAAGAACTTGTTCTGCATCCGTTGAAACCGCTACCTGCACGAGTTGCATTAGTTGCGAGAATAGTGAGTTCGGCAGCTAACCCTGTCAAAAAGGAGGCAGCAGATCGTACGATAGGTTTGTACGAATCTATTCGGTAACGAACACATTTGTCTTGTAAACATGTAACGAAACATACGAGTTTGACTGCTAAGCTTCTTCATATCATCCCCGTATCTACCCATGGTTGAACATTTGCCGTCCTTAATACAAAAACTACCCCTGTGGTGTTGAGCTCCATGCCCCCAGCCACCGTCATACTGCATATTCTTGACTAATGTGTGGTAACCTCCCGAATACTCCGGAAATGTAACTTGGCTAGCCAGGTTTCTGACATGAATCTCCTAATCCTCTTTCCCTGGAACATGAAGATGAGGAGGACAAGGTTGTTCGCCAATAGAACACCTCCAAAGATTCCCGACATCACAGTCGCATATCCGGACTCCAAGACCCATTCCAGCACCTTTAATCCGAAACCGAAACTTATGGCCTGCTTTCCGAGGTTCATGGCAATCAGCATCTCAGATGTGTTGGCGTAGTAGGAATCCACCGCATATGCCAGCGTAAAAGAGAAAAAAAAGTACGCGCCCCAAAAGTTCATGGCTCCTCCTATAAAGAAGCATATCCAATGCAGGCCACGCTCAGCAGTCATGCCGTATAAGACGATCCCGGCGGGCCCTATCAACATGGCAGGAAGCATAACCCCTAGGCGCATCTCGGCCTCGCGCATTCCATCATTACGTTTCGTAAAGTAGGCGGCGAGCCTGTCTGATGACGAGGTGAAGGGGATGGCTAATCCATAACCCACTACTGCAGCAATCGAAAAGAGCCCCGAGTTGGTCTGCACGTGTGTAAATATGGATAGAAACAAGGCATTTACACTGCTGACTTACCACTGCCCAGTTATAAGGCGGATTCACTATGAGGATAGGGAACGTGTACGAGAAGGCCAATGCGGAGAGGCCAATCTATAGCACATTAGCGTCCCGCGTAAAGACCTAACTAATCCTTGCCACTCTGCCTCTGCTCTGTCTCTCGGGCTACTGCAAGTTTGGACAGAGGAAAGAGACCAAGTTAAAAAATGGACCATAACGTGACATACTGCGAATATAATTAGCCTCTGCAAAAGGTAGTAGGGTGGTACGGTATGTTCAAAAACAGTTAAGATGTCATATAACTCACCATTGATTCCAAATGTGGTGATGACCCAGAGTGATTGGGGTACAAGAACTGCATGTCGTCAGTTAGTTTCCTATTTCTATCCATGTCCACGCACGACTTGTCCCCTGCAACGAGTGCCTCTCGCTTTGGAGGATTATGATCTCGACTTACAGTAAGTAAACGAACGAATCATCGTGGCAAAGAAGGGGACATCAGAGTCGACTCTGCCCCAAAGACTCAACGTCTGCATGAAACTCTTACGAGATGGGACAGCAAGGTCGGTCTGCTGAGTCCCCTTCTCAACTTCCTGTATGCCCTCTTTCTCCGGCTCACTCTGTGACGCGGAACTAGGCGCAAAGGCGTTCCGGTCGTACGACGTCTCTTCGACGAAGAAGAAGGCGAGAATGAAGAGAGCCATGGCGAACGCGAAATACACGTAGAAGAAAAGCCTCCAGCCGTAACCCGCCGACAGCATGTACCCAGCAGGGAGCGCTGCAAATGTTCCGAGACATAGGCAAACTGCGAGAAGTTAGGGATAGATTGGGTAAGGTCTGGTCGCACGTTTGTTACCTGTATAATAGCCAATGCGCTTTCCCCTTTCGTGCAGGAAGAAGATGTCGTTGACCAACTGAACAGGCAAGGCCTCGCACACACAACTGGTAACTAGTCTTAGCATCGTTTCTACACAGGAGAGAGGAAGTTGACATACGAGCCAAACCCATGTATCACTCGCGCGGCCATAAGTCCTTCAAAGGTCGTACATCGAGACGCTCCTATCAGACCACCGGCGAACTACCTTTCGTCAACGTTGTACTCTAGAGGGTACCCGCATCCTTTGGATTCTTACCGTAAGAAGGGAGAAAAGCATGACGGGTCGACGGCCGAACTTCAGGTACATGGGCACGAATATCAAGGAGCCTTGGTATGTCGCGTTAGCATATTCCTTCCCCACGTTTTCTGAACGCGTCGACTTTCACGTACCGAACCCAAAGGCCAGATTTGGATAGGACACGAGTCCGGAGGCCTCCGTAGGCGTTATCCCGAACTCCCCAGACCAGATGTCTATATACGGGGAAGGCCCGATGAGGGCGCCGTTCGCCAGAAAGGAGTAAAACGAACATATGATGAGGATCATCGTCTTCTTGAAGTTGGACCACTGTTCGCTATGTTAGATCCTAGCACTTTGCTGCCTCTTGAACGCGAGGCTTCTAGACCAACCTGCAATGGATCGTTCGGATCCTCGGCAGGGACTGGAAAGAGTGCCTGGCCATATCCGGTGTCATCGCCCTCTTAGAAGTTGCAAACACTCGTGTTAGTATGACAGTATACTCAGATCCTCACAATTGCGATACGGATTTCCAAGTAACATACCAGCAGCTTTCAGATTGACCGTTCCCGGTATATTCTCCTCGTGCGCATGACTGTGTATGAGGTGGCCCCTGCCATGGGCCTCGATCTTCGAAGCCATCTCGATTCCTGGGTTACCAAACGCCTGGGAAGCCAAGACAATGAAAGAGAAGAAAGGAAGTGTTTGGGGAAATACAGGGGGATATGCGGCTGATGCAAGGTGATTAGTATATGAATGTTACACGGACTTTCCGTTCCTGCGCTATTCGTGGAAAAGAATTGCAACTCCTCGTCTCTCGCGATGGCAAGCTTCGCGTCTTGTACATAAGATTCCCCAATTGCCAGCTAAGACCCCGTTGCGGAGAGTTCTCGACCGTCGATCCAATTCGCGGGGAAACTACCTACGCCAGACTTAGGGTCGCATTACTATCCGGAACGGGAATGACTATGGCTCCTTAGCGGTGCGGAGAGATGACAATGAGTTAGAGCCGAAATCTTGTAACCGAGGGCCTTTGCCTCTTATTCCCACCATTCTCCAAGATGATCCTGGGAGTCGGGAGTCTAGGTAGATAGCGTCTTCGAGCTGACGGAAAACACGTGCTCTTTCGCGTAAATTTTCTACTCGCGTCGTCGCTGGCGATGTTCTGTTCAATAGGATCACTACCATAGTTTCTCATGATAGGGGCTAGACGTATAGAATAGAACTACGGCTACATCCGCGCAAATAGTTTCCTAGGGACGACACTATTGACCTCCGCATAATTTCTTAACGTGCGTACCGGCCGGCCGGTACGTTAGCGTTCAAAATACATCTACTATTTGAACTGGAGGGTTGTACTTAAGAGACTATCGTGCCTCCTATTGAGTCCATGTATACAGATTAGTATTATACAACTCCGAGTTACACGAAATGCTTGGCGACATGAATAGGTACTACCCAGCTTTGCATGCTACACCCACGGCATCGAAACTCTGCCTACCGAACATCAACCCGTCTTCATTATGAAGGGGGCCTCCAGACCTGTTCGAGCTTTTCAAGCTCCAAACAAGAGCCGAAAAACAGGGTTCCTTGTCAAGGCTTCCCCAGGGGGATCTAGAACGTGAAGGGCTAGCGCCTCCGTAGCAGCGGCTTGCAGCTAGACTCAGGAGATTCTTAGCTCGCATAGCATGTCCGGTTTGCATGACACGCGGCGATTGATATAATGCCGACTGAGCTGATCATCCTGACTTATTTCTAATGCAGCTGAAGCGGCAGATGTCTTCACTATAGCTATGTGCCGAGCCTAGACGTCATCTGATGAGCTGTAGCGCGAGGACTGGCGATCATATGGGCGCCCGAGCGAATATCATATGATCAGGGCTGCTAGAATTACATAAGAGCGTGTCGTATTCTGATCCGTCGTTCCCGGCGCGATATGGTCGAAGGGCTGGGCAGCTTGTGGTGTACTTAGATTGAGGAGATGGCCTATGATAGACCGACCGGCGCCTGGTCACACAAAACGGCACCGGTGGCGGATGTCGGAAGGGATGCTGGATTGGTAGCACGTGGCACGCCGGCCGTACCGGTTGCATCTAGCAAGCCGAGTTTTGGATGAGTTGGGAAGGTATAATTAAATTAACGAGACCATCTCAAGGTTGATTACATGCATTTCTCGACTCTATGACGCATCAAGTACAATATCATATTATCTTACAGGTGCCTCGCCGGCGAGAGGAAGCAGGAAGCGCGGTATTTTATTAGCAAGCAATGAGGAACTGGCACGGGCAGCGCAGAGCTTTTCGCGACCTCGATCCCAAGAGTATTTCACATTCGAATTGCGAATAGGTCTATTAACATGTCACGCTTGGGTAGGAGAACCACTCCTGTGTGAAAATGTGTGGCTAGTTGATCGAATAAAGGAATTGAGAGTTATACTGATCATAGCAGACACGATATCCAGGCTGCTTGCTCGTGAAGGAGTGCATGGTACCAGCTTCTGTCATTCGTCTTAAACGAGGCTTCTAGCTCTTCGGATATGTCGGTTACTAGCTTGTCCTGCCCCTGCGTCTGGGGATATTCCATACGGATGTTGGTTGAGTACCAACCTTGCATGTTATGAGATTGATACCTTTCGATGTCTCGGCGCGCACTGTTTATCATAATGTTTGGATGCGCGACATGCCTTGGCTTCAAGATAGATCGTGATCGCGATAATTCTATTATCTTAGGTTGTTTTCGCAGATAGTTTCTTGTCTAGTGTAGCAAGTCAAGATTTGTGCCTGGGAGGGTGGTTGGACGAAATATGTAGCAATGAGCTGGCAATGCACAATTGCCCTATCACCGTGCGGTGAGTTCGCCAAGACATCGAATCTCGCTGTCGAGTCCCACAGAGCCAAACACTGGAAGCGTGGTGTCCGCTTGTTGGGCAGAGCTTCAGCGTATTACGGCCCGCGAAAAGTGGTTGGTCCCATTTGGTAAGTTGTCGATTGGTCTACTATCCCAGATGGGTCGTGGTTCTCTTGATCTAAACCGTGGTTCATCACTGTCTTTCCGAATTCGAATTGACAGCGCCCAGCGGTGAGAGGCCAGGCGGCTGGGAACCCGACCCAACCCCTTCAAAGAGTAGCGGTCTAACCAATGAACGTCGCTGAAGACAGGGTAATTTACGTCCCAACCACGATTGGGACCTGACCGTAACCCCGAAACTAATGAGATGCGGTGAGTTGCAGACGTTTGCATGTGCGAACGGAGACCAAGAGTGGACTCAAGGTAGGGAGAGCGTGTGTGTATAAGTAGCCCAAGACCCTCCTGGGGCCATAGAGAGGCTTTTAAAAGACCCAGGGCTTTTCTGCCTTATCCAAACAACCTCAAATCAACCAATCAACTTCTCATCAACCCTTTGGACAGTCGTCGAGATGCAGGCCTTCTCCATCATTGTCGCTGTCATCATGGCCGCCGTGGCCACTGTCTCGGCCACTGCAGAGGCGAGGGTGAGTTCTTTCGAACTAACTTCGCGCATAATAGCCGGGACTGACTTCAACGATAGCAAATGCCACGGGGTCTAATCACGTCCGCGTGACCCGCTGGGGTGGACGGGTCAGCGATGGTCCTGGTCGCGGCCGCGCCCCGGGACATCAAGATTCCGTTCATATCCATAACACCGAAAGAGAACTCGGGTATCGGGTGAGGGCTCAGTTGGAGCCGAGGAGGAAGCGCGTGGAATGATATCATGTTATGAGCAACACCTGTGGACATGTTATGAGCAATCGGTTTCGGCTCAGGCGGTGGACCAATGCTGAGGAGTATTTTATGAGGACCGGTACTCGACTCTGGCCATCTGTATATGAGCCGTTCATTCCCCGACCATCCTGTGGCAACTTAACTGTTGTTGCAGGTGTGTTAGCAGCCTCTTCAGGCTAATATAATCTCCTTTGTCCCTTGATGTACCAACACCTAGTTATGCATAAGTGAAGCCGCTCCCAATGATCATATGCCTATAGTTTACCGGCCCGCTTGAACGCCTGCCTTCCGTAATAGTAGTACAAAGTCCGCTATCAAGCATTCGTGGCATCGGGTACAGTACCGTCGCCCCAGATATTGCGAGTCTCTTCCTCGACAGCTCTCATAGCGATAGCAACTCCCTCGAGCTTCTCGACAACATCTCGCACCCCCTGGTCTATCTTTGAAAAATAGCGATCGTTCACCTCTCTTCTATTCCTAGCAAGAAGGATATCCTTCTCCGTCTCTTCCTCTAGCCTAGCACCTAGTCGGTCGCGGCCTGTTCCACTGCTCCCGGGCCGTACGCTCCCAGTCCCGACTGTGCTCTTCCCCCCTTCCGTACCCTCCCCTACTACCCTCCCAGTACCGGCAGATATCGTAGGGCCGAGTCCCGTTCCGGCTGTGGCAGAGACACCTATCTCACCTAACGTGCCCTTGAGGTTGGGCACCTCGCTATTCGTGGCGGCCGTCTCGATTGAATCATCCGCCTCGCTGCGCGCCCACGCCTGCGCTAGCTTGATCTGCGCGGCGCGCAGCTCAGCGAGCTTGCGATCGTGCTCGGGCCCGAAGACATGGGTGCCGCCGCTCGCCGAGAGCTCGACCTCTTCCAAGGTCGCCTGCATCTCGGCCCACAGGGCATCGGTCCTGTCAGCGGTGCGCGTGGAATCTGCCGTCTGCAACCGGCTGATGGCCGCGCGGCTCCGGGGGTTCAGGAGCGAGCCCGTTCGCGCGAGGGAGGGAGGGGCTTGGGACTGTTGTGTCGACGCCGCGCTGGCGTTCTCGCGGGTGTTCGACACTGAAGCGGCGGCGGCGGAGGTGGAGGGGAGCGCTGGGCTGGCGCCGAGCATCCCTGGCAGCGAGGCATGGGAGGCGGCTGGAGAGGGATGGATGAAGAGACTGGGAGGGTCGCGGTCGCGAGCTTTCGAGTTGCTCGACGTTTGTTTGAGGCTGGGCATGGCCATCGCTACATTTTGGTAGTACTTTGTAAGGGAGCAGTGAGATATTGTGATTGATGGACGTGATTGGTTGTTGGAACGTTCACTGTCGATGTACAAACGATGGGAGCTGTAAAGTGAGATAAGCTTATCGTACTCAATGCACTGACCACATAGACCCGGACCCGCATTGCAGGTGAGCCACTTTGACAGCCACCGCAATGTGGGTCAAACTGGAGACTGGCTGAAGGTTGTGCCCCACAGTCGGGTCGGGTCTAGGGCGACGAAACCCTTAGCAATTTTTCGCTTTCGTCTCTGTGAAAATTAACCGAGAAACTTCAACATCCACGAACCGTTAGTCAATTCGTCTCTCTATCCAAGCAAGTCTTCAACACACCCATCTTTCAGCGATACCACATACAAATCGGTAAGTCAATCCTCCCTTCGCAACCGACGTACAAATACCTTTTCGATTCGATCCAGTATCTCTTCATCAATTCCTCATCTCTGGCGACTGCAATCCATCAAAACAGTCCAACTCTTATCTATTTGACCATCAAACTGACCGCGCAATCTCTCATCTCCAGCAATCATGGGTAAAGGCAAGCCTCGTGGTCTCAACGCGGCCAGAAAGCTACGACTGCACCGCAAGGAGCAGAAGTGGGCGGATCTCGGATACAAGAAGCGCGCCCTCGGTACCGCCTTCAAGTCGTCGCCATTTGGTGGTTCCTCTCACGCCAAGGGCATCGTCCTCGAGAAGGTCGGTGTCGAAGCCAAGCAGCCCAACTCCGCCATCCGAAAGTGCGTTCGTGTACAACTCATCAAGAATGGCAAGAAGGTCACCGCTTTCGGTACGATTCCCTTTAATTATCTCCATTTTCTTTCGAACCTGCAGAACGACTGCGGGTAATACGGTGGCATTTATGCGAAGAGTTTAGTGTACGAGTTAACTAACACCGTCTTGTTACAGTCCCCAACGACGGTTGCCTGAACTTCGTCGACGAGAACGACGAGGTCCTCCTCGCCGGTTTCGGTCGCAAGGGCAAGGCCAAGGGTGATATCCCCGGTGTTCGATTCAAGGTCGTCAAGGTCTCCGGTGTCGGTCTGCTGGCTCTGTGGAAGGAGAAGAAGGAGAAGCCGAGATCTTAGATGACTCGGTCGGGGACGCGAAGGAAAAGGGAAAACGTGGCAACGATTCATTGGGCATGCGGAGTCGATACGGCTTGCTTTGTTTCATCACGGCATCATAGGTCATGGCCTTGATACTCACTCTCCGGTAGACGAGATCCACGAATAGAGATTCTGCGTCGCCAAACACTCATAATAATTCCTAAGACCTCTCGTGATGAATGTGTATATGATATCGTGAGCTGGAGTGTGCCATCTTTTTGAGTAACCTCTATCCTGGATCTAGAATTCTAGTTCTAGTATATGAACAATAATTGTACATGTGGTTTGCTGCAATATTAATCCTCGTTTGTGGTTTTCGTCCCGTCGTCTTCGACATACCTGAGTAGGTAGTCGACACCAAGCCCGAGACTAATCACGCCACCAGTGATCCAACACCCATTAACAAACCACCACCAGCAGTCATTAACGCTCTTGAGATTCACCCTCTTGATCATCCAACCTAGCGCCAGAGCCGCACCTCCACAGCTCCCAACGAAAAACGCCGGTCCTGCACCCGCTGCCATGCCTGCCGCTCCTAGCAACCCGATCTGCACCGCGGCTAGCCCCGTCAGCACCTTCTTGGTGTCGGCGTCATGCTTCAGCGCAATACTCTTGATGCCCGCCTTGGCGTCGTCCTTGATGTCCATGTGCGCGTAGATCATATCGTACAGCACCGTCCACGACACATTGCTCGCATACAACAGCGCCGCAGCGGACAGCGCCGAACTGTTCGACAGCAGATCCACGCCCAGCGCCGGGAACCCCATGATGGCCCCCCAGCTGAAGGTTAGTCCTAGCACGAACTGCGGGTAGTACGTCACCCGCTTGGCCAGGGGGTACGAGGCTACGAAGAGCAGGCTCGGGATCCCGTAGAACAGACACGACGTCGGGAACTGCAGTAATATGCCTAGTCCCGTGAGTAGTTGCGCCCCGGTGTACGCGACGGCTTTGAAGGGCGTGATGGCGCCCCGTGCTAGCGGTCGGTGCCGCGTCCGTCGCACGTGCGGGTCTAGGTTCCGGTCCCACAGGTCGTTGATGGTACACCCGGCCCCGCGCATGACGAGCGCCCCCCCGAAGAAGAGCGCTGCTGTGCTGACGACGCTGAGGGGCGTGGCTAGGGGGGTCGCGAGCGGCGCCGCCATGAGGGTTGAAAATAGGCACGGGAAGTATAGGTAGTATGTCCCTGTCGGCTTGTCGATCCGGATTAGCTCTGCGTACGGCACCCATGATGCGGGTAGCCGCGCTAGGATCCCGGTTGTTGGTGGGGAGTAGGGGGCTATGGCTGCGGGGGAGGAGGGCGCGTCGATGGTGTGGGCTCCTCGCTGGTGCGTTGTTGATGGGGGTTGGAGGATGGGGATTATGCGCCTTGGTTTGGGGAAGCTGAGGGCTGTTGTTGCTGCTGATGCTGTGCTACGCGGATTACATGAGATGGTTCTCGAGACATTGTGGAGGTGTCTCGATAGGCTCCGTGGGCTCCGAGATACCGGGCTATGCGGTAGTAGGTGCCTTGAGCCATTGAGTATGAGGTGTCGAGGCATCCTGTTCTAGGTAGATGTAGACCTCTAGAAACATGTTAGCTGATACACGTATCCTAATGAGACTTTAGGATTTGAGGCGGTGACTGGTGAATTGATGTGAAAGGGAGGATGGTAACAAGATGAGATATTTACAGGTATGAGATAAATTCACTGCAAGAATATTAACGGTGTATATGTGTTCTCGTCAGATAACAACCATGCTCGTAGTTCATGTTGGTACTCGGATAGTACAACTCAAGCGTGATCATTATTCACGAAGCTTGTACTAATGCTTTTCTAGGAGTGAACTAACAGTAGTATTTCTCACGATATTGTTAAAAGAATGAAATCTAACCTACCTGTATCTTAGTTCAAATGAATCATTGTCACCTCTGGAATATAGCCATTCTAGATCACAAATTCATCTTCTCTGTGTAAATAGATCTCACTGAAGTCGTTCTCGAAATAGTTGCATGTAGAATTTTATGTAAGCGGGACGAGGTACATATGTACCTAGGTAGCTTGGTAGCTTGGTCTGTGCCGGATTTAGAGCTGCCGGGATCCATCTCAGCTTTCAATTGGTGAGGTGGGGCAAAGGTACGTCGGTACTTATCTATCGGCGATTACCATCTCTAAATTTATTGTCATAGCTCTTTCTTACCTCGCGCCGAATGTGCATCGCATTTATCCTAGAATCGCCCGTTTTTTATATTTATTGTACTTTCTTTCATGCCAACTCCTCTTGCAAACCAAATTTGTGATGTCGGCGGCTGACTTTCTATACATCCTCTCAATCACCACATAGGGAATATTAGTTCCTAACGCCGAATGTAGTTGAGAAACGCGCTCCTCGTTGAAGCGCGTCTGGAGAGATTCCCGTATATTCACGAACCCCGCTGTCGCTTCTCACCTTCGGTGTATGAACCTCGACCAACACTAGGCTCCCGCTCTAGGAGCGGTGATACGATCGCGAAAATGCCCACCACATTACATCCCCAAGCCAAGTTCGATCCAATCCCTCCTGATCTCGATTTACACAGCCTTGTCGATCAAACCCCGAACTTCGACTGGGTGGTGCGTGTCTCCACAGCTCAGATCAAGCGCCTGGGCCCCTCGGGCTTCGAGAAGCTGGTGCAGCTGCATGTTATCGAAGGAGGCCGGCCACTGGTCATAGAGGGATGGAACAGGGCCCTTCCCGAGAGCTTGTTCAGTGCCAACTGGCTTGAGAAGACGTACGACAAGAAACGTGAGTTTGGTCTTTATGGCAAGGGAAGCCTAGGTATATATGCTGAGAGGAGTTGATAGAGGAAAATGTTCGCGACATATCCATACAGAGCGACATCTCAATGACCACTGGTCATTACTTGCGATCGATGCGACAGCTAAGTAACCAATGGACCTCTACCAATTTTCGCGACGAACGACGACAGCGTCTCTACCTGAAAGACATCGATTGCCCCGTTGAGTGGTACAACCACCTGAAGAAGGTTATCCCTCCGAATGTTTTCTATATGAACGAGAACATCAGCGAGAATCCGAGCGCAGACGCCCGCAATGACGACATCTTTGGTGCCCCGGAGAAGACTGCTGCTGTAGCAGGTGACTTAATGAGTAGCCTCCCAGAAGAGATGCGTGCGCAGAACCTCATGTGTTACGTTGGTCATGAAGGAACATACACGCCTGCGCATCGAGAGATGTGTGCCAGTTTGGGCCAGAACATAATGGTGGAAGCTTCGGGGAACAGGAATGGAGAGAAACCGGGCAGTTCAATTTGGTTCATGACCGAGACCAAGGATCGTGAAGTTGTTCGCGAGTACTTCCTATCTATGCTTGGCCATGACATCGAAATCGAAAAACATTTCGCACAGATCAACGCCTGGAAAAAGGCAAACTTCCCCGTCTACATCGTCGAGCAAAGGGTTGGCGACTTCATCTTGGTACCTCCCCTGGCGCCCCACCAAGTCTGGAATCGTGGGACAAGAACGATGAAAGTCGCGTGGAACAGGACAACCGTCGAAACTCTTGACTTAGCTCTTCAAGAGGCCCTGCCAAAGGCCCGACTGGTCTGCCGAGATGAACAATACAAGAATAAGGCCATCATCTATTTCACTCTCGAAAAGTATCACAAGGAACTCCAAGCGCCTGACGAAACCTCGGAAATTGGGTTCTTGGGCCTTGGTCAAGAGTTAATACAAAATTCGTCACGCATGAGACAGATGGCCAATGACTTTAGACGCCTCTTTGGGCTCTTCACCGGTATTCTTATGGACGAGATGTTTGGTTATAAGCAAACGGGTGTTGAATACGTCCCATTCGACTCGAATATCACATGCTCATATTGCCGATCTAACATCTTCAACCGCTTCTTGACATGTAAGTGCTGCGTGCGCACGCTAATCAACGGCGATGAAGATACCTACGATATTTGTATGGAATGCTACGCCATGGGCCGCTCGTGTGTCTGCATCTCGAGTCTCCAATGGTGCGAGCAATGGAACTGGCCTGATCTCGTCGAGAAACACGAGACGTGGCGTGCGATGGTTATTCAGCAAGATGGATTTATCGATATTAATTTATCACCTCAACCTATTGAGATTGCACGGAAGAAATTGGGCAAGAAATCGGTAGCCGAAATCTGTCAAGAACAGCTTCGAAGACGACCCTGGAATGATATCACGAAGCCAGCGCCTGACCCTCAAGCTGAGGAGTCTGACGAGCCTGAAGTTGATGATGAGGGTCGCGTCAAGAAGAAGCCAAAGTCGAAACGAAAGCAGAAGAAGGGTAACGTGTACCGCTGTCACGTCTGCTGCCATAAGGATTACACCTACAAGCTGAACTTTTGCACGACGTGTCAAAATGCATATTGCTACGGCGTCCTGTGGCGAGCATTTGATATGATGCCGCAGACGGCAATGGAGAATGAAAATTGGCAATGCCCGAAGTGTCTGAACATCTGCAACTGTGGATCTTGTAGACAAGCCGGCCTTACGCATCCTTATGTCCCTAAGAATACTCTCCTTGGGCATGACACGCGTCCAATTGCAGACGATCGTAGCGTTGAGTCAATAGTCGACTTCCGACAACACAACCTTAGTTGGCTTAAAGCAGCTGGGGAGGAAAATCGCAGCAAGGATACGAGACGGATGCAACGACTAAAGGAACAAGCAGATGCCGAAAAAGCTAAGGATCCCTTAGCATCACTAGGTGCAGCGGACGACGCTCCTCACGAGATGGACTCTGCTTTCCAGGATTCAATCATGAACGGCTACGGGGATCAGAGCCACGTGTTGGGCTACACCAACGGGACCGCGGCTCGTCATGAAAATGGCGAACCATATACCGCCGATGTGCGTGGTGATGGCGGCGCACTGGAAAATCCCATCGAAGATGCCGACATGTCTGGTATGCAAAATGGCGGGGACTCAGCTTACCCAAATCTATCCCAGTATCCCGATCCGTCGGTCGGTAGAGAACGAATGATGGGGATGGGATTCTACGAACAGGACGAAAGTGCAGATAGGATCCTCTTCGACCCTTTCCAAATCCCACCTGCTGATGCGATAAACAACGAGCCTGAAATGTCCGAGTTTGTTAAGAAGACGTTACGTCTCGCAAAGAGGAAGGCTCGGCTCGAGATTGACGACGATCCCGACTTTGCAGGCCCCAGGAGCCATCAGCGCAAGAAGCCTAGGACCGGAAACATTAATCAACTGGTTAACCTGGACCCGGCCTTACTTGGAGCCTTAGGTAATAATACTTCCACACCGACAAGAGTGATTGAGCCGAATGACTCCAACGAGCAACCGGCTGACAGCGTTGAGGAAGGCCAACCGAAAGAGGCTTCAGAGGCTCCGACACCAGAACCTCGTCCTAAGAAGACAAGGCAGCCTCTTCCTGTCGACCCCCTACGGCCTACCCTCCGACATGCCAAACCTTTGGCGTCATATGTTGATGCTGAAGAACCTGTGGATGATCCCGAAGATACTGTTCCGATCCAGCCACTGAGACTTTTCGGGTTGGAAAATGAGGATGGTGCTCCAGAGGAAGAACTGGACCCCGTGGATTTAGCAGCGGATGCGATTCGCGCTCTGACGCAGCTTCCCGTTCGTGACGAACAGAGCCCAGCTGTTGCTAGCAGAACACCACAACCCGCGCCAAAAAAGCGAGGAAGGCCACCTCGAAGTTCTCTTGGAACGACTAGGACCCCAGCCACAGCTCCGGCCGCAGCTCCGGCTACAGCTCCGTCTACAGGTAAAAGACGTGGACGGCCGAGGAAATCGACCCTTAGTAATATCGCAAATGAAGCCGAAAAAGCCGAGGACTCTGTCATGGCCGATGCTAACGACGCTGATGAACCTCGGAATGAGAACGATGTCACAGTAGACGGACTTGAAGCTCAACTAGCCCGGGAATTGGGCGACGCAATTGACGGCGAGGAGCATTCACGACCAAGTCCGGCCCCGTCTCGTGGAGGTTCGTTGAAGAGAAGAGGTCGACCCCCAGGGCGGCCTCGTGTACAGCGACCCCCCGTAACGCCCAATCCTAGCGACTTTGAGCCGTCCCCTGATATCCGCTCCATGTCTATGAGAGAGCGAGTGGCCCTGAGGGGTAAGAAATTCAAGATGGGTTCGCGTAAGGCGAGGGATGGTGCAACGGGAAGTCCTGCTACTAGCTCAGCTCAGGGAACTCCTGCGGCCGCGCCTTCGCCTGCACCCGTAGCTGCCGCTCCCACTCGAGGAACACAGGATAAATCGGTTGCTGACACCAATAATGCCGAAGAGGCCGCGCCGCCTAACCCTAAACGGGGCCGCAGAGAGCTTGTTGATGACGAATTCGAGCTCGCTGCCATAGAACCCGAAGATTCACCTTCACCTAGCCCTTCGCTTGAACGCCACGTGCCGGAGCGCCAACGGCCAGTCAGAAAATCAGGCGGCCCGACGGTTGTTAGGTTGGCGATCTCAGACGAAAGCGATAGCAGTGACGATGACTCGGTGGCAACAGGCGACGGCGACTACAATAGCGCCTCCGCAAAACGATCTGTCCCGACACGCGGTCGAGGTCGGGGGAGAGGAAGAGGTGGTAGGGGACGAGGGCGCGTTTAACTAAATATATTGCGGCGTATGGTATGGAATGGGATCTGTGGCGTTGGCTTCGGTTGACGGCGTATTGCGGCGGAGTCTATATTGAAATGCTGCGATCGGATCGGATCGGATCGGCTACCCCTTCCTTTTCTACGGCAATACGTAGTGCTTTTTCATACCCATTTCGCAGGTTTTATGGCGTTGATGAAATTCTAAACTGCCTCGGCTAGGTAGTTCATATATAAGGTGCCCTTAGCTGCGGGGGCTAGCAGGATGTTCTGAAGTCGCTTTTTTCATGATGGCAGCTGGAGGTGAATGTTATGAATATGGACTTACGATAGCTGCTCTTGACTCGGCAGTATCGCGATGACCCTTTGCGTATAGCTACCTGCCCAACTCGAAACTTGAGTCAAGTTGAAGACGAGATAGAGAAGGAAACTAATCCTTTTCATCTTGATTACTAGGTTAAGGCCTTTTATATAAGTCAACTGAGTGAGGATCTAGTGTCGTCATAATATGCCTTTTCACGAGGTTCTGCCACAATAGAGAAACGTTCTTAATTAATAATAGCTTCCTTTGATAGCTATCGGAGTGCTGCGAAGGGCTTGTGAAGGCTAGACGTTGTGTGCTAACTGCCTGTGTATCTCTATAACCACCTAAGTATGCCCTTGCTATAACTGTTCTTTTAGATTCGGTCGACCAGCTTGATTCTTCTGAGTCTCTGATTGAAGCGGGAAGAAAGGCTCTGCCGAGGCGCTTCTTGAATTTTGCGATAAATTAATCGAGTCTCGTCGGAACTAAAACTCATCATTTGTGGCTTCGAGGATCCCGCCAAGTGAAAACCTACTGGATAGCTAATACCGATGTCGTCTTAACGAAATCCTCATTGAACATGTCCTACCAATTTATACAACAATAGAACCGGGTATACGAGTTACACCTTCGAACTACTGTTGCGCGGAACTGTCCCGATCTCCTTAGGGGCCGAAACAGTTCGGGCCCGAATCGTTGGGTCCGCCTTGTTTATTGGCTCTGAAGCGTAGCGCTTTTATGCTACGCTCATTGGAATATTGTCACGCAAAGCCGTAGCCGGCCGACCAATTCGGCGTGAATGTAGTTCAGAAATGAATACAGATTCCACCATCTTGGGATATTAATATGCAGGGCATAGGGATAGAGGCACTCGGCGGGACGCTCTCAAATGGCTGAAAGCGACACCCCTATTCGGGAGAGCAGAAAACCCAGCGGTCCTCGACAAAGGCCACACTAACACGAAAGAGATGGCCTCGACCGACGAGATCGCGCCAGCGCATTCCGACGAAAAATGGAACGATCAAGACGACACACACCCTCCCTTCGGCAGGGTTCTTCTCATTATGTTCTCGCTCTACCTATCCACGTCCCTCGTCGCCCTGGTACCTCACACACCCATCCCTTTTCCGCCTCTCTTCCCCCTTTCCTCTCCATTCCAACCTAAAAAAAGCCAATAGGCCATTTATGCAAAAGACCAGACGATCATTCGCACGGCGACCTCGCGCATCAGCGATGACTTCCACGCTCCTAGATGATGTTGGATGGTACAAAACAAGTCTTCCCGTCTGCTTGTCGGCCGCCGTGCTCTCCGAGGTCGGGTTCGCGCAACCTCCACCTGCGAGCGCGCGGTCGCGGATATCGGCGTCGTCGTCATCATCATCATGGTATACAAGACGCCGCTCGAGAAACGGGCCGGTGTACAGCGGGTTTATGGGCGCCCGTCTACGGCGTCGCGTCCGTCAAAAAGCCTCTGCCGGACGTCGTGTGTGCTGCTTGCGCTGTAGTGGGGGCGGTTCGACGTCCGCGTGGCAAGACGGCGGGACCATCGTGCTGCTCGTTGTCTCTAGGCTATACATGGTTGTTCCCGTCGCCGTTCAGCGCTGAAAGACGAACACCGCTATGGTAACTCCGCGGGTCTTCCTACAGCGCGGTATTCTCTCTGGTGTTTGGGTTTCGCTGGGTTCCGGGTCAGCACTGATAGTCACGCTTTACAACCTGCCGACATGGATTTAAGCTATTAAGGCTGTTAGCGAGGTCCAATCGGGCATCATGACCATGCCCGTCATCCTGTCTTTGATGGCTGCTAACATCCTCGCTGTCATACTGGTAACGCGCACGGGCTACAATGCTCCGTTCCTAATCGCTAGCTCCGTCTTTATGTCCATCGGCGGCCGCCTCATTTTGACTTTCACGACGATGACGGGTTACTCCGAATGGATCGCCTACTAATTCTTTTTCGACTTCATCATGGGCCTAAGGATTTATGCAGCTGAAGTTGACGGCGCAGACTGCTCAAGAGGAAGACGTACCGACAGGCTTGGTGCTCATGTTCTTCCGGAATCTAGGTGGTGCACTGTTCGTATCGATCGGGGAGAACGCCTTCAAGGCCAAGCCGACCAGAGGCTTGGAGAACATTCCGGATTTAAATGCAGAAGTGATCTTGCGCGCCTGAGCGACGCGGCTGAGAAACGTCGTCGATGCGCAGTATCTCTAGGAGGTTCTAGTCGCGCATAATAGAGCGCTAGTTAAGGTGCCATGTGCTACGATCATAGGGGCGTTGACGATGGAGTGGCGCAACGTTAAGAAGGCAAGAGAGCAGCAAATAAAGGATGCCCAGAGGGAGAAAGCGAAGACAAAGAGGATTAAGTGTGGAGATGTTCTTTGAATAAGAATGGGGATGTTAGAGCCATAAGCCTTACTCCGACGAACTAATTTCATCAAGATGTAACGGAACTTGGAATATTCCTCCTGCAATCATGTAGCGACCTCTACCATGCTGCCGACTGTTTCGAGTTCTGGGTAGCTTGTGGAGGTATTCGGTCACTCCATATAGAGACTTCGAAGAGCCTTAAAACACGTTTAGAATATCAGCACATCGTGATAAGCCCGCATTACCAAGTACAAGAGACGCCGGTTAACCCTCCTCTGCTGTTCCGACGTTGTGCACCTAATATTAGTTGCGTACCTCCGCTACAGTTCGGGGAACGCCTCAGCGGGAGTAAAAGCATCATTCCACTGATCCTGCATCTCGAATTCCTGGCACATAGAGTCCCATTGCTCCCAGTCAATAAGACCCGCATCAATTCCAACCATTTCGATTTCATTCGTAGTATTTGTCGCTGACGAAGGATTGTTCCGCTCATCGCCAGACGCAAAGTTTAGATCGAACCCATCCGCGTTGTCATTCTGAAGCTCATTTAAATCAAGCTTCTGCCCGATCTGATCCTGTGCGGCCTGACTGACGCTGTCTAGCGGCATTTCAAACGACGACTCCCCGGATGCAGCCCAAGACGACGTAGCAATTGCGCCGATCCTCTGCTCTCGAAGCTGTCTGACGCAAGAAGGTACTCTTGACGATGGAGCGATGGTACTTGATCTCTGTAGCTCGCTCTCGCGCGCTTCCCACGCCTTCAGGGTGAGATTATCAACACCAATGCATAGTTTGCTGCGCATGCGACCTCCATGGATAATTTCAGGGTGGTTTGCGAAGACTTCGTCGATGGTGGTCCACGCAATGTTGGTGCGTGTATCAGCGCTGGTATGAGTCCGTAGATAGGTGAGGAGATATATCAAGGCATGCCATTGGAAGTGCATATTAACATGCCAGAGGAAGCGGCGAAGCGATTTGTCGGTGCGGATCTGAGTATCGGACTGAAGAATCTGAAGGCTATTTGTGAAAAGGAGGTCTTCTTCTGCTTCGGTTGAAGTGGAATTAGGAGGAGGGCCCCGTGCATTCCAAGGTAGGTGTGCGAATAGACGCATTCTGCAGATGGCACTCTTAGCTATAAGCGAAGAGATACAATGAAGCGGGATTTGTAGATCGCAGTGGCGGATGAACTTCTCTTCGAGAGTCTGTTCGAGCTCATTTATCGCCCGGTCCTTCTCTATCATGCTGATTGCTGGATTGCTGAGTCTTGACCAACCACCGTCGAAGGCATCGTTCTCCGGCATCTCCTTCTTGAGGAACATGCCCACTTGAGCTCGAAGGAGGAGGAACATCATTTCGGTAGCTGTGACCTGCTCAACTGGCGGCTCGCGCATATCGGGATAGAGGTCGCAATCGTTGATATTCAACGGTGGCTTTGTATTCCAGAGTTGAGCTACAATGGAGAGGCCAGTTCCAGACAATTCGGCAGCACGAGAGTCAAGTTGGACCATGTTTATCCAAAGCCGACGACGCATTTCCGTCTCGAATGGTGGCAATTTCAAACCCTCTCCATCTTTATGAAGGCCGATCCGTTGTCCAATGCGAATAGAAATACCCGTTAAGGACCAGAAAGAATGAGCATCGTAATGACGAGCCGCCGACTTGCAAATTATTAATGGTCGATATGGTCATGGGGATGCGGATTCCGACTTACCAAGTAGAGCACATAGGCCTGCAATACCATCATGTCGCTCGTCTTCAGTATGCCTGCTGCTCGTAACGCTTGTTGTGCCCCCATCCTAAACCTATTTAACGCCGACGCCTTAGTTTCCTGTAATATGCTTTGACATTCAGCCTCTTCCATAGATGACACCGCGACTACATAGATTCCGAATAGCAACGCTTCCATTGCTTTAGGCACGTGGTCTAAATCTGCTGTCGCGTCTAAAATGGCTTTCTGGGTGGTGGGTACATGGAGGATCTTGATGAGCGGATTGACATTGTCGACAAAAGCTTGCCAGAGCGTGAATATCTGCATTGGCTGTGGGTGTAATGATCTTAAAATGAGATCATCATCAACTCTTTTGATAGGAAATATGAAGTGCACCGGATCCTGGGTGACGGAGCACAGCGTTCGTAGGTTCGATTCTGTTGTTGCTTCGCTCCCTGAATCGTCGACATTCTTGTTCTCGTCCTCTGACAATTCCTCTAAAATCTCCTCAGGGTCCTGGAATTCGTCCGTGACGCTCATCCAGAGGTTGTTCTCCAGGTACCTCGACTTTCCATACTTAGCAATTAGCTTCCCGTCGCCTCCAGCCATCGGGTCTGTGCTGCCGGTGGGTAAATCTCCTGTATGCGCTGGTCGGCTCCTCAGCGCGATATTTATTTCTCTCTCATCGATAGTACCAGCCGTCGCCCTCTTCAGCATACCCAGATCTTTCAGTAACTTCTCATATCTCCTCACCTTCTCCAGCAGCGATCCGATATCATGGTTCTCGCTGCCTATGGCTGATACTCCCTCAATTGACGCTTCCGGTTGCACTCGTTTCCTGCGCCGGCGGGGAGGCGGCGCACGATAAATGCACTTAGCGCCGGCTTTACAGCAATTGGCGCAGGGATCGATACGATCGCATTTTACCTTGCGGTTTTTGCATTGGAGACATGAGTATGGTTGTAACTGGGCCTGGGACGGCGACGCATAGGTTCCAGGCGTTGACGATGAGGCGGCATCCGCAGACATCATCGTTAAGGTAGATAGACAGTGATCATAAGAGCGTGATTTGGTATGCTAGCTGGTATTGCGGGCTGTGCGGTCGAACATAATGCAGACTCATAGTTGACTGACCATACTAGAATTACTCCTGGGATAGACATACATGCATGAAGCCTTTTAGACGCGGGCATGCATAAGGCGTGATTTGAATTCATATGGAGGTTGATGGAAAGATGGAGGTTGACGTCTGAGAATTTGATTTTCTAACTGAGATAAAGTTGATTGGCCTAACAAGGATGACTCCGGATACCTCCCGCCACTAAATTGACCCCAATAATAATCGTGCATCTAGGAGGTATGATAGGTACAGTTCTTATCACATTGATATGAACATATGAGCATCATAATGAGATTCTTAACGTGATTTCGGAATATATATTTTAAAATAATATATTTTTAATTTAGATTGATTCTCTAATAATTACAGGTATTATTGTCTAACGGAGGCAATTCGCTATGCTGGTACCTATTGACTTATATTTCAAGCCTAGAACTTCGCTACATGCTTACAACCAAACGGCTCCCCCCATTTCTACGATATCTCACGCTGGGTAGTAACATTCAAAGGAAATGTAAAGAATATGTTAGAGGACCGTAGGAGGTCTAACCATAAGACAGTAGACAAAGAGCCTCCTTTATATATATACCTCCCAGGGTCGCCATCGCGGAACAACATACCCTCACCACTTGGCCTATATAATGATAGAAGGGTGTCATTCCTCTTAGCTTAGTGCATTCCAGGTTTGTCTTCGTCCGCATCAAGTGGCTGCAGGTGGTGATAGTTGTGGGCGACATGATTAGCTAGATATCACGTGATCTCTTACAAGAGAGAAATTACATCTGAGACCATAGCCGTCTACAACTTTCAATCAAACAATACACAACACATCTTTGAATCCATCAGAAGAGATCCAATCTAGCACGATTCTTCCTCTCGATAAAAACGAGGGAGAAACCCAGCTACGCCAGCGTATATTCCAACACCAACACCATATTCCTGAGCACGTACGCGGGCGGTGGAGCGACGGAGAACTTGACAGTCCAATCCCCCGACGTCTTCAAGTCCTGGTTCGCGTCGTCCGCCTGCAAGACCGTGCAGTCGCCCATCTGCCGAGTCCCAGACGGCGTCCAGGAAATCCCAGACGAAGGCCCCGTAACGACCAACGACGTCTCGAGGTCGAAGTCCGCGCGCGCGACCGCGGGCGTGACGATCAGCGTGACCCGATGCGCCTTGGCCGTCTGGAACCCGCGCGCCCAGAAAGGCAGGTAGGCGTCGATGCCGGACAAACGAAGCGTGGCCTCGGTAGCCGCGTCCGTCTTGAGCTTCTCCGCGAAAGGATACCACTGGGTGGCGTAGTCGCAGCGTATATCGACGAATGCGGACGGGAGGCCGCTGTTGGGGTCGGCGGCTACCTCTTTGAGCCCCATCAGAGTCGCCTCCGACGCCGCTTTCTTTAACGTCTGGCCGCCGTCGACCGCGGTATATCGCACCTGCATGACCACGTCGGAAATCGTCTGGTAGTCGAACTGCCGGAGCTGTTCGGGGAGCTCTACTCGCCATTGAGATACGGCGCCGGCTCCTTCGAACGGGAGGTATTTCTCCGAGGAAGCGCCAAAGTCGAATTTCCCGCCGTCGTGATGGCTGCTGGTGACGGCAATGGATGTGATGGGAATCACGTCGGTCCGGAACACGCCCTCTTTGTCGAGTTGGCGATAATCAGCACCGGTGGTCGCGTCCTTTCTTATCCGGTAGCTGTGCGATTTCAGGATCAGAGTACAATTCAGGCTAACGTACGCGCCCACGATGCAAGGGATGCGCAACGACACGGACACAATCCGGCGACAGTAGTGGCCCGGGAAGTCGATATCAAATAAGCTCTACTCCGAATTGATGGTTAGCTCAAAGACTTCCGTGGTTAGAAAATGAAAGATGACGTACCTCGGGTAGAGCGAAATCAGTAACGCCTGTCTCGCGTAGCGATAGCAGCCCCAGGGGATGGAGCTGGCGTAGCGAGATGTTTTTTTCAATCTCGAAATCATATGGCTGACTATTGAGGTACGCGATCTCAATTCTTTTCAGATCGAGAGACAGTCTTGCACCGCTCAGGAGACCATCTCGGCTACTGTCCCAATACCCACCGGCAACCGGGCTCAGATAGGCTGTCTCGTCATGGGGGTTTTCGAAGTGATACGCCTTCTGCACTTTCTGCGCCAGCTGGCTAGCGAGCGTATAGGTGTCGTGGTAGAAGGCGCTGTACTGGTTCTCCAGCCATGTATAGAGCTGTTCATTGGTGTACTTGGACTGGAACCACTCCAGCTCCTGGACGGTATTCTCGTTTTCTTGCACTTGGGCGCGCAGTTCAACATCCAAGCGCTCAACCAGCAAATTCTGCACAAAAACCTGTTGGTCCACAATTTTGATGTCGTGGCCCGCTTGGTTGGCCTGCTGCCGGCGCTCTTGCAGCTGTCGGATCAAGTACGATTTCTTACCGGCTAGCATACCTTGATCTTGAGAGTGCTGCACCAACTGGCGGATACCACCTGCAGCGGCTTGCAGCCCGCGTGCGACGATGCCCGTTCCGAGCTCAGTAGATACACCCACACCTAGCGGTTGGGCATTGATGGAAGCCTGCGGGAAGATGAGGAGGTTCGCCGCTAAGTTCTCAAGCATGGAAACAGTCGGCAGGGTAGCCACGGCCGACTCTGTGCAGTCCATCTCCAGCTTCTCACCGGACGACATTCGGAGGTCGTCAGCCGTCGGAGTGTCAATGAGCTGGGGAATGTCATTCCACGTTGTTTCGGGCCCTGGGATGCCCTGGCTCTGGTCTCCAGTCAGAGCAAGGAAGAAGGCAAGCCGTGTCTCATGCGCCCGACGAGTCTCTTGCAGTACATCTATAGCCTTGAGAGCTTCCTGTTTCTCCATTTTCTTACTCTCGAGGATCAGCTGCTGAACTGCTTGGCGATGGCTCGTGGTAAGTGTTAAGAGGGCTTCACCGTCCTTCTTCTCTTTAATGGTCAGGACGAGGGAGTCCATGCCCTTTAATTCATCTGCCAACTGATAGGCGCGTTGTAAAAGGTACATAAACCGATGTTTGGGCATGGGTCCTTTAATGTCGCTGGCAAAGGTGGATGGGCTGACGCCCGCAGCACGGGCGCGCACCAACTGGCCTGGGTCTATCGGGGGTTCAAAGAGCGGTCTATCTTGGATGTTTCCGTCGATGTTCATGTTGTTGCGAATCTTGTACATACAGTCATCTATAGAATTCTTCAACGCCATGATCTGTGGGTTGGATGGGATGCAAAAGTATCCGGTTTCGATATATGCCATGGTAGTCGGGTTAATGCTCATTGATGCTCCTCGATTTTGCGGGTCCGACTGGAAAGGGAAATCGAGCTCCAGATCGACCGTGGCATTGGAGAAGGTGTCGAGTTTCGCGGCTAGCTGGTTGTACGTGAGAGCATGGCGTTTCTGAAGTTCGGGCACCTGGATAGGGGCGGGTCCGAAGATATGTGACGCCTCAACATATCGTTGCAGGGCTAGCGGAATGGACTCTATCGTATTCTGCCGGAACAGATTGTCGCCTGCGTCTATAATGATCTCCATATACTTTATGGCAAAACGCTTCATGTAAGAAACTGGATGTCCTCGACCCGCAGCGTGGATAGTCGCTGGGTTCATATTCCATTCCTCAATAGCCCACTTGTTTTCCCATGTTGGCGAGGGATCTGACGGCGCACTGTCTTGCGTTGCAGGATCACGGAAGGGTGGGAAATGCCAGACTCGGGCTAGGTCAGGATCCCCCCAGCCGGGGTCGAAGGCCAGTCGGCCCACGCTCAAGGCGAGCTCATGCTGTCCTGAAGACTTCAGACGCTCCATGAAAAGACTGACAGCGTGTACACCAGTCTCCCAAGAATATATAGCGTACGGATTCGCCTGCTCATGGAAAACCTTGCCGTGTTGATCCCCAAAAGCGGAGCCGAAGAGGGATTTAGGAAGATTAGAAAGCGAATCATAAAGACTCTTTAAGCCGCCGCCGAGAGAGGCGATTTCCAGTAGAATTGGAGATATCTCATTGTGGAGGTTAACAGTTTCGAAGTATTCATATGTGGGATCATCATTCGGATCTGTGGGGATCACAGGCGGATATGCCATCAGAGAGCTGGAGTCATCCTGGGTTGCGACATTGGCGATGAGCCCAGTCGGTCGGTTATAATAGATAGAGTCAAGTGAAAGTATCCAGGTGTACATGATATTGGGGCTATCAACCACCACAAGCACAGGTCGCTTGCCATTACCATAACGTTCATATGTTGTGAGAGGCGACTTATTTGACGTTGATCCCTTCCATGAAAGCCTCATGAAATCTGTAGGGATGGTGGTTTTCCCAGCAAAGCTCACAACAGGTTCGCAGAGAACTAGCTGCTGTCCACGGAGCTCGAACCGGCCCAATGGGTACGCCTTGTATCCAGTGAGATCGGTCGTACTCAGCAATTCATTTCCTAGCCATCTGTCGACATCAATGGTCAGGATATCGACCTTTTCGGATCCAAAAATTGGAAACGCAGATCTCACTTGTGTGCTGAACTGGAAGGACTTGATGTGCGGGAATAGTTTGGCTGCTGGCTGGTCCGTTGGAGATAGGGCCTTGTAAGCAGGGTCTGTGTCAGAGGCTGCAGCGACAATCAAAGCTTTCTGCGCCACGCGCTTAGCCGACCATTTGTTGTTCCTGAGTTCGGACCAACCCATAGTCAACTCCCAGATCTGCTCATGAGGGGAGCTGGTGGAGTTCGGGGCCTGCTCCGATAACTTTTGGAAGGATGTCGGTTGCTTTTGTGTGTCCTTTGGTATCGTCTTGAGGGTGAAATGCGGGATGAAGAGGTATAGGCGTCCGTGGAAGATAGCAGGTACAAGATATACACCTGGTGTGGGGAGTTTGCGGCCTTCGCTGTCTGTCTCCTGCGCCACAATACCGACGTCCATCTTTGTCCAAGACTTCCAGAAGACCACCGCGTCGCCCTTAGGGCCGCGGATGTCCACCCGACGGTAGTAGTAGCTAGACGGAGCCGTAGCCGTGCGTGCAAACAAGTGAATGCACCCTTGGTCCCGATCTATCCCAGTGCCCAGGTCTCTGCGCTCCCAGAGATACGCCTGCACCTCCAAGTGAGCGACGTCGTCTATTGATTGGATGTAAGACGACATCGCTTCTTCAATCGACTCATTTGTTAACTTCTTTCGCAAAACGGATGTTTCCATTGCCATGAACTGCTCGGTTTTATCGTCTCGTAGCGTTGGATCGATCCAGTTCTCAGTATAGAGGAAAGCCTTCCTGTTCGCTTCCCATAGTCGATACTGCATCATCAAGTCCCACTCCTCACGCTTGATGACAGTCCGAGAAACCCCATATGATTCTTCCAGCCCCAGCATGCATCTCTGCAGGTACAACTGAAGGACTGAAATGGCTTGTTTCAAGCGGGATGTTTTGAACCCAGAGCCCATCTGAACATCAATCAGAAAATGCTCAAAGAGAGCATCCGCGTCCGTAAGATGATAGTCTTCTCGAATGTAATCCTGCTGAAGTAGATAGGCAACAAGAGCCGCACGTCGGTTCTCGCGAAGTAGGTTGTTTGCAGCCTGAATGCTGGTGGAGCGGTTTGATTGAGCAGCTGCACGCAGTCCCTTCGCATTTTCAAAAAGGGTGTCAACGCTATCTTGCGGTTGATGTGCTGGCTCGGTGAGCGCATAGAGGAGTCTCGGGGGAAGATTTTGGATGGTCAGGTTGGCAGTGTGCACGATAGCACCATGAAGATGCGCAAAAACTCGAATATCTTGCAACGTGGAGACTATGTCTGCGTATGGCATAGCTGGGTAATGGGCATCAAGCACTTGTCTGACATGAGTTTCGGACCAACCCCCAAGCTTCGCTAGACGTGAACTGAGGGTGCTCTCGTCATATGGGTTACAGAGCCAGTTGCGCAGGTAAAGCAGCGGAGACACTGTCTCGTCTGGAGACGAAGTGGGACGGAGGTTTGTGTATATGAGCAGATCCTCGATATTTTGACGGGTCACCTGATTGAAATCGAAGCCGCGAACATTTTGCTGATAGTAGTGAACCTCGCCGATAGTCAGCGCGCAAGTCTTAACAAGCTGGGCCACCTGTGAGAGTTTGACCAGCACATCCGCAGTCAGTGTTGCGGCGACCTCGGCTACGAGAATCGTGTCGTCGAATACTATTGGATTAGTGTCTCCGATTTCCCATTGGAGATTGGTAATCGGGGTTCCCTTCCAACTGATCTCGTAGGCCTGGCCACTTAGGAGACGTCTTGGCTGTTGGGATCGGTAGGTATTGCTCTGGTCGTCCTGCTTGAACTCGACTGGAACGCCGGATATGGATAATTCCGGCATGCTAAGTTGCTGAACAGCCGAGAAGCTGTACGTGCTACTGACAGGAGGCGTGAAGTAGCCCTGGAAAGACCCCCTAGTAAGATCAGGGGCTTTTAATTGGGAGAGCGCCGAGACGACTGGTACGCCATCCCCAACAGTCAAGAGGCCTGATAGCATGTATTGGATAGTCTCATCAGCCACTTCGGGGAAGAATGATCGTAAAACCTGGGTAATATTCGGAGGTATTTTAGATGGGGAGTCTTCCTGCGACAAGGTATCCGATTCAGCGTTCTTGGTGGTATTACAGGCAATAATCTTGGCCGTGGCGCTTACCACCTCATCAGTCTTGAATCCTGATTGCGCTGTGATCGTGGAAACCTCTGTCCCGGTCACAAACAAGACTTTCTCAAGGGTCCAGCCAGCACTTATAAGAAGTCCATATTGTTTGATTGTCTGGAGAGTCTGCCTGGGACTTGCTAAATGATCGGTATACCCCAAGGAGAGAAAGAGCGGATACTGCTCGGGGGAAATGCCAATGAGTTTGCAAAACATGGAGACACGGTAAAGCAATGACAAGTTGCTTATCGTAAGCTCATCCGACATTGTCGTGGCCGCCCGAATAGTATCGCAGGCAGCTGCAGACAACTGAAGCGCGGTGAGAACAACAACCATGTTGCTGCTAAGCTTAGCTGCTGGGCAGGGCAAATACTGCCCATACTGATCTGCCTGGAATATCGCATTGGCCGGGTAGAGCTTTGAGGATAAGAACAAAGACGCGTATAACGATCCGGGTTCGTAGACATCAATGCTTCCCCAGAGTGGGAGTAGTTGTGTGACGGGGGTACCGGTTTCATCAGCAAGCCGTTTCACGGCGGCTAAGTCATTGAGTGTGTTAGGAATAATCGCTCCATCCTCAGCGATAGGCAGTGCCGTAAGTGTCACGGCCATGTCGTGGACAGTCCATCCGAGCTTCCTACGTAGACGAACGAAGGCTTGAAGCTGACGGCACACTGTTTCATCCAGTGCGCCTGCGGTGCCATCCTCCAGAGCCTGGCGTAAGCGCATATCCTCAACTTTCCCCGAGAATTTTGCAGCGCCATCATACATTTCAATCACCACCCGGCCCTTGAGATATGGAGAACGGAGAAGTTCCAGTAGTTGCTTGAATGAGAGCTCTGAACGTGGCAAAAACTGTTCTTTGATAAACGCGAGACCTCCTTTTGAAGTTTCATCGATCGACATCATATCACTGTTAGTTTTGTACCCCCAATATGCGCTAACAGGTTGAAATCCAATTGCTGTTTGGTATTCTTCCTTGTTTTCAATGTGTAGGAATCCGGCAGTCTGCACAGCCTCTCCAGTCACGGCAACATAGTCTTCTTCCTGTAGTTCGAGGTACTCTGCCGTCAAATATCGCTCAAGGACTTCTCTAGCAAGTTCGTGATCCTGCGCCGATGACGGTTGAGAGACTAGCCGATATGTAGACTGCAATCTCCGCATGGATTCGTAGCGCGAGGAACCGAAGGCCCGAAAATATGCACGTGTGCTATCCACGGCGAGGTTGTAGGGGAAAGTTCCAAGCGGGAATAGCTGCGGCTGGACGGTTTTACGGTAGACTTCGTAAGATATATGTTGCGGCGCGGTCATTTCGTCCACATCGCCCGAATCGTCCATATCATATACTTCGGTAACGACTGCCTTGGAATTTCCAATTACAGACTCAAGCGCCTCATTAACCAGGTCAATATATGGAAGCGGCACGTGCGTGTTGGCGCAAGAGAGATGAAGGTTCCCGAGATCAGGCCGGCGGTCAAACAGTCTATCTAGGAGAGACTTGTCTTGCGGCTGTTTGTCTCGAGGCCATTTTTTGAGGCACTGGAGAAAATCCACAAAATATGCTGCAGGGCTGGTAATCGACGAGCAATCTGGGCACTCTGTATTCTGTACCAGGTCCTTGAATAGGTTGGAGAGGTTCACAGGGTCATCGTTGGGGGTTGCCACCATGGCTTTCAGAGAGACCTCATTCCGTGCCGCGAGTGCTTTGATCCAGATCTGCTCGTTCCGACGGTGCACCAGACCTGACTGTTTGTAAATCCGGGCCGCAGCCTCTGGGTCAATACCCTGAGGTCTGACTGCTGACGTAAACCATTCCTGAGATGTTCTCGCTATGGAGGCTGCAGAGTGGAAAGAGGCCTTGGAGAGTCTGGCAATATCATCAGGGTCATATACCACGGCCTGGAGCCTCTGTAGCCCTGCAAGCGTGTCGGCGACTTGTTGGTGCCGCTGCTCAGGAATCCCAGCCATGTATTCCGTATCACTCAACACGGCCCGGACAGAATCCTTGGACATGTCCAAATTCAGTGTCCGCATCTTCTTCAAGACGACTTGGCAATCCTTTCTGACTGCGGCATTGGCAGGAAATGCGTCTGACTCCAGCAGACCGTACAGCAAGGCGGTGGGCTCTTCAACTAACAGCCGACCCCGAAACGCAATAAGATCATCTTTGGGGAATGTGTTTCGTGCGTTGGAAGCCAGACTGGTCAAGCCCAGTGGGCAAATTCGCTCCGCAACATGTTGGAGCAAAGATACCTGACGGTCCTGGAGGATATATTCGAAAAGATCCAAATTGCCACTTGCCACACTGGCAAGCTCCTTGATAAATTCAACTAACAGATTCCCTCTTTCATTTATTTTGGCTAGCACAGTGGCTATCCTTCCGGATTGATCATGAAAAGTTTCCACCAAGAACTGTTGGAGCAAGTCGCCAGGGTTCTCGCCTGGTCGGTTTGCCTATAAAGCGATGCAAAGGTATGGTCAGAGTCTTGAGATAACTAAAATACCAGACTCTGGTACTTTGAAGAGTTAGATGGCACATACCATTTGTGGTGAGCTGCTTATACTGAACGGTTTGCTACGGTGGTCATAGAGTTGTGAGCTCGAGCCACGAGTGATTGAATCTCGCTTTGTGCAGCGAGCTAGAATGGCCTGTGAAGGAGAAGGTTATGAAGATACGATACCACGATGATGCTAACACGAGGTCTAACAACTACCATCATCTATTGGACAGCCATGAACTCTGGCAAGACAATATCAAGTGCGTTAGAAACTAAGTATACGACACGGTCTCAGAAGACGCGAGATACTCCATGGTAATAGTCTATTGGATCGATCAACGTGCAGAGGCAGGCCATGCTTCACTGACACTCTGCCGTGTCGTTTACCTCCTTGCGTGACTACCTGACAGGACATGCCGTTCGACGTGGGCAGAAAATACGATGGAAAAAAGATAAAATAAATAATATCAGAAATGATATTATATTTTATTTTATTGAATAAATCAGAATGATCTCGATAGTCGATTGCTGCTGTTTGGTGATGTGTATTGTAAGTCTCGATTAGGAGCTGTGCAGGTTGGTAGAGAGGGGAAAAGAAAGTCATCATGAGCAGTCACATCAAAATATGTAGAGTACCATGGTCCACTAACGCCACCGCACGGACCCTCTGTCTCGTTTCTATCTATTACTGCACATTATGACTTGGCGGTTCCTTAGCTATTTTCTTAACGGTATTATATTCAATAGACCGGTGTTAGGTACATATATTTCACCACCGAGCCAAACGGTTATTAATTTTGATGCATAACTACCCCCAATCGCCATCAACTTCCAGATGTCGGTAGACGACGCCCTTTCACATGACCCCTTTGTCGACCTCCCCTTCTGAACATTCGTGGTCCTTGGGTCGACCATGGTGGATGTTTATCACAACGTGGTGCTACCTGACGAGTGTGCTCGCGGGATCTGGACGCTGCTGCAACACGAAGACCTGCGAGCTGCTATGCGTGTCTCCTCGAGCTGGGCGCGGTCGGTGGCGCCCTTCCTGTACCGTGATATCGACATCCGGAGCGGTCCAGGCCTTCAGGCCCTGCTCCGCACTACGCAACGTCGACCGGATCTTGCAGCTTTAGTTCACCAGCTTCGCCTGCATCAATACACATCTAGTGGTTCTGATCATGCTCAGTCGCTGGGAAGTTCTGCAGCGAGCCTCTTGAATAGCCTATCTGCCTTGCGGGAACTTCGCTTGGAGGGACACTGGTCTGGCTTGGAGGCGCTAATCTCCAATGGCCGCCTCCGTGTCCCCTTCACGAATCTGCGTGACCTGTCCCTCGGTCGTCGGCGGCAGTCAATGGTCCACATACTCCCCTTCTGGGCGTTGCCCAGGATTGAGAGCATCCAGGTGCGCATCGCAGCAATGGATGTGATGTGCGAGGATGCCGTCACCTCTTGGCCAACAGCCTCGGCGCTGACTAAGCTTACGCTGGACTACACGAGTCTAGAAGAGAAGGACGTGACTCTCCTTCTCCAGCATTCACCCTCCCTTAGATCATTCCGATATGACCGATGGTGCGATGTGACCGGTAAGGACTAGTTGTTCCGCGTCCATGGGCTCTATTTAGTTTGACGAGCTAATTAATTTATGCAGATGAACCATCCTTCCAGAATTGTGACGAATTGGGGCGAGGCTTACACCACCTCCACCAAACACTAGAGCAGCTTGACCTGCGCGTCCAGCTCTATTCAGAAAACGCGGAGGAAGTTGAGTTTCTAGAAATCGACCCAGTGAGGGGCCGTCTGCCATCATTCCATGGGTTTAGCCGCCTCAGGACTCTTCGTGTCCCCATTGCCACGCTGCTTGGCTGGACACCAAGCGAGGCACCCGAGATCGAAACGCTTTTGCCTCCGTCATTACAACATCTGAGCCTGACAGAGGATCTGTGCACGCAGTGTACGTATCAATGGACCGAAGACAGCGTGCTAACCAAGCTAGATGCATTCTTTGCGGCCCTTGCTGGTAATGAACACAAACTGGAATTAATCGAAATTTCCCCAGACGGGACATGGGGTGGCTGGGAAGATTCAACAAAGGAAATGGTCCAAAAGATGGCTACTAAGGCAGGCATGCGATGTGTCATTGTTGATTTAGCTCATAGTCACTACGTCTAGCGTTAAAATAGTTCAATTCTATTTCGTGACAGAGTCTTCAGTATAGCATAACATGGCGTAAATAGTATCTTTACTAAGCCTCTGTCGGGTCGTAGCTCTCAAAGAATCGTTCAGATGGCGTCCAAGTCAACTTTTATTATGATGGCAAAGCGGGCCAGCACATACAGGCGACCTTGGCCTCTAGAGATTGAGGTATAGCTATCTCCCAAGTAAACATTCCAGAGAGATTTGCTATATCATTTGGGAAAACACTTGAGAAAGGCTTGATTTTGATGTAAAGAACCTAATTCGCCAAGAGAAAGACTACTAGTTATCTCCTATATGCCCCCTATGGGCCTCCTATGTGTGAAATCAACGAAAACCCCGCGTACCTAAACTAGTCCCTACAGCCCTCGGCCACAGATTAACTATCACTACCTAGGTGCCTCCCAAGTAGGTAATGTCGAAAGTTTGTAGATGGGCACTACATGCCCCATACTCCATCTCATCACGCTACAGGTGACGTACTGAACGATTTCTTATTGGGGACGGCGGTTGGATACTTGTTCAGAGTTGGCGCCGCTGTTGCAGGCGGTACTTGTACCCTCGACTTGGATGGAATACTGTTGAGGGCATGACTTGGTCAGAATATTTTCCGTACGAATCTGGGATGGGGGGAAGTTACGTTTTGTACTCAACCTCTGCGAGGACATCGCTATGGTTGTTAAACAAGGGGTTGTGGAAAGACAAGGTCCCATTTCCAGGGTACACCCATTGGCCTGTCGTGTCAAAGATTTTGGCCAGGTTTTCCCCGACGGCGGTCAGTTCACTCTGCAGCGAGCCTTGGATTTCGCCCATGTACCCCTCGATGGTGTTCTGCCTGCTGGCTATGTTGAGTTCATTACTGTGGTCTTTGTTGATAGTGACCTTGACGTCGGAGGGATCCTTCCCCAGTGCGAGAGTCAGACGACCGTCGTCATCAGTGGTTATGACGATGGGCACATCCCACGTGGCAGTATACGACTCACTGCAGATTTATCAGCATTGGTGAAAGTCGGGTGTCAGATGAAGTCTCGCTTCTTACTCAATATAACCTGTAAGGTCCTGCTTGTCTGAGTTAGCCCACCACTGGCTCTTGTAACTGTACGTTGTTTTCCCGGTAAGAGTGATAGTATTCGATCCAGGCTGCCAGCCAACGGCCACCTGCTGGTCACCTAGTGGTGAATGAGAGTGGTTAGCACTATTCACGGAAGCTTCCGCACACAGATTTTATGGAAATTTATCCTCAAGAACGACACTCACTCTGCTGCATGCAGTAAACATACTGCCCACCTGCGCGGGTTTTGCCATTGTCGTTTTTATGCGTTTGCTTCCAGATATATTGGAAGTTCTGCTCGTCGAGTTCCGGACGGAAATAGTCATCTTCGGCGCTCTTGTGATCTGGGTTATACCCGATATGATAGAAGTGGTTCGTACCACCATCGTCGTAAATAATAACGTTCTCGAGCGTGATCTCTGACAACCTACTGAACGGGCGAATATGGTCAATGAAGCCGTTCTTTCGCTCAAAAAAGATCTCCTGACTGATGGCGAAGGTGCCGTGAACTGCTTTGTTTGATCCAGCCCCCGGATAACACCAGTTACCTCCGTCCGCGATGAAGCTTGCCTGGGGCGGATCATGGTCCATGAGTTGTTCGCAGTACATCATGCAGTCATAATCGCGTGCAACATCATCAGGGGTGTCATTGTTCTGGTATTTAAACCCCTGGTGCAGGAGGGCGGTGGGTGCTATTGCGAACCAGTTAGTAGAGCGGATAGCCGATATGGATTTCTGAGAGCAGATGGCTTAAGACTTACGAAAGGTGGGATCGAGCGGGTTTTCTGTCATCGCCAATTAGCTTTTCTCTATGCAGAATATATAGGGGGGAAAAAACCAAGGCCTCGATCAACATACGGTCTGGAAGGCTAGGAATAACCACTTTAACGCCGAGAGTCGTATATCCATTACGTCTCATCATGTCAACCCACAGTGTGAGAAAATCGATGAGCTTCACTTTCAGAACCCCATTATCCTCACACCACTTGTCCCAAGTGATGGGTTTCCCTTCACTATCTAGCCCAAAATAGGATCTGTCGGTGACGATTGTGTCCCAACGGGCGTCTTGTGTAAATTTGTTAGCGATGAGAACTCAATAACTTGGGTGGGATGAATACCTGTGAGGTCGGCGTACAACCGGGCGATGGAGTAGTCGCCTGGGACAGAGAAATTATCATCAATGTACTTTTTCTGTTCTTCCGTCAACTCGGACCCTGGCTGTTCGCCAACGCGCACAGAGACCGTGAGAACCCAATTGGCGAGATCCTGTGTAAGTCTCCCGGAGGGATTCTGCAGCGTGCCTGACTTGAAGCTAGATGATTATCAGCTGTCCATCATGCAATCGTCTTGTACGGCAGTGAGGATAGTTTAGTACCGAATCTGGTAGAACACTCTGATTCCTGCACGGTTAGTCCCGTCAAATGCGATGCGACACGGCAAGAGCTCAGCATGCAGGCTGCCGACGTCTTCATCGTCAAAATCGATGCGCTGGAGCTCTGTGTACGCTTCGGTAAGCTGCTCCCAACCTTCATTGACGACATGGGCACTCAAGGCGAGGACTTGGTCATAGTAATCTTTCCCGATAGTCCTGGTGGTTACAGTGAGGCGAGACTTTATGTCCGCGTCAGACATGATGCACGGTTGACAATATTCAAAAACACGTTAGTTACCTAGGTAGGCAGATTTTCAGATAAGTTCAACTCAACCGACGGCGATGTTGGATACGAAGGGAAAGCCCAAAGACAAATGACTGGGACCTGTAAGCATATATCTTGAGATTATTCCCTGAATTCTAGCCTATCACCAGATGAAAGACGTGTATTTCTGACCCAGCAAATGGACATGTCTTCGCAAGCAACGTCGTGGACTACATCTATTGTTGAGCGGACCAAAGAAAGACGTTGGTTCCATTCGGTCTGTCTATGCCACTGGAAGCCGTGGACAATACAGCTGAGAATCCCCATTCGGAGAAACGTTGACTCAGTAGTTCCATAGAAGGGTGTCATGTGGGAGAGTATTGAGCTGAATATGCATGGAACGCTGACGATGTCTGGGCATGACAAACTTGTTGCCCAACTGGAACAAGAGAAGCCAAGGAGAGGGGTTCCCCTCAAGATTTCTTAAAAATGAAGCTGTATTGTTTCTCACGCCCTCGATTGGAGCTGGTTAAAGACATGTAGGCTATTGCACTTAAGTCGGTGACTCGCCTGCATGATCCTCCATGCAGAACCCGAACAGCATCCCAACTGAGTAAGTCGGACTTATCGAAACCACTAACTCTATTCAGCAAGCACCATGGGCTTTGCTGAGATGCTCTGTCAATCTCGGGATATGTGATTACCTATTCCAATAACACTATTACTATGCGTATATTGGGTTGATGTAGCTATTGCTTTATGAGATATGGTGTGTGAAGGGTATCATGTCGATTAGTAGAGAAATATCTCAAACTGTGCACTTTAAACAATCGTTATTAGCTTTTACCTCTGTGGTTTATGCCGCCGCAATTCGTCTTCGGGCGCCCTGTTATTCGTATATTGATTGATCCTCCGTGATGTCGCCGTCTCGCGACTCCCGTACCTCTCAACCGCCACCAGCTGGTATGGCGCCGAATCCTGCCAATACTGCTCCTCGGCTAGTGAACAGCAAGCAAGCTATTCAAGAATCCGCGTCTCCATTCCGTGTGGACGCCGCAACAGGCGCCGTGACTCTCACAGTCTCTACCGTGATCCCACCCGGACGAGAAAGCGATTCTGCTCCAAACCCACAGTTAATTTATAACTCGCTCGCCGGTAACGGCCCTTTCGGTTTGGGCTGGACAGTGGCCTTGTCAGGCATATCTCGAAAGACGAGTCGAGGTGTTCCTCAGTATACGGATGACGATGTTTTCGTCCTCGCCGGCGCAGAGGATCTAGTCCCAGTCTCAGCAGACGATACAGTGCTCACTAGAAACGGATATACAGTTCGCCAGTATCTGCCCAGAGTGCAATTCAATGCCACCGGTATCCGGGTAGAGCGTTGGGTGAGCTGCACTGACGAGACTGATCAATTCTGGCGCACTATTTCCGGTTCCGGGTTGATCACACTATATGGTCGAACCAGTGCTACCCGTATATTCGACCCCTATTCCGAGCTTGATAGACCGAGACTATTCTCGTGGCTACCCAGTGCCGCGTATGATAAGAAAGGGAACTGTGCAATCTACTGTTACAAAGAAGAGGACTCTGTCAATGTTGATTGTAATCTCGCTAGCGAGCAGCATCGCACTACCAAGAGCCGTACGGCGGGGAGGTACCTCAAGCGGATTAAGTACTGTAATCAAACCCCTATTCATGGGTTCGACACATGGATCACGAAGCAATGGGGAGAGGATGAAGGGGACTACCTCTTCGAAGTAGTATTCGACTACGGCGAGCACGGAGAATCCAATCCCTCTATACATGAAGTTTCACCTTGGCCAGCTAGGGCCGATATCTCCTCATCATATCGCAGCGGATTCGAAATACGCACTTACAGACTGTGTCGCCGTGTGCTTTTATTCCACCATTTCCCAGAATCCATCACGAATGCTGCAAGCCTTCTATCTTCCACCACCTTGCAATATCATGAATCACCTTCTGGGTCGACCCTAGTCTCAGTAACGCAGACGGGGTATCGAATTCTTTCTGGAAGTAAAGACAAAACCCTCTATTCAGAATCCCAAGCGCCTCTCAAACTAGAATACAGCACACCACGACTGGGACCCGGTGTGCCTCCCCCAGGCGATCTTCTGCCTATTACTGTTGATACATCTCACCTAGCGGCAATTCCGCAGGGAGAAGACACTCGCACACAGTGGATAGATCTAGACGGAGAGGGCTCGCCTGGAATCCTGACCCAACGCGCCGGTGGTGAATGGATCTATCTGCGTAACGAGAGTCAGGGGCGAGAAGAATCTTGCTGCGTTGCATTCGCGCCCCCAAAAGTGCTGAAGGGGATCCCGAACTTTCTCGAGGATAGAGACACAGACACGGGGTTCTTTACACACTTGGCAGCCGATGGCACGTTACAGTTCGTCCATATGAACTGGGATCGTGGATTGCACGGCTACTACCCCCGAGTCGAGTATGACTGGGGACCTTTTGTGCCTTTCGCGCAGATTCCTGCTGCAGACCTTACGCAGGCTGGTGTACATGTAAGTCATCAGCTTCTCTAGCCGTTCCCCATTCTGAGCTTTTATACACCGACTATCTACATTTATATCATAAAGTTGAAGTGCTTCCGATCTCCGTGGCTGTTAACAAACATCGTTACGCCGAAGTGGACTCATAGTAGTACGATAGGCATTATAAAAAAGCCCCCATTTTCATTCGTGTCTTATACAATAGTTTTCATTTTCCTTAGGAAGTACCCACCTAGAATTCATTTAAAATTTTATCTTTCTAATTACTATTCGAAAACCCGTTTGATGGTTATTTCAGAGTTATTAGCGAAGTTCTAAGCCCGGATTCCTTAGGCTGGCTCAACCATCGTGGCAACGGCTAAGACCTCGATTGACTTCTTCTAATAGAATACTTACTGACTTTATTGCTTAAGTGGATAGATCTAGTAGGAAACGGGAGACAGGACGCCGTAGAGTTTGTAGTCGACGATCGGAATCATCTAAGATGGTATCCCTCGCTAGGCTATGCTGGCTTTGCCCCTGCTCGGTTAGAAGAAGGGCCAAGAGTGCCACAGCAACACTCTGATGCATTTGCCGTGCTTCTAGCAGATATGACTGGCGATGGGCTCACCGATGTAGTTCATGTCTGCAACTCAGACATCGTCTACTGGCCGAATTTGGGCCATGGCCGTTTTGGGGCGCGAGCACGGATGGACCGTTCCCCAAGAATGGACAACGACGAACTTTTCACTGCAAAGCGAGTCCTTTTGGCGGATGTCGATGGGTCAGGGTCTGCCGACCTGATTTACTTGACTCCTGGTGGCGGTGCAAACGTCTACCTCAACCAGTCAGGGAACGGCTGGACTGAGCCGATTTTCTTACCAGCAGTGCCCGAGTTGAGCGAGTTGAGCTCTATAAATATTGTCGACCTACTCGGTCGGGGGCTACCTTGCCTCTGCTGGACGTTCCCAAATTCACCCGGATGTGGCCCCCCTTCTCTGCAATATATGGAGCTGATGGGCGAGAGCAGACCTAACCAGCTTACAAGTTATTGCAATGGTGCAGGCTTAAAAACTTCTCTTGAGTACTGCCCATCAACTAAATTCTACCTAGCCGACGAGAAGTCGGGTCATCCATGGACGACGAGACTTCCGTTTCCCGTGCAATGCGTCTCCGTGATCACCAATATAGATCATGTGGCGCTCACCAGGTCTACGTCTACATATTCGTATCACGACGGCTTTTACGACAGTATCGAGTGTGAGTTTCGTGGCTTTGGCCGCGTGGACTGTTGGGATACGGATGACCTTGCAGCAGCCTCCGGTCTTCTCAAGCTTCAAGCACCTCCCAAGCATTCCCGTACCTGGTACCATACAGGCTCACCTTCGTGTGACAGTTGGTCTGATCAATGGGCGGGCAATAAGCTCACCAAGCTCGGAGGATGTCAAATGCCCTTAGTTTCCGAGGACGCCGTTGAACTTCGAGAAGCCAAGCGGGCTTTGAAAGGCCTTGTGTTGCGTAACGAGATCTATTTTGATAGTTACCCTGCAGTTGGATCGTTAATGCTTCTCGAAACTAACGAGAAAAATTATACCGTGCTGATGGAACAAGGGATCGCTATTCCCGGGTAGGTTTCCCCCCTGAGTAAGGGGAGGTGTGTCAGACCAGTAAGCTCTAACTCTTGATATTCCCAGCAACGACAAGGCTCTGGTTGAACCACCTCACGCATGTTTCCGTGTCATTGAAAAAGAGGCACTTCGCAAGGTATACGAGCGAAATACTGCAGAGGATGATGCTCGCACCGAGCACCAAATAAGCCTCGCCACAAATCAAAGTGGTCAACCGACCAAGACAGCGGCCATTAGCTACGGCCGTCGGAATGTGCCTAGTGAATTAGACGAACAGACCAAGTCACTTCAAAAGCAGATTGTGATTAACTATACGGAACATGACTATACAAACCCCTTGGATGAGGAGGACGCTTTTGCTGTCCCACAGTCGACAGAGACACGATCATACAAAGTTAGAGGCACTCAACTCCCACCGAACTGCTCACTCTTCCCATATGACTACCTACGCAACAATGATGCCGCCTTCTTCCGTGAACTCCCTGATCTTGCCTTTGACCAAGATCCAGGTCCGTTGTCGCCCAGTCTCAGTTGCAAGATTCTCATCTCACAGGAGAGATCCTACTACCGGTCTAGTGACATGAAGAACCGCCTTGAGTTGGGAAGGATCGAACCATTCTCCGTACTAGATCAGAAGTACACTCTAGCTTTGACGAAAGGACTCCTCAACCAAGTGTTTGGGGGCGACCTAATGTCTGGCTTTTCCGCCGCAGATGGGGGGTATGTTGACCTCCAAAACGACGGCAACTGGTGGATTCCAAGCTCAAGGGCTCCTTATTGTGACCCACGGGCACCTTGGGATCCTCTGAGAGAGTTAGATTCTGCTCAGGCTCACTTCTATATTCCCGAGTATACCTTAGATGCCAGGGGCGCTGTGGATTACCAAGCGCTTGACTCTTACAGTTTTCTGAGAACTAAGGCGGTTGACAGTGTCGGCAACGAGATTAGATACGTATATGACTATCCATTTAGCCACCCAGTCAAGGTGATCGATACCAATGACAACGTAACTGAGTTCGCCTACGATTGTTTCGGAGCGCTCATTGGCACCGCCGTGAAAGGAAAGAAGACAGAATCATTAGGAGACTCTTTAGATGGATTTGTGTCTACTCTTACTGAGAGCCAGTTGGCTGAATTCCTAGACAAGCCACTGGAGACAGCTCCGGTGCTGCTGGCGGCAGCTGGGTCTCGACGCATATACCATCGTTCAGGGACGCTTGATACCCCCATATTCGAAGCCGAGATCCGAAGGTCCACCCATTCATCGTCATCGCCCATTATTGGGGACTTCTCAATCGAAATTACATATTTCGACGGCAGAGGCAATGCAACCCAGAACGCGGTCCTGCACAGCACTTCAGCAGGCCCACAATGGCGGCTCGAGGGATGGCAGATCTGTAGTAGCAATCACCGACAGGCCGTTCAACGATTTCATCCATGCTTGGCCTTCAGTCACCGATATCGTCCCCGGACAGATCTGGATCATCCACTGCCCCCAGCCATTTTTTCGATACATGATCCATTAGATCGCCTAGTTGCCACCCTTCAGCCCAACCATACTTGGCAGAATACCACAATACATGCGTGGAAAACGGTCCATAGTGATGCTGGCGATAATCTCTTGGTCGAGGATATGGCGACGGACACTGGCGTTGGGGCCTACGTGGCTGTAGCTCTCAGTCCCGAGAGCTACCTCCCGTCCTGGTACTCAGCGCATACTAGCAGTACAGCATCGCCGACGGACAAGGCGGCGGCAGAGAAAGCGAGAATACATAACAATACACCAGACATCTCACATCTGGATGCGGAGGGACACGAGATTCTCTCCGTAACGAGCGAAAACTCGTCTGTCCGTCAAACAGCTCGCACGGAGCTCGACGCTGCTAGGAATGTGGCCGTCGTATTCGACACGCTAGATCGGGTAGTGAGTAAGAGTCTATTCGATCTTTGTCGGCGCCGCGTATCTCAGACAGAAATGGATGATAGAGTAGATCTGGCTTTGCCGGACGTACTAGGGTTGGAATGGCTTCGATGGTCGCGAGGGACTGAAAACCCCAATCGCCTACGGATGGAGCATGACAATCTCGGCCGCCTTCAGTGTGTATGGCTTCAGCAAAAGGAGGACCATCCAAAGGAAAAACTCATTATCCGCCATGAATATGGCGAAAGCCAGCCCAACGGCAAGGTGAGTAACCTTCGTGGGCACTTGTACAAAACATTAGACCAGTCGGGATCATCTACATCGGCGGCCTACGACTTTAAAGGAAATCTGGTACAACATGATACCACGTTTGCTACGGACTATAAGTCCTTGTTAGACTGGTTCTCTGCTGGTGAACCCACTGAGAAAATGTTGGAGGAGAAAACCTATTCTAACTATGCCATGTATGATGCTCTAAGCAGACCATGTCAGACCACTACAGTCGATGGTAGCCGTATCGCACGGACATACAATGCAAGTGGCCAGGTTGATTCTATCCAAGTCGCTCACAAGGACAATCCTAGCTCATGGACAAAATACATCGCCAGTATCACGTACAACGCTTCAGGGTTGCAAGATACAATAGAATATGGAAATGGGGTTTCGACGAGTTATACGTACGATCCCCTGACCTTGTCAGAGATAAGGTGTATAACATGGAAACAAGGCCAAACGAGTAAGGTGATTCTCAGGGATATCCAAACAATTTACGATTGTCTTTCCAAGCGAGTGCGCCGTGAGGATCATGCTATACAAGACGTTTATTTTCGCAACCAGGTGATTCGGGCCGTCAACGACTACAGCTATGATGCGCGAGGGCAGTTGGTCATTGCCACCGGACGCGAGAAAATCCACCCAGAAAGCAGTGCTCTTGACCCATATGGACCGCGGTATACTCTCCAGGATGATATTCCCAGTGATAGTCAGCTCTGTAACTATACTGACAATATCACATACGATATCGTGGGTAATATCACTCGGTTGCAACACATATCCAGCGATGCCAAGATCTCGGGCTGGACCCGAAGCTACGAGTACGAGGAAGGGAATCGTCTACGGTGCACCAAAGTCGGACGTGTAGAGGAGCACTATGACTACAACCCCCGGGGGTGTATTACCTCCATGCCAGGTGTCGGGAGCATGATATGGGATTATGCAGATCGACTCCGCTGTACGACTTCCCAGAGGGTCTCCCAAAACGAGGATGAAGGCTCTAGCGTACCGGAAACCTCCTGGTATGTCTATAACGCTTCCGGGATTCGTGTGCGCAAAGTCACCGAGAGGGCTGAGGCGGTTGGAATTGAGCAGCCAGAGAGAAAACTACGCGAGACGTTATATCTGCGCCAACTGACAGGGTTTGAGGTGTATCGCGAGTTCTCAGGACAAAACAATGAGGTCAAATCGGAGAAAGAGACCTTGGAGGTGACCACGTCCTTTCCGTCGCCAGATTCCAGACCCATTGCACTTGTGGAAAGTATTTCAACTGGGCTCTCATCATCTTTATCATCGTCTTCTTTTTCTCAACAGAAACAGCTATTACTAGAGCGATACCTCCTCGACCAAGGACTTGAAGTCGATAACGAGGGGAATGTTCTCTCACTTGAAGAATACTCACCCTACGGTACCACCACGTTTCGGGCGACAGATAGGAAAAAGGTGCAAACACCTTGTTCCTACCGATATTCCGACTACCTCAGAGATACCGAGGAAACAGGGCTCTGCTTCTGTAAAACACGATATTATGCATCTTGGCTGGGACGTTGGACCTCGCCCGATCCGCAAGGCATCGTGGACGGGCTAAATATGTATTCGTATGTAGGCAATGATCCCGTTAACTTCGTAGATTCCTGCGGAACAATGCGGAGAGCCTTCGGTAAAACCTTCGGTAGCAGCAACCAGAGAACCGCGCTGGCAGGACCGTCCACACCACGAGCTGATACATCCTCTCCTCGTCCTCAGAATTTCGGGATCCAGCGGCATGAACTACGCGAGAGAGAGAAAAGCGTACATCTTTGGAGTTCCATTGTCGAGTTCAAGGACAAGCTATCCAATCAAGAGCTAACAAAGGCTACTCGTGTAGCATACGAGGAGATGGGGGAGAACTTCAAGCAGCTTCGGAGTAAGAATCCTAAGCTAGGACAAATGCCAGGGGTTATGACGGCCTATGCACCGAACGCGGTGCCTAACACTATTATTTTCTCTTCATCCACGAAAGCGGCCACGCCAGGTGCGTCGCCCCGGGAGTACTACTCTCAAGCTAGCCACCCAAAATTGAGGGGGATTCTCCAGGAGACCGCACAGGCCAGGGAAAGCGAGGGGAAAACAGAGCAACATAGAACGGGAGCTTGTGGCGAGATCGGCGCAATGAACCTTGCGTTCAACATGTACCCGGATCTCACCAGCGCTACCTTACAAGGCACTATCGTCACGTATGGGAAGCAGGGGGAGGACGTCCAGGTCATGAATCCGTGCGGGTCTAATCTGAACGCACCATCGTGGGGTTGCAGCCAACTTACACAGGGGGCTGGAATAACAGTAATTCCGAAGGGGGCAGAGGAATCGGAAACTTTGCCTGCAATACGGGCTGTACACCCTCCCAAGTATCAATAGAAGGAGGTAAGTAAGTGTCACATATCTTGAATAAATTAGTTGGATTGAGACCTGATGACTGCAGGTGGCATCAGTTGGTGGATTACGTAATTGGCTCCTAGGTAGATATCAGGTAATCTCCTACAAGAGTAGGTACAAATTACGTCAGAGACTATAGCCGTTTGTACACACAACTTCAATTGTAACAAATTGATCAGAAAAGATCATTTCTGATAGAATCACGAGAGCTAGCACCGGACTAAATCATTCCCACTGTTGGTGCAATTGTCCAAATCTGACCTCTAAAGTTAACGTTGAATCAAAGGAGGCAAGTATAGCAAATATATCAGACTGTGGTCATAGCGACATGGCAGACAAGTCGTATAACGAGTAGACATCTAATCATGTTAAACCGATGCTTAGGTCAGCCAATGATTGTTGAGCTTTTGCCTGTGCCTCTTAGGGTACTATAGCTGTCACGTGCTCTATCAATAGCTCCATCACCAACATCCGGACAGACAGGCGCAATGGCGGAGTGGTCTAACGCGTGTGACTCGAAATCACATCTCCTTGGAGGCGCCCGTTCGAATCGGGCCTGCGTCGGTTTTTTGTTTGTTCATTCTTTTCTCCGTTCCCCTTAACCATGGCAGGGTTCAGGTGAGTTCGGCTCTTCGCAAGCTGAATATGAGGCTGGGAATATCCTTGTAGGTGTTTCCGAAGATCGTACATCGGGGAACCCTATGGCACTAGGGAAACATAGGTAATAGACGGTACACCATCGTGTACACTGTCACGCCTTGTTTGCATGATTTTATTGCTTCACAACTCTAGTCTTTGTCTAGTAGTTTCGACCCTCCTGCCATATACCCCTGACCATGAATATCAGGTGGTAGCTATGATAGCACTTTACGAAACGGTCCGTGATCGCCAGTAAAGGGCTGTCACTTTGTTACCTCTACTATGGTATATATTTTCTAAATCTGTCTCTTAGAATATTTCTACCAGCTTCTATTAGAACTAGGGCTCAAATCAGATTGGTCAGTACCCGAAATTGAGGGGGAGCTGTCAACATCCTAAGATACCTATACGAAGTGCGTCACGTCAACTGAGTCCAATTTAGCTCTTCTCTCAAGATACTGATCGCCGACCAAGCCCGTGGGCTAGTAAACTTTGTTTGATCAGATATGCCGAAGACTATCAGCGGACGGAGAGAAGCCGCGCGGAGAATGCCGATGAAGACAGCACACTAGAGATCGCCCAGCTGCTAGTCACCGATAGGATAATAGACTATGAACGCTTAAAGCAGATCGTCATCTGGAATGAGTTTTTTATGATTTCTGGTTATCGAGGCTAACTCATGGCAACTACCGTGATGTGCTACATACCTACCTACCGTTACCTACAGAAGTCGGAACATGCCCACGTGGTGTTCAAGGGTGACGAAGCGATATGAGGAATAACGCAATGTGAGAGAACTTCTATAATTGCACGTGGAAAAGATTCTCTTTTACTAGCGTGCTCTCTTTAAAACCGAGACTATGCCCTGAAGTCGGCTAATTGTCACCTAAGAACTAGAGACATCGGGAAAGGTCCCCGAGAAAATATTCTAGTGTTGGTACGAACTGTGGATACCGCTGGCGTTCTTGCGGTTGATCTGCCCGAACCGATAGAACATTCCAATGATACCGTACTCGGTTCTGTGCCTGTCTCGGGTTCATCCGGTCAGATTTTCGGATGTACCTGATCGCCTACTGGACTAAAACGGTTTAGTCAGGCACGAACTACGTTGTATTTCTTCGGTGGTTGCGCATGCGGGCCAAGCTTCGGGGTATTCAATCTCATGCATAAGCAACGTAGGATCGTTGTTTTACTAGTAGTCCGGGGGCCGGATATGAGAATATGTGAGTGAATAATTGTCCTTCACTCTAAACTGCCGTCGAGTTCGCGTGTCAAGTTTATTACTTGGGGTATGGCTGTATGCGGGCGATCCCGACCCTTAAGCTACTATCGACTTTTAAAGGGTTCATCGAATACCCCTCCCACCCTACTTGCGGAGTGATTCTCACTAGACTGTTCCCAACGAGAATCGATGCGCCACGCAGCGGAGAGAGGTTGGAAAGACTAACACTACATTGCGATGCTCTAAACGTACTGGTGCCACTATAGATGGATTATACATCGTACCTTACTGCTCCCTGTGTTACTAGTGATCGTGCTATGTATATGGGGCTCCAATTCCTCGAAAAGCTAAAGGGGTTCTTTGGGGCGAACCGTGCGGCCATCGAGGGTTCGCCCCGAACTATTGAAGAAACTAGTATTTTCTTTTTTCCCTACAGAACTGCCATTTTCAGTATTGGCGTCTGCCGCTTTAAAAATCAATGTATTTACGTGTGGAATATCTGGTTCTTCTGCGTCGGCTGTCGGGAAACTCTTCGCTTACTTGTCGGCATCTAGCATAGTCGTCGCGAAAGGGGCATCTATCCTGTTACACTCGTTCCAGTCTGCTTTGAGACGCTTCAACTTTGATATAGTACCAGGTAGTTTCATGAGATCTTCTATTTGAGATATATAACGTAGCCATGAAAGTGTTGACATCGATTAACAAAAAGGGGCTGATAGCCATTCCTTTGTCTTCCTAGACATTTAGTTTTGAACTCCGGTTGCTATTGTACATTTGCATAATTGCTCACAACGAGCCATTACTTGATGCTTTAGAACGAGTTGTGGATTCGCCAAGATTACTGTTTGGCGTTGCGCGTGTGTAGTCGTCCTCAGTCGAAACAGTAAATTGCGTAGTGCGCATGATGCCAGTGCCAGTGAGGATTTCCTCGTCAGAATCTCGTGCAGAGCGGACTTCGGTGCGAACCCGTCGGCCGTTCATGTCCTTCAACCCAATCCCGCTCTCCGGCCCGTCCGTGGTCCTGATATATCCCTGCTGCGCGTGCGAAGTGCCGCCATACTTGGGGTTGCCGTAGTAGGAGTGGTCGCCAGTTGACCTAAGATGGGGGACCCAGCGGCGGATGAGCGGCCACAGTGCAGGGGCTGAAGCAGTCAAAATTGCCAGGTTAACCTCTATAGACGAAACGCAGAAGCCGACAGAGAAGTTTTTATCCAGACTGGTGTCATTGAAGTTCTGGGCGAGGAAGTAGAGGCGAACGACGCTGACAACGGTGACACTGTTCCAAAACTTCTGTTAGCGCTCTGCCTCAGATTCATGTCCTGATCGTTCCAATTCTAAACAGGTATCAACGAATAGTCGTCACTCACACTATACCCAACATGAAGACACCTATCAAGGCAATCTTCCTGTTTTTGTTGATCTGTAACCCGAGGAAAATATAGAACGGAAGTGCGACGGAAACGATGTCGGTCATAATCGTCATGCAAGCCGCAACTACACCAAATGGGAATTGTTGAATGCAGTGCCCTGGAACCAACGGATGCCAATTGATCTCGATAGGAATGCATTGAAGGATGACTGTGATGAAGATGGCAACCATGAGGACCGTATTGAAAATTATGGTACCCCAAACGACATATCGAACGGCGGCCTTGATACCGGAGAAACGGAGTAGAAAGACGAGAACCGACTGTTTTACCAGGGTCAAAATTGGCTGGTAGACAGCGCCCACGACATAGATCCAGATCAATCCCTCAGTGGGATCGAAGGGTTGTGGGACGTCGTAATAGTGAATCCCGATGAACAGTGTTTTCATAACTAGACGCTGTCAGATCATGATACTTACGCGCATCATGCTGTGATCACCTACCCTTAATAGAGCCGACTGCCATAGCAATGGCGAGAACCATTGCACCGACAATGAGGCCATCGTCTGTAGAGTGAATTTGGTTAGGCCTTGGTTCAAAATCTACCGATGGTTGAAAGGCGGGTTGTCCACTTACCCCAGCCGAAGCTCTTGGTATCGACCCTGATATAAATCCTCAAGGCGACGACTAACAAAGCCAGCGCAGGGCATACCACCTCTATAGCAATACCCAAGTTTTGAAGCCAGCTCGTAGGATTAGGGTTTGTTGGCGATGACATGGTGACTGACTATTAGAGCATCTGTGCAGCCCTATCCAGATAAGCTCAAGATCGATCCGTGAGATTGCGTCGACTCAAGAAGTAGAGATCGTCGTCGAGGTTGCGAATAATCCTTCATATATGTCCCGTCCCCTGGATCTGTAACGGGTCGGAGATCTAAGCGACTAAGCAGGGAGGAATCGCACTGCAACACTGTCAAGGGTGATGAGGTCTCGACAACTCGTTTAATTATTGCTCGATGAACAATCAAGGCGAGATGCTGGACTCTCGAACGACTCGGCGGGCATGTCAATACCGGGGAGAGACGTCAAAGCACACCATTCTTTCCTGCCCTAACTGGAAACATACAATTACATGGATTCCCCAGTCTCAGTCTAGAATAATCCAGGATCTACGTGCCCCAAACCACATAGTCTCTAAATCTTGGCAGGTAACAAGCGTCCGTTACTCACACGAGTTCGCCACTCTTTCTATAGTCCGCGACTTTGTTTTCGCCCATTAACTGAAAATTGTATTGCAAGGGCTCGTTTTAGGCGACGCAACATCGGGTTGCCTTTTCGGGTTTCTTATCTCTATAAAACTTCTTCGCTGTATACTGCTGGCGGAGATGCCCGTTCGCCAAACCCCTATCCATTGCACTTAACACTCCACTCAGCCTATACAACATGCATACCATCTAAGCAGGGATATGGCCTCTTCCCCTACATTAGTCTCTGCGAAGACGAGTTCGTTTTATACTTAGCGTACGTTCTTTTGAACATCTTGAACCCTTCTAGTGTATCGGGTGTATAAGCGAGTATGCCGAACTTCCCTACCCTCATTCGATTTTTGTAACATCGGCCTCGTCACATGTTAGCAATGAGGTGCATCCCCCTAAATCTGCTGTCTTGTATAATAACAATCGTACCTTGTCCCGCGAATTTATTTCATCCAGAAGCCGGAGAACTCCTTTCTGCTCCTCGCAGCTCGTCCGATGCTCGTTCCTTTCGAGGCGGAGACGGATATAAGGTGTCTCCATTCTTAGTAGCCTCTCATACATCAGTTTTATGTGGTTACGCTGTAGTCCCGATTCCGTATTCATTTCGTCAAGGGCCCGGGAGATATAAGGCTGGGTAGGTCCCCATTGAACATCAAATAGTCGCGGAGGCTATGCCTTATAGGCGATCTCTTCATCCCAACCGAGATCTCTTCTACGTCCCGAGTTTGCCTCTATTGCTGGGCGGTGAATATGAATATTCAAAAGCTGATCACATAGCAAGCACATCTGTAGACGAAGCTTAGCTCCTTTTTGTTAGATCTTATAATTACTGTACACTGATGAGTATCAATTTTTATTGCGAATCCGCTACGGTTGTATGTTTAATGGAAGGCCGGTGTAAAACCAGACCGAGAGGGGATTAATACCTTTTTTGACAGGACCCTTTGTTCTCGAGCGGGGACGGCCTATCCAGGTTGGGGCAATGCAACAGTTAGCGGCTTAATGAAGGCTATGCTATATGTACCGTTAACGAGCCATCTCCACAATCCGACGTTCCGGCACGGAGAGTCAGCTCTTAAGGGGAGTTGGCCACCCCTAGTTAAGACCATTACAGTAGTGTCTGGCTAATCGACCGCTACCTTGCAACCGGACTCTTGACCTCGTTTCGGGTTTCTAGACTCAGCATAGAATAGTTCGATGGAACACTTCACTTAGCGCATTTATGTTAGGATTTTCTCGAACATGAAATTGCGTAGGATTGTTATGTTATGTGTAATGCATACCTAGCTGAAGCTCACCTCTGCCCGTTACAGCATAGTGTGTATGGTACTTCTTTGTATGGGGATACTATAGTACACTGGCACCTTGTCGCTAATGTATTATTTTGCTAACTATCGATGTTTCCCGCATTAGCCTGCGTGAAACCACGTGGAGGGCAAGGAATATCGGCGTGTTTGTCGGTTCGTATAAAGCAATCACGCAGGGACGATCCTTTGGAACCTTTCTATCGTCGTTCCTCAGCCGTGAAGATTGCTCAAGGACTTGTTTACCCGGCGGCTAGGCGTTCTCCAACTTTCAACCTGCAAAGGAGCCTATCACAACATACCAATGGCGCGTCTCGCGTTCGTTGCGGCTCTGTCGCTAGCCAACTTAGCGCTCGCTCAGACAATTCAAGATGGCGTCGGTAAGCCAAGTTTTGACACACACTCTGCATAATTGACACGCCAGAATGATGATGTGGCTTGCTAACCCCTGTATTTCGAGTAGAAGCTACTGAAGAGAACGTTGCGCCGGCCGTTGAGACGGTCGATCCTGATGCTGCATCATCAGGTGTCGACTACTTTCCCTTCGAGTCAAGCCAGCTCACAACTGACGTTATCGCCAATCTGACAAATTACAATCTGAGCGACGTCGATCTCTTTACTTTTAGTGATGATGCCGCGGTTGAGAAACGCACCAGTCGCGTCTGCAAGACTTATCCAGGAGACAGAGCCTGGCCGGCTCGCCCAATTTGGGACCTCCTCAACATTCTACTCGGTGGCGCTCTAATACAGGGTGTGCCGGCTGCTGCACCATGCTATTCAAATTGGCCCCAGTACGATGAGACGAAATGTGCATCGATCACCTCCCAGTGGCAGACGCCTCAATATCAGTAAGATTTCTGTCTTTTATTCTCGCCTAGTTAGTCTCTAACATGAACTAGGCTATCGCAGCCCTTAGGCATACAATACTATGCCTTCGAGGGAGTGAGCTGCTTGCCGCCTACCCTCACACGGACTGGTGCCAACTGTACTCTCGGAGGCATGCCGTCGTATGTTGTTAAGGCGACCAATGTCGCGCAGATCCAGCTCGCTGTCAATTTCGCGCGAAATCTTAACCTGCGGCTGATCGTCAAGAACAAGGGCCACGACTTCAAAGCGAAGTCCAGTGGTGCCGGAGCCCTTTCCATCTGGACCAATGCCCTTCAGAGCATCCAATACCTGGGCTCCACTTACTCCCACCCTGTGTCGGGCTACAAGGGACCAGCCTTCAAGGTTGGCGCAGGTGTTCAAGCCTTACCCCTTTATCAAGCTGCGGATAAACTGGGCCTTCACATCGTTGGCGGCAATACTCGGGTAAGTACCGTATCCCCTTTCGGCGCCCTATGACCTGTTGAAGTCTAATTTGAGTTGGATATTAGACTGTTGGTATTGGTGGCGGATACTCTGCCGGTGGTGGCCATTCTCCCTTGGCATCTAAGTACGGCTTAGCAGCCGATCAAATTTTGTCTATGGAGGTTGTCCTACCTAATGGTCGATTCGTATCTGTCGATGAGAAGAACTACCCGGATCTATTCTTTGCCCTCCGTGGCGGTGGTGGTAGCACTTGGGGTATTGTGACCTCGCTCGTCATCCGCGCCTACCCGAAGACACCTGTGGCTACGCTCAGTTACAGCTTCGGCATTGGTACTGATATTTCAGCTGATACTTTCTGGGAGGGAGTCGATGCAGTCTTCGCCAAGTTCCCTGAGTACGCCGACAAGGGAATGTATAGCTATTGGTCTCTCAGTTGCTTCTTTGACTGCGCTTTCGCCATGTCCCCCCAGTGGGGAAATGACATGGACTCGGCAGCGCTAAAGACACTGTCTACACCACTCTTCGACGAGCTCACCGCTTTGGGCATTACCGTCAGTGATGCCGTCTACAGTGATTTCGATGGTGTGCTGAGTGCGATCGATGGCACCTGGTCGGCCGAAAGCGAGCAGACCGGCGTCTGGAACTTCAACACTGCATCCAGACTGTTCCCTCGTTCCAACTGGGATGATGCTACTAAACTCTCTGCTCAGACCGCCGCTATCAGGCAGGGCGCCGAAAACGCCGGAATGGTACTTGGATATAACATGAAAGCGGCAGACAACCCCTCGGTCAACCAGACCAATGCCGTGAACCCAGCGTGGCGTAATACGGTCCTACACGGCCTGCTTGGTGCTACCTGGAGCCAGGAAGCCACGCCAGCGGACATTGCGGCCGCGAACAAAAACCTCGTCGATATGATGCAACCGTGGCGAGATGCATCTCCGGGCGCCGGCGCATACCTGAATGAGGCCGACATCAACGAGCCGAACTGGCAGCAGGCCTTCTACGGATCCAACTACGCGTATCTGTATCAGCTGAAGCAGAAGTACGACCCCTGGGGCTTGATGTGGGCTCCTACCGCCGTCGGCTCCGAGGACTGGTACGTCACTGGCCAAATCGACTATTACCCAACACAGAACGGAAAATTGTGTCCAAAATGAAAAAGGGGTGCCACCGGTGCGCAAGTGTCTGCTTGATGTGAGTCACGAATTACGATATTATAATATAATACTATATAGATGTAAATCAAGCTTTAAAGCTATAAAGGACATGTGGTGTGCGCCTCTCTCTCCTTTTAGATTGTGTCATGTACCTACCTAGGTAGACACGCCTTACAATATGCCTACAGTTAAGGTCCAAATTAATCCGGGCCACCCCCCATTTTACACCAAAACTCGCACCTTTCACTCTGCAATAACTTCACCAAGGAAAATCATAAAAATAAACTAAGTTACACATTTTATAGATATTTGATTGAAATGAATTTCTTTAACCAACCTGTCGGTGGACAAGGTCTAGTCCAGTATTACAGTTAAGTAATCCATACCAGAGCCGTACGCTTCGAAGCAGCAAGAGGGCTGAGGTCTCTCTGATGCTTGTTGACGTTGATTGTTGATTGATTATAGGAGAAATTGGCCACGGCTCCCCCGAAGCGAGGGAGCCGATTATATACAGGTACGGATCGAGTGATCTCTATTCCGACACGACCATTCTTAAAATAGACTTAAATTGAGAAAGTTATCACGGGTTAAACTGACAGCATGTTAGATTCTTTATGGCTTACCATACAAATAAATGTGATTTGTGTGGGGAACTATTAAGAATTTAACATGCACTCAGTTTAACCCGCGATAACTTTCTCAATTTAAGTTTGTTTGGAACATACTCTGTACAAGAAATTGAATTTAACCAATTATATATATAAAACACTTAAAACCATAATTTCATGATTTTTCCTGGTGAAGATATCGCGGAATGACAGCATAGTAAATTGGCCGTTTTTGGTGTTTTTTGGAGGTGGCCCGGATAAATTTGGACCCTAACTTATGCCTATGCCGGGAAGTGTTCGCTTTCATAACGCAACTGTCTAAGGCACTTCTTGAGTTAGAACAATGTTAACTCTAGCTAGGTACCTATCTAGATTTTATGATCCTCTGATTCTTTGGAAGCGATAATAGGAATCTCAGTACTCCCCGAGTTGCCGTGCTGTCGTAGTGCCATCCATTTCCGGATTCCCATGTTCTCAAATTAATTCTCGCTAGAGACTTTGTGTACCTTTCGGACTTGTTTCATCTAGATGGTTATATTTATCTTTGGTTCTTTCTCTCACGTCATCCCGACAGTCAATCGGCCATTGTGTCTGACTGTTTCATATTATTTCCTTTGTCGATCTTGAGAAAGCGGTTGTTATTATTAGGTACCCTAAAGCTACAGTACCTAGGTAGGGATATTATAAACTCTAGGGGCCTACATCTTCAAATAATTCGGCCTGGAGCGTAGTGTCTTGACAATTAAGGCTACGACGTAGACAACATTGGGCTGCAAGGGAAACTTCTCATGTAGATATAATTAAAATCAAACTGGTATGTAGTCCAGTGCCTGGGGTTTCCTCAGGTTACTGTGTTAGGGTGCTAGCTTTCCAGAATAAGGAGCAACAAAAAACAAAGAATAAAGAAAACGGGTATATATAATTGCGGGACAGTTAACAGGAAGGTAGCCATAAAGCAGTCACTAAGTAGTTGACTTAACAGTTGATATAACAAGTTAGTTGACGAGACTAACTTGTTAACTAGACCGCCGAGTTAGCTGTTTAGTGGTAGCGTAGGGTAGAGAAGGGTCGAAGGGCAAGGAAAGGTAAGGGTTGCGGTAGCTAGAGTAGCTGGGATAGCTAGGATAATCAGGGCAGTTATGATGGCTATAGTAGCAGGTTTAGGGGGGCAGGGCAGAGCAGTTGGTAAGAGAGTCCTCCAGATTGACAGTTCAACTAGCAGCTGTTATCGCCTATTCGTTTCTCCATCATGAAGCCCATCTATACCCTCACTTCCTTAAGCTACCTTCAATATTATCAAAACACTAAGCTAGTGATCTTAACAATGATCTTGTTCCTTATGTTCGACAACGAGAACTCGTTGTCTAAACCTCTAACATTCGTGTTTTCAAACAAATTACTACATGGAAAAGAGTACCTCGATCTTAATAACCAACCCGTTTTTATTGTACTGATACACAGATTCGTTTACACCTAAAGAAAAATTCATATATAGGTAGTGAGTGACCAGCCCGTCATGTCTCCCAACGCTTGAATATCCAGTACACACGATATAACCATCTACAAATCAAGCTTCCTATCTATCCGACTTCCAGCGAGAAGTTTGAATTATTTTATCATGGATTATCGCGAAAGTGTTTACCCAGAAATCGACTCAGACGGCGAAATTATTAACGAAGCGAATTTTCCAAACGATGACGGCGGTGAAGACTCAATAGTCGTGAACGCAGGAGGTGCAAAGCGACAGTCGGCGGCTCGGGCAGTCTGTGTAGGTTGCAACTCGAGAACATCAGGTAATAAGGCTCGCTGTAAACGGGATCACCCAGGCTTTGGTTGCAGGGAATGTCGGCGTATAGGTGTTGTTTGCGTATTTGAGGGAGTGGGATATCCTCCTTACCCGGACGTTATACCCAAGGCCGTTCCTGTCCAATGCAATGGGTGCAGAGATAACCAAAGGAAGTGCGACTTCAAAAGACCGGTAGGCAAATTTTTAAAATCTACTCCCCCCCCTTTTTTCCTTCTTCTCTCTACCTCCTCAGATGAGTCTGAAGTTTCCACTCCAGAATCACGCCCGAACATAGAATATTTATTGAAGGGAATTGCTAACGATTAGTTGTAGTGCGACAGCTGTTTCCAATTAGGGATGCAATGCGAAGGTAACATGTATGGCACTATCCACCGCGGTGTGCCAGGCGATGATATGTACGGTTACTATCTCAGTATCGGATGCGGCCCTCAAGGAGTCAACGATAACAACCTACCTCAAGTACCTTTCCAACAACCAGCCAATTACCACGACGAATGGGTCGCGTGGGAAAGACGTAAACAGGGACAGCCTCCGGTTGATCCAGCAATGCAGGCTGGTCCAGGAATGCCGATTGATCCAGCAATGCAGGCTGGTCCAGGAATGCAGGCTGGCCCAGGAATTTCCCTGTCGTACCAAGTGCTACTTGATCAGGCTCATCATGCCGCATCTCAAGGCGTTCCGATTAACGTAGAGAGGATCACACAGTTATTGCAAAACGATGATCAGAATGGGATAAGCGTGGAAGCGTCACAAAACGCCCAAGACCTTTCTGTCTTTCTAGGAAAACCAGTCGTACAGTTTCCCAACAGTAACAATCGGTTTTGGGAAGAGGTCCCCATTACAGTCCTGCCTTCCGGTTTGCAAACATCAATAGAGGAATTACAAAATATCAACCCTGGATGGAATGCGGATCTGAATTACATAGCGCCGATAGTACTTGTCTCTGACACTCCTCACGCGCGACCCCGTTCGCCTGGGCCAGCTCGACCGCAGTTCTTCGTGCCGTGTACTACGAGGAACATGGACATTACGATTCCACCGGTCAATCTCACTCTCCCTCCTGGGCACCCAGAAAGGGCCAACCTCGAACTTCTGAGGAGAGACCCTTTCATGGCGCACCCTCGCCCGGACGGTGACTCGCTGTTGTCGTCGATTCCATTTTTCCGCATGTGGGATCAAGGCGTTATGCTTCCTAACCCCAAGCCTTGTGTGATGCAGAACCGTCATGGTAATTGTAATAAGCTCACATTGAACTGCTGCGAAGACACTACCCACTACCATGATGTGCCGATGTGCATCGACTGCGACATGCGGGATCGACAAAAACTTCTCCCGGTTCTCCAAGCGGGCGCCGAGTCGATGCGTCAATACCTCTGCGCCGATTGCTTAGACAACGACAACGGCCCACTTTTTGACCGACTCAGAGAGCAGGGATTCGTCGTGTACTTCGACAACTGGGAGAGACACAATCTGCCAGACTTCTCGGCCGAGTCGATCACCTCTAACGGGCTGTATCAGAATCAGAGGGTAGGTGGCTATGGTGGCCGACCGCTCGAGGTAACCGGGTGCGCATGCGCTATGAAGTTGTTCAACAGAGTGATCTGCAGCCCACATCGCATTCAGCACATACTCAATATGAGTGCAAATATCGTCGATATGCGCGAGTATGTACAAGGCCTTTATGGGAGGATGGTGTGTCCGCTGTGTCGGAAAAACCCTGGTATCGACAGCTACGGGTTCCAGGGGCCGAAAGGAAGCGAGCGGAAGGCGAAGGGTTGGGCTTGTTTGCAATGCCACGCGATCGTCTTGCGTGAGAAGATGGACGGGCTTGAACCTAGGTTCTTACTCCAGGAGAGTGCAACAGCTCCGCCCCCGTATAACATAAGAGAAGAGGATAAGGATGCTGCGAGAAGAGTGATAGGACAGAAGAATGAACCAGATCCTCCAGTCTTTTGGGATCCGAATGTACATCAATACTAGGTAGGTGCATAGTTAGCCAGTAAACCAATCAAAAGTCTCTCCCTATACGTTCGTCTCTCGAGTCTGCCGTTGATAATGGCTATGCGATGTTTTAGGCGCGACTTTGTCGCTTATGGCCAATTTGGATCTCGACTACCACAACACTATTCGGACGAATGCGTCTTGTACAATCCCAACACGCTCAAGGTATACCGTATGCTCTTGGACTTCAGCTTGCCTTCAGTGATGTTAGTTGAATTTACGTTTCTGAAGTTGTATAAGTGGGACAAGGGGGAGAAGATGTATCCAGTCAGAAATTAAAATATTGCGTTTGTGAATCGTCATGTTAGATCAGGCAAAGCAGGCCTAAACGATTAATCATCACGCTGGAAAATGGGGAGGTCAAGTATTAGAGGTTGACTGAGAGAAAAACCAGAAATGCCGCCACTGACCTCTATTGTTTTGCTCAAGTGATAACTGAAAGAGCCGTCCTCTAGGAGGTCCGAGAAGATCCGGAGTTCACCAACTCTCCTCATACAATCAATCCATGTTACAGGTACCTGGGTATTAATGCAATGCACCTGCAGTTTCCCGGTGCCTGGATAGCAGATTTCGGAATAAACATCCCGAAGAAAGAGTGTTAATTTTAGAAGCCTCAACGTTGAGATTGCATCATGGCGTGTAACATGGTCGGGAGTTGCCCGTGGGTGAGAACAAGTTGACACAGATGATGATGGAGTGAAGTGAGGGGCCACCGTTTGAAAATTATCCAAAGTCATGTCTTCATGGTGATGTCATGCGAAGTTCATTAACCGAAGTCAACACTACGTTTTATTACATTAAATCTCTTATCTGCATTTTCCCTCTGACCTTAGGCTTCAATCTGCAACACCCACAGTCTTCGTTCAACAGTTACAACTGTCAAACCATTCTTATATAGAAGGTTAAAAAGGAGAAACAGCATCTTTGTGTATAATATTTCTTCTTTATTTTCTTCGCTGACCAAATATTGATCAAGATGTCGTTCGCTGCTTTCCGAAAGTCCGAACAGCACACCGACCTAGGCAAGCTCGCCGAAGAGCATATGAAACATGACCTTACTCAGGAGGACCGTGATGCACTCGTCAAGGCCTCGACGCGGGTAACTATGCCCGCTATCATCGGGACACTTGCCGGGCTTGGGCTAGGCATATATGCTGCCTTCAGACTCCGACGCGTTCGTGCCGACATGTTCAGCGCTTTCCGAGCAGCAGAGAAGCCGACGCACGTGATATTCGCAGACGGGAGAAAAGGTGAGCATCAAAGACCAGTCTAGACGACCACAGATGCTCCCCAGGAAGGATTCAAAGCTGACCGTACATCTACAGAGGCTATACCTGATATTACGCCTCTGATGCAACCCAGCAGGTACGGCGATATAGCGACGTACTTCTTCTTTGGCCTGGGTGGGACTATCTTGGGAGGCGAGCTAGGATTCCTTCTGGGGACATGGTCGGCGTCGCGGGCTATCAGTAAGGACACGGCTCGACGTCGCAGGATTGAGGCTGCCTACAGGCGCTTCAAAGCAGATTATCTCCGGCAGGAAGCTGACTTACTGGAATCTGGCGCTTCCCCGTCAGTCCTATGAATTGTAACCCATGCAAGACTCTCGTTGGGAACGTTTTCGGAGCCTGGCGCTAGCACCTGACTGGTTGATCTGGTATGGTATCTGGGTATGTAAAATAAGAAAATAAAAAGCAAATTGATTGATTAGGTTGGCTTATGAAAGCGATAAAGTCGGACGAAATATTTAGTGTAGTACGCCCATGATCCCACGTGTTGTCGCTGGTCGTGGTAGCCGGGGTCGTGATTCCGATACAACGGGTGTTGTTACCGGTAGCCATTTCATCTTGTGCGAGGGATCCCTTGGTACGCCCGGAGGGAATTTTGACGGCAACGACGGGAACCCACCGACTCGGGAAGGATTCGGAAGTTACGCATTCAAGGCTGTGCCGCGTCGAGTGGGCCTCCATGGCATTATCTGACAAAGTCCCGAAGAATAACGTGGTTATCTGTCGAAACTTCGAGGAAATTTCATACTCCCGACCATCCACAAACACATCACGAGGATGGTCCATTCGATACTACCGCCCAATCTCCCTCACGATCAGAATATTGCTAGAATTATTAGATCGACTTAAGGAAGTGGGTGACGCTATCTTAACATCCAAGCAAACCTCCTTAGGCTCTTACATGTAGCCAAGATATCGCAGGTACCGAATGACCTACATACATAACGGCCCCCCAGTCAACTAACGCTGTCTGACCTAGTGCGATCCGATCGAACACCTTACTCGATTTAGCACGTCGAGAACCACGTGTGCTAGCCCTAGCTTAAGGCGACATTGATTTTGGTCGCTGCGGTCAACCTCCCGTTCTAGAACTCGATTCTCTTCAGCGCTTAAATAGATTGCCGCGCACTCGGTGAACATCACGAAGAGCCTCAACCATTCAAAACTCTTGCTGCCCTTTGACCAATCAGCAAAAGAAGACAAGAATATATTATCATGATTAAGGAAATTAAAGGAAATCAAATTAATGGTAACTATACTGGCTCATATGATATTGGCCAGCTGGCGATCCTACCGCGAGGATTATGTAATCCCCCGCCATGTATTTCCACCCGATAGTCATCCAGTCCCCAATTCTTTCTTTCTTTCTACCTGCACTTTCATTTCGATGAGTTGCACAATAGCTTCAACTTGTCGAGTAATACAGGCCTTCCCAAGAGGTTCAGACAGAGAGATACCATGTATCACAGTTCGGTCTTACCTCGCACTCAACGCGCTAAATGTAGCTCTGCTTATCCTCGGACAAGGTCAACTGTGCCACGAGGCAGCATGAAAACCATCAACGGGACCTAAGTGAAGGCATACCTAAGGTTTATGTGCCATTGTGAAAAGCTCTCAAGACATCTAATAATAGGAAGACCTCTCTAGACTTTCGCTATACCCAACGAGATCCTTTCGTTCACGATCGCGATGAGTATCACTGGGCAAATTGACCACTGACAATCAGGTGAGACCTATATCGGCTCACTATGCGATCCGCATTTAGAATCTCGATGTCGAAGGTGGTGTAAGACAGTAACACCCGAAGACTGGCATTTCTGCAGGTTCGCGTGGGATGCTACCTCGAGATGCGCGTTATAGAGATTATAGAGACCTAACTAGGTAAAGTCGCTGACTGACATGCATGTTGGGGGCTGTATACGGTAGGCTGTGTGAGTGTTGTAGACACCTATTGGCTCTTCTAGCTGGCTTGCATACTGACTCGGCCTACAGACTATTCATATATCCTAGTTATACCACCAACACGTCTTTAAAAAGAGCTACGGCAGTGCAGTGATTAAAAATTGCACATCTCGTCGTGTTACCCTAGATTGAGGGGTAATATCGAGTCTTCTCCGTTCTGGACCTACCCATGATTACTGCCGGAGCTTCCAAGACGAGGTTGTTTAAGATCCCTCCGGCGGTAATGTTCTACCATATGTCTTGGTCGCAAGGGATCTGCAACGATCATTTTGGTAATTCGATATCCGGCTTGCAGTAGGATCCTGTAGAATTAGCTATCGCCTGAAGAGGATGCCGGACTAAGTAGATGATCTGCGACCGCTTAGCCGCGACGTCCAGTCTCTAACGATGCATCGCGCGCCGACCCGGCGGACCCATGCCGCCGGCGGTTTTGCCCCGGTTCCGCAGATCGACGTCCTCGACGACAACGACAACGCCGAACAGGGACAAGCCAGGGAAGAACACAGTAGGAGATGGACCACCACAGATTTTCGTAGTCAAGTACAACAAGTCCTTCGACAGAGCGCGATACAACAAGAGCAAGGGAGTGCTCGTTGCTCTCCTGCTTTCTCGGACACCACACTTGTCGGTGGTGATTATCTGGACGTGCCGATCCGGGATTATGAGGAAGTCGACATTGGGAACTACATGCAATACGACTACTATGGCCGCGAAGTTGCGAAGCTTTCGCCAACGCCAAGCACCAAAGCCGGCCTAGGGCTCGAAGTTCGGGTCGAGCCTGTCACTGCGGACTTGTCTCCCGGAGGACTCTATGTTGACGATCCTTGGAACAACATCAGCTACCACGGGTCGGAAGGGAAGCTTGAAGAGGAAAACCCAAGCGAGCCTCGACATTATAAGCCTCCTGTCTTGCGAGGGATATTCTTGAGTGCCCTCTTCTTGCTTCTAGCAATTCTTGCCGCGTTGGCTGAACTCGCTATTCAATTTCTTCCTCATGACTCAGGGGCCACTCCACCTTCTCAGATGAACACTACCGAAATCTACCCGCGGACTGTCATTGCTGACAATCTTGGTTCCCCTTACTCATTCGCGCTTATGAAACGTCAGAACGGCACCGACCATGATAGCTCGACACCCGGGACCACGCCAACGACCGCTATCACATCTAACACTATACCAACTGCAAGTACTGAAGTAGAGACAACGTCAACACTACCTGTCTCAACAACCCAGACCACTACAACGTCGCCAACAGGAGATGGGACTTCAGTAGATATAAGCACAGAGACCACTACAATATTAACACCGTCAACCACAACGTCCGTCGCAGCTCCACCTTCAGAGCCTCAACCCCCACCTACAACAACTACTTCACAACTGGTTCCACCTCCGCCCCCGCTACCTACTTCGTCTTCGACTACTACTAGCTCTCAAGCTCAGTTACCACCGCCAAGCCCGCCTCCATCGTCAACCCTGCCTCCGCCGCCAGTTAGTCTTCCTGGCGATAATCCGCCACCAGGCAGCCAAGAGCCCGCTCCACCCCAAGATAGTTCATCTTCTAGCATAATCATTCCCACCACGACTACATCCATCACAATACCGCCACCGGACAGCGGCACGACGACCTCAGAGACAGTAGATCCGGGGCCACCATCAAGTCATCCAGACCAGCCAACGAAACCGGATGATCCAAATACGGATCCTCCTTCTACATCGCCTTCGGAACCGTCTTCGTGGCCTACAAACCCCGACGGAACTAGTCCTCCACCCACATCTGTAACGGCACCCTTCACGTCTTCAACGACACAACCCATTTCGCCCCCTACTACACCACCTAACTCGCCGACGGGTCCTGACGCGCCCACAGGCCCTGATTCTACTACTCCGGCGGATCCTACAGTGACATTACCTACAGAGCTCCCTCCCTTACCACCAACATCTCCTAACGAGCCTACACCAGATCCACCTTCTACCTCGTCTATGAGCTCTTCATTGTCAACTTCGACTGAGTCTGGCGGGACTCCAGAAGATTCATCAGGAATCCTCACGCTCCTTCCCACTAGCCCTGTTAACACAGAATCCACAAGTACAAGCAGCCACCCTCTAGGAGGCGGCTCAAGTTCGACCCTCTCCAGCCCTTCGTTTACACCAGTGACATCGACAGAGCAACCTTCTCTTAGTAGTTCAACTAGCTTAAGCAGCTCCACAACCATCGACATAAGGCCCAGCTCGACAGCGCTCCCACCCGAAACATCTCCTAGCCGCTTCGACTCACATACTAACCCACCCCCTCTGTCTACCACAAGTGCGGAGAAGAGTCAAATTCATATAACACAGTCATCGCACGATGACCAGACAACGAGAACTACGCAGCCCGATGCCTTCATGACGATCACAGTTCCGCCTATCACTACGACGATAGTGACTTCGGTGAATCAAGGGAATGGAAGTTTCATTCCGGCCACTTTTGTGAGCATTATCCATCCCATTAAGGCCGATGTCGACAACTCAGTGGTGGAGTATGTTACCACCCACACGGACTCACACGGTCGGCCTACCTGGACGGAAACATTCCTAGCACAAACATCCATAGAGACTTACATTTATACCGATGCGGATGGGAAAACACAGACTGGAGTATATGTTCTATATCGTCAGCCCAGACATACAACTCTTGTGGATTATCAAGGACGTGCAACAAAGACCCTGGAATATTACCTTGGTGAATCCACCCAGGTTTTATACGATAACGATAATCATCCTACAGCCACGAAGACTGCTATAATTACGGAAACCGCAGCGCTCACTACACTTCTCGACGGGAACGGCGTACCGACAGAGACGAAAACCGAGCTTGTCCCGCTGTCTCTGACGACCACTTTCATAGTAACGCCAACTTCGAAAGCTTCGCCAAACTCGGAGGGTAATAAGGCTTTACGGATAGTTCCCATTTCCGATGGCATGTACTTCTTGGGTCTAATGCTCCCTACTTTCGTCGCCATTCTTGTCTCAATTCCTATCCGGGTAATTGACCAAAATGCAAAGCTTTACCAACCGTTCCACGCTTTAGCATCAACCCCGGGAGCCCAAGCCCGCGACAGTCTATGCTTCCAGACTGCTGGCATATGGAACCTCACGGCTCGCACTCGCTCGCTATTAAACGGACAGGTTCTCCTCACGCTGACCGGGCTTCTGCTATTAGGAAGCGTAGTCATGGTCCCCTTAAGTTCAGAAGCAGTCCGCATTATCCTCACGGGCCCTGACTGCGCCTCAACGGATGGAGAGGCCTTGACCTGCACAATGGCGCTTGGGGTTTTTTCAGTGCCGGCACAGATCGCTGTAGCAATCCTCACGTTCATGACAATCCTCCTCGGGGTTATTGCGATCGTACTACAGAGGTGGAAAACGGGACTCGACTGGGACCCTTGGAGCTTATTCCACATGGTACACCTGGCAGCCCATAATGAAATCCGCACCCTTCTATTCAGGCGTCTACGCGAGAAGAACGGCCGCATTACGAACAAGGAGGCGAATAAGGCTTTCTCGGGGATGCCTTTCATCCTGCACTACTGGAAGGATAATGGGGATCTTAAATACAGCATCCTGATTTCGAATGAAGCGCATTCTCTAAAGAAGGACGGGAAATCAGTCACTTTCGGAAAGGCCAAGGCTATGCGGCAGCGGAAGAATGGGAATGTGATGCCCTTCTTCATCCTGACATGGACCGGCAGACTGCTCTTCCTCGCGCTGCTGTGCGCTCTGATGATCGGGTTGTTGATATACAACATCACCGGGGAAGGTCAGGAATACACAGAGTTCATGATGGGCAGGTGGCGCGTTGTACGATTTATCTTCACTGGCATCAGCGTTTTTATCTCCCTGGTCTGGGGTTCTTTCTTTTATGGTACGTTCAAACTTGTCATGATGTCTACTACTTTGTACAACAGACTCACAGCATCTCACAGCCGTCTCATTTCTCAGCCCTCATAAGCTACTCAACCGCATTCGACTCTACAATGGAGAGGCTGGTCACATGACGCCTCCTACCAATCCTTTCAGCGGTCTTCGATCATCATTGACCCCTGGACGTCGAGACATCTACCTTGGGTTCGTGTCTACTACTGCTATCCTATCCGAAGTCCTCCCACTACTCCTCAGCACCGCCCTGGACAAGTGCACCGAAAACTTTTGGGCGCACACTGTGTGCCTCTGGATGGCAGTGAGCATCATGAGTATAATGATGTTTACTGTGGCGGCCTCGTTCTTCGTCACATGGCCGCATATGCCAATCGACCCGAGCACCGTCGCAGGTGGGATGTACTACGCCCTCATGAACTACGCGCCCATGAGCCCTTCGTCAGGGCTCCTTTTTGGCAGAGCAAGCCCTGGGCTTGTTTGAGGATTCAGTATATAACTTATAACATGGAAAAGTATATGCATGGCTCTGATAGAATCTAGTTTGAGCAGAGAACTTTCTTATTTATTCAACGTTTCTAGCGTCCCTCTATGATCTACACGTGGCAGTTTTCCAATGTATCGATCAGTGGTACTTAAGACCTTTCTCGTTACGGTCGACCGCGATCTTGGTCGCCTCGTCAAGATCCTCCTTCGGAAGACCCAAGATATCATTTGCGAGGCCTCCGCGTCTGGCCTCGAAATGGGCGCAGCCGTCCTTGAAGAAGAGCCTGCTGTAGAGGAGCTGGGGGAAGGCCGTCTGGTCGCCGCCAAACAGCCGCTTCCGAGCCTCCTGGAAGCGCTTGGCGCTCTCCTCGTATTTGATCGTCCAGTCCGACTCCTTGGTCCCCGTGACGCGGAGGACGGTCGCGAACATCTCCTTCTGGGTCAGGCAGAACGAGGACACATAGATGAACTTGTTCTTGTAGCTCGACAGGCTCGGACCGCCTTCCTGTTCGGGCTCAATGGGCAGTGCGAGCAGCTTAGCTACAGCTCTTCCGCTCTGCGGCCAAGTCTGCACGTAACTTCGTCAGTATACTAGGTAAAAAATTCTTCGGAACCCATCGCTAGGGGGAAGCTCACCGTAGTGTTCATCTTCGTCTCGCCGTCGTCGAAGAACGTCCAAGTGCGGTTCTTCCAGTCCATGCCGTAAGTCTCGGTCCCGAAGCCGAGGCTGTACTCGTACCAGAACCCCGTCACGACGCCGATCCACGAGCTCTTGCCCAGCTCCTCGCACAGCTTCCGGGCGGGCCCGTCGAACTCGCCCAGCAGGGTGTCCTTGGCCATCGCCTCGTCGGCCATGTCGCAGCCCCACTCGTTCGGTAGCACGAAGGGCACGTTAGCGGCTGCCGCCGCGCGGATCAGCTTCAGCTGCGTGTCCGGTGGCGCCCGCGTGTGCATGGTGATGATGAGGACCTCCTGGCCCTTCAGCGCGTCTTCGAGCGTTGATTCGTCGCTGTAGTCTACCTTGGCGATCTTCACACCTGCGGGGATCGAGTTGGCGGCTGCGCTGTCCTTGCGCGTGACGGCTGTGATCTCGTGCTTGCCCTGCTTCAATAGCTCTTCTACTATGATGGTTCCAACCGTGCCGGTTGCCTTTGCGGATATAGCGTTAGTGGGATTACTGTGTTGATTGCATATAGGATAAGATAGGGGTGTACTCACGCCAACAATGGCCACCTTCTTTACGTAGTTACTCTGCGACATGATAATGATTTGGGTAGAATCTGTTACGGTAGTGTGTGACTGGGAAGAAACGGAGTTATATATAAGCCGGGGTTAAGACGGAATTCGTCTGGATGGAGGTTGATACGATATTCTGCGGTGTGTAGAAGGAAACACAAGAGGAATTGGGCATCCCTTTATACTTGAAACACGAATAGCGCAAAGTTGCTATTGGACCTAGATTGATAACCTTTCTAACCTACTCTACCGACTATCCCGTGCTCGAGGAAGGCTAGTCATTCGATGCTGGGTAGGAGGTTGCGGATATTATCGGACTTAGACTCTTGCTGTGCCCCACCGGTGTTAACGAATTTCCCCTTTTGTATAAGATAGTTGCATCGTGCTGTCGATGACGGAATCTTCCCCTTAGGCAGAACAGCTAACTACCTCATAGTCCACCTTAGGTAATAGAAACCTCGGCCTTTGGAAAAGCGCGAGAGAGATTCTAGCCCATTAAACCCACCAATACGATTTATGAGGCCGGCTTACAAATGAGACCCTAAGACTTCATACCGAAGTTATCCTCGCAACTTCACTTCGTGAAGCTATAGACCCAAATCGACGCGCTCGCCGGAATGATGCTCCACTCTAAGGAGTACTCTTCCGGCTTGGCCTCGCATTTGCTACTCCGAGCTTACAAATTAGTCAGTTCTTCCCATTTCACGCCATAACCTTAATAACGATGTCTTGATAGCTTCAGAACACTTCCCGAACTCGATTATTAAGAGTGTTTGCGTTATCCTAGTGGGCCTATGATCCTCGGTCTTCGGGCCCTTCAGATTCTCAGCCAGAGAGGCTGTCTTACTAATAAACGCCGAGAGAACGTCGACGGGGTAGGTTAACGTGTAGATTTACCTTTCGTATTGTATCAAAGATACGGATCCACGATATGAGAAGGCGAATAGTTAACATGAGATATTCGGCATGGCGAAAACTTTAGTGAACTAAGGTAATGTGTTCATTTTCCATTCCTTAAGGGAGAAAGTATAATATGTTCGTCTAATTGAATGCTTTAATATACCTTTAATTGCTTCTATTGTAGGTACGGAAGCAAAAGCCGAAGTATTTCAATATAATCCTCCAAACTTTACCACTACACGAGGGCCTTCATGACTGGCTTCGGGCCTACGTACCGTTCATTGACAGAGGTAGTTACCAGCAAGCTATGTGCAATGTTCGGTACCATCAGCGTGAGTGTGACACTCCTATCAATACGATTAGCAGCCATTCTTTCTCCTAACTCTCTGCTTTACGTACCGTAGCCGCAGTAGTGGTGGATGACGTGATTAGGTCAGACGTAGCCGTTGGTGACGGCGCAGCAGGAGGCTCGGATTCCGGGACGCGCCCAGTACAACCTTCTCCAGGAACCGCAATGTCATAAGCATATACGTCTAGCGCAAAGTATTGCAATGTGTGTGAATTTCGCACTGCTTCGGCTGGATTGCTGACTGCCAAATCGAGACATTCATCATAACTGTCGGCATAATGCTCGACAATGCCTTCGCCGATAGCTGGAAGATGGTACAAGCGATGTATCAAGTCAGACCCGAAGTAGAAGTTAAGTGCCCCAGCGGCAACCGAGTATCCATAGCCACATAGTCCCTCAAGCGGCATACGCGTGGTATACGAGAGAGGGCAGATCACAGTTTCCTGGGTAGCATTTTCGCCACGCCAGTGACCTCCCCAACCTAGTGAGTCCCAGTTAGTTAGTCGTCTTTGTTCTGGAAGTCAAAGTTATCTCTGCTGTTTACCTTCTTGCTGACAGTTACCATCGATGTCATCACAGCGGAACCAAATACCGTCACGATCGGCACTCACTATCCTATCATACCATCCAATGACCTCCGAAGTTGGAGCCGTGCCGAAATACTTGACGTAGAAATCCGAGCTGTTACCGAACCGGAGGACGTGCTGCTTCGCGTGCTCCGCGAGCTTGATGGCGTCGTTGAGACCCCTTGAGAGGAGGGCACGCTCGGTGGCGTTGCAGGAACTGTGGATAGGGTATTGGTCCGTCGCGCCCGCAGCCCAGTTATATAGTGTTGGCTCTGGGCTCGAGTTTGTGATTGTCTGAGTAACAGTTACCACATCTCGCCTACCGCGCAACCTAGCTGCCGAGCCAGAGCCGAAGGTGGCAAGGCACACGAGGAGAGTCTTTCCAATTGAGAATCCCATGTTAGCTGATTAAAATTAGATTACCTACCGTCTCCAAATAATGAAGGGGTAGGTGTACGATTACTTCCTGCAGGAACTGAAACCCTGACTCATGTCGATCGAGAGTTTTTCTATAACAGTATACCGACCTGGTTTTATAGCTCTTCTCCCAGGAGGCGTTACGGCGTCTATCTAAGGCTTCATGGGATACCGTAACCTTGCTGGACACTGTCGATTTCCTTGACACATCTCATTAGCCAACATAGTCGTCCTAGAAGTGAATCGAACGGCCATCAGGAACGTGAAAAGACCGTCGAGCGCGGAGCTGAAAGTCTCGATAACTTGGCATCACACATGGTTAATAAGGTAAACTGTCCACGCCAAGATTACACAAGACTCGACCTGTCTCTTAGAGAAAAAGCCAAGATATATAGTCTATCAAGCCGGCCATCAAGGTGCTCATTGTATACTCTTTTCCAGACCAGACTTAGGCGATCTCGCTCCAAGTCCATGGTTTTAGAATAACGTGAGCCAATACGGCCGCCCTTGAGTTCGCGATTATTCAGGTTACCAGCTTGGCGGGAACTTTTGCGGTCAACAGTCGGTCCAATATCCCAAGCGGGTCATAGTTCGTTTACATCGGCGACCTAACGAACTAGGATGGCTTTGCAATGGGGGTTTCTGTTATAGGGACGAATCCTGACCTGCGAAGTTGACTAGACGGGTCTATGCGCCCCCTATATAAGCCGACTACATATGCCTATGGTTACTTTCATCGCACAACGCCCCCTACTCTTTCACGTTAACGAAGTTCCCTCGGGCATTTCTACAAGATGCATAGCTTCAACATACTACTGGCTGTCCTTTTCGCAGCTTCGTCAGCTGCAGCGCAGACGTTGCCACCATCTCCCACGGCATCTGTCGGCTGTGAGCCTCACGGCGACCACTGGTAAGAAAACTTCTCAACTCCAGATCTTCGGAAAGTATTTCAACAAACTAATCCCCAATCAGGCATTGCGACGGCCCGGCCTCGAGCACCATAACAAGTGTTACTGCATCCAGTTCTCAAAATCAAGGAGGCACCGGGACTCTTGCCCCAAGCCCCACGGAATCTATCGGCTGCCACCCTCATGGTGATCACTGGCACTGCGAGGGGCCCGCATCAACCACAGCGTCGCCCACCAACTCCGCGGCTAGTGACGATCACGACGACCATGATGAAGGAACCGGCACTCTCGCTCCGAGCCCGACAGAGTCCATTGGCTGCGAGCCGCACGGTGACCATTGGCACTGCGATGGGCCTGCTGCGGCTGCAAGTACATCGTCTAGCATGTCGTCTGATCAGCCGGTGGCCACTGGAGGTGCTGGAAAAGTGCGGATGGGTGGTGTTGCAATTGTAGGAGGGTTGCTTGCAGCTGCGGGAATGGACCTCTAAATATTAGAAAATATCGTGATCTGAATTATATACGAAGCCAAGGAGTAGTATAGTCGTTGGCAGCGACGATCCAACTGATTAAACACAGCCCTCGTACCAATGTGCGTATTGCCGCACATTCGAGTCATGTATAGGATAAATATACCGGATGCACCCCGGATATCTAGGTACTTTAAGTCGCATCAGCCACATCAACCTCTAACAATACTGTATATCCAGAACACGCTTATCGCATGCTTGTCAGTTCGCTGTGAAGAAATTGAATGTGGGAGGATGCTAAGACTTAACAATGTCTTGTGCGTCGGCATGTGACTTCTAGTCGCGCATATAGTAACATTGTATCAATATACGCATATTGGCTGCATTCTGCGATGTGTACCGTTCCGCTGTAAACGCCAATCACCAAGCGTCCAATTCGCTTTTATTCCCCAATCTGCGTCATACGCTCCTGTGTAGCTCCGCATGTTTCTAGGCTCTCGCTACGCACAGGATACTTCCAAACGCGGGTAAATACATCATGTGGTAATTGGTGTGTTGTGGACGTGTTTTCGCCTACCTAACGTTGTGAAGTATTACAAAGACCATCAGGGTCCCCTCTCGGCCGTTTCCATGACCAAAAGATATAAAATCGAACGCGTCTATACGTCGGATTTCAACTTCAACCTGCGGTGTTAGACTTGCCAAGAACCAAAGGATGACCAAGGATAGCGATGTGGGGGATTAAAGAGCCTGGAATACACTTCATGAAAATGCCAAGTACCACGCCAAGTACGACTTCCTAAATTTTCGAGGAGTTCAATTACCTTGATGGCCAGAAACAGACTTTCGGGACACATGCAGTTGCTTGATTCGCCTAGAGTTAGTCATACAAGTTGTCAACTATATTATGCGGCTCCGCTAACGAAGTTTAGTTTTAATTATTCGGCGCAACTGCGAATCGCTTCACTCAACTTCATCAGGGAATTAGCAAGAGGCGGTGTTGGAGTCAACCTCCTGTATCATATTCACAATGGACCGTACTCAGAGCCTATTAACTACAGCATTACTTGCATTTATGCTCTCAGCGTCGAAGACCACAGCGTCATATCTCTCCCCAAGGGGGAGCCTACAAGTCCCAATCACCACAGCAGCTCCTATTTCCCCCCGAGCTACTGAGAGTTTTACTGCCGTGTCGGATTGCCGTCAATATGGTACTTCAGTGTACAATGATACTTCAATAAACAAGTTACTTGGATGCATTGCTGACAATGCTTAGATTCTGTCTTTACGGCACGGCCGAGCTTCAGGTAGTTGTTTCCGCAACAGCCACCGGAGAGGTCCCACCTACCTTTACTGGTTGTCATGACCATGGTGATGAATCGTAAGCGGACAAGTTCTAGTTCATGCGAAATGAAGCTGATGGATAGCCTAGATTCTGTGTCGGGCCAGACGGCTCTGAAGTTCAAGTCCTTGGTCTAAGCAGTGAGAACTCTGAAAGTGGATCCGAAGACGGAAGTAATTCGAATGGGGAAAATGGAGGTCAAAACTGTCACTTCCATGCAGGTGTTGAGTGAGTTCATTGAATAACTTAGGTACCTACCGGTACTCACTTGCTCCCGTGTTCTAACATCTTGGTAGACATTGCCTTAGCGAGGAAGGGGAAAGTAGCGTAGCTGAATGCTCGCGCCGAGATCGAGATTATAATATCCCTCTCAGAGTTGGCCTTCTCTTCGTAATACTCGTAACGAGTTTTATCGGTAAGTATAAACACTAAGTGTATGAAAACGTCGAGCTCACGTCAATCACAGGAGTCGCTGGGCCGATATTCCTGAAGCCAGTGTTACCAGAGAGGTTTCAATCGGTTTTCATCGTGCTGAAGCAGTTTGGCACAGGGGTGATTATAGCGACAGCATTTGTTCACGTGAGTCTCCTTTGTCCTGACACCTCAGTAGCCGAATTCTTCGTTCACTAAACCACCTTATCCAGCTCTTTACGCATGCGCAACTCATGTTCACTAATGAATGTCTTGGAGAACTTGGGTACGAAGCAACTACGGCTGCCATTGTTATGGCCGGCTTATTCTTCGCATTCACGGTCGAGGCCACGAGCCATCGTCTAGCTCACAAGTTTTGGGCAAGGTCTCACTACAATGATGAAGTAATTGGTGTTGCGGTGCTCGAGGCCGGCATCATATTTCATTCACTACGTGAGTTGTCAACCATTTTCTTAAATTAACGACATACACCAATTACCCCTTGATTGATTGTAGTTACTGACCAAGTCTAGTGATCGGTGTCACGCTGGTAGTAGCGGGAGACAGTTTCTTTGTTACACTTTTTGTTGTGATCCTATTCCACCAAATGTTCGAGGGCTTAGCTCTCGGAACTCGCATTGCCTCGATTGGCCATCATCCTAGAGTCGAGGGAGGCAATGCCAGCCATGGTTCGGGAATAGTTGAGGATGCTTCCTCGTCTCCCAAAGTAGCAGTAGCAAGGGACAATGTAGATTCAGTGGACGAAAGGAAGAACTGGAAGTCGCTGTCGATGCCAAAGAAACTACTTATGGCCGGCGCCTTCGCTTTGGTCACCCCGGTCGGCATGGCGATCGGCATCGGTGCTTTGAAGCAATTTAATGGCAACGATCCTAGCACCTTGATCGCTCTTGGCACTCTCGACGCAGTATCTGCCGGAATACTTATATGGGTCAGCGTAGTGGAGATGTGGGCAGGAGACTGGATGTTTGGCGGAGAACTGGTGAATGCAGGACCAGTGGTGACAACTCTTGCTGGTTTTGGACTCATCGCTGGCATGGTTTTAATGAGTTTCTTAGGTAAATGGGCATGAATACGGACATGACAACCTTCACACTAAAAGATAACGTTAGGTAACTTACATTCTAGTTAGGGGTAGGTACATTGATATGAATCATGAGGCTAACCTGTTAACTACAACACGAATATTGCACCGCTAATATACGATACACATCGTCCCAATCAAAAGTATTGGCAATTTCGTCCCCTTTTAACCGATTCTAAAGCTACATGTATCTTATACGTATAGGTCAGTGGGTCATCGGTATGGTCCCGGTTTGAAGAGGCCCCTATTCCCCACAAGTCCCGTTAGCGTCGGGTATTAAAACGGGTGCCACCTCGCGCGCTCCTATTGTCCCGCCGTTACAAAGATACAACACTTACGGAACATTTATTACGTTCTTGCGAACTAGAAAGATGGCGAGGTTGCGAGGCAACTGAGCTACAAGACACTCTAATCACAAAGGAAACGAGTTCGAATAACCCAAAGCAAGCGAGAATTGCTTTAGCGAACGCTTACCGTTAAAATCCATATAAACCTCAATTCAAAGACATCTGCTACCGCAGATTAGCGTTTGCTACACATGGCCCAAGGAATGTGTTAAGAGCTAGGTATTTCCCGGAATTTAGCTGCCTTCCTCGAAAAATAATCGTCGTTATGCCTTATTTGAGCTAGATATTGCTAATCATATGAATGGACAGATGGATAAATGGGTAGCTGGAAGTCCTCGTCACTTTAAAAGAATATCTTGGTGAACACAAAGTTAGAAGGGGACTTATCTTGCATTTGAACATGCTAATGAATCGAGCGAGAACAATATTCGTCAGGACAAGCCAACAGTATCTCTTTGCAGACCTAGGAACTGCCTGGTCAGATAGGAAGCAAAAAAGACCTGTCAAGACGAAAGCTGAAGCGTGTAAGATCATTGGCTGCGATTATTCGTAGAATTGAGTACATCGGCTGAATTCCGGTTATTCTTGGCAAGAGTCGGCATCATCATCATTGACGTATCCTAAGCCGCTTATCTCCGTTCGCGATTTTATTATCGCCACTCTCACTTGATCCGCACTTCCGTTCTGTAGAACACAATGTCGCTCCTTTGGTTGTTATTTCATATAGAAATTGGACATGGCTAGAGGAGCGATATCTCCATACATATGCGCTCGATGCGCTCAAAATTTATTGGCTCGAAAAGTACAAGCTCCCGCGACCAGTCAATCGAGGATCTACGCCGCCAAGTTTCAAAGCACCGCGGCTGGCAACAAACACGGGCGCGAACCTGCAAACGCTCCCGATGGCAACTCTAGCCCCGAGCCGGGTCCAATGGCCCGCCGGCTCGAAGAGGCAACGGAAGAGGCGTTACTCACAGGAGGAAGAGCAGGTCGGCGGGCAGTGGAAGATGCGGGCTTCTCGGATGAATTGAAGGAACGTCTTCTCGCGAAAGTGAAAGATGCAGAATTCCGATCCGAGCATGCGCAAGCTTTCACTGAGGCCGGATTGTCCTCTGCAGCTGGCGCGGGCACCCGACTTTTAGCGACGAGCCAGCCCTGGACCGGCACAGAAACTACCGAAGACGCTGTTCTACGAATGCTCAACGACGCACACAGACCCTTGAAACGAGAGTTGCGAGGCCGTCCGAAGATACCTGACCTTCAGCCAGTCGATATGCGAATTAGGCAAGAACCAAAGATGAACGCTGGGCGCAGAGTTGCTAGCGCTAGGGACAAGGCTTCTATATACGCGGGCTTGGGCATGAAAGAACTAGAGGAGAGTCTCAGTGAAACCGAGAGAGAAGAGATGAAAAAGGAGTTCCGCGACCGGTTCAGACCTGCCGCCCGGGCCCTCCCAAATACCGTGACAGGATTAGCTTCCTTGGCGAATGAAAGAATCGAAGATGCCATCGCGAGAGGCCAGTTTAAGAACATCCCGAGGGGCAAGGGCGTCGAGCGAGATACGAGGGCTGACAATCCTTTTATTGATACAACCGAATACATTATGAACAAGATGATCAAGCGTCAAGAGATAGTACCACCGTGGATTGAAAAGCAACAGGAGCTATCAAAAGCAGCGCATGTGTTTCGAGCTCGATTGCGAAGCGACTGGAAACGCCACGCTGCTCGGATGATTGCGAGCAAGGGCGGTTCACTCGAGGATCAGATGAATCGAGCGATACGATATGCGAAAGCTGAGGGAGTGCATAATCCGCGGACGCGTAACGTGGACCAGATAGCGGTGCCTACCAATTCGACCGACGACCCTGTCATGGTCAAGATACGACAACAGGCATCACTAGAGACAAACCCCGAACCGGCCCCGGAGACGGCTGATAGTGGAGGATTACCGCGAGATGCGCCCTTGCCACCCCCTTTCCGAGACCCCGATTGGTTAAAGACTGAACAGTCTTACATGGACCTCTCTATTACCCATCTTAACACCTTGACGCGGTCCTACAACTTGATGGCGCCTGAGCTTGCGAAGAAGCCGTATTTCTCCCTTGAGCGGGAATTGAACAACTGCTACGCTGATGTTGCGCCGCAGCTCGCAGGCGCTATCAAGGATAGAGCTTCCAGGCCTTCAAAACCATTCGGAGAAGGTCTCGGGAATACCCAAACCAGTATTTTGGATCGCTTCGGAAAAGGTGGCCATACTGCAAAGGTATACGACTCGAAAGCGCCTCATTACGGATTCAAGGAGATGTGGCGGGATCTCTGGAATCGTCAAGCCACTTGACCTTCGTATATTCCTATTCGCGTCCTAGATTCGGCGAGAGTGCCAGCAGCTTTTAACAAGACAACCATATTGTTGAATTTGTATTATATATCTGCGGCGTCTTTGAGGCGCGCTTCATGATTCCACTCAACCCCGGATTGTATTCGAAACGTCTAGGCTTCGGACCTGCATGTAGGATAAATTCGAAACTATCCATAGCATGGAGATAACCAAATGTAACGGATATTCCAACTGCACGTCTTTTTGAGGCGACAAATCAACGTCCGCCTATTATATGTCTTCTGTTCCGGACCAAAGGGAATTGATGCTGCTCGGGCCGACCCGCACCTGGGCCCCTGAGCCATAGCCGAGCTAGTTTAACCAGGAACGGACCACCGGCGTCACGGTGTCGTCATGGTCACGACAGTCTGAATTGAGTCTTGATGAGAAGCCTCAGAAAACTCGACGAAGAATACATACAAGTGAAACTTAGAGAAGACAAATTCAGGTAACTATTATTTTTATTTGCTTACTTGACGTTTTCGCTTACGCCGTCACCTGTTACATCTACTAAATAGGAAAAAGGAAGCCTCGAGTTCTCGCGGTGGCACCACTTACACGGCCTAGACCTACGATTTATGGGCTGTAGTTTCGGGGGTGTTCGGCGTTCTCCATTTCCCCAGAAGCCTCAAATGCTGTGAGTCGCGGCTCTGGGTCAACGTAGTCAATTCTCCAGACTCTCCACACCTCTTCTCCTCATTTTCATTTCTCAATTAATTTTATTCTCTCGTTTTCCTAACTTTCTTTCTAATATTGCTGCTTCCCATGCCTAATTGTCTATAACCAATTGTGCCGTTGCGCCTGTATGAGTAGGTAGAAACGCCGCCGTGCCCCTCGTCTTGTCCCTTATTCATCGCCCATCCAAACAGCTCCCTGGTGAGAGCTGTTGAGCTCGGATCGTGACATCATGGCGTCGCCAGTAGCATCCGCAGCTCTCAAGGCTCGTATAAGCCGGCCGTCTATGCTGAAAAAGCTTTGTCGACCTGAAGATTTGCTGCATCATTTCCCCAATGGCGCCTACATTGGCTGGTCGGGGTTTACTGGAGTGGGCTATCCCAAGTGCGTAACCTGACTTCTCTTTCCACCGCGTGGTGCAATTGTCTAATTCTCAAGCGCAGAAAAATGCCTACGTTCCTAGCAGACCATGTAGAGAAGAACAACCTCCAGGGCCAGCTGCGCTACACATTATTCGTGGGTGCCTCGTCGGGGGCTGAGACCGAGAATAGATGGGCTGGACTGGATATGATTGAGAGGCGGAGTCCCCATCAAGTCGGGAAAGCAATTGCGAAGGGAATTAATGAAGGGAGAATCAAGTTCTTCGATAAGCATCTGTCGATGTTCCCCGTGGATCTGGTATATGTAAGTAAATGCGCCGATTCAATGTTGTACGTATTGGTGGATGTGCTGACATTGACGTTCTTAGGGCTTTTACACCAAAGACCGACCGAACAGCAAGCTGGACGTTGTGGTGGTTGAGGCAACTGAAATCAAGGAAGACGGCAGCATCGTTCCCGGCGCATCTGTCGGCGCAACACCAGAACTCATCCAACTCGCCGACAAGGTAGGCAAACCGGTGATATTCGACGGAAGCCTCTTAGCTGACAGTAGGGTGCGAAATTAGATCATTATCGAAGTCAACACAGCAATACCGAGCTTCGACGGACTTCACGACATCACGATGACCGACCTACCCCCTAGACGAAAACCGTACTTGATCATGGGCGTCGAGGACCGTATTGGAACCACATCTATCCCGATCGACCCGGAGAAGGTTGTCGGTGTAATTGAGTCTGACTACCCAGACCAAACGACCCATAACGCGCCTGCGGACGACACGTCGCGCGCTATCGCGAACCATTTAATCGAATTCTTCGAGCACGAAGTCGGCCAGGGCCGCATGCCCAAGTCGTTGCTTCCCCTGCAGTCAGGCATCGGCAACATCGCGAACGCAGTCATTGGTGGCCTTAGCGAGTCCAACTTCTGGAACCTGAAGGTGTGGACCGAGGTCATCCAAGACACCTTCCTCGACCTCTTCGACTCGGGCCGCCTCGACTTCGCGACGGCAACGTCGGTGCGCTTCTCACCCGAGGGCTTCAAGCGCTTCTACGACAACTGGGAGAACTACCACAACAAGCTGCTCCTGCGATCGCAGCAGGTGTCCAACTCGCCCGAGATCATCCGGCGGCTGGGCGTCATCGGCATGAACACGCCGGTGGAGGTGGACATCTACGCGCACGCCAACAGCACCAACGTGATGGGCAGCCGGATGCTGAACGGGCTGGGCGGGTCGGCCGACTTCCTGCGCTCGTCCAAGTACAGCATCATGCACACGCCGTCGACGCGGCCCTCCAAGACGGACCCCATCGGCGTCAGCTGCATCGTGCCCATGTGCACGCACGTCGACCAGACCGAACACGACCTTGATGTTATTGTCACCGAGACGGGCCTGGCCGACGTCCGAGGCCTGAGCCCGCGCGAGAGGGCGCGCGTCATCATCGACAAGTGCGCCCACGACGACTACCGGCCCATCCTCATGGACTACTTCGAGAAGGCCGAGTTCGAGTGTCTCAAGAAGGGCTGGGGCCACGAGCCTCACCTCTTGTTTAACACCTTCGACATGCACAAGGCGCTCCTGGAGGAGGGCAGCATGCGCAAGATTAAGAAGTGGTAGATTTATACATAAATATATATACATGAACGATGAACTCTAGGTAGAGATAGGAAATATATGTATATAGAAAATATTGGACGGGTCATATTCTCAATGTACTTGCATCAGATTCTAAATTCTCGGCAACATTTACCCCTAGCTCTTGTTCTTTCACTCATCGCCGACCCATCTTCGGTGAGCGTGCCTACACATCAAGCATCTAGCTTCTGAATTAGCGGTCGTCTTCGTCTCTACTTTAGATAGGTAGGTATCACTGACAATGCCCTCATTCTCACCGTCACCCTTGCCGAATGCCTACGACCCGGCAGTATACACACGATAAAGGGTCCTCTAAGGGAATTCAAACGTATTCTTGCAGGGTTAAGTAGCCCGGGATATCGGAATTCTCGTATAGATCGCGAACCGAAAGGAGTCTAGTTGAATCCTTCTATTGCGGCGGTGCGCGTTCATCGACTGCTTTACACGTGACACCGCACGAGCTGAAATGCGCGTACTTCCAAAGAGATCAGGCATCATTTGTGAAAGGCGCCTAGATAATATATTGACAGTACCGTTCCCTCTTAAACTTTTAGAACGCCGAGACTTATTATACGCTGCAAATCTTTATCACAATGACCGGCAACAATTTAGAATTATCTCAATTTTTAGATGATGACCGCTTCCATCGGACTTTCACACTGCCCATCGGGCCCGGCCGCTCGGAGGAGTTTAAGGTAACTTACAGTGACTTCGGCTATCAAAACCCGGAAAATCCTGGAAGTGAGCGGGTGCTTCTGTTTTGCGGTCCCCTTATGGGAAGGTAAGACTCTCGGGTTTTCATGCCAACCCCCAAACCGTGTTTTCCTTGTGGCTGAGCATGGTTATAGCCGATTCCTCTTCATCGCCAAAGACAAGCTTGCCAAGCAGTACGGCGTGCGCGTTATCAATGCCGATCGACCTGGCTTCGGCGGAACGAGCAAGGTGGAAATGCAGGATCGGGTCCGCGTCTGGCTCGAGATCGTGCCGGCTTTGCTGCAGCACCTCGGCATCGCGCACGTGTCTATTGCTGCGCATAGCTGCGGCGCGGTCTACGCGGTGAACACGCTTCTCCATCTACGCCACCTGCTCCACCCAACGCGTCCCTACGTTGCCTTCTGCGCTCCATGGGTGCACCCGTCTCATTCGGGCGTCTCGCTGCTCAAGCTCGCCCACGTCCTGCCCGACTCCCTCGTCGGCAGCTTCGACCGCATCGTCAACTTCTTCCAGGCCAGTGTCAACCCGGCGATACAGTCTAGCAGCGGGCTCATCGGGAAGATCTCGGCCTCTCGCGAGGAGAGGGAGTTCCTTGCCCCGGGCGTAGATCCCGCCGATGTCGAGTTCGAGGAGAACCTGCACCAGGAACTATTCCGTCGTATCAACGCCGAGAGCATCCAGGGCCTCGGCCAAGACTCCCTGCTGCTATTGAAGCGCACCGACGATCCCGAGTTCTGGGGCACGGAGCTGGATTACGACAAGCTGGTGCCGCGCCTGGCCAAGACCGAAAGCGAGTTGAACGCCGGCACCACCGACGCTGCTGCTGCTGCTGCTACTACTTTGCCGCTCAGAGTCGACGTCTTCTTTGCAGAGTCGGACATTATAATCGGTACCGGGGCGGCTCGGCAATGGTTCGACGACTGCTGGAGGGCAGAACAGCGCGGTGAGCGGATTACCTACAGCAGCGCTGTTGTTCCCAAATCCAACCATGATAATCTTCTAGATCTGAGGTACGGCGTGCCCGAACGCATATTTCAGGCAATGGGAGGGCCTAAAAGCACATAGCCAGAATTGATCGAGCCGTAGTGTTACACATTGGAATGACTGTATAAGTCTTGCCTTTTGCTATTCCCATATTCGTCAGCGAGCTTGTGCAGCATAACATGTGCGTGGATTTCTCATATTTCTAGTCCTTGTTATTTTAGAGCCGTTTAGTACTTGAAGCGATCAACTCTTTGGACGTGTCAAGACCGGTTAACCTAAGCCTTGTTTCCACATGTAATAACTTCTAGTAGCATCCAATGAAAGAAATCTCCAAAGCTCCCGACACAGGCGGTTCGGTTCGTCTATTTGCACAACCATACACAAGGTCTGGTGTCTTTCGCGCAAGCTTTCATGCTTCATACCGAACACCGATCGAATATAAACTAACACGATGCAGTTGGAACGTCATGAGTAAACCAATTAATAACCAGAACCTCCCGTCCCTATTTTTCTTGGCTTGAATGGACATATAGAGGTGGTTTAGCCCAAACAACGAAGCCTCCGTGTTCAACATTGTCGTGGAACCAATTCCGACACTCCTCCGCGAGGGTCAAGTCGAAGTTCCAAATAATCCGAGCTAGGATCATGCGCATCTCGGCATAAGCAAGACTGGCAACTAGAGTCTCAGCTCTTCAATGTTTTCTCTCTACAGGGATAGATGGGGATGCGCTTACTTTTTGCCGATGCAGTTGCGCGGCCCGAAATTGAATGGCTGCAAAACCTCGCGGCGGTCCGACGCGAACTCGGGGTCGCCCATGAAGCGCTCGGGGATGAAGGACTCGGCGTGCTTGAAGTTGGCCTCGCTGTGGTACGCCGAGTAGTGTTGGCACACGAGCACCGTCTTTGCTGGCACGTGTTGCCCCATGAGAAATGTGCCCCCCGCTGGCGCCTCCCGCGCGAAGCCGTTCGGCGCAGGCGGGTATACACGTAGTGCTTCCTCGACCACGGCTTGGAGGTAGGCAGGTTTGCCTGTGGCGACCATGTCGATCTCGTCCTCGCTAGCGAAAGACGATCGGACCTCGGTGGTCAGCTTTTGCAACGTCTTAGGGTTAGCCGTGAGCAGATAGCTGGCGCCTGACAATGCAGTGGCTACGGTCTCGGAGCCTGCGATGATGAGGGTCTCGGCGTTGGACCGAATTTCGACGTCCGACATAGTCTGTTAAGATTCTGTGTCAGATTGGTCTCCGAGGAGCAGGAAAGATCGGTCTTACGAGCCCGTTCTTGTGTGAGATCATGCTCTGGAAAAAGTCTGGCCTCTCACCTTGCGCCAGTCGACTGGCAACCTTCTCCGCCGTGATCTTCCGGTGGTCGACCGACTGCTTGATTATCTTTGGCGAGACGAGAAACGGGAGCAGGTGCTTCAAGGCCGGGACTCGTCGGAGCGCCATCATCAAAGCTGAGGCCCTGATAGTTGCAAATATCATGTTGATCCATGAATGCAGCTCACCCGTTTCCAAACATCCGAACGATTCATGAAACGTCAGGTCGCCCATGATGTCGAAAGTCGTGCAGTTGTACCATGCACACACGTTTATCTTTGCCTTTCCGTTCTGGCATCTCTCGTGCAGTCGTTGTATGAGCTTGCTTACATACCCTCTGATGATGGGCTGTTTTTTCAGCATAGAGGATGTCGAGAATCCCTGCGACAGCATACGGCGTAAACGATAGTGGTCGTTACGGGCAGCGAAAACAATGGTGTGCGGGTCGTGTGCTACGGCGTATGCTGCCTTCATGTTCTCAGGCTCTGCGGACTTGCGGTATCCCATGACTGCCTCCCAGTATTCGGCCGAGTTGAAGGACAGCTCATTGGGGCCCGTTCGCACAACTGGTCCATACATGTTGTGCATCTCCAAGGTCTTCTTGGGCATATCTCCGGCGATAAAGGTTCTCAACCAAGGAAATTGCGTAGCTGCCCAAAGCTTCGGTCCGGGGTACTTTCGTAGAGGATGGAAGAATACATTATCAACCGAGATTACGACAACGAAGTAGGCAACAAGCTGGCCTCAATAGTCAACAATTGAGCACAATCCTGGAAGTTGGCGCAAGCGACGTGACTTACGATGGCCCCCATAGCTAGCAACAAGGTCGCTAATGCCTGCGGCTGTTCATTCCACAATATGATTGCCATGGCGGAGATATCGTCTTCGCTTCGATGACAGTACTCTATTCAACGTTTTCCGAGAAATATTAGGCGCTCTATCGGTGCCGTATAGATCATATTTTGCTTCTTTCTGCTAATAATTTATTATACTTCCTACATAGCACCCCTTAGTTACTTCTGACTCTGAGTCTTTGGATAGATCACACATGTACCTACCAGGCTGAATGCTGCTAAAAATGTCCTGTGACTGTCCACCTGATACCCCAGGGTTTCTATCATGAATCATGAATTGCATCAATGGCCTATAGAGAAAGGAATATCGCTATTGATTTGAGTCGGGACTGTGTCAGGCTTTGAACGTATTGCGGCGTAATAGCACCTTCTAACGCAGCGTAATGATATCCGTCACCTGGAACGACGACAACACGGACCGTTGCGGGCTAACACATACGTAGATGCGAAGGAAGTGCATCCTATTACGCTCAACCGGCAGAATCCTCCTTTCTTTCTTTAGTTTTTGGTATGCATGACAGTGTTGCGGGTTTCGGGGACGTGATAATCGGCAGTTCGCCCCATTAGGAAATCGCCGTTACGACCAATCCGATCGCATCTTCTGTCGTGATACGTAGCCATACACTATTTCTGGTAATGCATATGGAGTAAATCGCCGAACATATCATCGCCAGTATTGCTCGATCCTGCGATGGAGGTCACAGATAACCACCGGGACTCTTATATCCTGGAGAGAGCTCCACACCGGGAGACAAAGGGAGACCTCAGATGCGTACCAAGACAGCCCAGCCAGATAGTTTACGAGCTGTTTGTAGAACAACGTCCTTGGTGCCCCCTCACATTCTCGCATCGTGCCAACATCATCGTAGTCCGGGATATGATTGTCAAAAGACTTCACTGTACTGTTATGAAGAACTACCTGCACATGTGTTATAAATAATTGCCATCAACATGGATATATCTCGATCTTCTTGAAATCATTATGACCGTCGATGTTTTGCGCAATTGTAACTAGCTTTCCCTCATGGTAGACCAACTCTGACTTTTGATCTTTTCATTAAATTCCTTTGGCCGTATTAGATTTTGAAGCAATAGTGGCCCCGATATTGTCTGCCCGGCGTCCGTCCAACACGGCGTCCAGCTCCTCTTCAAACTCTTTGCTCCAATCAGTGATAATCTTGGTGGGCTTCCAACCAAGCTTCCTCGCCAGTGTTGGCTTATGGATCCAATAACCACCCCAGCCCTTCTCCGCGACCTGCGTGTTACCGTGAAACAACTCATCCGCGATCTGCTGTAATGGTATCTGCCGTATATCCATCTCCTGGGGCCCGCCCACCTTCGGCAGCAGCCCGCGCGCAAACGCCACATCTAAGCAACCCTGGGCCAGATCCCTAACCGTAATCCGTGCCGTATGGGGGATAACCATACCAGCCTTGCCGGTAGGTAGCTGTCGTCCTCCGTCGGCTAATATGTGCCGAAGTAGCAAGATATACACGTCGGCCAGGTCCGGCACATTGCAGATGCCGATGATGGCGGACCCGTCGCCGAACTGGAAGCCGTACCCCTTTTCCAAGACATAGTGCATCATCTGGGGTATCTGGACGCCACCCACGGCGAAGGAGCCTTTACCGTGGCCCACCACTGTGGGAACATGGACGCTTATCGTCTTGACCCCAGTGTGTAGGCCCGTCTCGATAACTCGGAGCTCGGCTTCCCGTTGGGGGTACGGGTCCCGTGCTTGCTCGGTCTTCATAAATTCGTACATCTCCTCTCCGTTGGCATCATCGAAGGAACGCGGTGCTCGTGGGGGGTCGTCAGTGATGGGCTTGCCGTACACGTTCGACCCACCAGCCGAATGTATCATCCATGTCGGCTTACCGGTGGCAGCGAGGCGCTTGCCGAGGCCTTGCACCATGGCTTCGGCGCCGAGAGGGTGAAAGCCAGTGCCAGCATTGACGACAATGTCATAGTTGCTGCAGATGTTCGAAACGTTGGCCGTATCGTCCAAAGTGTCGAACAGGACAGATGTGATTCGGTACCCGTCGATCTTCTTTAGCTTGTCTGCCTTTTCCTGGCCCCGAATTAGAAAGGATATGGATGCAATATTTGGAAGAGAGTCTACGATCTCCATGAATCGGTTGAGAACTGTTCCTCCTATATAGCCTGACGCACCCACCAACAAGACATGGTAAGTTCGAGGTGCCATGACGTTGATATCACGACAGTTGAAGGGCTGGAATCACATAGATGGTAAGTGTACAAATATTTGAAACCATGCAGCCTTTCAAGTAAGGGGCACCGATCCGCCCGCATCGGGCCCGTGGCACGTTGCGGTAGTCACCACCAATCCCGACGTCCGTCCTGGGTTTCATGATTCAGCCTTCGGTATTCTACGCGTGTGTCGAATGCTGTAATACTGTGCACTATGAGGGTTTAGCTCCCTGATTACGCAATGTCATCAAGTTTTGTACGGATTCGGAAGTGGCCGACTGTCAGCCATCCAACCTACCTAAGCACCGAGACAGGCACAATGGGGTGGAAGCGTCTGCGTTTAGCTCTACAGCAAATAAAGATGACATAACTTTATTTGCCTTTGGCACATTTCAATGAAAAGTTGATGACCCCTTTCCCGTATACTGTTTGTTTCTTGAATATCCTGAAGCCGTGCTAATCGCCTCACACGATGGACATAACCTTGCTGGAGCAGCTTAAGGCTCAGTGGGCTGAGGTTTTAGCTTATTCAGTGAGGAGTACTCCAGTATTGAAATCGGAAATTCTGGCTTACCCTGAAGCAAGCTCCTCGCGTACGAAGTAGGCAGTATCATATATAACCTCTACTTCCATCCACTTGCTAAATTTCCGGGCCCATGGCTGGCCCGTAGCACGCTGGTATGATGCAGAGTTTCCGCAACTATAGGGATGTGGAAATCTAATTCTCAGTCCAGTTATGGCGCCTCTGGTGCACGATGGATGGTCGGCATCACGAGAATTTCCACAAACAACATGCAAGATATGGTAGGTTCTAGATGCCTTAGCAATCACGATTTATCCGAACGGTTAGCATTAACGTGGGCGGAACTGTATTTAGGGCCTGTTTTCCGAGTATCCCCTAACGAGTTGAGTTTCTCGTCTCTGCAATCCTATAAAGATATTTACGGCTATCCGCCACCCGGATCGGAGCAATGCATCAAAAGTGACTTCTATGACATCTTTGGCAATGGCTTCAATACGGGTTGCATCGGATCAGAGCGGAACCCAAAGGTTCACGCCAAAAAGAAGAAACACCTCCTTGCCGCATTTTCAGCGAAGGCGCTCGCCGCCCAAGAAGATATCATCCAGCGCTGCATCGATGGATTTGTCTTAAAGATCGGACCCATTAGTCAAAAGTCGTCAGAGGGCATCAACCTAGTGAAGTAGTTTGAAATGAGCTCTTTTGACCTCCTTGGCGAGATGGCATTCGGGGAGAGCTTTGGTTGTATCCAATCAGGTATGCTTCCCCTTGCGAGCAGCCGCAGATCCAGGGGTCCTCTACTGACTTCTATTTTAGAGAAGCACCATTTCTGGATAGATCTCGTTCTGCAGCATGTTCGTGAGATTACACTCATGGATAACTTGCGCCGGTTCACATTCCTCTCGGGATTTGCAAAATGGATCTTACCATCACTTATCATGTCCGTTCGTGCACGTCACACCGGATATACTCGAGCGAAAGTACAAAGGTAATGCGCGAACTGTGACCCAGACGCTCGATATTACTGACATCAGCTAGGCGCCTAGAGAGCACATCGTCTAGGCAGGACTTCTTGACCAACGTTGTGGAGAAGGTCAAATCTAGCGATGTTCCCTTAGAGGAGATGGCAGCACATTCATCAACACTAATGTAAGCAAAGATGCATATCTACCAGGCTGACGTTTATATCACTCATGTTGGACAATAGCATCGCCGGAGGGGAGACGACGGCAACTACGCTGGCCGCAGTGATGTACTACTTGCTCAAGACACCAAAGGCCATGGAGAAGCTCAAAGCCGAGATCTGCAGCGGGTACAAGGCATACGGTGAGATCGACTCGACATCGGCATTGCAACTACCATACTTGCAGGCTGCTTTCAACGAGGCGCTCCGAATCCACCCCTCTGGCGCCCATGGACACCCACGAATCTCTCCCGGAACTCGAATCGACGGTCATTGGGTACCTAAAGGGGTGAGTTCACAGATATAATATATCCCCGGGAGTCCGAGTCATTCTCCAAGTGGCTAATTCACACTCTTCGGGTAGACCGAGGTGTATACAAGCACGTGGAGTGTTTCCCATGGCGCCGAGTACTTTACCGACCCAGACGCCTTCATTCCGGAGCGATGGACCGATCTGGATAGCGAAGACATCAAGGAAGCCAGCCAGCCCTTCTCTCTCGGGTTTCGGGCATGCATCGGACGGAGGTAAGAGCCTGCGTCGAAGTGGAAGACAAGAAACCCCAGAGTTCTAACGATATCGTCATCGTAGTTTTGCGTATCTCCAGATGTCGCTCGTGCTCTCCAAGATGATCTACACGTACGACTTTGAGCTCTTGAATAAGGACCTGGATTGGGAGGCTCAGTCGAAGCACTACGTTATGTGGTGGAAGGCGCCGATTCAAGTTCGCGCGACCAACCGATTGACGGCGTAAGGGCGGCAAGTTTGAAGGCTAGAAGCAGATGGCCTCTGATGACGGAATCTAGGTAGTACGGCTGTGTCGGTCCCAAGTTAGAGAGTCGTATGCGATATACATAGTCAAATCTATTCGATATAGTAATCGTAGAAACAAATAAATACTGTTAATGAGAATCATGCGCCACGCAGAAATAATATGTATGGATCGTAGTCGAAGTAACTTAACTCCCATGAGCTAGATTACGTGTACTATGTACGAGGCAGCACGATCTTTACAAATCAACGGCAATGACACTTGCTTTTTTCCTCGCAGAATCCCGCCCCCAACTTCGCCCATCGAACACTCATAAATTCGGGCGTTTTAGGCCACAATAAATGTCGGGCACAAGCTACCGTTAAGCTGACGCCGCACCTTGTGATTTCGCCTAGTCGGGGTTTTCCTGATCGGGAAGGGCATCTGATTTAATCATCAGGTTGGCCCCCTCCTAATTCCGAGCCCTGATGTGGTCAAAAACTCGGGGATCGAGAGCTGGTTCACACTATATACGATTACTTGACACCGTAAATGGAACTCGGCGAACATGGCAACGTCAGCGTAGGGCATGATGAACTTGTGGCTAAAATGAGTAGGGGATCAACACTGAAACCGGATCCTTCAGCTCTTGTACTATTTTACTCGTGACACCCGCTGTAAGCTACTAGTAATCTCTCGACGAAACTCATCAGGTCCCTCAAACGACATGGCTCAGCAAACGATCACCAGAGAGAGTTCGTCTCCTGTCTGGGAGGCTGTCTCGCGATGGCTACCGCTTGCGAACCCAGACTTAGAGTACTGGTGGAAGCTGACCGGACCGCATGTGGCCCATATGATGGAGACGGCTGGACATTCGGTTGAAGCGCAGTATAACGCGCTGCTATTCCATTACTCCTATGTCGTAAGCTGTCTCATCCCATATCAACATACCTCTTGACTACTTCATATAGAATCTGGTAGTAGTTAGCACCACGTGTTGTTGGCTCTTCTTATTGACTTTTTTTAGATCCCGTACTTGGGTCATGCGCCGAAAAGTGATGGTCGACTCCAGTGGAATTCTCTTCTTGGTAACAAGGGCTCCCCGATCGAGTATTCGTGGAAATGGAACACCACCAAAGCCAGGCCTGATGTTCGCTACTGTATTGAAGCCATTGGACCGTACGCCGGGCGCGCTCTGGATCCCCTAAACCAGGACGCGTCCATCGAAATGCTGCACCAGCTTGCAGAGACCGTACCAACAGTTGATCTGACCTGGACGAATCATTTTGTAGATATACTCTTTGATCACAATCGCGGAAAACACGCCGCGGACGGCGCCACTAGCACCATATTGATTGCCCCGGAGTGGCTCGAGAAGGGGTTCAACATCAAGTCATACTTCCTCCCTCGTCGCTTAGGCAAGAATGCCAGTACCAAGGGTCTCCTCACCCTAGCAGAATGGGAGAAACACATGGCACATTTAGATCCCGACAACAAAGCACGCAAAGCTATGTTCGATTTTCTTTCCAACGATCCAGAGGGCCAGTATCTCACCCCTTAGTAAGCCATGCATACCCCCTTTACGTTTGCGTCGAGAGGCCCCCGCCTAACATATCCCCCCTTTTTTTAGTATGGTGGCGGTTGATAACGTCAAGCCATCGAAATCGCGCCTCAAGCTCTACTTCCTTGGATCGCGCACCAGCTTTGCGTCTGTGCGCAGCATCATGACGATGAGTGGCTACAAACAAGTTCCCGAGGAGTATCTCCAGAAGTTACGCTCACTCATTTGTGCCGTCGCGGGTGTCGGTCCAGACTTTCCCGAGGATCAGGAACTGCCTTCCATCAGTGACGACTATACCACTTGGACGAAAGACAACTCTGGCGAGGTGCCGGAAGTCCTTCGGCACAACGTCTACTACTTTGACATCGCACCTGGAAAATCTGTGCCGGATATCAAGTTCTACATTCCCGTTCGCGACCACAGCCCCAAAGACTACGAAGTGGCGGGGAATCTGATAGACTGGATGAAGAACCGGGGCCGCGGTGCGTATGCAGGCGCATATCTCGACATGCTTCGATATCTGAACCAGTACCGCAAGTTAGAAGACAGCAAGTGTGCTCATTCATACATCAGCTGTCTGATTAAAGGAGATGGGGAGCTGGACATCACGTCATACCTTGGGGCTGAGGCGGTTGCGATAGATGATAACGCTCGTCAATGATCTGTAACGGCGTGTTTTGATCCGAAGTAGATGTCGGTTGGACGATATTAAGAGGTACATGGCAGTTTAGCTCTTTATCTATGGCTACCAAAGAATATATATCTATCAAGGAGTAACTATCTTGAATTTGACATAGTCACTACAGCTCAATGCCGAATACTCCATACTGGCAGATATTTCCAGAGCCGTTAATTCTACATCTTTCGATCCATCTATCAAATCATGCTTCAAGAGAGCTTGATCAATACGGATATGCCCGTCAAGAGTCCTTTCCATAGGGTACTTGCTGCCACCTGAGTAAGAGATCCTTGCCAGCTGCGCTTCCAGCTGTCAGAGTCCAGCTGCTAACGTCAAAGGCACCTAAGCGATCATAGCGTTATTTTATAGTGCTTAATGCTACTAAAGCCATACCTAAATAGTGCTAGCCTTAGTGCTCTAGTACGCTTTAGGCCTTGACAGCTGTTGGAACAGGTGTCGGAGAGCAGGCACTCAGCTGGCACCTAGTAGTCGTATGGAAAAGACTTTTGACGGGCATATCTGTACTTTGAATAGAAATACTTATTCCTCGACGATAAAGTAACGACCTAAGCTAGGTTGTCAAAGTGGATTGTACATATATTTAGGTACCTCTTGGTCTAGACAGAAGTAAATACCCCTATTGTTCAACCCTGGCAATAGGGGGGTCATGAGATTGACAGGGTACATATCATTCGCATAAATCCATTTAGTACGCCCGTGGAATTTTATAACTGAGATACTTTATAAACTACCTAGGTGCGCTTCTTTCAGGAGGTTTTCTAGTCCTTGGGCGCCAGATACCTTAGCGTCGTTGTGCTCCACGTCTCATTTCCACTCATCTGGTACTCCAGACCCTCCAAATAGGCTCTAATAGCAGGTGTATCTTTCTGAGCCAGTAGTTTCTCCGTCTGTTCTGTATAAGTAAGCTCCCACTCCCGGCAGAGATGGTAGAGCACATGTTTGGCCGAGTTGGTTGTGATCTCGGCCTCTGTGGCTAGGATCATGACTGCGTTGCACAATATCCCGCCTTCCTCGTGGGCGTTCTTTGCTGCGAGGACCTCTTTCTCGAAACTCCAGATATCATTGACGATGGAGAGGTGCTTCGAGCAGATGCGGTCTGCGGGCCGCACCATGTCCAGATCCTCGCGCGGAACTTCGAGTGCCATAGAAAAGCGCATCAATGCACCCAGGAGACTAATGGAGATAGGATTCTTAGAATTTGAGATTCAAGTTTAACTTGAAAGTTAACAATACGGGATATGCTTACGCCTTGCCTACATCTGCCTCACGATATTCCAAGTAACTTCCTAGACTCATCCTCTCGAGCCGTCGGCTATCCGTCTGTGCTCGCATGAAGGTGAAGACAGGCTCGAGGATCTCATCTGCCATGGCGCGGTTGTGGAGCCTCATGCTCTCCCAGAGATCGTAGGTGATCCACTCAGCGGGCACGTTTCGGTCAGGCAGGACATCACCACGCGAAATGGGCATGAGTTTCTCGTTATAAGCCTTGCCATCTTGGAGGGACATGTACTCGAGAGCGTCTGATTCGGGGCAAGTCTTAGCATCATCTAAAGCGACGGGAGGTAGGGAAGGTTTTGCAATTGTAGAAGCTGAACACAACTTACCGTCGATTAGGAAGAGGAGCGTGAGAAGCCGACAGGCGAAATGGATGCGATCATCGAGCGCCTTGGGGAAGTAGAAACACGTCACACGGGAAAAGCCGGCGGCGATGAACTTTTTACGGGATTTTTCGTCCGGGAATGGCCAGTGCTGGAGGAAATAGTCATTGACTTCCCTTATAATCTGCTCGTGTAACGGGTGGATGGAGGCGGTCCAGCTGGATGGCGGGATGCGATGGGACTCTGAGATTGCCGCGGGAGACATGGCGAGTTGGACATGGTTTTGAAGAGAGTATAGTACCTCCAGAGCGGTAAGGCGGTCGATATATCTATTCTTTTTACGGCGTTTAGTTGTGGCTAGAAGTTGGGATTACATACATACCTACCTACCCCTACCTAGATAGGAGGTAGTTAGGTAGGTACGCATAGTTAACCGTGAGTAGATCAACAATAACAAAACAGGAACCGGCCCGAGACAAGTTCCTAGTTCGAATAATCGGAGTTTAGAAGTTTACCATAACCATTTGGATCGACTGTCCGAGGTGGATTTGCGCCTCGGGGGTAAGCAGATGGCCAAAGAGGAAGTGCCCGATGACACATACCTAGTCTTACGTGCATCAGTACACACCATTCAAATGGCCGAGCTCGTAACCAACAATGGAACCAATCCAGCCAAACCCATCAGTCTTCCACAGTGCTATCTTCGTAGATACGTAGAGTCTTTGTCACATTTGTCGCCATTGTCACTGGCCTGTCTCTCCCTATACTTAACTTGTCACGGCTTAGACGATATGACGATATGACGAGTACGTGAGATTATCAAGCGTAGGACGTCATTTAGCCGAGGCTCTACACGTCTATCATCCCTTATACAGTGGAATGGGAGGGTGATCATTACAAGCCACCACGCATTGGCTACCTCGGTATTGTGACAGAACGATCGCAAGAGCATCAAAACTCGGAGACACTATGAGCTCCAGCACCTTAGGCGACTCGTTCGTGGCATCACGCCTCGGACAATTCGTTACACAACACCCGGAGTCTTCATCGAAGTATACATTTGGCATCATTGCCCTTCTGGTTCCTTTGGTTTGGGCTTTATGGGGCCAATGGAGTAAAACCCAACGTTTGGTACCCGGAATTCCCATTGTGGGGGGAAGTAGCACACAAGACAGGATCCAAAACCGAAAAGCCTTCATTCACTACTCGAAAGATATCTTAGTTGAAGGTTACCGCCAGGCGGGCGGAGACTTCTACTACGTGCCTTCTCCGCTTGGTGAAAGACTGATGGTTCCATCATGGGTCTTGAATGAGCTCAAGACGTCCCCTGTCAACGAGGTCGACTTCGTGAGCACTTTTATTGAGATGTTCGAAGGAAAATACACGACTATGGGTAGCCGGTCGACCCTGCATCCCAGAGTCGTGAAGGCCCAACTGAACCAACATCTGCCGGACGTCATGCCAGGTGTCCAGGATGAGATTCGAAACGCCTTTAATTACAGTTTTCCCGATTGCTCTGAATGGACCGAGGTGCCTGTCGTCGACAGGATCACGCAGATTGTGGCACGAGTCTCAAGCCGAATGTTTGGGGGGCCAACGCTGAGTGAGAATAAAGAATGGGTACAGGCATCCATCGATTTCGCAGTGGATGGGTTCGTAGGAGCCCAGAAGCTGAAGAAGGTCCCCAGCGTCCTTCGGTATTTTGCTGCATACTTCTCGCCGGAAATCAGGAAAATAGCTGGCCATTATCGCGCCGCAGAGAAGGCTGCTATCCCTTTGATCAATGAGCGGAAGCGGACTGGAGAGCAGGCCTCGGACCTGTTGTATTGGATGGACCAGCAGGCCGAAGGTGCTGAGACAGACCCCAAGTTCCTCGCATCAATCCTGCTCAAGGTCAGCTTCGCTGCGATACACACCAGTGCGGCTGCTCCAAGCCAGCTCATCTTCGACCTCTGCGAGCACCCTGAGTACATCCGGCCACTTCGCGAGGAGTATGAGAAGGTTTTGGATAGCGAAGGAAGAATCAACAAGCAAGGCTATTTGCAGATGCCTAAGCTCGGTTCCATCATGAAAGAGAGCCAAAGGTTCAATCCACTGCTTCTTGGTGAGTTGAAAGCTGTAATAACTTCAAATACGGCCTTCCCCTGACTCGTTTTCGCGTTTGAATGCTGACAAGAGGCGGGTTGGTGGCAGTGACGTTTGAGTGTATCATCCATAAAGACTTGACTCTTTCGAACGGTTTTACTATTCCGGCGAATACGACAATTGGGGTCCCTACACATGCAATAACTATGGATCCTAAGATATATCCAAATCCCCACGAATTTGATGGGTTCCGGTTCGCCAAGTTACGAGAAGAAGATCCGAGCATGGAAGGAAAGGGGCAGTACGTTGCCTCGAATCCCAACAGCATGGCATTCGGATATGGGCGTCACGCCTGTCCTGGGTGAGTTAGTTGTACTTTCTTCAGCGTTCAATAACTTCAGGGTACTTCAAATGTACCTAGGTAGGTGTAGGCTGACTCCCAACAAGTAGTTTCTTCGCAGCACAGGAAATCAAGTCAATCATGGTCTACCTCTTAGAGAACTATGACATGAAATTCAAGGAGGGCCAAACAAGGCCTCAAAGCCTTCTGTTTGAAACCCAATACCTGCCTGACCATTCAGCCGCGGTTCTCTTCCGCCGCCGTAAAGTGCAAGGCTAGGTAAGAGTCAAATCAGAGTACAGTCGATCTTTGGTTTGGATCTGTGGGTGGGTATGGGGTATTGGACCGTGTGGTAAGGGGGGTCGATGTGGGAGAAAGCTCCTAGGAGAACTTTCAAGTTAGGGAGTTCCCAGGCAACCAGCTTCAGTAGAGCCACCTGCATCTATTAAATAGCCAATTCTGGCAGTTTCTGTCAGCAGAGCCACACGTGTAAGCATATGCAGTGCCGCATCCCCTGGAGCCACCTACGTACTTGTTGGGCAAGTAGTAGGCACTCTTATCTTTTTAACCTTCTCTTACCATATTATCTATACCTCATCGCCCGTCGCCAATGCAACAATTCAATCCTGTTAAGTTAACGCTAGCCTGTATAAAAACTGATATTAAAATAAACAATTCGACAAAACGGCTGGGCTTGGAGTTGGTTGTAGGACTGATGAATGCATGTAAGCCAAAAGCCGTAAGATATCCTATATCAACGCACATGGATTGGTCGGAATATGTTACACAGAGAGGGGAAAACTCAAGGTGTATCTATAATGCGAATGTAGTTTTGCTATTTAACAAGACCAATCGACCCATCCGTGGAACACTCAGTAGGTAGATAAGCATATACCACGTCCATCGCAGCTAGCCTGAGCCTGACATGTTTACCACCTGGAAGTATGATCCGAAAGACAACAATGCAGTCTTCTCTACACAGTCACGCGGGACGCCTAAAAGGACTGGGTCCCACATACTTTTTCTAATAATAGTATATAGTTGTGGATACCTGATTTTCAGTACATACCCACATACAAATCAAAGTACCTTTTCCTCTAAAACCCTATTTTGATCTAATCTTTAAAGCTATCACCACCTGTATTACCAATTCCACCATGGCTGAATTCGAAGACTCCGCGTTTTTTGCTGATGATGATATTGATTTTAGTGCTTTTCTCGATGAGACTAGCCTTGATCTCCCTGCCAACCAGCCGCCAGGTGATCCTATCCCCAACCTCCCTGTCGACCCTCTGGCTCTTTTAGAGAGCCAGGTCTGGGGCACCTTAGAAGCACAACACGAAATGATGAAAGCTGCTGAAGCTGCTGAAGCTGCCGGCTTTGCTGTAGCACGCCGGATAACAGTAAATGGGCTAGTCCCTCCATCTACTGCGCCGGCGCCAGTAACCACAACAAGGTCAGGAAGGGTTGTACGGAGGCGACAGCAAAGTCCATGATAGCTTTAAAGATTAGGTCAAAATAGGGTTTTAGAGAAAAAGGTACTTTGATTTGTATGTGGGTATGTACTGAAAATCAGGTATCCACAACTATATACTATTATTAGAAAAAGTATGTGGGACCCAGTCCTTTTAGGCGTCCCGGTTCTCATCAGCTTCTGGGTGGCCTTGCGTATGACGAACCAAAGTCCTTACCGATTACTTACCAGGTAGGTATCTCCTACTCGTATACTTGTCTAGAGCTATTCGATGCCCTAGTCTACATTGACAAGGCCGATATAATCGATAGAAACCAGGTATGGTCTCGTCGGCCTTATTGCCAGGTTTCGAATACCTAATATATGATGCAATGTTACTTTATCCAATGATTTAAGTCGAAAACGGAAATAGTTTACAACCAGAGATATAACCAACCCTGGGTTTTGGTTGTTGCAAAGTCAGGTATATGGTGCAAGCTCGCTGCTGACTCGCTCGCTTTACGGAGACTCCCAAGCAGATCACTAGTATGTCTAGGGTTAGTCTCTACCCTTTCCCCGGGCAGCCTCGAAGAAGGTAGATGTTTATATAAGTCTCAAGCCTACCTGCATGAGAGATATCGTAGCGTGAGACGTGACCAAATTGTCGACAACTAAAAAGAAAAGGCGGTGAAGGGACCAGCCATCTGGTATAGCGCATCCTAGACACTGACTGTGAACTGTGAAGGCTACCCCGTCTAAGTTGAATTCGAGGTAACAGCGATGTTTCGGAGCCTGTTGTATCCAAGGGCACGGTGCACGAGTGTTCCTCGAAGGATGTCCACTACCTTTCCGTTGGCCCGCCCTGTGATTCGCACCAGTACGTTACGGACGCAAAGATGCAGCTGTCCATATATTACCCCAAGAGTAGATCGCGTTGACCTGCCTTTTAGGCTAGACCTTGCGCGTACTCGGGCGGTACTGTGCGACGTCGCTACGGTTACCTGTTTATCACACACCGAGAAGATTCCGGCTCGATTTCCCTGGAAACCGACGCTCTTCTTCTGTTATATGTACTCCCGAATATTATGTGTCAGTTGAGGCTTGCCGTAGAAGATACTCCAGATGAGAAACTCTTGCTGGTTCACTGCTTTGGGAACAGGCGGGCGACATCGTTTATACAACAGCTTTAGTGAAAGTACTACCGCGTAATTGTGGAATTACCGTATGTCGTGAAAAGCACCTGGCAGGTAGATAATCACTTCAAGGTGCATCTAGGTACTCGTTAACATTATTACATACCTAGCATAGGTACCTAAGGTAGAGTTATTAACTTGAAGCATTGGATATTATTCAGTCTTATGTGGGACAGAACATCTTCTAAGATGTCGTTATCGGCATCTAAGAAGACGATTGTCAACAAAATATTTTCTTATCCACGCTTTATATGCAAATCAAGGGTGTTTATTAGCTTAGTGAAGCCCGCAGGTAGGTGGTAGTTTAGGACTTCCCAGCCCCCAATCCGTCTCATCCTAGTCTGCTCCAACTGGATGTTTGCACTTTGGGGACCAGTGTTGCACCGAATGTACAGAAAGATTAGTCGAATACATGTCATTCTTGCATTATCTTGCAGCATCAGCTCGCCTCGTACACGGGAACTCCTCCGAGGCGGGAATAAACGATATAGTACCCCTGCGCTTTAGGACTAATTTGGTATCTCGTAGCTTGCTACCCTCGGTGCAATCCGTTTATGTCCGAGTTTACAAATCATCTGAGCCACAATGCAACCACTGAGGTTTGATCAAAATTCAGGTCATCCCGGCCGTCTCAGCCGGCATTGATGTTCCGTCCGCCATCTCCAATTGCTCCACATCTAGAGCGCAAGAAACCTGAGATCAAACTGATTTCAAGTACTGGTCCATTGCTGTGAAGGTTAGACGGCAGCTTCTTGTTTATTCTTCTCTGAACCACCCTATAGAATGATGATAATAATTTTGCTCTCGTAGAAATGGCAGGAGCACGGCGTCTAATAAGTCACATCATGGGTATCCTCCAGAAAAGCCTCAGGGATATTTCCCCATTCAGAAGGGATCTCGGAGTCGTCCCAGAGACGAGCGGTTCTAGTGACGATGATACGGATTCACTTTCTATAAGCATAAAATACCTTGAATCTAATGTCGAAGTACAGCGGTTAGGGCGGTGAGATATTCTTGCGAAAATTCGTGTTCGGTTCATTAAGCTAATTCTAGATATGTTTAGAGCACATATAGAGCGAGTCTACCTTCTATATCCGAACTTGGAAGGGAAATACAATGAACAGCTTCGCGCCGCAGTCAGGAGCGGACAGTTGGACAGAGTAAAATCTCTTTTGGACCTCGGCGCTGAAGTTCGAGAACCCGATGCCGAGGGTAGGGTACCTTTACACATAGCTGCGAGGAATGGCAGCTATGATCTAACAGCTAAGCTGCTTGAAAGGCATACTGGAGTTGATGTCGACATTCGGGACAAGGAAGGGAAGACTCCTCTTTATTATGCAGTGGCGGACGCATCTCCAGACGTTGTCGCCTTGCTCTTGAAGAAAGGGGCCAATCCGAATATTGTTGCTAAACCACGCCACACTATTCTGAGCCTTCTTTTAGGCGAAGAAAGCTGCCAGGAAACCGCGAACACGCTCTTGGGTTCTGGAGCATCACCGCTTTTTTCTATTGACCGAGGAGTGCTAGACCTCATCACTGCTGCGGCCTCTGGAAGGACGACCATTGTTTTGAAACTTCTCACTGAAGGTGTGAATGTAAATGGACAAGATGGCTTTGGATACAATGCGCTATACGAAGCTTCGCGATTCGGACACCTTGAGGTTGTGAAACTCCTCATTGCGGCTGGAGCAAAGCCGAATTCTAGGACTGGGCTAAGCGGCGATACAGCCCTCCACGGGATCATCGATAAAGGACGCAAATGTCGACAACTCCTACTACAATTCGAGAAGGATCTTGAAATCCGAACAGAATCTCCTATACTATGTTCTAAGCACCTAGATATTGTACGAGTTCTCTTGCAATACGGGACGTTGTCTGAAGCAAGACGATGGGATGGATTGACTTCCAGTGAATTGATTTCCAAAATATTGGATAATGGGCCAATCGTAGGAGACGAAGGAGTTACCCTGAGTGATGCGGAGAAATTGATCATCAAGGAACTTCAAGGCATAATCGAAAACCCGCCTGGCGTGTATCGAAAATCTCCTCGAAGTTTTCCGCCGAAATGGAGCCTCTTGCCCGGAAAATGGTGTCCCTTGCCACAGCAGCTCAACGACGAAGAACTAGAGGTGTGCAAGTACTTCAAAGTCAGAACCCACCACCAGTACACAGATTATTTCCAAGCTCGGTATTCAACTGTAAATGAATTCATCTACAATCGACAAAATAAGAAGTCGAAGAGATGGACAGAATTTGACGACTCAGAATCTACTACACAAAGCTTAGGGGATCATCAAAGTCAGGAGGATGGTCAATGTTGGAGGTGGATCCACCTGCCAGCGAACAATGTGAGTATGCTGGTCGCCAACCCGGGCTCTCGAACCAAGTATAGCTAATTATTCCGCTCATCAGAAACGATGGGTCAAGGTTGGTACACTACTACGAGCCTTAGGTTAATACGCATCGCTGATAATTGATAGGATCTTATCCGCGTTCTATTTCGAGAAAAAGGTTGCAACTCTTCAAAGATACGGAATCTCGAGGCTTTCATCGACGAGTCATATCAAGAGTTCAGGGGATCGTCATCTTACGCACGTTACCGTAAGCCATCGTTCGACAAACAAGAGGATGGCGACAGTTGTATCTATTCTTTAGTCGTATGTAATAACTCCGTTTTCTTTCAGCAAAATACTCACTCTTAGGTTGCAGGCCCCATATTTCGACATGGAAACAGAGGCGTTCCTAACTCGTCGAGAAGAGAATGACGACAAGCACGTTCAGATGATGCAGCAGCTTGTGGATTCCTACCAGCATGGGGGCACATCTGTCGAGGATCTACACCTGGCCTGCACCCTCGATCAGTCTTATTACACGTCGCTTATAGATTCAAGTGACAGAGACCGAGACCAGGTGGCTTTCCGTTTCCATTCAAGGAGGCAAGACCCGGTGTCGCAAAGGGATGATTCCGGAACGACGAGTGACAGCATGATAGAGCCGCACAATAAGCCAATTCAACCCACACGGCCGCAGCATATGAAGAAAAGACTGGCTAAACTCGTGATGGTCAGCCAACTGTGGTTATGGAAAATTGACCAAGGTATATATCTTTGCAACATCCCCACGCGCCTTGAATTCTAATCAAAATGGTAGATATCATCATCACCGCGTTACCCGAACGCTGGCATGGGGGTTATGAGAAAGACATTCTGGGTCACATACTGGGTAACATATCTGACTCCCCATCATCTTCGTTGGATCAAATGATAGAGAATATCCTGCAGAGTTGCATCGGATTCGTCGACGCGCCATCAAACGCAGGCCTCGACGAGAACTTGTTTGATATCTTTGAGCAAAGTATCGCGAAAGTGGTAAGTAGAATAATGGAGTTCTAGATATCCAAATACGCCATTGCTAAATTGTGTCCAAGGCCAATAACGAAACGATACGATATAAGAAATTTTGTGAACACCAGCAACAATGCGCAAAGATGAGCCTCAAAATCAGGAAAGGCAAGAAAATATCTCCGAGGGAACTAGAATCCTTTAGAGACACAGAAGATTTGATTTGTGACATCACCGAGGAAGTGAAGCATCTCGAAGAGATTAAAGACATTCGGGACGAACTGAGGATGATTCAACGGGTTCTCGAAGACCAAAGGGCTGTCCTCGAGAAGTATCGTTCCGAGGGACATAGGAGTTTGGGCCCTGACGAGCCAACAAGTCTCTCCTTTCGGCAAAACAAGGCGAGAAGACTTTACAGCGAAGCAGAGTCCGTAGAGAACTCAGTAAGTAACCGTGGAGAGACTGCTTTAGACATGACTCTAACTGCGAATACTACCTAATAGCTCAAGAACTTGCTTGACTTGAAACAAAAGCAAGGCAATCTAAACGAAGCTAGAGATACACGAAAGCTGGCTGATGAGGCGGACAAAAGAGCACTAGCCGACAAGACTCAGTCAAAGCTGCTCTTCATCTTCACGTTTGTCACCGTTATATATGTAAGATCAAAGCTCAGTACCCCGTTTCGCGCTGTTTCTAACAAGATAGACCCCTCTGGCATTCATCTCGGCCCTTTTTGCTGTTCCTAGCTCAGACTTCCCTCGGGACAGCGACGGTGTTGGCGCTGGATGGCGATGGTGGCAGATCATTGCGGGATCCTGTAAGCCCAGCCTTATTCCTAAGAGTATCCCCAGCTAACTATCGTCCCTTCAAGTCGTTGCTGAAATCGTAACGTCCTTGGCTATCCTTGGGTATTGGCGAGGGCTCCAGTATGGAGAGGACAACGGGTCGAAGCGCTCAGGTGGTCGAACTATTAAGTACGCTGCCCCAGAAGCAAGACCGTTGAAGGGCTACGAGCTTGATATGGAGAAGCGAACCCCGGCTCACATGGTCTAGTTGACGAGGCCGCGCTTGTGTATTGTAAAATGAACCTGGGACAGTGCAAGTTAACTTGTTTTTCTTGCTCTGCTTGATTGAGACGTATTACTAGGGTCGTACCTAATTTCGTTGAGCCCTGAATCGGACTTTTCATGCAGAACTGGTAGTTTGTTCGTTGAGTCCAACTCAAGCTTTCCGTTAATTAGTGCAACAATACGAAACATGCCTCTAGAGGCAAGAAGTGTCATCGTTGGTTCTATACCTCCTAAGCTACCCCGATCGTAACATTAGACATTTTTTCAGTGAGCCCCCTATTCTGATATCACGCTCCTTTCCTCTCTACCCCTTCCCTCCTCTCTATATCCGCCCCCCCCCTTTCCTCCTCTTTAGGCTTTAGCCATGGGTACCTACCGCCCACGACGACCTATGAATTTTCTTGGTAATATTTAAATCCGTACCAATCGTGTACCAATCTTTAATTCAAAACCTGCATTAGAATAACTTTATTGCCATATTACGTAATACACCAGCTGTTACCACTTGGAACCATCTGTTCTCAGTCCAAACGATCCATTCATATCCATTCAGTTCATCCGACAACTGCACAAGCCAACACATCAAATCTCTTCTGATTAATTCTAAGAACTGTTCGAATATTGACTAATTGAAGAAGTTGCGTGTACAAACGGCCGTAGACTCTGAAATTGTCTTTCTGGTAGGAGATCCGTGAGATCTAGCCATTATGTAATCTCCCAATTGTCAACAACAATTACCATCTGCAGCCAGTTGTAGCCAATCCTCCTGTTAGGTCTCGCAAGATCCAACCGATTTATTTATGATATCTGACAGAAGCTTACCCTTCCCTTAATCAAGCTCTTAAAAGAACTTCTCCCACAGAGCGGAAGCTGGGCTCTTTAACTCAGGTTGTCATTAATAACAATTGGCAATTATGATGAGTACTTGTTATATTACCTTGGAATCGCTGCGGATGTATTTTCTCTTGCATTTTTGCCGAAGAAATCATTGAGGGCAGCTGAAACATCTTCAGTAACGGCTTGTTTAGTCCCTGAAGCAGGCTGCCTACAACAAAGGCCGCAAATAGGTCTGTATGTACGTCTGCCTGGCCATGCCCGGCATATCCTCGGGTTGAAAACACCCAATACATTTGATACGAGCACAGCTGAAAATACACTACCTACCTACATGTAGGTATAGATCATTCGGGGTAATCTTTTCTTTTCGGGTACCTAGCGGCTGCCTAGGTAGTCTTCATATCATCAATGTTGCTAACTTAACCAACTTACAGAGTGCACCTGTACGATATTTGCGGTATGAGCTCTATCACGACGCGGCGCTTCCCGCCTACAAATCTTGTCATGATGGAGTCACTACCCGTCGAAATCCTCATGGAGATCTTCAGCTACTTTTGCTTTCACTGTCAGCACCGCGAGCTCTTTCCCAACGCTGACGTCGGCGAGGTTCGTGGTGATAAGAAGGTCCTGGCTTATCTGTGTCGGACATCCAAGGCCATGTGCGCTATCGCGCAGCCCATATTGTATCACTACTACGCGACCGGGAATAGTGGAGTGGAAACGAGGCTCTACAAGGGACACGATAAGATGAATAATCGCCCAAGTGAACCCGACCTCTTGCCGCAGTTCATCAACACCGTCGCACAGCGTCCCGACTTGGCATCGCAAGTTACTACTATGCATATCGTGCAAGGGGATTTTGTATCTGGGTTCAAGAATCAGATGCGGACCATCGACTCGCTGAACAAATTCAGCGCCGCGGGGAACATCCTCGTAATCCCCTATCCACCCGACGATCAGCGGTTCCGTAATGATGGAGGATGGTCTGCGTGGAGCTGGGGAGTGTTGCATATATGGCTCGCGACGCTCGCCGTGGGACTAACTCCGCGACTGGAGAGGTTGCTGCTCACGATCGACTGCACCGCTCCAGATTGGCCGCTGGACTTCTCCCGTCTAAAACTACCGTCTTTGCGGACGTTGGGTCTGGTAGGTTTTAAGAGTGACTGTCACCTCAACAAGCTGAAGGCGCTCTTTGCCGCGGCGCCGAATCTCGAGACCATATACGCATGCGACGTGGAGGCTTGGTTTAAGTTCGCCAGCAAATATGAGCTAGCACCGTCCATCTTAAGGAAGCTAGTTATCTCGAATCTATTCCTAGTTAGCCTGGCGTGCTGGCTACCGTGCGTTCCGAGGCTAGAGGAGCTAGAGTATTATTGGGATGGGGAAAAAGAGTACAGCCACGCTGATCTGGTGGGCATGTTAGAGCCCGTGCGGAAGACGCTCAGGAGGCTTTGTATCGAGTTCCTCCGTATAACGCGGAGTCTAACCTGATTCCGATGTGGATCGAACCGCCAAGTGTGTCTATTCCTCCTCTCCGGCCTCTTCGCCAGTTCGACAACCTCGAAGAACTCTCGATCAGTTGCTTCTCGATATATTGGGAGCACGAGCCCGACGACAAGAACCGGCTTGTCATGCTACTCCCGCGGTCAATCCGGAGGCTAAGGATCTCACACATGTACAAGGGTATGGAAAACTCACTGTCTCAGCTTGCCGCGGATGCGCCGCGCGATTTCCCATTGCTTAAGAAGGTCGTGATTGGAATTGCAGAGAGGACGGATCCGAGATACGACGATAGTATCGATAAGACAATCGGGCTCGGTCAGTTGTTTTTCACGGCGGGCATCAGGTTTATCTGGAAGAGAGATCTTCTAGGGCCTGACCCCAGGACTATTATTCCCGGTGCTATGGCTGGGTCGAGCTTAGTTCCCGTAACGCGGGTCTTGGATGAAATTGAGGATTCAGAGTTGGACAATAAGTCCAGCTAAGTAGGGTAAATCTATACGACCAACGTACTAACTGGAAGCATTGAGCAAGATACCTAATGACGACGTTTAACGCGCCCTATAGAAACTCTTCAATTTAAATTCAAGAGAAAAGGGGTACGAATACGGACTGTGATATAAAAATAAATCTTGGCGGAGTCGAGCTTGATCTCTTTTGTCGTAGGTATGTTACCCATTCAAAGTTAGGAAGGCAAACATAGCGACTCGGCCAATGTGGTAGAACACAAACAGGATAAATGGGAGACATGGAGAAAATATTCCGGCTCATCTTCGAGCACCATGATAGTGGTAATCATTAGTGAGGCAGGTGACAGAACCTAGCGGGGTAGGTAACCTGCCCGATAAGGGCAGCCATATATAACAGAATTGTACAAGATTCTGCCATAATCGGTTAGCCCGTATAGCTCAGTGGTAGAGCGCATCACTCGGTTAGTGCATGTTAAACACACCACAAATGGAATTTCGGTAGCTAATATTCAGTAGTATCTCTGTGCGAAATGATGAGGTCCATCGTTCAATCCGGTGTGGGGGCATGCATTATTTTTAAACTATTTTGTCTTCTCGTCTTTTTTACGAGCCACACTAGGTGCTCCTCATAGGAAATCTTACTGCTTGGTACCTAGGAAGCGGTAGCCAGATGGTTAACGACACATAATCAATACCACTAATCTGAAGAACTGTGCTATTTGCAGGCAGTTGCCGGCAGGCGTTCTAAGCAGCATCATTTAGATAGGGGAATTTACACTGTCCAAATAACGCAACTCAATCTTAATTCCACGATGCACAGGGGTTCAGGGGCACATGAAGATTCTACCACGCCAGTTGAAATACGATAATCGTCCCTAGTGTGGCTCGAGAAAGTGCGCGTCCTTATATTCCAGGGGGGACACATTTCCAGCTTGTTGCCAGGCTTACATCATTAAGACCGTCCCATTTGCTGGCCGTCGGATACGGGCAGTATGCTAGTTAAAGAGAGATAAGTATATATAATTCTGCATTGCAAGGAGAGTCAGAGAGGGGATGCTCACTTCGCTGCGCAGTAATCTTTCCTCCGATGAGATCGCCTTCGTACTTCGTTCCGACCAAGGTCTCCGGTACTACATCGTTCTCAACCCACTCAACCAGCGCCATAAGGGCATTATGTTTAGGATCCAATAATGCCTGATCGTAAGGGTACTTTTGGGCGTTTCCTATGCTCCAAGCTCCGAGGCCCCCTGAGCAATGGTGCATTCCGGGGATAAAGAATAGTCGGTAGAAACTGTGGATGTCCTCCAACGAGAGGTCCAGCGTACTTTGAACGGCAACGAAAAATCGTTCGGAGAGTGCAGAAGTTACGGTCTAAAGTTTACATGTCAACATCTATCTCAGCAAGGCGCTGGCTGCGTCTATCGTGTCATCGTTGGGTATTCATATTCAGGGGCTCACTCACCTCATCATTCCTTCCGTGGTACGAAATGATTTTCCCACCCCCATGGTATAATTTTGATAGGTCTGTCTCGCCTGCATTCACCTGTCCCGGGTTGACCTTTAAGGCAAAATCCATGTCCGACTCGCTGAAATGCTCTGGTGTCCAGCAACTGTTGTTGTAAACCGCACCACGCCAGAAATCCTGCAAGATGGTATAGCTTAATTTTGCCGTCCCATTCTCCTGGTTTTCGGAGAACACGTCTGTTTTCGAACCTAATTCGAATGCGGGATACACGATCTGGCCCGAAGTGCTGGCGATGGGCTCGTATGCCTTGCGTACTGACTCAACCTGCTGTGGGGTGAGGCACATCGAAGAATTAAGCAGGCCAGTGCCGCATGCGAGACTTGCCGAGTCGAAGCGGTGCTTCGTTGGCTCATCGATGACCCCATCTATTACTCCGTCTAGCGGGTCTAGCTGTCGGATCTGAGCCTCGACAATGGCCGTCCACTGCTCCGGACGAACGTACGCCGAGGATTTTAAATCAGGCCAACCAATTCGCCGGGCAAGGATTCCCTTTGACGCGACAATGTGCAACCAGTCAATACCCGGGCTTCCCAGGAGCAGCCCGTCAAAGTCTTCGGGATATAGATGCGCATTTTGGAACCCTTGACGACCTCCTGTGCTACAACCTGCGTAGTAGTTTTTCGCGGCCCCGATCCCGTAGTACTGACGTACAAGTTCCTTTCCGATCTCGGCTTCGACGTGGATAGCTCTGTGGCCGAAGTCGTTGATCACTTCAGGCTGGTTTAGGAAGAACTCGTACCCTTCCGACCCGTTATGTCCGGCATTCGTTCCGAAAGATGCGAACCCCAGTCCGGCTCCGTTCTGCATAGTAGCGTAATCGATGCACCCCCCGATTCCGCCATTTCCGGTAGCCAGGAGTCGGTTATTCCAATTTTGTGCGTCCGGAAGCCAGGCTTCCAATTGCACTTCACTTGACGGAGTAGTTGCCACGACGAGCACAAGCCGGCAGAGATTGGTTGTAGCATTAGCTTTGAGGTCCGGCCCGCCGCAAGATTCTACAGTTCCGGGAAGTGCAATAGTTGTTCCATTGAGCAGATAATCGTGCGCAACTATCGTAACATTAGGGATAGAGATTTGGGTACCCAGTGATGTGCAGGCGTCTGCAGAACATATCACCAGACGGACAGCAGTCCCCAGCAAGATCGCGGCGCTCCAAGTAGACGGCATCATGAGGACTACTTGTTAATTATTCAATAGAAGTAGTGTAAGCATAGTAGGCTCAGGTGAGTCAATGGCGTGGGCTTAAATACCTAAGGTATGCTTCGTGATGAGAGCCCTTACCGGATCTTTTGTGGCTAGCGGTAGGTACTCAACTTCCCCTCATGAGACTCCATCCATGACCTGGTCTAAGTAGCTCATTGCCAGGGTTGTTGCTGTATTGAGGACAGCTCCATCGTCGATTTGGAGTAGAACCGGGGGAAATGACCCGTTAAGAGGACAAGACGTCAAATTGAAGCTTTTGGCGGCGACAAGTGCCCGAACCGACGGGATTCCAAAGCCGAAGTTCTCTCCAGGTTCTCCGCATTTGTCAACTCCCCGCTGTCTCCACCTAGGTACATTCTATGACCTCAAATGTGAGGTATAGATGTAGTCTACCTACATAAATTATCATACTATCGGTATGTACGTAAGCCTCTTAGCTATAATTTTCTACTGTCTGTAAATATTATAATAAGTTATTTGTATTACCAATTTAAAAAGATGTGTTACTTTCAGAGTGTGTCGCCCCCTATTGCAGAGTGCCCTGATTTTTTATATCGACTTCTTCCCTACGGTTTACAGTATTTGTTGATTTTTATACGAACAATGATACGTTAGTAACTAGAAGTCATTCCGCGAATAGTACAGCTCGTTTTAATTAATTTATTAATAATATCCTAGAAGATGCCATTAAGAATTTCCGAATGCGCCGTTACCACGGCACGAAACCCATAGCCATAACAGTACAACCTCTACCCCATGACAGTAAAAAAATCGAATATAAGAGAGATTAGGATATAAAGCAAACCCTGCTGATGTAGTATTGTTGTCGTTTACCCCCATTATTAGAGCTCAGGCAAAGTGATGCTCATAGTCAGCTATAGAGCTCTGTCGAAGATGAGAAGCTGTTCAACCCCTTTGACCGTATGACGACAGCGACGAACTCCCAGACGATGATCCACCAGGGGCAATCTGTCTCTCGTCCTTCTGTTGATACGCATCGTTCGAACTAGAATCCCACATCAACCCCGTGCCTTTGCAGGATCGGCACTCCTTAACCCTAGTATGGAGTCCGATTAGCTCATTCTTCTGGAAAGCGTCCGCTTTCACGCCAGCTTACAGTCTTGGTGTGCCGAGGCAGTTGGTGCATGAATAAGGCATACGGTGGTCCGGCCCGAAACCATAGATCATTCTATCTTCGACTGTAGACTTCGAAGTGGTATTTTTCGACTGGGAGGACATGTTGGATCGTCTGACTCGGTATTCTTCAGAAGTTCAACTCGACGAATAGCTTAAATCTCTTAATGTGTTATAAAATCTTGAGGCTATCCACAACTATCAAAGAATCTACGGGACATCCTTTTATACACAACTCGGCACTGTGCTTTGATCATATAATCCTCGTGGCCGCCTGCAAGGTACATTACCCGAAATGAGCGGTCTGCATCGAATAAGTCCTCACCGACTCGTACCAGGCTATCTCACATGCAGTTTTCTTCACACGAGGCGATCAGATAAGGCAACCATTAGGAATTCGGAATTGGTCGAAAACAAGCCATACACGACACTTCCCCTTGCTGCCTAGACGGATACTACCAGGAAAACTACCATTTAGATTCTCTGTATGGCCCGCTGGTATAAGATATTTAAGCCACTAAAAGCTGTATTACTTTGCGTCAGGTCACGCTTGCAGCTCATATTACGCATTCGAGCCAGGATCGGCTACTTCTAACGAATAACGAAAATCCCTTGGTCCCAAGGATTTCATCAGATACTCCAAGAGTGCTCCTTCTCTGCATGTTGTGCTTCGTGATCCTCCTGCACTACTGTTGCGTATTGATGGAGATCGGTAAGGCCAATGACTGGTGCGCCCTCTAGCGGTCCGAGTTATGGCTTGTTCGGAGGCCTTTCTTCTAGAAACATGGAAGGAGCCGGATCAAGATTTTGCTGTGGGATCAGGCAAAGATCCCTCCTTAGTAGCTCTGCGCGCTGTTGGGGCTTTCCAGTCTGGCTGATCAGCTGCAAGTAGCCGTGAGACGGGCGTTTAGTTCAGATCCTATGGCGACACGTCATAAAGCCATCATCCGAGTGCAGCCACTGCTAGATGACGAAGCCGCTAATTGGCCTATCAAGCTCTTAAATTCCCGTAGCTTAATAGCAATCGTGGCGTTCTGTGCTCTCATCTTGCATCGAGTCCGACTTGCACATGTGCAGGACAACACTTGATCTGCCTCTAACCCTGTGATCTCGAACCGATGAACCGGCACGCATACGCAGTTTTCCGCAGCGTAGCAGTCGGATGATGCCCTTGGCCTTAGTACTGGATACGGGTCGTATCAATTCTATAGTATAACATAACTCCCGCTTCATTTAGGAATTCGAATTGTTGTGATACAACGGAGAAAGCCAGACAACTGCATTCAAGTTTCTGCGGTGCAACACTAAATTGCCAAAATCGATTTTAATATAGTTAGCGTTCCATGTAGTCCATCTACTGACGCCTTCTTGAATGCGAGTACTGTGATTACACTTTGTCTTAGATCGATGGAGGTGGTGGCGGCTCAATACTAGGTAGTCGTGGTGCCCAACCAGGACCTAACCAATCTATCTAGACCACCGCAGGAAACTCTCTAGTCCACTACCCTTTACTATTTCATAGCCAGACTACAGAGAGCGTTCTCATGTATCCGTCTAGATAGCTCATCAGGATTCATATGTCATAGAAAGTCCATGCGCAGGATGCCATACATCATTAGGACCGCTTCAACATGATGTAAGTTAGACGCAATGTTACACAGAGATGAAGTGCTTGAAGTTGTCCTTGTGTATACATCGGGCCTACGGGATATATAGAACCTAACAATAGCATCATCTATGATATACTAGACCCTCAAAATAACTTACTCTGCCACGACCTTGCTCTATAGGAATCGACAGGGGCCTCAATCGAATTATTGTTATCGAACTATATAGGAGGTAGTCAGAGATAGTAGCATAATTTGACAGCTAGACGCTGAAATCAATGAAACTAGAAGATTTGTAGTTTTCCAAGCCTGCGTTGCCCCCAACCGCGACCCGCATTCCAATCCAAAAACAACATGCCATCACCTACGAGCCTATTTTGACCTGTATTTGTACAGCCCCTAGTCACAAGAACAGTAATCGTCCTGGCGTGGGCTGTTGACGGCATCACCGCCAATCCATCGCCTATTTGAATATGATCTGGACCGATGCCGAAAAGCGGGTTGTTAAGTTGACCGGTACAGCTTGAACTAAAACAGAACATCCGTCGGCCTTTCATCAGACGCACTATATCCATTAGAGAGTCTACATTCTCGTTTATAGAGTCCCTCCAGGACGGCAGTAGTGCCCAATCAAGTGTCGAGCGAACTTGATGCTGGGGGATATTCGCTCCAGCTGACTGAATACATGCTGTGATGAGTTGTGCGTAAGATTCCACGTTTGCAATTGGGTCTCGACTGAACCAAAAGTCCCGCATCTTTTGAATCCAATCAACATTCTCGTTGCTTGTCATCAAAGATGGAAGCCGCTCGCAAGTCGCAGTGACCCCTACGCCTGCTATGCAAACCTGGATAAGGGGTTTGATGAATACGGAGGTTGACCTGTGACTCAGCTCTATTGTAACGTTGATGGTCTCGGGTCTGAGAAATGGTCTTCGAACCGTGCGCTGCCGCCAATCCGAGACCCAGGTGGGTATATTCTCATTTTGATCTTTCTGACAACGAGCCACGGCGGATCTTAATAGGTCAAGTTTCATCCTTTCTTGACCAAATCTCATGATCGAGATCCCAAACTCTGTGTATAGGTCTTCTATATGCATGCGGTAATCTACACGCAGCGGTATATGCTTGGAGGGTAAGACTTGCTGTTGATCCGTACTTATATCCCCTGCGAGGCCTGCAAGCGCATATAATCGGTCCCTGGCATCGAAGCACTCAAAAGTATCAAACGACTCAAGCAACTGGACCATGTTAGGGGGTTCATTTGCATTGCCAAGAACCCATGCTTTCCACAGATTTACCATAGCCGAAAGCGTCTCGTAAGAAGTAAGCACCGGTGGCACGTTCTTGATAGAGCTCATGCGACTCGCGAGTTGCACCCAGGCGAGCTCTTCTTGGCAGCAATAGAGTATGACGTTCGCATTGAGGACGACCTCCTGCACGATCCAACGCCTGCTAAACCAGGGCAGTTTGACCAATTCCATGATCGACATCAGCATTTCGGAACTGTGCCAGCGCCCAACTCGCGTAGTCTGTCCCGCCTGGCGCGCGCTAGCCTTGATGCCCCTGAGGATACCAGCTTCGTGAGGATAGTCGCCAAGCCATACGCGCACAGACGAGGCAGCGAGGTAGATCTGCCCCATCATAGGGATCTGTATGCTCTTTTCGTCGTTATCTCCTTGATTGATGCAGACTGCGTCGACCCAGAGTCGACGAGATTCAACAGGATTCCGAAGGCGTCGGAGAGCATCCCTCAAGTTGGTAGTGATGTGGAGGACTTGCATTCCAATAATTAACTTCTCTGTGAAATTCGGCAGACCCCATGTGTACGAAAGGGCGTCGTATTCTACGACGGTACGTGACCACCCAAAATCGAGCTCTTCGAGGGTGCAGTGCAACGGAGCTGAGTAATCAAGCGACGGTTTTAATACGATTACGCGAGTTTGCGTGGGTGAGGAGAGAGGAGAGTAGGTGTACGGTGTAAGTGGTAGTCGAACAATTACACGCTCAGTCATGTTGGGATAATTGATGTTTCTAGGTAGAGGAATTATATCCGAATTATATGCCCTGCTCGGATGTTGAATTGGGACCAGGACTTCAGCTAACCAAAGATTAGAAAAAAACATCTGTCGCTGAGGAGTAATCAGAAAAGGGCCAATAGCGACAAGAAAGATATGCCCAATTAAATTTCTGCAAAGCCTTTGCGTAATTATTCCGCATGTCTGGCGCGAGGTTCTCAGGCGTCTAACTATTATTCTAGATCTGTCAGCTTCGAAGGATGTAGGCTTACCTGCAGCTTGATGCATACCAAATTACACTATCAGTAGCGAAGTTATAAGATATTCCCATGTCATATGATAATCCAAGGGATCTAGCTTACGTCGGCAGGCCACTCACTATATGCCGTGGAACATGAGTGATAGCCTTACTGGTTCTGGCTACGTAGCCCACTGCAAATAGGGGCAGATATCATCAAGGCATCAAAGAAAGACAATGCATCTGCCTTGTTGCCTGGAAGCAGAAACTAGCAAGGCAGAAAGCTGCAGCTGTCGCCCAAAAGGCGGACAGAAACAGGGCAACCAATCAGAGTGACGACATCCACTTAGGGCGAATGGTTCGGATCCATCTAGGTACCTACTTACCTGGGTACATACGAGAACTAGGCTGGTAGTATCGTATGCAGGCTCCAAGCCCTGAGTTTTGATTTAAACAGCAGATTTCTGCTGTTGATTCCTACCGCGGGGTGATTTCTGTCGAGATGTTGTACGAGACATTGTTCATTAGGTAATAAGTTAAAGTCGATTACAAGTATCTGAGGGTCTGCTCCATCTGTTAATATCTGACGGCCCGGTGACTATGAACGTATGTATTCACTAGGAAAAAGTCATTGACGCTTCAATCTAAGGCCGACGTAATCCGCAAAGAGGCCCAGAAACAGTGAGCTTGAAGTTTTGCTGCTAACCATGTGAAAGGAGTATCACCGACGAGAAGAGGAAAGGCCACATGTCCATCCATCCCCTATGGCGTTCAGTACTCTCAATTCTCAATTTCGAGCAAACAAATCCGCAAAGATAGCCCTTAGAGTCCAGGCCTAGATCTGAACGACAGGCATCACAGCATATAGGTGTTGCCGTTTAACGATTGATACGTACAGCTCTCCCAGTTCTCGATGCGCACATCGCCCCAGGCGTACTTAGCGCTCAAGTCCGGCGTGCACTCTTCCCAGGTAAGGTCCCAATCAACAGTCAAGCCAGAGGTCAGTTTGCCGGTTCCCGAGCCGGTCTTGTCGCTGCTCGACGCCGACACGAGGAAATCTATGTAGGTGGAGTCTTGACCGCCGCTGCCCTCGGTGCCCTGGAAGCACGGGGACCATACGAGCTGCGAAGGCGGGCTGACAGCTACCTCGAAGTCATCGTCGAAGCTCCCCTCTCCGCCAATTTGCGCTGGGGTTAGCTGCGTGATCTGTTTGTTTGTGTAAGTGTACTGAGCGTGCATAGGTCGAGTGTAAATACAAACATATAGGTACGGATGGGCAAGGTGGAGGCAAAGAAGCAATAATAAGAAAGGGATGTACGTACCATGGTGGACATTGACAGATTCGTGATCTCGGGTGGCGTGATCGGGGTGAAGTTCTTAAGATGCTCCATTCGGAAGATGGCGGTGGTGTTGAATTGGAAGATCTGCACGCCGTCGGTCAGGTTGGCGCGGCCACGGATGGTTGCACCCGAGATTGCGACGCGGTACTTGTAGTACCAGCTGCTCAATTCAACTCTGAAGTCGCAGCTTGCGTATTCCTCGGTTCTTCCGTGACCCGTGGATTGGAACTGTACCTCGGAGAGGCTAGTCGTGAGTTTGCCGGGCTCGACGGAGACTCCGAGGCTCTTGCCGGGGGAGCACTGGAACGGAACTTTCGAGCTGATGGAGCTGATGGCTGGTACTGCGGGAGGGCTGCTCTGCGCGAGAGCGGATGCCACAAGGGCGAGGGCCGCATGAGAGGTAGAGATTCGCATCGTGGCATGCACGAAGCTTATCTCAGTCGTTACGAAGAATGGCTAGGTTGCAGTATAAGTATGTGCCAAGCGAAGCGTAGAGATGCGGGTGAATTTCAATGAAGTTAGAAATGGGCTGTTTGCTTCACGTTTCACGTTTCCCGTTGATTGCTTGTAATTAATAGCATGAAACGATTGTCAATGTTATATCAGCTAACAATGGGAAACAAACATGCGCATTGTTCGAATTCCAAGAAACGTAGTCTGTCATTTCATTTCCCCTTGTGTGACGGGTATGGTGTAAGGTACTCGGCCGGTAATATCTAACGACGTAGCAGTCGGCTATTATGAGAGCTGGTTATATTACCTAAGTATTTCCGAGTTCTTGGAACACTTTAAGAAGTAGAAAAGGGGGCCTAGAAGGGCTGTACAAAGGGATATGATACCCAGGTATTTAATTTTAAATTTCTCAGCATGAGACGTTCTCCTTATGTGAATTTTGTATCTCTCGTCTGTGTACCTTTTCTACGATTGGTGGAAGAACTCATGTGTGTCGATATCTCTGAATATCGGTTGCGACAATGCAAAGCACGGAATGGATGCAAAGAGGATCCGGCATCCATCTCCCTTACCTAAGTAGTGATTAGAAGGTACCGCTGACCGAAGAGGCCGATCACAAAGGACGGGATAGTGAGAGCCGGACTCGGACCAACTCCTCCCCCGGCTCCAGCTAGCTGGATCCCTCACACCACGGACTACGGCGCAGCCTAAAAATAGCACACGATATTTATTAGCGCTGTGAATTCTAACAGAGTAATCTGTCGTGATATAACTTTGTCTTGAGCAAAGATTTTCGCAATATCAAACAAATTAGGCAAAGGATCCCAAGAAAATCGCAACAATGAAATTAATCATTTCTGGTGCTACTGGTTTCGTAGCCAAAGAGGTCATACGTCAGAGTCTTAGCAGACCTGAGATCAGCACAGTCGTGGCCCTAGCTCGCAAGCCCGTCTCTGTTCCCGAGCAGCTCGCAGAAAATGCGGACACTTCCAAGCTTAGAACTGTTATAGTGGAAGACTATGAACATTATTCGGGAGAAGCGAGGAAAGAATTTGCTGGAGCTGCAGCGTGCATATGGTGATAAATCATCTTCACCCATCTCTTTCACTGCGGAGATAAGACTAAAGCCCGGAGAAGATCGCTAACGATTCCAGGACGGTCGCAATTACGCCGTCTAAATCAAGGATGTATGATTTCGAAGAGGTCAAGCGTGTCTGTCAAACCTGGACTCTTGAAGGCTTAAAGGCTATGCACGAGTCAGGCGTCTCGAAGCCATTTCGCTTTCTATATATGAGCGGAGCGGCAGCCGAACGGGACCATACCCAGAACTTACGATGGCAGTCAGAGTACAGGCACATGCGAGTAAGGATGATATATTGCTTTGCATCTCAATCACCTGTCGCTAAGCGTAACATCACAGGGCGAGACGGAAAACAGGGTGCTTGCGTTAGCATCCGAACTCGATGGAGTCGAGGCAAGTGTCGCCAAGCCGGGCCTCATCACTGCACCGGGAGAGATACTAAAATCTATTGTGGGCGCTATGGTACAATGGACGATGGGTATTTCCAGCATTGGCGTCGTGGATCTAGTGGCGGTCATGCTAGATCAGGTTATCAATGGCTTCGAGAAAGATCCGCTCATGCCAGAGGATTTGGTCAGGATTGCAAGAGACAAACAACACGACTCCTGAATGATAAGGACCAGAGAAGTAACTTTGTGAAGTTGTTGGTTTTGATAATTCACAAATTCTAGCAAAGGCAGACAAGAAGAAACTAAAAGAAATTTAAAGTGAATTTCAAATCCACCACAACCGTGCAAGGATTCAAATGCTTCTCATAGAAAGAGTACGGAAGCCTCGACAGATTCGACCTTTGCTCCATCTGCAGCCCCTCGCTAAAGAGCACCCAGTGATGATGTATTTCGTTCTAGGTTGGAATTTCCTAGAATGAGGCATCGTCCGCTTTTAAAGAAGAGAGCCGTTACGCCGCTGTGTTTCTTCCTGACTATCACCACCATAACTTATATCATTGCTCTTACTAACCACATATGGACCTCAACTCTTCCATTATCACCCGAGCAAACAATTTTCACGAGATGGTCTTCGCCCTTCAATTGCTTCACAGCAATGTTATCCCGCATCTCGTTTCATTCCAATCGAGTATGTTGCGTCTCGGAGCAAACAATCTATAAAACAGCGTGCCATGTATTCAAAGGTTCCCTTGACACGGGTGCCTAGGCAGCTTTGACGATATACAGTTGTCCTAATGATTATGTAGACGAATTCAACTTCTGACATAGTCGATATAGTAATCAGCCTATGCCGTTGTAGCGGAATCTCCATCAATACGTCCAAGGCAGTACATCCAGTGTACTGGGGAATGTCACGGACGATGTCTAAGGTTTCACAATTGACATTGGTTCCATACCGGTAGGTACTTCGTACACATTTCACACGCACCACAGCATAGTCGATATCTTCTATAACGAAGTAGTGGGGTAGCTCTATTTGCTACTTTGAAGTTGAATAGCTGTGACGTACCTATATTAGATTCCTATAGTTATGATATTCTCGATAGTCTCGCATATAATCGTTTGTTCCCAGCGGAGAGCAACCCGCCAATGCATCACATTGCTTTGTATTCGTGTCAAACTTGATAGTTAGTTCTATGGCCTCTCTTTTAGTATGCAAGGTGACTTGCAAAACTGTGGGATCCAAAGCCGAGAAGCATATTGAGGCATTGACAAATATCTCAGGCTTAAGTTCGTAGCTTTGCCATTTGTTGTATGCCTAGGTATCTCAGGATTCCAATTGCTCATTGTCTCATTCGTGATAGTCTCCCAGAATCTATCAGCGCCGTTATTTCCAAAGACAAGAGGCACAAAAGAACCGGGCGGTCCATGATGCTTCATCTAAGCTCGATCCCGGGGCTTGAACATGGCCTGGAATAAAGTTATTTCTTTCCACGACGATCATTGCCGACCATTATCACTGGCATACATCATAATCTACGTCTGGCCATTTCTGAATTTACAACGCATGACAGCCAAGCTGCAGACAATAAACAATCCTGAGGAGAATGCGGGCATAGAGCTTAAGCTTGAAGAAGCTGCAGCTAGCTCTATTCTTCTATTGCCCCTTTAGGTCGAGGCATCTCCATCTCCAGATTTCCCCGTCGCATTTTAATATCCGCGAAGTGTTCCTAAGGAGGGATCAAACAGAAATGTCATCGCGCAATTTTCCCGCCCATTCTCCCGGAGCCGGGAATGCTCTTGACCATGGCAAATCCTGGGGTGGTGGCAACGGCACTTGCTCTAGTACGTCCATTAAAATGATATACATATAACTGATGTCTCCATTATAGACCGCGGAGGTTTTGGTGGTCTCTCTTAGGATCCCGAAATCGATTCAGCGGTATTTCGACGGCATCAGGAAACAGAAACCCCATCATGCATTACCGTCTCTTGGGCCTCTGCGCCGCAGCTCTCGGGGCCTTCTTGCCCACGGTCGCTGCCCAGTTCGAATGCAATCGAACATACCTCCAGTCGTTCGCGGACAACTACGTCGTATCTCACGAGACGGGCCAGTTAACCAACCTGGACAATATCGCCGACAACTTCACGTATATGGAGAACAACAAGACCCGGGAGATCACGAGCGGCATCTTCTACAACGCGCTCAAGATCGCGCACCGCCACACCATCATCGACACCGTCGAGTGTGCCTCCTTCACTGAGCTTATCATAACGCACAACGTCTCGGGCGAGCCAGCACCCTACGTCATCGGCACTCAGATCCGCCACAGCCCGGGCGACTTGAGCTGCTACCTCATCGACCTGATCGTGTCGACTACCGGGTCATGGCTCTTCAACTCAACGAAGACGCTCGAATACGCATCCAAAGAAAACTGGACGCTCATCGATGAGGGGAAACGCGACTCCCGCGAGAGTCTTCAGGGTGCCGCAGACGCCTATCTCAGCATGTGGAACAACAGGAGCGCGATAGACGCCGTACCCTGGGGCACGCCGTGCGATCGGCTCGAGGGCTCCGTATACACCGGGCCAGGGCTCCCGACAGATTCGTGCAAAGTCGGTAAGTAATAGGGACAGCGATAATCTTTATCCCTACGCGCCGCTAATTATATCACCAGGTATTCCGACGAATAACAATCAGGCGCCAAATTCGCACCGTCGCTATGTCATTGACCCGACCTACGGTTCCATCAGTGTGCTTTGCATCTTCGAGCATCTGAGCATGGCTCCCGACAGCCACGAGTTCCGCCTTGAGAACGGGAAGTTGCGGTACATTCACACCATCACACTCGCCAACAGTGGAGGGTTTGGAAACGAGTTGACTGCGCCTCCACCACCCGCGGCCTCTCGACACAGGAAAAGGGGAGGTGCTTCAAGTCGCCTAAGTGGACTCATAGAATCGTGACCGGGCCCATCGAATTCTAATGACTCTAATGACGGAAACAAAGGTGGGTCTAAAGAAGAAAGGTTTAGTCCTATTCATACTCTGGATTCGTCATGTTATATAGCCCTCAGAGGCAGTCTTACGTAAACTCGAGTTAACTAAGAGAAGGTCAGAGTTAAGACATCCCAGACCGTAAATTCAACATCCTCAACCAGTTTGTCTGAAACTTTGATCCTTTACGGCCTTTAGCAACTTCATGCCCCCTAACGCACCGAGCCAATATTTAAGTGCTCATATAAGCCAAGCACCCTTATACTCCCCATCTACTTACGTACACACCCTTGATATTCTGCTCTTTGGGTATTTCATCGTAGCCTTAAACCTGAACGAGACCTTCACGAAGATGCCCAGGGGTCAGTTATTGAAAGACAGCCCCTTCCATAGGCTTTTATACTTAGTAGCCTCCCACACGAATTACCATAAAATCCCATGAATTGTCCTCAGAAGGAGGATCAGAAGCATCAAAGTGCTCATATCTACCTATGATACAGCACCACATAGACGAGGTTCATTGAAATCAGCCTTGACATCGGATGTCATGTGTCTCTCCTCAATCTTGCCCTTGTTGTCCTCCTCTTGTTCGTTGGTGGCGTCACAACATAGGTACCCATTGCCAAGGCGGCCACACCTAGGTAACTTTGAGAGCATCTATTTGAAACTCATCATTGTCGATTCTTGTCGTTGGGGGTCGGTGGCATTAGGAAATAAAAAGGCAATGAACAAAAGTGCGGAATTCTGTAGTTTCAAGCGCGATCTGAAGCTCTTCAACTACCTCGCCCAAGCTTTGCCTATGCTACCTAGTTGCCGTAAAAGTAGTAGCTAAGTGAAGATGCGGTTTCGCCAAGGGGATGGCGAGAACTCGTAACGGCGGCGTCAGGGTTGAAGATGGGGTAACGGCAAGCAACCACTTTGCTGATGAGAGGAACCCACAGCAAGGATATCTCCGTCGGCTTGTCACCGAACTCAACCCCGTCTAGTGGGATACTGCCTCCAATCCCGCCAAGCGAGGCCCAGTCGTCGAGGGGTGAACCGCTCAGGGAGAAACACTGTCTCCACATGACAGCGAGTTCAAGCGCTTGGATACCGTCGGCATCCCGCTGTCTGGGTATGAGTTCGAATCGCGCGCGCTTCTCGTCGTGCTCGTCGGGAACGAACTTAAGACGGAGTTCGTTGGGTTCTTCGCGCAGCTTGATCGAAGCCGTAGGAAGCCACTTGCGGCGAGCGACTTTTTCTACCTCCTCCTTCCACAGCTTGGATACGACGCGATACTCGCCCCACGCCTGGAACAAGGATGACTCGGCCACGATCTCGACGATCATCGCTTCTACCTTTCGCGGAAATCGTGAGCCTACTGCTGAATCAGCCTGTGCCTGTGCCCGAGCATAAACCTGAGCCAGGATAAGAGCCTGAATCTGGAGAGTGGCTGCAGCTTGGACCGGAGCTTGGACTTGAGCGGTGGTCTGGGTCAGGACAGGATCCTGGGGCTCGACAGCAGCCTCCGCTTCGTCAGCTTGAGTCGAGGGTGCCGCAGAGATGTCGATGTCGTCAGACGGGTCTTGACCCTCGGTGAGGTTGGTTGATGCCATTGCAGGTATTTAGTAGATGGTGTCTTTAGGTGGAATAGCGGCCGGGATGAAAGAACGGAAGGTCTTTCTGGACGATAGGAGTATAGAAAGGTGTGAGGATATAGCCGACAGGCAACTTTCACTGAGAGCTGGGATAGAAACACTAGAGAGCTGGAAGCTATCCGTGATGTGTTTCAGTCAGCAGGGGATATGCAAGGAGTAGGAGGGTTGGTGAAGGTTCCTTGCGTATTTCGTTTCCGTGAAAGAAATTCCAATGTATTTATAGTTGTTCACAGTCGTCCGGCCGCCTACAGTCGTCCACAGTCGTTCACAGTCGTCTACAGTGTTGAATTCCACGTGGAGTAAACGGAGTAAGCGGTATCCACGACCTTAACATGTACCTGGGTGTCACTTTGATCTTAGTACGGCATTATTCAAGTGTGACTTTCTCTGAACAACAAACTTAGTGCTGCATCCTCCTTCCAACCTTTCTTGCCACTCCCACTGACAAGCACCAAGGAGTTCAAGGACCCCCTCAAAAAGTAAGTGACAATCCACCTAGCCTCTTATTGTTGAGGGCCATGCTACAGCTTTACCCACAGACTAAGCGTTTCTTAAAGAAGCCCTTCCCGTTGAAGCTCTCCCATCAAGCACCGTGAACGTTACCCCGACTGTATCCCTTTGAGTCTCGTCTACCATTACTCTGAAGCTTTCAAACACAAAGCCATGTTTGGTAAGTATCATCGAAAGCCCTCCCCTTCCTCCTATCCCTTTCCTAGATGCTGTTTCTCCTGATATGGGGCTATTGTTCTCAGAACATGCCTAAACCTCATAGACAGGTCGTTTTAGAAAAGCTTTAATTGCTAATTCTCTTTGCTGAGTACAGAATTCGATCTGACATTCACTCCATGGGGTCAGCTATTAGTCCTTCTTGGAAAGGACTTTTCGACCGACTTTCTCGACGAAATGCGGAGCCTCGGTCGAGAGGGCTTTGGATGGGTCATGCTGGACAATTTCTATGAATGGCTCCGTAGACACAACTACATCCACTTTTCGGCATATGTACTCTTCAACAGTGCTGAGAGTGGCGCCATATATGGGACGTCCGTGGATGGCCACCCAGTCAGATATCTCAGTTTCAGTATACATTAGCCTACCCCCAACTCCCCCCTAGACTGGTTCGCCCTTGAGGAACTGGCTTGGGCAGTTCAGGAATGGGCTTCACTGGGCGACATCGATTCTACGTGGGATTATGCCAGGGGCGATTCGCTCTTTGATCCAGCCGATCTTGACGTTAGGTACGACGTGAGCTTGTTGTAAATTAGTTGTAATACCCCAAGGTTGAAGCTTAAAAGAACACAGATCGCAGGGCTTATTAGTTTGTTGGTGGATGTGAGGCGTAGGGTTTACCTTGACGACCAACCTACAAAAGTAAGCTAGGTAGATACCGAACAATGGAAACGAACTGAAGAATTATCAGTTGATCCATCCATATTACTCTCTCCAGGTTTGCGTATCGACAACCTAGGTGTCATTGACAATGGCCAACCCTGTGGTAAACAACACGGCTGTATTACACAGCTGTACCCTCTTCCTGGCAGCAGACACCCAACCGTAGACCACCAAAATATCTACAAACGGTAGGAGGTAGCTAGTTATATCCAAACACGATTTCACCAGAGGGCCGTATAGGCTTGAGATGTGGCTAGGACAATTTTCAGATTGGCAAACCTTTCTTTACTGCGTTGATCAAAAGGGGGTTTTAAGCATAGCTACGTACCCCTAGGTAGCTAACCCAATATAGCGAGAACGGTTGCCCCGAGTAATAATCACTTAAGACCGCGTGATCTAGTGTAGTTTTAGTATCCCTAGAGACGGGAGGTACGCAATTAGGAATGTGCGATACACTGTGACAGGTATTTATGATCTTGGCCCAAGCTTAGACCTCTCCATACTTCATACAATCCCCACACCTATTCCATTATCTCTCCCAGAGAATACCTACCTATATAAGTTACGATAATTAGTAACAGTGAAGAGGGTATTAAGGTAGGTATCTACCTGTACATATGGAAAGAGACTTGCAGTTAAAAGGTTAGGCACTTACCTACCTACCACCTAAGGTATATATCAACACGCCAACCAACTCCTTTCCCAACCGAAACCTACTAAATCATCCATCTACAGCAAGAGATATCACACATCTGCCTCTTGGCATCGCTACCACGACCAAACCTGCAAAAGATCCCCCGACATCTCCCAAAATCCATACAAGCTCACACCATTCTTCTATCTTGCACCTTCGCCATCATGGCCTCTCTCCAAGGATCAAAGTCCTACCTGGACAGTCTTCCAGACGAGGTCGTCAAAAACATCCTACTCCACACGATGGAGAACGACTATCTGTGCCATCTGGAACAGCACGTCCAGCGCAGTCTCCGCGCGGCGCTTCACACGCGCCGACGCATCCGGATCGACTACCGACACAACGGCACCAGCAGGCGTCTCCTGCAGAGGGCCTCGGAAAAGCAGGTCGGCCACCTGATCGACTGGCTCGTGCTGAACACCACCAGCCGCCGCATCCGCGACATCGGCAAGCCGCTGTTCTTCGCGGCCAAGACGTTTGGCATGTCGGGCGGCTTCGCGGAGCGCCTGCGCGCCGGCAGGGTCTCCGACTGGATCAGCCCGGCGCAGCAGGCCCGAGCCCTGACCTACATGCGCGACGTGGCCTTCCTCGACTTCAGCTACGACACGCCCAACGGGCTCGTGGCCTTCCCGCGACGCGTCAACATGTTCCCGAACCTGACGCGGTGCACGCTGGTCTTCGGGGCCTGGAGCCGGTGCAGATCGTACCAGGACCAGCCCCTCTGCGCGGAACTGTCTCTCCTCGCCGGCGGCGACATCGGTGGCGCGAGCGAGATGCCGCACCAGCTGCGACAGCTGCTGCTTGCGACCGGCGTCCCGGAGAACCTGGACCTGCCTATGGTTCTTACGACTTTTCACCAAGAGCTTTACCTGGCGTATGATTACGGCGACTGGCTCGGCGACAGCGTCTATCCCGTCCTCGCCTTCCGAGCCAAATGCCTCAAGCTGCTGAAGGACCAGAAGAAACCTTAGCAATGTATAGCTCGAGGCTAATCCAGGAGATATTGCCAGAATCCTCATTGTTAGGACTTCACGGCTCCCCTCTCCGCAGCTAGAACTCCTCTTCCCTTGTATGAGTTACTTTAGGACCTCGATCCTTTTTCGTTCTGTATTTAGAGTAGTGGAAGGACAATTCGATAGTTGAACTCATGGAATGTAAAGGCTACCATCATCAAATTCATATTCGTGTCGGCGTCGTAGAGTGTCACATGCTAAAAGCCTTTGGTTAAGGCAGTTTGCCAATACCCTGTCTCTCAAGAACCAACTCCTACATAAGAGCCTTGGCTCTTGTGTCAATTAATTTCTAATCTTCAACACTCTAGTGACATTGACAGCTTTTCATTGTATTGCTTGACTATACTGGTAGGGCATGCCTGAAATAACTTGGGTTTGGAGCTGTGCCACTTGCAATGTGTCAGGAGACCCGACCTGTCAGGACGGGGTATAGGCCAAGAGACAGAGGGTTTGTGTACGTATACCCGGGGTCTTCCTTAGATAGGTTGTAGTCCCTCGCGGAACAACAGTCTATACCCCCAATATGGACCGCATCGTGGCAGAATGAATATAATGAAATCACTGGTAAATAGGGGGATAGTCACTGGCAGATGTTCTAAGCAGCACTCTGCAAATAGCACAGCACTTTGGGATTCGCAACGGAAGGTCATGCCTGGCGGACGCAACTTCAGACGATATGCTTTGTACTAACTGCATTATCATGCCTCAGAACTATACAGGTATATAAGCTACTCGTAACCCTGTGCCACCTGGCCAGCTATTCGCGGCCGCATTACAACTCCATGAATCTGCCCCAATGCATTTTCTACATGAATCCACGGCAACAGTGCTAGGTTGGTTTAGAGAGAAAATATTTAGACAGTAGCGGGAGCGGGCTTCTCGTTCACGAGCGCCACAGTGGGCACGACGTCCTCGACCGTCTCGTCGCTGAACTTTAGATCCGTCTCGATATCTGTCGTATCCTGGATCTTGAAGAAGATGATGGGCAACGCAACCAGGAGAGCACCGGCACAGACTCCCCACTAATCGTTATGGTCAGCTATCAATTCAAACCTGCACGAAAGGGAGTGATTTTCACTTACAGTAGCGGCAAACAGGGTTTCATATTCGGTGTGGAGACCATCCAGACGCCAGAAAATGGCGGCACCGGCGGATTGGAGTCCCTTGTAGAAACCGGCCAAATTGGCGGTCTTTCGGCCGGAGTTGGAGAGAGCACCCATGTACCTAGCCATTAAATTAGCACTCATCCTATAAAATCCTTCGGCAGCTTGAGACTTTCACTCACCAGTAGATGCATGTCTGCCAGACGGAATCGTAAAAGCCGTAGAAGATGAAGAGGAACATGGGTCCGATGAACTGGGGGTCGGCCCAGTCAATCTTTTGGTTCTCATAGGCCGGGTCCATGGTAACGGCTCGTGGGACCTGCTGTCGCTGCCACGCCCATCCACCGCCCCAGATGATGAAGGTGAGAGCAAAGAGTACGATGAAGGAAATCTTGGCACGCATAGATCGGCGGATCCCGGAGTAATCAAGAGCGTATCCGACGATAACGGCACCGAAGATCTGAGCGAGCCAGTAAAGCAGGTTGTTCAACGAACGGGCACGAACATTGAAGTGGGCGCCGTTGAGACCGTTCTGCTGGTAGGTGTAGAAGATGTTGGAAGCGAAGAACATGGGGAACAGAGCAACAACCCAGGGGCTGAGAGAGATGCACTCCCAAAGTCCAATGAACTCGCTCTGCCAGGTAGGGTTCTTCATCAGGATGATTTTGGAGCCATCTTCACGAATGACCTTGTCGGCATTGACGAGGAAAACAGCCAGAACGGCACCGATCAACATCAGAACAATGAAACCGACATAGGTGCCATCAGTGACAGTACCGCCGGTGTTGTTGACGTTCTGGCCGAGAGGAATCAAACTGCCAATGACAGCACCAAGGTTGAAGATAATCCAGAACCAACTGATGTATCGACCCTTGGACTGCTCGGGAGGGTAGGACATCATGATAGCACCCTGGGCAGTCCAGAGCAGACCGGCGCACAAACCCAATAAAGCGCCGGCGAAAACGACGAATCCGACATTTTGGGTGTGGTTGTAGCACAAGAAGCTGGCGGCATAGATGCAGTAGCCAACACCACCGACCATCAAGGTAGCTCTGATACCGAGCTTGTTGGCGAAAGAACCGGAGAAGAAGGCGACAACGGCGAAAACCGAGTAGAGGGCAGTGGATGCGTGATCCTGTACAGTCGCATCGAGCTGGCCACCACCACCGAGACCGCTCAAGGCATTGTACATGCCAGGGCACATGAAGCACACCAAGGCCACCATAACAAGTTGGACCTTTGGCGACGCATACCAGAGTTCCTTCTTGCCGATCTTCACACCTCGATAAATCCAACCCCCAGGGCGCGCCTCCGGAAAATGGGAGCTCTCCGCGGCGTCGGAATGGGATCCCGCTACGTGGGTGTCGGGCCCAGTGGCCATCTCTTTCGCATCAGCCATTTTTTGAGACTGATTATATTTCGATACCGATTGATGTCTCTAGCAGTTCGAAATATGGTCGAGAAAAAGCTCTTTGGCTTAGACCTGTGGGCGGCGAAATGTCAGCTTATGCGACAAATAAAATAAACAAAGTGCAATCACAAGCAAGAGGGAAGCTCCAGGTCCAACAGAGCATTATCCCAAATGACTTGTAGCAAGTGAGTGTAACTAGAACGGGGTATATTACCAACCTTTCTCCGAGCTGCTGATCGCTGTCGCGGCTAAATTGACTTGACCTTTGTGTTGACAGGAAGATGGAAAGCAGAAGCAGAGAGAGAGATGCGCCGATGCGGGCAGGGTCAGGACAATATAAAAATAATTGGACCAAGGGTAAGATAAGGCGATATTTAGATTAATACGATGTATGGCACGTGTGGATTGTTATGCATGTATCTACATAAGGTAAAGTACCCGCACCCGTACCCGTACCTACCATTCCCGTATGGTGGTGAATGTTACTAGCTTCGATCTACTGTAAATTCCTACGTGTATGGAACAAAGACTTTAGTACATACGTAGGCGCTGATAGGTATGGTAACACGAGCACCGAACTACCTCAGCCCCGAAGTTTCCTAGGAATACAACTACATGTACGATCAGCGAATGTTGCTCGAAATTGATGGTTACGTGACACGCCTCAAATTGACAGCTTATACGGAGCACCAGAGGTACATACACATATCAAGGATTAGCATTCCACTAATAACATTTAGGGTTCTGGGGATGATGGGGCGCCGAACATGCGCTAATCAGTTTATACATAGTTGAATAAGTGGGCTGATTGCAGCCGAATCCTTCGCGGGCTCCGTTACCAGAGCTTGGAATTCATCAAGCCACTCAGCTTTATCTGCTTATCACATTCGTAAAACATTCTTTGTCCTGTTAATCAGGTAAGATTCTCGTGTTCATCTTACCTAAGGTAATTCTCGAGATACTTAGGAATCTAACAAACTTGAGAAGCTATATATTTACCCGCCCATCGCTAATACAGCCTGTCAAAAGTTTCCATAACTTCTCTCTCTCATCCCCTAATGAATGGAAAGACCCTTACATGACATTGAACTCGTCTAGACTTTCTACCCCAATCCTTAATGTACCATAAGACAAGGATTGGGGGGGTACCTCGACGAGATAGCCGATAAGAGGAGCGATAGCAGCGGGCCGAATGTGGAAATCATGCTAGGTCTGATTGGACGGGTCGAATCCAAATCACGAGGAAGTCCCACATACAAGCCCCTGGGATCGCCATCATTGGGTAGATAGGCATGGCACTGTCCGGGGAAGGAAGCTGCTGACATGGAGGGCTGTCTTTCATCAAGGGCCCGGCTAGGCAAGTCTTGGTGCCGTCTGCTCATCCTATTCGTCAAAATTCAAAGACCTCCGTTGGTAGCCTGTGCCTGTGCCGTATGTAACGTTGCCCAGAATTCGTTCTTTCTCTTTCTTGTGTATCATTTCATTTCATCCACGGGAACAATCGTCGAATAGTTAACTTTCACAAGACGCTTTGTTCTACTACTAAGCCGAGGATGGCATCGCCGTGAAAGCCACAATCCTCGACTGGCCTGTAAGCGCTACGAGCTACAATGCATATCATCCGTCCCGACACTCTGGGTAATGTTACAGAGATAACGCGTCTGTAGTTGAAACTATCAGAGATCAGACGAGATTTAAAGCATCTTGTCTAGACTTCGCTAAATTCTGCCTTATCAGCAATAACGCACTTGTATCACGGTTCCCAATCCACAGCAGCGGGAATGTTGCAACTATGAGCTCCGTCGAATCCGCTACCTTATTCGCACTCCTATTGTGACACGGCAGCTCTGGGACCAAATCGTCTTTTCGCATGGCGCCCACTCATACCGTATCGTATGCGTGTGCATGTGAGGTTACATCCATGGTTCAGCAAGCCCAGCAAACCCGATCACACGTCAACTGTACGTCTCCAAAAATACACCATGCACAATCGCGACAGGCTATCCAATCTATATCGAACTGTTACCTTTTATCTATAGTGCGATGGATACAAGAACAGTTCGACTTGTGATTGCAATCAACTCCTAGTTACAGCTACCAGCTCTCTGGTAAACACCACGTTTGCAGGGCCCAGACCTCGCAAATGCTACGCTCGTGCAGCTCATATCGATCAGATGCAAGGACGGATGATACCCAACCGATCGATTCCAGAGATTTACCAATGCCATCGCAACATATCCGCTACCGCCAGACGTGTATGTTGGTCGGATACAATGCAAGGTAAAGGAAGTCAGCCCTAGCAAGCAAGTACCGAGAGCCACGTGGCTGTAGCGAGGCTCATCACTCTTGTTCTTCTACTCCGTACATATCAGCTGTATCCTCACATTGTGCGAAGCATGCAAAATACTAGAGTATACTCCATTCCATTTACTCCTACCCTACTAATCAAGCTTACGTCGAGTCCCGAGCACAGGCAGAAATTGTGAGTAACAGCCTATCCAAGGTCAGCCCCTGAAGCGACATGCAATGAGACTCCCCTAGAGTTTACCTAGTTCAATCATTTCACCAGTTCAGCAGTACGACCGAGCTACGGAGAACCACTGCAATATTAAGGCATACGCCTCTTTGTCCAACTTACGCGCGGTGTTGAGCAAAGCGCATTCAGGATACATGAAGAGTACAATAGCTTCGACCTCGACTCTATTCGGGGACGACCCATAAGTCACCGTCTTACCTGTAACGCCACAGGTCAGCGACTTATTAGAAGACCACACAGATCTCAACTAAACATCTACTAATACCATCTACCGTGTCATGGTAGATATTAAGCCGTTCTCAAGTTCAGCGGCAATATTAATCCTATGTACGTAAACAAGACCCAATCCCATCAACCCCAAACTTCATCACCTACAGAGCTAGATGGTGTCAATACCATATGTCTACCGCTGCGCTTTGTTGTTAGGCGTTTGATATTGATACACCCTATTTAGTTAGAACCTAAACTTCACTATACATAATAATTCTCCTTGCCCCTATTCACATCTGAATCAAACGGCTTCCTTGATTTGTTTCAACCCGAATTCGCCGATAATTCGACACGTAGCAACCAGGATATGCCAGAAAGCTTCATAGTGGCTCATCCATATCATGGCTATAACCTGCTCTGGCGCTGCATTGCCACGAAATACGAGCAGTTAGGCCAAGAGATTTAGCACTAGTTGCTATTAATTCATTAGGATTTGATACGGCTTCCGATCTACATTCTCTTCAGGCAAGCTATGCGTAATACTGTGCTCTATGACGATAATGTAGTGGCAGTAGGAACTAACTCTGGCAGTCATTCCGTTACAAATGCAAGGTAGATTTGACTAAATAAAGGCGGCCAGGTACTCAACATATTCGTAATAGTAATACCTCGTACTTATCAGGTAGGTACATACTCCGTGGCGTTGAATGTACATTGCTACGACCTTGATGGTGGATGGAAGATACCGGGATAGCAAAGCTTGCGGTAGAGGTCAAAACAGACAGAAGCAACCCATGTTCAAAGTGTAGAGTCTTAGGGCACGAGACCTAAGCAAAGCACATAGATATATCTAATCAGTGGTTACATTGGCTCTATCAGTGATATCTGGTTCATGGCTTCTTCCCGGGTCTCACTTGGTCATGATGAATCTAAAATTAGCATTGATGGACGTGGTTCCAACATTAAACCGAGGGTTATAAAAGTGTGAAAGGCAGTAGAAAACATGGACCGCAGCACAAGGTAGGAAACTTACAGCAAGTGATATTGTCTTAAGGCGTGTCTTCTCGTTAAACAGGATGACGAGCCAAAAGCGTCATCCACCCATTAGATAGCCAGACCTCTAGTTTAATGTACGACGTCTTCAAACCAACTTAACGTGTCACATGTTCACATTCCTATCATTCTCTAATCACACTCGAATCGAACAGTGATATGATGTGTTGACTAATACATTTACCGCCTGGCTCGTGGGCCGGGGTGCGATATATTTCTGGATCTCATACAAAACTACCGTATACGGTAGGTATCCTCACCACCTATATAACAGTAGCGGATGGCAGTACACTTTTCCTCGCGCAATCCCCCCGAATATTCCAGACGCGCACGAACAACCCCGAATGCTTTTCCTGATTGTCCCCGCGAATGCTGCTCGGACGTATGCCAAACTCCTTCCACTTTTTTTACCCTAGACCATTGCGACGGCGAAATAATCGAAACTCTCCCCTGTTTGAGGATGGGGGTATTGTAGGAGGCTGGCTCGTGAGACAGATAGTATGTGTGTGACTAAACAATAAGTGTTGACAGTAGAAGTGGTAAGGTCGTTCCCCCTTTCCCTGCCTGTAAACGCCGGTATCTTGTACGATACGTCAAATGATAACACCGATGGACCCAGCGTCCATCAAATTCCAAATGCTTCGTGATTGACCTGGATAACAAAACAAGAAAACGACAGGGGTATCAATAGACGTGATGAAAATGATGAGTCGATAGTAGAGGTAGTTAGAAGTGAGAGCTTAGAAGGTAACAGTTGTAGTAACAGTGTTTCACGCATGTGCCATTACGTAGAAACGGGTGTGTTGTTATTGTGGCGGTCTCGTGAAATCCAACCGAACAAGTCAGCCTTTTGACCGACTGGTGTGGCGGCTGGGCCCTCGGTTGGGGTTCTCAAGAGAGTCTCTCGTGGTTCAAGCAGTAAACTCTTGCGGTAATAGCTGACTTGGACATTGCCCTGGTCTGATTCCCTAACTCGGGTAATCTGTGCTTGAATCCATTCCTGCATATCCGAAACCTCTGTGAGCCTATAAGGTATTTGGAATCGTTGCAGCTCGCCGATAATCTTCGCAGTTCGTGTATGCTTGTCGAAGTTGATGACTGTCAAACCATTGTCGTTCGGACCGGCGCTCGCGAGTTGCTTCGTGGCAGGGTTGCCGATATCGACAAATGTCAAGTCGGTCAGAAACATACCAAGGAAGGGTAGGCATGGTGGGACATGGCCCTGAAGACGAGCTCGAAGCACCTTGTTGTTGTTGGAAGGCTCAACGACAGCTTGCAGAGATTTCAGCATCTCACGTCGCTTCGGGCTCACAAGTTCCCAGGTCTTCCGCAGGCGGCTAATGATCGAATTGTTCAGACTGCATACGATTGCCATGAGACCGTCATAGTTGTTAAGTTCCAGACATTGATGAGCGATCTTGATCCATTGCTTGATGACTATAGCGCGCTTCTTAACCTCGGGATATTGAAGGATAGTGTCAGCTACGAGGTTGGAGAGGTCGGTGGAAAAGCTTGACATCGCCTTCACGTTGGGTGAAGATGCGCCATGTTTCTTCATCCATTGCGAGCCCAGTAGCTCTTCGGGTAAAATAGAACAGAAGATGTTCATTTGCCTGAGCGTTAGCTGGCGAGCGACTTCCATCGGTTCAAAGTCGAGGAATGAGGGGCAACTACCACCGGCTTTCCAGTTGTTGAGCAGACCCTGTTGGCTCTTGGATAGGATGGGGTTGGGCATAGGCGTATCAGCGGGTACGTATTGAGAAATTGAGGCACCAGTCTTCCCCATCGAAGAGACTAGACGCGGAACCAGCGAACCATCCGTGGCAGAAACCCGTTGTGAAAGTTCCATGATGCGCTTACCCGCGGAAGGAAGAAGTGACCCGAGTTTGAACTCGGCGAAGTTCTGGATCAATGGGAGCGCTTCACGGTCAGTTGAATCACGCCAATGAGATTCCAACCAACCCTTCAAGACATTGTAGACGCGTAACCTTACAGGGCTGGCTGTGTTGAGATTTTCGCCAACGTAATCGAAGCGCTCGATGAGAGCTTCAACTAAATTGGTGGGCGTGCAAAACAGCCGGAAGGTGAGGTAAAAGGCGGACACAAACATAGCGTCGGGTGTCGCCTCGTGAGTTGTAAGACGTTCGACCAGAGCAGGGAGTGAGCCGCCAGTAACCTGCCCCTCCTTGTTGAACAACAGCTCGTGGGCAAACGTTTTCTCTAACAGTTTTGATTCGAGCTCGTCGACCTCTTCGCTTACACTGGAACTTGCCGCTGTGCTCATGTCTGACAGGGAAGGCTGGGCCTTCGGGACAAGCGTAATATCAGGTGTGGTGGCGCGTGTTGAGGTATCAGAGACCATGCTTGACTCAGAATCACGGCTCAAATATGTGCTGTTGCTGCCAGAGCTAGAAGCAGTACCCGTGTCGGAACGGAACGAAGTATGATATTCATTCTCATGCAAAATTTCCGTCGTGGGGCTAGGGCTATACGGCTCGTCCGGCAGAAGAGAAGTAGTAAGTCTCGGGAGTGCTGGTAGTGAAGGCCGTAGTGAGGATACAGAAGATACCATACTTGACGCAGCATCGTCGGTAACCAGGGATTGAGGTCGAGATGTCGGTGGAGATATTTGTTCCGGAATTTGTTGCTCCTCCGCCGAATCGTGATCGGGGACCTCAGGAAGAGGCTTGTCGACTGAGCGACTAATTGAATGAGTTGTCCTAGGTGATGAAGGTTCTGATGTTTTAGACTCTGAGATGGTTGACTCGGCCGGTGTTCGTGGTCGGCTTTGAGACACAGTTTCGAACACACCCAAATCAATGCCCAAGTCTCCGTTCTCAACTTCGAATTCGAAATCGCCTATCTTTTCTAGAACCCACTTGGTCTTTGCGACACACTCGCCAGCTGCCTTCACGCAACCTGTTGCGGCGAAAAGGAGTCGACGGTTGTCCTGTGGTACAATAAGGTCTTCGCCGTCAGGTCCTCTGCTGCCCAAGATCTCGCGTGCAGAGTAGACCAAATCTCGGATGCGATCATACATGGCTACGCGTGACTGTCCCAACGTCTCTGAAACGGACGCGTTATGGTCGCATACCGCGTCAAGCACGGCAAAAAGCTCACCACCAGAGATAACCGAGTGTTTGATGGCGAGAGCCAATTCTGGTCGCGATTGGGATTGAACGTGTAACCGCCCAATGAAGGATCCAAGGTGGGACAAGAACGTATCATGACATGAATTGAGCCGTTCCGAAACCAGCTTCTGCGACTGCGACAATGGCGAAGGACCGGCTAGAGACACCCTGTGTGATATAGTGGCGGACAATCGATTCCCGTGGGACGGATTGACCTGAGACAGCCGATTACTTGTCGCGTTAGTAGACGAGTAAACAGATGACAAACGCCTGCAGGTCAGCTCGCCCGTTTGTACTCCCTCGGCAACTGGCGGTGCCAGCCCGTTAGTGGACATAGCTTCGACGTCCGCTCGGGATGCTGCAGCTTGACCTTCTCCCTGGCCGTTCTCGAATGCGGTCGACTCCGAAGGTGGCGTTGGTGGAACAACCGATTCCTCAATAACAGTTGCCATTACCGTCACCGCTGGTGCGCGTAGCCGCCTATCTTCCTCGATTAGGTCCAGGAATCGAACGCCTTTGACGACGATTTTGAAGGCTTTCAAAATCATTTCATCGATGATGTCGTTAACATCCTCGTTAGATTGAGACAGACCTTTCAATACCTCTTGAAGTCGTTTCGCAGTTTTCACTAAAGATGAAAGTTCAGAAAGCAGAGATTTCCTGCCTCGTCGTAGACTTTCGCTCCTCTGAATCGTAGCCGATTCTCGAGTCAAACAGTGAGTGCGTTCCTATAAAAAAAACATTAGCTATCTGAAACCGGAGTAACGGTTTAACACGGCGAATCCAACTTACCAAGAGATATCGTACGCCCGCAATGATCCCCTTCATGAATTCCTGGTTACCAAATATGTCTCGGTCATTTGTCGCTGTGCTTCTTAGTAGATCCCAGAAGTTCAAGAGCGCATTGAGTAAATTTCTCATCTCCTCTGGGTCGTACGCTTCGCAGTAATTCGTCGGTAACCATCCCCTCGCACCAGAAACTAACAGTGTTCCGTCAGCCCATCCATTTGTATGGATGGAATGAACCAATACCACATCCCCTTCATTCAGCGGTAGAGTAACGGTCGAATCAGTCATAGCATATGTCGGGTGGAATGGGTAGAAAGCCCTTAGGAAGTTGTGGAAGATGGGGTGGGATGGGGTGGGTTGAGGAACCAATTCTTCCTGAGAATCATTGGGAGTCGTAGGCGGAGTTATTTGGGACTGAGAATATGGATGCGTCGAGGTCGTCGACTCGCTATCCGCTGAGTCCATCGCCTCATATTCGGATCGGTTCTTGTTGATGGCGAGTGGGGCCACCTGGAGGCTCGCTCGCATAGGTTGGTCATCCAGCATCATGATTGCTGCAGAACTGTGCTGTAGAGAACCATGGGAACGAATTGTTGCTGTTACTTTCGCAACAGCTGCGAACTCGAGGAGATGTCCTGGCTCCTCAGAACGCGGGTACTCTCTAGTAGACCTGTTCCTCCTCGTGCGTCTTCCTGTACGATCTCGGATCTCGGCGGATTTTCCAGTGGCATAAACAGGAATATTTTCTGGAGGCTTCTAGAAAGCTTGACGTGAAATTGTGGTGAGAAGACTACCTATTCAGGCAGAAACGACGTTGTACGATATTGAATAGAACCTGCGCAAGAAACGGTAGATGTGTCAGTACGCGATCGTTTGTTGTTGGGGATCTAGCGCGAGGAAGGTAATCTAAAGGTGTGATGGAATGAAGGGAGGCCAGAGCAAAGTGTTATCGGATCCTGACCGGGAGGGGTCCAAGCTAGGAATGTCGAGGATGTCTAGGCTTAGCTAAACGATTTCAGGGTATGTCCTTGATGCAGAGTTTCAGGCTCTGTTCCCTATGACGAACCCCCTTCCCATTAAGCCGGAAGCATGCCAGAGTAGGGAAGATCCTTTCCTCTGTTCCACCATGCGGGATAGAGAGTCGGAAAGGGATCGATGCCAGTATGCGTACCTCGTGGGTTTCGATGCAGCAACCCGGCAAACGATAGACCAATGCTCCCCGTTCCTTTTCGTTCGGATCCAAGGGCCTCGTGTAAATACCTAGAAGATCGGGGGAATCGAATAAGAATAGCTATTCACCTCTCCGCAGCCCACAACCTCCGCTCGTATGCTTCAATTCGCAACTTTTCGAGGCCAATTAAGTTAGTCGAAGTCAAGAATGAATGACAAGAGTTGGTCAGATGATTCCACCAATCCGTCGAGGGGTCCAATCTCGTGTCGATATTTTTGTTTCCAGTTTTCGAGTTCTTCCTTCAGTTGCGAATTCTACCTTGGCTTTGAACGTGTTGTAGGCCGACGAAGTCGTGGGGAAGTGATCGAGGATAGACTACAGTAAATATCCAGACTTTAGAGCATGGACAGATCAAGTGGGGACAAGTCCAGAAAAGATAGACAAGTAGGGGAGAGGATGAGAGAGTCGTATTGTATCCTTGGGTCTGTGTGATGACTGCGTTGCGTCCTGTGCTGCCGCGAGTATGTCAAGCCGAGCTTGAGCTTGTACTGCAGGTGGTGTAAGTGGGAGGCGTATGTATGGAGATGTCAGGTGTGTGAAGAAAATCGTAGGTAGGACGAAACGCAGATGCACTTAGACTTTGTGCAGGGCAAGTACAGAGGAGGTAGGAGGTAGGGGAGATGCAGGAGAAAAAAAGGTGCCAATGCGCTCCTGCATGTGTTGCTATCAACTATTATCTTATTATCCACGTTATTGGACCTGCCCCGTTGTAACCCCCCCATGCAGCTATGCCTAACAAAGACTCGACAACGTTTTTATTAGGCATGATGGACCTGCGAGCCGGGAAGAGGTACGCATCAGTACCTTCCAAGGGTGTGTTCGGGAACTGCGACCTGGACGGATTAGGGCAGTTAAGGGTGTAAGCTCCAGCGAACTAGCCTTACCTATTGGCCGGAACTGCTCGAGCTCTGGTTAGGACGGCTGCTAATTTGACACCCACTACAACCCGGCATGGGTACGCGCCTAGGGTGGGACGCCATGCAGGGGTAATCGTGCATGTTCCGGGGCTTCCCCAGTCAATAGTCGACGGGGGTTAGCGGTACCTACAGTAACGTACACTGTAGCCGAGAACTTCGCGGGAGCTTCCACGGAACATTGAAGGCTTATCATCTCGAATGAGCCCATCAGATTATAGTCTTTAAGCCCTCTCTCTGTTCGCCGACCTCGAGAATAGTTTCCTAGAGTTTCTACCCGCTTGCTAGTGATTACACCTGCAGTTCTAGATGCTAATTCGTGAACTGTCTCTTCTGGCGTCGAGCTATTGTTCGTATAGACAGTCGCCTCGCACAAGTGGAAGAGCCGCGTACGATGTGGATTCAACAACTTTGAATACATCCGCTGATACGCGCCCTTCAATTAGAACTTTTACGATGTTCTAGCGAGACATGCGCGCATGCTTGGTCAAGCTGAAAACCACTCGGTTACCATAGGGACTTGGTAGACCCTTGAAAGAAACATACATTACGCTGGCCCAATACCGGCGAAAATTAGTGAAGACCTCGATTATCGTGACCCCAAAGCTATGACGGGTGTATTTTCATTATTACCGCGCCCACGCTATTCGTCAACAATTATTGGACGATTGAGACTCCAATAAGAAGCGGCGTAGATTTCGTAGTAGGTACGTATACATGTATGTATATGCCAGATTCGATGGCAATCTCTCTCTTTCATAGTTGTGGGTAAGTACAGAATAAGAAGACTTTCGTCAGTTGGAGCAAGTCCCGCATAGTTATACATATATCATAAATACTATCTTTGGGTCTGTTGGTATAGTCGGGGATTTTGCTCTAGTGTACCAGCTTGAGAGTCAACGTGGACCATAGTAATCAACCTGGCAGATCGACCCGGCCTTTTGCACATTATCGAGATGGTAGATCCCGTCGAGCCACCTAAGGTCCATCAGCGGAAAAATAAGTCTTGGGCGAGAGTACTCTCCTCCGGATTCTGCACTGAACACTGGCTCTGATAGGAATTATTTAGGTAGCGAAATGCGAGATTGATGGATCTCGGATATTTTGACCAGGTAAAACATGTAAGCTATCTCGTTATACAATTATCTAGTAACATTTTATCGTAATGATATGCGTTTACAGCTAAGACACAAGGTGTGCTCACTCACTTTCACTGATGTAATGTTGCTAACTGACATTCGATGGACCGGATTAGAAGATGGAATCAGACGGTTTTACCAGATGTATAATTTTAATACCTTGGAGAATACGTAGTAGTCACACAATATCGTCAGCACAGAAGTTCTAGAGCGCGACCATCCCCGTACATCGAGTCGATATCACACCACCTACTGGCTATGTACATATAGCTTCTAGGCCAATGGAATGGCAGACCGACCCAACGCCCGCATATGTCTAATTCTACCAGTCGTTGCATCGTTCCCGTTGAAGAACGCCATCTCTCATCCCGCGTTATCATCTTCTCCAATGATCTTCAGGAACATGTCAAAGGGGTCCAGAAGACAATGAATTGTTCAATAACATTGCTCCCCGCCATAAGCGGCATTAGGTGTGCATGCATCGAAGTGCACCTCATATACCAATGACCTTCTCGATGAGTTCCCAACAGCGTTGATAGTCATCCATTCAGAGGCTCTGCCCACCAACCACACTCCGTATAGTCCCGTCTATTCTTTGATGTCCTTAGCCACAGAACATCTCTTTGCTTTCTGATTAGTTACGAGCCTCCGAGGCTTGCATTATCACCACTTCGCAGGATGACAAGCTCGAATAGGTCGTATAGCGGCGTCACAATCAACCTCCGTAGGAAATTTTTCACGTCGCCACCGGATCTAACACTTCGATCCAGCCGCCCTCGGGACGGCCCAATTGCATCTCGGCGTAGCATTGCAATAAGCTGTATTAGGCTGCGAACCTAGGAAATACAGCTCCAACAATGGGCATTGGCCACCTTACGACGGTGTTGTCGTGGGCACGATGCCACACGAACCACACCATTATAAAAAGCAACCGAGAGCTTACCCTTCGGCTACTTTACCGTATCCAGGATGTGTTGATACTGTCAGCTGCAAGCCCAGGCACAATTCAGGGGGTTCCCTGTGACAATGCCAGGGCCCTGATGAAGCTACGAATGCTAATGCAAGCCTCTCCCTTCTTCGCCCGCGCGAAAAGACGCTGCAGCATGTGTAGAACTGGGACCATCCACGTTGGCCACGCTCGGAAATCACCAAAAATGTACCTTCTTCCGGATCGTCACTATTACTGACTTATGCGAATAAGCCCGGCCATTCTTCCGGTTCACCTACTTCCGGATTTGATATCCTCGCGATCAGCGACGTCACTCGGGCTGCGATGGATTTCTGAGAGGCTTTTGGGATCCCGTCTCGCCCGTGTTCGAAGCCATGACACCACACATAAGTTTGCTACGCATTGTCGCCACAATGCCCTCAAACGTCGGATCGCGTCCGTGTGCGAGACAACAAAGCTTAGTCGAAAGCAAAGGCGCCGAGTTTTCTTAGCATCAAGCCTCGTATCTGCATCAGACTTCCAAATTGCGCCAACTCATCCCAATGAAAGGCCAGCTACGGCAAGCGACGTCTGATTGCAAGATCTTGTCTAAACCCACCGACGATTATCTTCTGTCTGCGTGTAGGTATTGCCAAATGGCACCTCCCGCGGTGCAGGTTGACTTGGCGTGTATCCTTTCGCTGGGTATCAAGCAGCGCTGCGAAGCTCGCAGCAGTCACAAAAAGCCCGTTGGATCGCGTGGATGCAGGAACCAGCGTTGCTCCAGCCAAGACATTCAAAGCACTAGCCACGCTGCCCTACTAGGGAGCCCGAGTGCCAAAAGAATTAGATTGTGATTACGAGCGACCACTCACTGCCTCATTCGGATGGGCTAATCTGGGGAGTATAGCCGAGAACATCCCAAGGTTAGTGTCGTCATGAACCTCTATCGTACTAGGTAAGGTGAAGATACTCTAGTACTTACACGTACATACGTACATAATATGCCTTCAACTGTCAAAATGGTAAATTACAGAGTATCATGAGAGTTCTTCGACGTCGAGCTTGGCAAAAGCAAGCATCATTCAAGTCGTATTCGAGGCACCGGCACTTCCTCACAAGTTTTCCGATTGACATTGTCAGCACTTCTTACGCTTCTACTTTCCGCTTTCTTTTAACTACAGTGGGTAGCTTGCCGTATCGAGCTCATTGGCAGATTGGGTAACGGCAACACCGCGTCAATGCAATCCTAGGGACCGATCCAACGTCCTGCAAGATTGGAGACCCCACCCAACGTCGCAAACTCCGCTTCTAGAACTGAACAAGAGAAAGAGGCTTGTGATAGACGAAGTTTAACACTCTCAGGACCGTCAGAAAGAAGATGAACACGATGAATGTTTCACGACTGAATTCTTCGGGCCGCGAGAAGACTCATCCTCAGGAGAAGTTTACTCTAGGTCCATCGCTTCTGAGGCACATCCGACGAAACGCCCACGATTCATCGTCGTGGAGAAGCCTCGGCATGTGAGAATGCCCTGTCTGTGCGTTTCCTTCTCTACCGACACCCCCAGCTACTTGGAGAAGCTTGAGCCATTCGTTCTTAAGGAAAAGCAAGCGCCTCACAATCTCCCCACCCATCTAGTCGAAGAAGCTACCTTTAGCTACTTCGTACGTGGCCCGGGATCAATTTCGAGAAGCCTCTTCCCCGGAAGCGTTCCGGGGGTTGGAGGGAAGATGGAACGGGACAATCCTCACGCCATTTCGAGGTGATGACCTATCCATGAAGATCTAAACCGCTGTGGACAGTATTCGCTTCTCTCTCGCACATGCCTTCATGTTCAAGCTCGACGTTGTTACATATGCGACTTAGTAAGGTAAGTTTCCCTCAGTCCTCTCCATGATGACCTACCGCACGTAATCAAGAACTTGAAAAGTGTACGTGGAGGCTTTAGTTGTATCTTACGGATGTTATTCCTTAGCTGCAACCTATTAGAACTCTTTTGCGTTCTGTGGGGGGAAGCCCGGATTCTCAACCGCAACAAATATCAATGACTACCTGTCGATACACCCCAGATGAATATCATTATCAGTCAGATCTCATGGCCTGCGAGCGAGACAATAATCTACACCTTATTTAAAGCATACCCAGCAACCGGTATTCGAAACATATTTCCAGATCTATTCCATGAAAGAAATTACTTGGCCGATCCGTAGCTGTTGGCCAGCTTGTGATGCTGATGTCTCCGGCGTTCTGGAACTGACGCTCTAGTCAGATTCAACGCCCAACAGTTGTCGAGTTATGACGATATAATCTCATTTTATTTTACCTACCTTATCCTCGCAACAATGTGATAGATAGGAACTTGACAGATTCAAGGGCCGCGCACCAACTAGGGCTAACCGGACCCTCGGGCCCGTCCTACCGTCAGTTGGGGTCTTGCGCGGACAGCGTCCGTATTCTACAGAACGTGTCGTATGTAGATCTGAATGTTCTAGTAAACTTCCAACAGCACCGTCGAAGGAAGAAATCCTGCAAGGGACTTCTCCCAAATCCCAAATCCAAGACATACAATCGCGAACCAACGGCTCTCCCGGAAGCACAGTAACACTATCACAGGTGAATGCTGACCGCAGATGCCCCGCTAATATTTACCAACAGTGTAGATCTAATAACTCTGCGACGAGCTGTTTTCTTATTCTTGAGCCCATAGGGCCGGTTCACCTTGAGTGTAATATTCCCACGGGACAGGACGTGTCAGTAAAAACGTGTAAGCCATGCGTTTTATTATCTGTACTATGTTGCACGAGGAAACATTCCGATTTATCTACGAAAGTAGAGATTCAACCCTACTAGGATGAGTCCTGACAGTAGCGAGCCTTAGCCCCCAACGCAGTTTGTGCTGTACAAGTATAGTGACCACTTCTTCATAATTCCTTAAGGCTTACGAATGACAAGACGCGAATTACGTACTAGGCAGATGAGAAATCAGGGTCCCCCCTCTGCCTTCAATAACCTCCCAAATAGTTCCCATCAGCTATGTCTAGCGTAGACTACAGCTACCGCTATGATCATGACCCCAGGTCCGGGGTTTCATCAGTGCTCACTGAAAACTGGCAAAACGGCACGGGCAATTGGCCTTTAGAACATAGCCATTAGGATTTGATACCGTTTGCGCGGCGCAGCTACGCCATTGTTCTAAGACATCGAAGGAACATTCGCTCGCAGCTAATCTAGCTGAGGTACCTGAGCTACCTACTACAACGTGGGGGGGACAAGCAAAACGAGGCGGCGGCACGAGGCGAGGTTCCGTCCTTAGTCCAGACTATAGGATAGTCTAATGCTTCTAGCTGACGCCGGCGTCTTAAACTAGAGCTTCAAAAGACACAGATCACACAGTGAAGGTTGCCCTGACGATCGCAAGTTTACACGAACCGGTGGCCTTTTTGCTCACCGTCAGCTTCTGACCGCCCGTCCGTCTCCATCAAGTGGCTAGGCGCCATCTAACGTTCAGCCCATAGGAGGCTCTTCCCATGGTTAAGCCAGTGGCGGTTTTCAGGCTGAGAGATTGAATCGACCCTCACCGGGAGCTCCCGCCGCAAATGTTTGGTCGTCCACATTAGCGACCACACTGGATAGTTCGTGTAGATGAGCTAGATTAAGTTAGATCTTGCGGATGCGGCTCCGGGAAGCGGTGACACTCGAGAGGCTGGAGGTGGAATGATCGCTTCAGGGATGCTGCGACGCGCAAAAGCTCGGATCTGATCTGGGTCCGGATAATGCGCAAACGCGAGCACTGATCTCGCGCACAAGCAACATAGCGGTAACACCAGGAGACATCTATGACTGTATCCTCCTATTTGATTGTAGATTGGTTCGGCATCGGATATCACGCTGACGCGCCACTTATCTAGCGGATAACCCGCCAACATTGGCAAACAGGATCATACGCCAGACACTCCACAGATCATCAAGAAACGTCAATGGTAACGTTCGTTTGTGCCGACTGCCGACGCTTACGATCGGGTCGTGCGCGTCCGTGAAAAAATAGTGGCATTCACGGATGTATTCACTAGACGGGATAGGCATGAGAATAGGGGTAGGCTATACGAATAACACATCTACCGTGAGCAACCTTGAACAGGCCTGAAATCTAGATAGCTTGGCAAACACATCGAACCCTACCACACAGACAAACACAGACACACACACTGTCTGTCGCACTACAAGGCTGAAGCACTTACCCCTGAAAGCCACGCGAGCTACGCAGGTACGCGAGATACAAGCCACGAGGGAATCCCGTCCCCCAATCTAAATGATTTTTTGATTGTGCCCCAACCTACCTCTTTCGTCCTAAGAAGAGGCAGAGAAGAGACGGAAACGAAAGTGGTTTGGCCGCATCCTATGCAACCCCTCCCGTTCCTGGGGAAAACCTGAGGGAATCCTATCGGCATCTGCCTTGCATTTGCAGCGCCGATCCCTCCCTCCCTCCTTTTCACCTTGTTCCGGCAAATGCAGTTAGATGTGTGTGTCCTATTTAGGCTTCTACGATAGTACACCTCATGTATGTATGTATGTAGGATGCAAGAACTTCGCATAGCCGACTACCCAAAATGAGTTCGGCAGAATAGATGGTAGGTAGATGATATTTTAACCCCTTTTCTCTACAGCGGTTGAATTTTGCCATTTCACGATTAATATACGATCCAAAGCTATAGTATCGCATTATTATGATTATGATTATTGTAGCTTAGCTTCTGCTCTACTGCGGCGCATACACAAATGCCAACTGGTCCATCTCATCGCCGGCCTGACCAAGGAAGCCCACGATGCCCCACCCGGCCGGCGCAGTAAAAGTCGCACAGTCCGATGTCGAGGACCCGGCGGCGAGGGTCCGGCCGGTGCTCGTAGTGGCCTGGATGTAGAAGTTGCGCGTGTGGTCGTCTTTCTGGCCCTGGCAGAGCTCGGCGCTGGTCCAGTACTCGCTTGCGCCGAGCGTCAGCGTCGAGACAGCGCCGCCGTCACCACCGTGCGTGAATGTCGTGCCGTCCGCCAGCGTCACGCCCACGCTGTCTAGACGCTCCCCGCCCCGGAAGGTGAGGGTACTGGCCTTGGGCGACGTCTTTGCCGCGAGCGCCGACACGTCGTTGAACCAGGTTCCGTGCGGGCCCCCCCAGAACCCGGACTGCCGCAGCGACGAGCCAGCCGACCAGGTGAAGTTTACGGTCACGGGGTTGTGGTCCGAGAGGATGCTGCCGTTGGCTTGCAGGAACTTGGCGCTCTCGTAGCTCCAGTATGTGGCACTCACGTCGACGAGCGGGCTGCCGCGGTAGAAGACCTTGTCGACCGTCTCGCACGTGTTGGTCGTGCTCGGGTTCTCGCAGATGGTCTCGGTGTCGGGGACGGTGCCGCCGCGCACCAGCTCGACCCAGGGGTCTGTGAGACCGTTCTGCTCCGAGAAGACCAGAGTGCCATCGCCAGCCCGCGTGTACCGGCTGTTTGTGTCGCCGAAGACGAGAACGGCGTTGCCGATGCTGCGCACATCGATGGCATCGGCCACCTGCTGGAGGTTGGCGGCACGTGCCGTTATGTCATCGTCCTCGGTCCCGGCGTCTGTGTGTAGGTTGTACACGTCGACGTAAACACCGTCATCGATCGCCGCACGCATGAACGTGTAGCCCTTGGGCGTCAGGCAGTCGGAACCCGAAGCATCGCTGCAGGTATCCCACTCAACGCGCTCGAAGTCGATCCAGTCAAAGTTGGACAGGGAGTTGAGCCCGGAGCCAAAGGGCACGCCGCCAGAAGTTGCCGTGCGGTAGGGGTGCGTGTCGGTCTCGTAGACATAAGCGTGGTAGTTGAAGTCCTTCACATTGTTAACTTAGTCAAGGTCCTTTTTTTCTTTGTCATTCATCTGCGGTATGTTCCCCTACGCTCTCAGACCTCTGTTTCAACGGAGAGTGAGCGCTGCAGGGGGGGAGGGGGACACGGAGGCACAAGGATATCTCGTTCGGTTTCAAAAGTCAAGAACTCAACAGCGCAAAACTTCTTTTCACATAATCAATGCAGAGAGGGCATGGAATAGAGGATACATAAAACAAGGCCAACCTACCTCCTGTACGTGAATTATGTCATAGTCGTACTGCGCGAACTTTGCGCCTATAGTCTGCGAGTTCGTGGTCTTGTCCCCCGGAACCTCGTTGCCGTTGAGGAATGCTGGCAAGCCTGCGACATTCATGCTCAGGATGCTGAACTCGCCGCTAGTGGCTGCTAGGGCATTGCCCACTGTCAAAGCCAGTGCGCCGGCCGAGACGACGAGGTTGGCGATTTGGCGCTGCATCTCTTGCGTTAGTGAGGGGTGGCTGAGAGACGGGTGGTGAGAGCCCCAACTTGGTCACCGAGCAGAGATGCCCCGATTCCTTTTATGTTGATCTTGTATCTAGGCTATCTTCGGTAATGAGTACGCGTACTATATTGCTTTTAAGACGGAATGACGACTAGGTTGAAGAAAGGTCGTATCCATCATCTCATGGTGTCTCCATTCTCTCGGCCTCCGATTACCACAACAGGGAGCTCTACCGGCGCCGGTCCTCGACAGCTCGCCGTCGATGCAACGCATCCAATTACGTAGCTGCTTTTCACGGCCATTGCCGTTAGAAGATTAAACAATGCATTCAACTCATGCTCAAAGCCGTTGTGATGATTGGCTTGTGAGATGCATCGGCTTACGTAGGTTCACTTGACTTTCTCTTATTAATGATTTACGAGATCTCTTTGAAATGTTCGAATTGCCAATCGCGACAGCACGTGAAGGTAAATATAATACTACGAAGAGTTATCAGACTGATTCGATTGAGTAATGCACAAACCGGCATCCTATACTTCTTGCGCATTGCATACCTAAGCTGGACAAAGGTCTGGGCTCCCATCCGCCAAGCTGGTGTAGATTGAAACTTGGCTTCTGTATCACGGACTGGGCCAGGTAGGGCAGCCCATCGTCGAGACTATCTTCATGAGTAGAGCGGATACTCACTGGTCACAGTCTGAGTTGATGACGAACCTGTTTTCCGTCACAAGACTCCTAAGCTACGATATTCTGTGACGCGACCGCCAACACCAAATATCCTCAGTGCTGTAAGTCCAGCCGGCATCCCTTGAGTTATTTAGACCGTCTGATGTAGTTGAGCGCACACTATATCTAGGAAGCCATGAACTGTGGTCTTCCAGGTTCCAAGCAGCAGGGTATTGCTAGCCAAGGGCCTGGTTCACGATCTCCTGTTCAAACATCCCTCCATGCCACAGTAGAACTACTTGAGGCACATATTTTGGGTGTGAGGTTATCGTCAAGGCAGTAAGTTATGGTAGATCCCACCGCGGAAGGATGAAGAACATGGGCTTGGGAGATCTTATGTTGATCTATCGCAAGGTTGGCCTTTAACATAAGACCTTCCCAGTTTCAAGCTTCAAACACGCACGTCCCTGGGCCACGTGCGGTTCCCGGCAGGCAATAACCGGCAGTGATATTTTTGGTTTCGGACGACATGATTTATGATGTATCGAGGAACCGGCGAAACCAGAATCCGGGTCTCGAAGAAGGCCTGGTTACGTACTTTTTACTCCCTGCTCAGTCGAACCGTTCTCCTTCGTTCATAAACGACCCAGCCTGGCGGCGCCCACTATTCGAAACGCCCACATAGTACACGTCATTGAAAGAGGCTTCAGCAAACGAGTTCGTTAAAGGCCTATCTGTCAAAGGGATGACAATTTCAATAAAGGGGGCGGTTGCTCTTTAGTTGCGACTGTCTCGACCTTGAATTAAGGCCAACAGATACTGTAAATAGGGTGTTCGCCGTGGCATGAATGTGGCAATGCTTGATTCTCTGATCACGGCGCTTTGACCATGTTCTTTTCCCTATGCTACATCACATGCCTTAGGAGGCTTGACTGTCAAGGTTGTTTTCTTCAACTTCACGAGGGTTCAAGACTTCCGTGTTCCCCGCATGCCTGGATCATGTTCCTCTGAATCGAAAGGGGAGAGATCTTCGTCTTCGTCACCCCACTTTGTGCGTCGGCATAAATCTAGGCTCGAAGTGACAAGATGAAGAATCGAATGTGGTCTTCTATTCCCGTGATGTTTTTCATGCGGAACTGTTTAAGACCTCTGTAGAAACTTCTTTCTTCTACTCTATTTGGAATAAGAAACGGGAAGATCTCGGGCTCGATTATGCTGTAACACGTTGGGAGCATAGCTGTAGATAATTTCCGGTTCTATATTTGTAGCCCAATCCACCACAAGTACTGCGGTATCGGTGTGATGTGATGAGGCTTGATCCATTGATCCTGTAAATGCCCGAGTAAGCAATAGATCACACAACGACACCCGCTGCGCTTCTACTGTAGTCCTAGACATAAACATCGGAATAAATCCGTCCTGTGGCGTCGTCCCTCTCGTCGTCACACCGCTGTAATAATGCCGTGCTGCTTACATTCTATCTTCGAAAGTCGGAGATCTCAGATGGATTGACGAAGCCCAGTCTACCAGAACAGCAATCCGATCTCACGACCCTCTCCCCCACTGTCTGTGTGATCCCCGAAAGCACAGCCCTCTATCTGTATTGTCTTGTACCATACCATAGTAGCATGTACAGTGTGCATGCAAGAATGGAGTTCCCCTGCATTAGGCATTGCGCACCCGCCTCACTGATGCTCGGGATCAAGGATGACCAGTTGAAGAAAAGCCCTGGACCCCCGAGTTGCTTATAGGGTGTGGACTAGATGCGGGGGAGACATTCCGATGGCACACCATCTACCACAGTATGCTACCCAACCCAGCTGCTAAGCTCACAGAGCTTTCCGACTGGTACCGCTAGTCCGAACTGGCGTGCTGAAGAAGTTTGAAAAGAGACGGGACGAAGCGGGATTAGATTCCCACGCACCACTGGCGTATGCGTCTCGGCTTTTGACTAGTACTAGATAGCAACCTGGAAAGATGCTAACGGCAGTGCTGCAGGACACTATTGAAGTAGTCCGGTCCACCTGTCATCATTGCCATACCATGCAGCATGGCGCCGTCGGGACGGTACTAACCTGGTTGAACCCACCTGTCAGTTCTGCATTTCTATAAGGTATCTTCGTGGACGAGAGGGTTTTCGGGAATGATGTCTTCGATAGAATGTCCTATTTGTTTTCGTGCATGGGTGCCATGTATCCTTACCTGGTACCTAACACACAGACCTTCAGACAGGGCTCACACGCAGAACACGTACTGTATGCCTTTTAAGGCAATAGACCCAGTGCTATGCTCTCAGACCCTTAACTTTATCGGTGCAATCCTTGCAAGTTCGTGCCCATGTCATGGCTTATGTGGGGGGACTGAGATGGGGTTTAAGGGGTGTGTATATAGATGTACTATAGGCTAGCGATGAATCATCGACGAGCTACTACGTACTACGTTCGTTAGTCCACATAGACCAAACGACAACCTCACCGGCGCCTTATTTCCCGGTCAGAGGTATGGCGCGATTGCCGTGGAGGGCTCTCTTGGCGCTTTGGGCGTGGGGAAATAGAAACATCCAGAGCGTCATTCTCATCCAAGAACATATGGCAAGAGGCAAATGGCTCGGCACAAAGTGGTGATCGCTGTGGCGAGAAGCCACTGGACACAAGTGGAGAATATCTACGAGTGAGAAGTGCAGGATTTGAATTCGCCATTGTTGCCGATAGGCCATATACGATATTTCTCTCAGCGAGGTTGGAAGAGCATTGACATGTCCAAACGCATAAGACTACCGGTAGGTTCTCGACCGATGATCTTCATGTACCCGACGAGAGGTTATAATTCGCTGCTAGTGTGACTTTAGACGATGTCACAAGGCATATACGAGAACTTTGAATCATTCTGGGCTATTATCACAGACATAAGCTGAAGCCAACTCGAATTAGAGTCAAGTGCCACTACCACAACCACTCTTCTTAGTTAGGCAAACGACAATGACAAGCAGCTAAGCGCTCTTCAAACCTATTTACTATGTGATACAAGAGCTTCTGCATGAAGAGCTATCATGTAACCATACGTCTGGAAGCATAGCAAAGACGAGATAATCTCAATGGACATGTAATTTTAGAATATAGATCAGTATTCAAAACGTAGACGGCTAAGAAAAATGTGTTAGGGTCCTAGACCGCTGGGGGTAAAGGTTAATATAAGCTGAATATTTTAATATGTGAGGTGCTGATCGATTAAGTACCATCATCTCTATGGCCGTTCCTCAAAGTTTAGTATAAGCTTCGATTTAAGCACATGGTACCACTGACTGGTTTCGACATCATCTAGAGGTTCTAAAATCTAGCAGAACCTATACTTCCCATCTCACTTTTCTCCGGTACCTCTCGATCTGTACCTATGATATATCAATGTAGTAATTACAGGTAGACATGAACCTTTAATGTTGGAGGCTACAACTACCGACGAGCACTGTTGCTATCAGTCACAGAATTATATCCCTCACTTCTCTTCTTGTTGAAGTTGAATAGGGGCAAAGCCAACACATGTCTTTCGACTACCAGAAGAGAGGCGAGTTATAAAACGTTCCCCTTATAATAAATAGTATTAGAGTCACCCGAAGCTTGACACTCACAAGATTACCGCTGTAAACTGTATCAGTTCAGCAACTACAGATAAAATATTTTAAAAGGAGAATATACTGGAATTCATTTTGTCATGAAACATCAGGGCTATCTCCACACTCTTATTATCAATTCAACAAGTTTCGGCAATTGATATAGAGAGGCCTCTTATGGGAAAAGCTTAATGAAGTAGCCTCAAATGGAGTGAATGGCAATTTCTAGCTCACGGTGATATATCTAGACTGACCCCTAATTTATACACGCAAGCTACAACTAACCGATCATTTTTGGGCATGTTGGCGGCTGCAAGTCCTGGACGGTCTCGCGTTCTGGAAATGTAGCGACAAAAGCTGCTATCGTTCCAGCCGACCAGTGCTATAGATCTTACGCTAGAAGTAGAGTTGTGTAATATTCTAAGCGGCCCGACGAGTATGGAATACACCTGCTCATCTCTGGATAATCAGGAAGTTATATCTACAGAGCCTGCTGATTAGCTAGATGTTAATTCACGTCAAGTAGTATCTTGCCCTTGATACTTACCTATGCTTGATATTGGATGCCCATTTTCTTCCGCAGCCTCACTCAGCGGACAGAACTGTAACATTTTAGACGCTAAATAACGACCATTGCCCTTCTTAAGTATGACATAGAAGTCATTGAGCTAGAAGTGTTATATTTGTGATAGTAGATTAGTTGAAGCCCTATAATTTCGTCTAGTTGCACCTACAAGGCTAAGATGGCACTGATATCGAATTCTTCTATAGATGTATGTACTGGATCTATCTCCTGTGATGTATATTATAATATTAATTCTCATAGCTTACTAGATAATATTTGCAGTTTTTTGTGGCTCTTCCGGAGACTACTCTCGCTTCCTAAGACGTACCTAGTATTCAACTCTATCCCCTTACTGTCCGTTAGAGCTTGAAATTGCTCGACAATAATCTAGGATACTAGACCTAGGACAAATTCGACTCCTGACCGCTTTAGCACTTTCTAGTGTGCCATGTAACGAAGCTACATAGCATACCTATACTTTGATTGTATCATCTGTACGATTGGGTGAATGAGCTTAGTAACGAGACACGTGAAGCAATCATGTACATAAAATTAAACGAGGCAGGCAGTCTCTCACAGCTCAGGAGTTATTATTTAGCAGTAAAAGATCTTGAAGCTATGCGTCTCATATTGTGCCTACGCTGAAAACCTCAGTTTCTATGTCTAAATCTTCATGGTTAGCTCGCTGAACTATGTTGTCTCTCTTCCTAGGTAGATGAGTTCTCTCGAAAGGTACAAGTGATGTCGTGAGCTTGGGTATCTCCCATATGGGCTCGAGCTTTTGGAACATCAAGACTTGTACCTGATGGGCTCGGTATAGATTCTATAGTAAATCTTACAGATACAGGAAGTCGCTTCGTAAACCTGCGATCTGATCGAGAGGCGGTCGTGTAGGCTAAGTAGTTCAGGGTGATGATGAGATTACGTGTATAGAAGCTATATTCTATGTACAGACAGACTTGCTCAACCAAGAGGGCATTTCCATACCTGTTATATCCGCCTCGTCTTAGAGGTGCGCATAAAGAGGCTCTTGGAGACAATCGCATCATGGTATAGTACGTGTGGGGAAAGAGGAGACTAATGGGACTTGACCCAATTATCCACAGAGGGTTAGGACGTCCGGCATGTGAGATGATGAAATACGACCTTAATATATCTCTATTAAGCTTATAAAATTTCCATGAATCGGCGTCGGCCTGGGCCTGAGACTTTACCAAGTTCGTCTTGAGCCAGAATCGTTGATTGGCTCGACTAAAACCTGGGGTAACATGGGAAGATCTTGATTCTGCGGAGCAGTTCGGCGGATAGTATAGCGAGTTTTATGAGCGGCTTTAACCGGATGGCCCGAACTGCAACTATATAATTGGAAGATGGCGAATATTAAATGCTGTGCAGATCTCGGCCTGGGAAATCTTTAGGGACTATTAATGGTACCTATCACCAACGAACAACATGTTGTTCAGTCAACGGTTATCGGCCGGCCTGGCCATCTCCTTGCTATCTCACGCTACCTCTGCGCGGTCACAAGTGTCTAGTGTCAAAGAGCTCTCGCGAGTCGTTATCTATACTCCGCCTTCTACTTATACGGACCCAAGGGTGCTGTATGCACGCACAGCTCAGCTTCCAAATGATGAAATCCTAGCGACCTGGGAGAATTACAGTCCTGAACCACCGCCAGTATACTTCCCCATCTACAAATCCAGCGACAAAGGTTCCACGTGGACGAAGATTGCTCAAGTCGAGGATCAAGGATACGGGTATGGCCTAAGGTATCAACCATTCCTCTACGTGCTGCCAGAGGATTTTGCGGGATATAAAAAGGGAGATGTACTTCTAGCTGGTTCCTCAATCCCAACAAACCTCTCTAGCACTCAGCTCGATATCTACGTATCTACGGACAGCGGGAAGACATGGAAGTTCCTCAGCCACGTCGCCGCCGGAGGGGAAGCTAGACCAAACAACGGCTTAACTCCTGTCTGGGAGCCGTTCTTGATGCTATACGAAGGCAAGCTTCTGTACTATTACTCGGACCAGCGCGACCCGAAACATGGCCAGAAGCTCGTTCACCAAACGACGACGGACCTACTTACCTGGGGCCCTGTTGTCGACGATGTTGCCTATTCCACGTACAGCCAGCGGCCTGGAATGCCGACAGTTGCATTGCTTCCGAACGGCCAGTACATCTACACCTACGAGTACGGAGGCGGGCCCAACCCGGCGAATTCGGGAACATTCCCAGTGTACTACCGTCTGTCAGCCGACCCAGAGAAATTTGGCAGCGCGACTCACCGCGTGCTAAGAGCCACTGATGGAAGCGTGCCAACCGGCTCTCCATATGTGGTGTGGTCTTCGGCTGGGGGTGTAAACGGAACGATCGTCGTGTCTTCGGGGTGCTGTTCTGAGATTTGGATCAACAAGGCGTTGGGCGCGGACAATGCGTGGAAGAAAGTGACGACACCAGAGGGAACGTCGTATACCAGGTCCCTACACGTCTTTCAGGAAGACCCGAATTCCCTCTTGATTGCGGGCGGGGGCCGTTTGCCTCCGAGCACGACGAATAAGGTCACCATCAGCGTTATGAATGTCCCTTCATAAATGTATTTATAACACAGTATTAAAGTAATATTAAGGTATACCCATCGAAGTGCCACAACTGAGTTCGTGGATAAAGGAAAGGGGTTAACAAGATCCATACACCTTCCAGAGAAGGAAGTAGGTCATTCCGCATATCATATCAATAGTGAGACACATGTATATAACCCTTTCTGTATTTCATTGTGCAAACTTCTCTACCCAAGAAGCATCACTTTTCATGTATTCTCTTGATAATTGTCTGCGTAACTGTTGAGCCCCTACTGTCTCTGCGTCATCATCTTAATATGACTTGAAAATATGAGAAATACCTAGGTATAGAACGACCCCAGCAAACGGACTTTGTGTGGCTGGTGGACTGATGGCTGTAACCGCCAACAATTTGGGGGTTTTCGATATTTGAATCGAAGAGAAAAGTCCTATTCGTGCTTAAGCGTTTCCTAGGCTTTGAGAATATTGCACGCGATGCCTGTAGAGGACGGCAATATGTTCTTGAGGAGCCATTTCTTAGAGTGAGCTTACCTATAATCGGAGGCTGGGTGATTACCATACTCTGAGGATCTACCTTTATTCTACCACTTATCTCGACATGTCATTCTCATGACATGATATTGGTGTTGACCCCACTACCTAGGAGTTATATTACGCATTCATTGACGAGAAAGCCGTTACCTTGCTATATGTAATAGGGGCTATAAATGGTTGACAGACCTCCTTGGCTAACCTCATTCACATAGAGTATTATCTTAATATTAAATAAATAACTACAGCTAAAATAAAATAATATTCCTCATCTTTTATTCTTATTTCTACCAAGGTATAAACTACCACCTATCTCCATGGCACCGACGACAACTCCACCGGTCTCGACACACCCGTGACTTCGTGCCTATTACTCTCCGTGACCATCTCATGCGTGTTGTCCGACGTCTGCATCTCCTGCTGGAACTGCTCCCACATCTCCGCCGGCGGCTTCGGCACCTCGGGGTCCACGACTTGGACCACGGTGCCGCTGCCCTCCTCTTTCACTCTGCCCCGCCTCAACCACCACCAGAAGCCGACGGCCAACGAGATCAGTAGCAGACCACCTATCCCCACGCCGATTCCTACCTTGGCGCCTGTCGATAGTGGGTCGGGGGCTTGGTAATTAGAAGGTGGGTCCCCGATTAATACAGTAGCTGGAGGCGTGTCACCAGAAGAAGAAGACGATGATAACGAGGTACTTGGCGTTGACGAAGTAGGAGAGGCCGTGGACGTCGTCGGTGGCTCGGTGCTGGACGCGATAAAGTCGTTCCGCTGCCACCGGATGTTGATGGCCGCGGCGTTGATCAGGATCCCTTCGAGCACCGTGACCTTGCTGAACTGGTTCGAGTTGTCCGGGACCGTTACGGAGACGGCTGAGATAGGGGCCGATGTGCATGATAGCGTCGACCACGTTTCTGTCGACCCCGGCGGTGGCATGCATGCGTATCCGCTTGTTCATAGGTTAGAAACTGCGTCAACTAGGTACGGAATGGAATTGACGTACATTGGACAGCATGTGGCCCTGGTCTCAGTAGCGCTCCCGATGGTCTCGACGGATCCGCACGCCGACACCCAGCCGGACGGGCAGATCCCCGGTGAGTAAAACCCGGAAGGAGCTTGGAATCCTGGCGGGTAACATGAGGACGTGGCGCTGGGCCCGAGGCTGTGGTACTTATGAGTGGTTGTATTGCCGTCGTCTAGAGTCTGCGTGTATACGATGCCGGAGATGACTGCCTTGCAGTTGTCCGCCGGCGTGAACGTCGTGGTTAGGGGTCCGAGGTCTGTCATTGCTCAAGATATTAAGTATGACAGGTAGGAGGTACCTATGATAGGGGTTTAAAGAAAGAGGGATAACTAAGGTATCTTCGCAAGTCTTCGATCACAACGACATAGGCACGGCTTGATAGATCGTTCGCGACTGCGAGCAGGCTCGCCTGATTTCGAGCGCGAAGAACATGAGGAACATTTGAAAAAGCAGAGTTGACATGTCCATTGCCTAAAATCTATGACGTGAAGAGAGGGAATAATATTTGAACAACCTCCCTATCTGGGCTAGAACTCGCCCCTAGGGGTGGTTTGTTTCGAGTCTTACGCTCAATATCATTTGTGTGCAGACAGCAATCCTTGATTTACAGATGCGTGTAGATGAGAAAGACGATTGGTTTACTTCTAACCCGTGCCTCACAGCCCCAAGTCTCAGCGCCACCTCCATCTGCAGGTCTCGATTTCGTGCAGACGCTCAGCCTATCATCGACACATATGTATTCTCGGCAACTGTAGGTTCCAGAATGGCGCCCTGACGGGATAGATGTTTATATACCGTGATGTAGTACGCCAAGGAGAGGGGCGTTGAAGTGACCATGACATACGGGTAAGCGCTGTCACTACTATTTCCAACATTAATCTATTTGAAGCGCAACACACCACAAAAGTCCGCGCCCGTCGTGGGGGCTGCCTTAATTTGATACGATGTAGAATAGGGTATCTATTCCAGCTTGTCTAGACTGTTGTTCAAGAAACAGGCATATCACATACCTACCCAAGACCTCCATACCAGGTATCATACACGTACAGTTACACAAGCGCAGTGGCTCAGCCCCATCTCTGCGTGTATCCATCCCCTTTCCATCTTTCCCTCGGTCTGCCTGCCCATCTAATTCGGGGAGACGTGAACCTGCCAATACCGTCGCCAATCAGCCCAAGGCCCACCCACCCCCTCCCCTTCACCTACACCCTCACCATCACCCTGCCCCGGCTTCCAAACCCCAAACCCGCTACCCTCATCATACTGGGGGAACTCGGCCTTCTCGGCGAGCAAACTCCTCTTCTCCCCCGTCGTCAGAAACCACAAGAAGTCCTCGGCAACGTGGACATACTGCCGAAGACCCTCATGCACATCAATCTTGGCGCCCGTCGTCCAGCTAAGCAACAGCGGCTCTAGCAACGGCGCATCTGTGACTGAGGGATGCGAAGTACCCAGCGACGTAGCAAACCACGACGGCATACCCCTCAGGACATTACTCTCGACGACATCGCGCACGGTATCGAAGTGCGCGCGCCCGTAGAACAAGCTATACCGGCTACTCCACGAGTTGCTATGCACGACCAGCACCGGGACGCGGACGTCGTCGTTCAGGCGCCCGCTCTGCTTACCCGGGTCCAGGATGACAGCGCCCCGGAAAGGGCGCCGCGGGCTCGGGCCGCCCCGCAGCGCCTGCATGGCGCCCGTGGCGCCGAAGCTGTGGCCCGCGACCACCATCTCGGCGGTGTTCAGCCTGTCTTTCCAATTGGCGAAATCCGACCCTTCGCCTCTCGCGTTCTGTCGGAAGACTTCCTCGCCGCGCCCCGAGTTGATGAGTTGTAGGACGCGCACCGTCTCTTCGATCTCCGCCTCTCGGAAGTCGAGCTGCATGCGCTTGAACTCGTCTACGCTTAACACCCTACCGTCGACGGCTTCCACGTCTGGGATGCCGAAGGTGAGTTTGACCCGGTCGGGCTGCCCGTTCTGCATGATGACAGACCCGGGGCACGAGCCGTCCCTGTGCTCGAGCAGCGCGACAACGTACCCGCGCGACGCGAGCTCGCCGGCGTAGTGGGTGTAGTCGGTCCTGCTGCTCGCCATGCCATGCGAGAACACGATGACCGGGTGTCCGGCCTTCGTGATCTGGATCACCTTCTCTATCTCCTTGTTATCATCGTGCATCTCCGGCGTCTCTAGGACTGTAGTTGCTAGATCGGCCAGCGGCACGTCGACTTCCGCTGGGATCTCGATGCCGCCTACGAGAGCACCGATCGCGCGGTCGAAGAGCTTGTTAACGATGAAGTTATTGATGTGCGCAAACTTGGCATATCCCTCGGCCGTCACCGAGACTGGTTTAGGAATCCAGCGGTGCTTTGGTTTCCGACTGACAGCGTTCTGGGCTGCTGGATAGTACAACGTGAAAAGTACCGTCTCCAACTCAAATGCATTCTCTTTTGTTCCCTTGAACCGTACTGTATCGATGACACGCGGCAACGGTAGGGGTGCCTCGACATCGACGGCGCCGACATTATACGGACCGCTGTATTCGGGCAGAGGGTGAGCAAATAGAGGTTTCGAGAATACATAGCAGTACACAATGTAGGATGCGATTAAAGAGCAAACGACATATCGCCATGCTAACCTGGATTTTAGCATAGGCAGGAATTTCGGCCCTGTTGAAGGTGCCTGGCCCATAGTTGATGCCTCCGGGAACGGTTTCATTCTCATAAACAAATTCGCTGATGGATGAATGAATTATTCATTGACATCTTGGGTTACATTGAAGTGGGATAACTGAATACCTCTACAGTTTATTTATTAAAATGGCGAGAACGACTATGATGCAATTGTATATGAAGCCCCACCATGTTACGCATGTGGCTGCAATATCTTAACCAAATCGGTCTGCCAAGAGCCTTCGATGCATCTAATTCTCGTAGCTTACTTCAACTTCCCAGATGTCCCAGTTCTAGATCTGGGGATATGAGGAACCGGAACAGCTGTGTCCACTGAAGCTGACATCATGTGATTCCTAGTGTCTTGCTATCAGGGCATTGAATATTGCCACACCACTATAGAGTCGTCAGCTCTCTTGTAGGCGCTGTACGAGGCTCAAGATGGCATCACAACTAGAGATAATCATTTTCTGAAATCTCGAGTACTAGCTCGAGGCATTATTAGTATTATTTATTCCGTCCGTGTTATCGATACATAGCTTGAACCTATCGCCATCGAATTTTTGACCACCTCATCAACGAGCCAGCTCATACCACTAAGTATTCGCCTGGGAAACCTATCCCGAATGCCCCGGACGAGGGCAGTATTATACCTGTTAAAAAGGTTTGTGTAAACGTACACGACTAAAGCCAGCCAGTCCCTAATAGCCCCGTTCAAACCCGAAAAAGCCAAATGACCCTGTCCTTTTGTACTCCAGCAAACCGTTATATATCTATGCTACCAGCCCCGTGTCCCTGATGTTACGCCGTAGAAACCCAACCAAATGTGACGCTCAAGTCAGATGCCATGCTCCGACACATCGCTGACTTGCGTTTTATACTGATCCCGGGTTTGCTACCTCCTAATTGGGTGAAAGAAGCAACTGGATCACAATCTGGAAGCCGTTCCAGAAACCACTAGATCCTGCCCCTGTCGACCACTTCCCGGCCTAATATTTCAATCTCGCCTGACTCTGCAGTACGGCGTCGCTCCATGATCCATCGTACCTCGCCGCTCTCTTCCTCTTTAGTGTACGAGATACTATCCGCACTCCCCCTGTGCCTATGACCTGTGCCTGGTCGTTTCTGTGAAGGAATGCCTACTGTTGGACTCATGCTATCCGTGAATGGTTTTGACAATGTGCTCGAAGCCGACGTGCTTCCGCTTCTAGCCTTAGACTTTCTCTCGTCAAGCGGACCAGCCTCTTCGTCTTCAAAAACGGGTGGACAGGCTGAGGACAATTGCGGAGGCGACAGGACTGTGGCGCTAATTGGAGAAGCTGCCGACGTGATATTCGAGTTCGGCGGCATAGTGAGTGGCGGAATAGCACTGGTAGGTATGCCGGGCATTGACATCGTTAGGGTAGGGCTGCCCGAGCCACTGCCTGCTCCTGTCGAGTCCTGACTGAAGATGGAAAAGGCCGAGTTTTTGCGTCCGTGCGAATGTGCAAGTCCAAGCGGATCCTGACCCCATGGACTAGTAGCACCATTCCTATCACTAGGCGATCCCTCGCGCGAACTGACAAGTGATGCTTGAGAACCGCCCCAGGCCTTGGAACGTAGCCGAAGGAGAGCTGATAAAGACATGTTATCATCATCAGCCATCATCGCCAGTTGAGCTAAGCCGGGACTCTGGATCTGGCCATTAACATTTGCGCTTTGAGGCACGCCTAAGCTCATGATTGAATTTCGGTTCGAATATTCGGATCGTTCTGTGATGGGCGTTAAGTTCGGTTCGCGAGAAACAACGCGTCCTGAAGTACTGCGATTGACACCACTTGGACCAAAATATCCACCATGAGAATACTGGTAAAGGTTCTTCTCACTGAGGGCGCTAGTGGTATGATGACTGATTTGTGATGTCGGCGCAGAAAAGAATCCAAATTCTTGTCCATACCAACCATCTGAATCGTTAGCAAGCGCACTGGCGTTAGCTTCCGCAATAATATCGTCGTCGTCAAGCTCATAGTCATCCAGCCCCGAAGATAGTCCGTTATCATAATCGTAATCATCAAGCTCATCAGTATGATGATCTTGAGAGGATCCAGTTGCCGTTGGTGATGTGACTGTTAACTCGGCAGACGGCGGCGGCTGCGGCGGCGGCGGAGAGGAATCTCTTCGGAACTTGCCAGAAGCCGCGGCTTGATGAGCAGCCGCTGCGAGGGCCGCCTGATAGGCCGCTATCTGATCCTGATCCGCAGAAGGTAAGCCTATAACCGACGACTGCCGCTCCTCCATGCGTATGACTCCTTCCCCGTGTATCTCTGATACCGTCGGTTTATGTGGATCGGCACTGAGCGAAGTGTGAGCAGTGGATTGGGAGAGATCAGATTGTGCCGACAACCTCGACGTCATATCAGATTCTCGCTTCTTTGCCACCTGGGTAGATTGTCTTTGCGACAGCGCATTGGCAAAAAGTCCCGGGATCGGTCGACCATATTGATCCGTGTCATCAAGATCAAATATGGACTCATCAAATGCTGAACCATCTCCTTCTCCGTCAAAATCATGGATTAAGCCGTCATCAAAATAAAGCTCGTCATCTTTGTTGAGACGCCTTTGGGTCGTGGCTTCTTGCGATTGCTCCTGAAATGACACCTGTTCAACCGTGTCGTCGACAGTATCCAGTCCCTGAATACCCAGGCCTGTTGGAGTACTTCGTTCTGACGGCTGCTTTGCAAGAGCTTCAGTTAGGTCTCCGAGGGAAGCGCCTGGAAATTGCGGAATATCAGGCGTTTCTTCAGTCATTGCATAGCCGATGACGTTGCCACTTGCATCTCTAGGAGTGGTCAGAATTCCGGCACTATGAGGGCTCGTTAATTCCGACACAGGGTTCGATCTTTGAAAAACGAAGCCTGCAAAATTTTCCTGGTCGTTGTCTGGGTCGTTTGCGATGTCAAAGTCGTCCTCTTCGTCTAAGTCGGCGTTTACGCCTGGTATTCGCTCCTCTAGGTCATCATCATAATCCATAGCATCATAATCAAATGCTTCTTCGTCAAAATCATCAAAACGGGAATCCCGCTGGCCAAGAGGTTCGTCTGTTTTCTTGTCTTGCTGTCGTTGCCGATGTCGTTCTTCCAACAACTTCTCCTGCTTCGCTGCGCCAATCATATCAAAACTAAAACGGGAGGATGTGCTCTTCATATGCTTGGGTAAAGCCGAGAAGACATCGCGAGCGGATGCTTCTGATACGTTGCGGGATAATGAGATGAGCGATGGTGGAATGGAGCTTTTCCTCCTCTGGCTATGTTGGTCGTCTCTGAACTCGATATGAGTTCGGCCATGTATTGAATCGTGAGGCTTTTGAGGGAGTGCGGTGTCTACTGATAGTGTCCGAGAATACGTCGAGGACGACCGGGTAGACTGCGAATTGTCATCTTTGGGAGGAACCGGAGGCGCCTCTGCGACAGATGAGTTGTTCCTTAAACTAGGTGATACAACATCCTGACGAGGCTTCTCGACTCCTAGACTAACTGATTCATTACTCGTTATAATTCTCCTCGGCCTTGGGGCGCTGAAATCGTGAATCCGGGTTCCCCTAATCCGAGGATCGTACGAAGGTTCTTCCTCTTGGTTACGTAGCGGAAGTGTGAGATCTGGAATGTTCTGACTGGTCTTCCTCCGCATTAATAATGTTGACATAGGGTTCTTTAGAAAAGGCAGACTCTTCCTCCCCCTCGGCGCATCTTGAGCCGCTGCTTGGCCTTGCACATTTGGCGATTCCGACGTCATCCTAGCACCTAGCGGCCGTTTACCGGTTATGGGAGCATTCTGAAGAGAGGTAGGTGTAATAAAAGAGGAGGTAGCCTTGACGGGCTTAACTGGCGGCGGTGGGCGGGTTGGATAGGTGGTCACGCCTGTATACGTGTTAAACGATACGGAATCCGACGCTTTAGTTGTATGCCTATCCAAGGTGCCTGGCCTCAACGCCTGCTGCTCTCGACGGTAGTTCTGTAATGCCAATCCACCAATGAAGCCAGAATCCTCGTTGTAAGGCGATCGCGGTAAAGGCTTCGATTCTTGCTTCGACTCTTCACGTTTCTTCGATTCGAAGTTCCCGGGATCTATGGATAGATCTGACTCGGCCGAGGAGATTCTAGCAATCGGTGGCAATATTGGTGGCTGCTCATGTTGTACGGGCTGCTGTTGCAATTGAGATGGCGCTGGTTGCGGTGGCGGCTGACCGTGGCCATGAGCAAAGGGAACGGAGGTGGCGGATCGCGGTCGGATCTCAGGAGCGGGAACGCCATCTTCAGGGACTAGCTGGGCCGGTTGAAGCGACGCGGTGTCCCAGGGACTATTCTCAGGTATGGGAGAGGAGGGATTGGACGGACCCCGTCTATGGAAGCGGAGATGTGAGAGCATTCCGACGGGTTGGATCTAATAACTTAGATCTCGCAGGCTAAACCCGAACATGACTCGGACTCGAGCACGGACAGGAACGAGAATGGGGTTAAGTTGCTGACAACAGATGTATTGTTTGTGTCTGTGGATGTATCGGCAAGGATGGAGGTACTATGCGACAGCTCTCGAGTGCGGTGGCGTTAGAGAAGACGATTTGTTTGTTTGGGTTATATTGTGTGGCTGTATTACTGTCGCATACACATACGTGGGAGTGAGAAATGGATCGTCACGATATCGAGGATCGGCGCAATCTTTCGAACCTAAGGCACCTAACGTGTTGTGTATATATAATGTACATATACAATTACCGACGATCACAGAGACGTAAGATGGTTGTTAAACGAACGTAATTACAAGTTGATTGAGTTGAGTTGAGGGGTCGAGCCGCGTCGTCGATGTTCTATGACATTATTGGTTTGCAAAAGGTTGAGCTTGATTTTTCTTAAACTTTCTAGGTTCAAGTTCGAGCTCAAGTCCTTTGATGACACCACCCGAACGGTTAGGACGCCCCCACCAGGATTATTCCATCTGCGGCTCGCGGCTTCAGGACTTGGCACGTGCTCTCGGGACATTAAACGGTCGATGCCAGATACAAAGTTCAAACGGTTCCCGCCTGGTCGGGTTCTGCAATAGGTGCATATCCATGGTTATTCGATAACATGCAGGGTATGCACATAAGAGACCATAACCACATGTGCATGAGACGTTCGATGAACATGAACATATGAATTTTATATCTCTCTTATATACATGATATCTAATTTCATGTCTCTCGTAATTTTCCTTTTCGCGCCTTTCCAATTTAATACATAATACATCGTTTTACACCCATTCCTTGGGATTCTTAAGAACATCGACGAGCCTCTGCTCCCGACTCCTAGGTTCCGGTTCGTACATATAGCGCCAGGACGCCGACAACGGCAAAGACATCAGGATACTCTCTACCCTTGATCCGGGGACGTTTAATCCGAACGCTGTGCCACGGTCATGAACCAAGTTGAATTCCACATACCTTCCCCTTCGTACCTGTTGCCACTCTCTCTCTTTAGCAGTGAAGGGCATGTCTTTTCTCCTCTCCATGATCGGTAAGTAGGATGGTAAGAAGGATTTCAAACAATCTTGGATGAATGCGAAAGTGTTGTCGGCATCAGCCACAGTTTCGTCCAGATCATCGAAGAAGATGCCGCCCACACCTCTCGATTCGCCCCGATGTGCGTTACAAAAGTATTCATCGCACCATTTCTTAAACTTGGGGTAGTATTCTTTGTTATGTTTGTCACAGGCTTCTTTCAGTGTCTTGTGGAAGTGCACCGCATCCTCGTCAAACAGGTAGCTCGGAGTCAGGTCACTACCTCCGCCAAACCACCAAGCCTGTGAAGTACCATCGGGTCGCATTGTTTCGAAGTACCGGTAGTTTAAGTGCACGGTTGGTGCCATCGGGTTGTGAGGATGGAGGACCATGCTGAGACCAAGCGCGTAGAAGTCGACCTCGTCCGCGTCAGCGAGATTCTTGTGGTTGACTCTCATCTTCGCAATCGCCGGCTTCGTCAACGCTCCATACACGACACTGATATTAACTCCGGCTTTTTCGAACACGTTACCCTCCTGTAAGACGCAGGACACGCCGCCGCCGCCCTTCTCCCTAGTCCACGTGTCCTCACGGAAGCTCTTGCCGTCCAACTTCTCCAGCTCGAAGACGATAGCTTTCTGCTGTTCGCGAATGAACTGTTCCATGCGCAAGCGCATTGGAGAGTTCTCGTCGACGCCCTTTTCGCGTTTTGTTCGTTCGTCGAGCTCGGCGAGCGAGCGCGCATCGAGCTTGACTGGTTTCTGGCACGTCTAGGGGCGCAATTTTGTCAATTGAGCTATCTACAGCCAGGAGAATGGTTGAGCAGGACAACGTACCATTGCGTAAATTAGACCCGACACCGAAATGGCAGCAATAGTAGCTCCGTTGACCCAGCGCGAGCTATTGCTCCTCTTTGCGCCAGCTGTGAAGGATCGTCGAAGAGGCCGACTCGCTGTCGAGAGTTGTGGCCGTAATAAAACGAACCGACCGAACTGTCGTTTCGACATGGTACCACTTAGTCGCGGATAAATACTTCTTATATCTATGCAGTTAATTGTACGCCGAGGGAAACAGACTCGCTGATCGTAAGTTTTACCACGGCGTCGTAAGATTTAATTGGAACCTAGGTTGCGATTCGATGCCTCAATAGTTCGATATCGCAAAACTATTACGAAGTAATTGGGGTCTATCAGCTGAGGGACACGGCCCTGTCAACGGGAATTGGCGGTAGTAGCCGGACAGCTCAAATGTGCCCCTCTTCAGTTGACGGCCAGCTGCCAGCAACTATACCCCTATTCTCACCCCTATTCATGATAAACGTCGCTAGCTAGGAGATTAACCTGCATGATAACGAATGTGGAAGAGATACGGAAGCTCATATAAGGGAAATTGGAATAGATTAGTATGATTCATGAATCTGAGATGCTAGATGAAGGTACGGCTTACAGCTAGAAATCTCCAATCTCACGCGTATAAATCCTTGCCGTGGCCAGTCGCAAACAGGGTGAGTGCTCTACAACCAACCATTGGAGTCATTGATCCCCTATTTGAGCTCGTCTGGGGAGTTATTGCTCCCGAATGAGGCCCATCCTCCTTGGACATCCTACTTAAGAGTATTACTGACTATATTGTTACAGTGCGGGGTACAGTTCCGACGCGCGAGTACTTCTCCCTCTTCCGCTTCGCGTGGAAGTATATCATGCCTCAAATCGTACCAGTCTTGAAAGTTTTATTTTCCCTTAGAATCCACAAGCCAAGCGAGCCAGGGGCATTACTTACTCAACTGACTACTTCTGATGAGATAACTGGAGTTACTGGGGAGTACTTCGAAGGCCGAAAGGAGATTCGGTCTAGCAAAGTTAGCTACGACGAATAAAAGCAGGATGATTTATTACAGTGGACAGTCAACTACTTAGCACTGGACGAGGCTGAAGCAGTATGCTCTGATGAGTTTAGATGAGGCAAGCCTCTGAAAGAGGAGAGTAAGGGGATGATAGGGTTGTAAGAGTTGAAGGAAAGTGCCTAGTTAGGTATGTTTGAGTGTGTATTTGAAGGATGGATCTCTTTTTAGTTAGGTAATCTCCAAATCTTTTACAAAACTACCTAGGTACATATGTCTACCTTTATTAAGACTAACTAAATTAATATAATAACCAAAATACTTCAATTTGGCATACATGATACTTAGCTTCACGTAGAAATTTAACTAGGATGAGATGTATCTTTAATGTTATCTAAAAGCATACTTACATGAATACACACGCATGCACACGCACACACATACACGTACAAACACGCACACACATGCACATACCGGTACCAGGTGAGTATATAAACACACATACATCAACTAGTATACTAACTACCTAGCTTCACCAGCCGGTTAACCAACTGATATACCACCTACCTATAACTATGAAATATTTTCACAACCCCGGATGCTATCAAAGGGCATGTTAGCCATAGCCCTGGAGTCATAATGCAGGGCGTGGACCCGTTCTGGTTCTCTCTAACGAGGGTGCCTCTCCTAGAGGGTAGCACATAGTTAGTTGTTGTTCAGTTAGGATAACTACAGAGGGCATGATCGTGCGAGAAGTCAAGGGCAAAGCTACGGAAAACCCATACGATAAATCCAGACTCATCATCCAAGGCCACAGTGATGCAGGCAAGGAGATAATTTTGGCACGATCACCAAATATACAATACTTGAGTCAACGGATTATTGCCACCCTCGCACCTTCAATGATACGAGAAGGAATGATTTTGTGGATATGGGACGCAACCCAAGCGTATACACAGTCTAACACACCCCTAAACCGAAGAGTTCTGGCTAAACTGCCGCCGGAACTGACTCACGAGCATCCTGAGGACACGATCATGGTTGTGATCGAACCCGTATGGAATTGCAGAGGCCGGAACGCACTGGTGGGCCACATACTCCAAGCACCACAGGGACAAACTTCACATGACATCCTCAACTTATGACCCATGTTTGTGGCGAGCTGCCAGAATATTTATGATATAATAGGTACGGTTCCTAGACGGCTATTCCTAGGGAAACTGTACGTTGCTAGGGTTGTCATGTGGTCCCTTGAGAATCCAACGTACCCCTAAGGATAAACAAAGGCCAGCCCCTTTTCCTCCCAGCCGTTACTGGGCTCACGCAGTAAGCCCTGGAGCAGCATCAAATTAGCCGGCCGCCATTAAGAATTAGACGCACTTACTACATGTAACTCACTCGTTGGTTACACTGCTTGAGACTCCTACTTCTAGCTCACGATCTGTCTCTCGATGGAAGGCCATGAAGGGCTCTTTGGCACCAACACACCGGTTCAGGACCTTCTACATTTCGAAGATAAGCTTGACAGTCACCTCTCCGAGCTGTCCTCTCCCCCATTCCAGCAGGTAGAACAGTATTGCCATTACAGCCTGTTAGTAGAACTCCAACAGATATAAAAGGTACCGAGGGGCTAACGATAATTCAGCTGGATGGTTGCCCCTAGATACAACACACCCGTACCTACATAAGCTACAAGCCTTCACCCACTCCCACACCAAGTCAACAATCAAACTCGCTACATACAATTTCTTTTATTCCTCCTCTCACAAAATCACAAACTTTCTCATCATTCACCAACTTTTCCAGCCATCGATAGTCAGCACATATCAGCAGACATCGCACCCGCCGAGAAAAAATTCTCTCGAGCTCAACTCCATCCAACGTCCTCACAGAAGACGCGACCTTCGGCGCTCAGCAAAGAGACCATAGAAACACTATGAATACCGACCACGCAATCGACGGAATCAAAGACGCATTCGATGCCCTCACATTCGCCCATCCGTCAGGCGAGGAAGCTCGACTACCGCTTCCGGGCCTCTATCCCTTATTCAATACACGCGGCGCGTACTGCACACTTCCGCTCCTTTTCGACCCCGCCCGCACTCACTACATCTACTCAGAGACACTATTCTATGACAAGGCGAGCCAGACGTCGCACCTATGGTCGCCGCAGGATCCGGGCGTAAGCAGGGCGCAGGCAGTCGACCGAGGCAGCCTGGTAATCTGCGTCAAGGGCCTCTGCAGAAGCGAGCACACCGCAGCCTGGGCCGTGTACTTCGGTCCTGGATCCGAGCTGAACGAGTGTGGTGTTCTCCACCGCGCTGATGGAGATCCGCCGCTGAACGGCATGCGCGCCGAAGCCGAAGCACTTTGCCGCGCCCTACACATCATTTCCTCGGCAGGTCGTGAGAGCCCGTTGCTTTGCGATGTCATCTGGGTTGCGATCACGACAGATTCGAGCTATATCGTCAGCGCTATGGTCGAACCTAAGAAACCTACAAACGAGTACCCCCTAATCGAACACACTATCCTAAGCGAGCTCCGAGCAAGAGTTGAAGACATCGAATCACACGCTCATAACGGCAATGGAGTTCATGTCAGATTCTGGCATGTCTCGAGGAAGGAGAGCGGGGAGGCACGCAAGCTTGTTGGAGAAGCTCTAGATGTATTGAACTCTTAAGAAGACTACAATGACTTCATGTGGGGTTTCGTGTTGATTACGGCTAGGGACTGTTTCTCGTTCGCTAATAGTTCCTACTGAATAAAATCAAATTCGCGTATCTTCTCTCTCGCTTCCTCGTGCAGAAATAACAATTCCACAGTTGGGCCGGCTGATTGGGTCTGGCCTCGTTGCGGATCTGAACCCGTAAATAGTGAATGAATCAGCGTTGTGAACTAGCTTCCAATCCATTTTCTCCATCCAATGAAATGCTTTCCGGATAACGATGGGCGTGTCCTATGGTGCCAAACGAGGCCGGAAACCTGGACACTTTTGCGTCTTTATACACTCCCTGGTCGCCCACATGTAGCAAGTAAAGGCATCGGGTCGCAGTACAACTGGGCCCGGATAGACTTCGAGGATGAATAACACCACCAACGCATTGGCTCCGTATGTGTTAATCATAGTGCGGGACGCTACCTTTCTGTGCACTTTTTTGACGATAAGGCGCCTATATACACGGTTAGCTACCTAGGTAGGTACCTAAATACTTTGCTAGACGGAGGGCATGATAAGTTCGTTATGACGTTCGATTCGTGAATCTACCTAGGTACCTAGGTAAGTATGAGATATGAAAAGAAGCGACTCACATTCCCCACCATACGAAATGCGCCATGGCGCGAAGAGTTGAGTCCCACCGTTCGTCACATACTCCAAACGGGAGTGTCCAGGTCTTTGCGCGTTTATCGTATAGCATCAGGATGCGTTTCTCTGAATCGAAGAGGACGAGTTGGACAATAATCACGCTGCAGTTGGGGTGTTCTTGGATCAAATAACCGCGAGGGCTCGAATGGTACGGCAGGAGGTCTGGGACGATTTCGAACGTGGGAAGAAATAAATCCGCAGGCGATTTGTTTTCCATTGCGACAATAAGAAATAATGCTGTGGAATGATGATGCTTGTGTTGGCGGAGTTGAGGTTGGAACGATAGTGAAGTTCGAGGCGCAACGTCGCGCAGTTGCTGATGTTTGGGAGATTCTTCGAAGAGCTACTAGGTCTTCTAAAAGATGGTTGATTTGCACAATTAGATTCATATTTGACGTTAAATAACGCTAGGATAGACGTGCTTACCGTCTACATGTACTTGGGCAGTCATCGTCGCAATGGTCTTAGGGAGTCTGTTGTTGATAAACTTCTCACCCTGGACAAGTATGGCCGGCTTGAGTTTGGCAGTCTGCACCTAGCAACTTTTCGAAAGCATAGCTTCCTCTTTCTTTACACTGGTCACCATTGGTAAGCGGTATCCCGTTGAATGAGATCTATAGCAAGAGAAGCTGCCTACCTGGTACTGAGGCAGGGAGACTCCTAGGGCGTAGCTTTCAGGTGTTTAAGTCTATATAAAGGAGGTGAAGTCTTCTTTTTCAGACCTTTCAGAAGACAATAAGCTAGTGCAGTCATCGTACAATACCGGCGAGGCAGTTTCTCTTGATCTATCACTCCCTTGTGGTAAATATTCAAAGTTCGAGGAACCATTCTCAACAGTCCCGTCGTCAATCGCGACAACCACGGAGTGCATAGAAGGATCGCAACTTAAATTCAAATTATCCGCTCCCTTCTTCAACTAGTGTCCAATGTTTCTTGAGATATCCGGCTTACTGATACTAATTATATGTTTTTTTTCCACAGAGTGATAGGCTAGGGGAAGCAGCCTTGCTAGTAGTATACTGTATTGTAAGGTGATTCCAAAGGTCTAAATAGGGGGGCGATGCCCCCACATTTATAGGCCAACACTAACAAGCTACCTCCTAACATATCAGATTTGATCTATTCTGATTGATTCAATGATATACTGTGTATTCATAAACATACCTACCTATAGTCACTCAAAGCCAAATTCAAGAGCATTCCTGTAGGTATTTGATTAGCACCTAGGTAGAAAACGATCAAGTACAATGGTAGCGCTCTTGAAAGAGAGCAATATGAGACACTCAGCTGGTTCTACATCTCTTCAGGAAACACGGGATGTAAGGGTATCTATTAGACATTCCGCCCAGTACTCCTACAATTCTACATATACTAGCTGTTCAACTACCGAGTACCTTCATTTTTCAAGACGTATCGATCGAGCTCCCAAAGACTCTAGGACGCCCTAGTATCTGTGATCGGTTAATTTGACATAGACAATTTCGGGATGGCAACTTTCCTATTTCGTTCTTGACATTTGTCAAGTTGTGATTTGGTGAATATATCTTCACCTTTCTTGTAACCATACAGGTTAATAGTTAAGGTCCTGGTTGGTTGAATATCTGGACATGTTGTCCTAAAGATATATTGAGCCGCTTCCTGTCTCATATCAAGATACTTAATTGTAGGAGGAATCCCGTTTCCCGGTACTGCCATCGTCTCTTTAGAAATGACGTTGTATGCCAAGTATATTTCTGCACGCCCGAAATGCGCACTCGCTCTCTACGGCACTGGTATATCGTAATCTCTATCTCACTTCATTCGTCAGTACACGTGGTATCTCTATAAGGCTCGACGTTTTAATTGGATCGCGTTGCCTTAGTTAATCTAAACGGCATATCCCGTCCGGATTTGAATATGGAACTCGGTAAGCCGAACGTCTTTACCGTTGAGCTGTCTCAAAGATACTTAGTCTTTCCTCAATTACTAGGTGTTTTTGTAAGACATGTAGCCTATCCTAACCCAACAACAAAGGACGAGGTGTCTCAATGTTCACTTCGAGAAGCTAGTATTGAGATCTAAGTTATTTCTACGCAGCCCGAGTGCTTTCAACCTATGAGATAAAATCAAGTAGACGCATGTGATATGCCAAAGTATTTGTCAGAGGTGTATATATCCTGGAACATTACCTACCTAGTCAACCACTCATATACGATCAACGCCACGTTTCTTACCTAGAACTAAAGCCCTACGGAAGCCATATGTCTAGCACATATAGATCCAGGTTAATCGATCTGCAGATCATCTCTTCCCGTTCTCCGAGAACACGATGGGGAAATGTTACTCTAACAAGCTGGGTCAACCTTGCTCCCCCATTATCTCAATATAGAATACTCGAAAGAAGGAAGAGACAACCCACATCTTCTGCAATATCTATCTATTCCTAGCCAATAACATGTACTTTTCAACACTTCACGGCCACTCGGAGTTAATGTTCCCTCGGCCAAATTCTGTTTTGACCGTTGCTGGCCTTCGGCAGTTGGATGAAAAGCCGGAGAAGTGCATTTTAACCAGCATGCAACTTTACCCGGATACCCTGCCACGACTACCTCAAAAGGGATCGCCACGCTAGATATATAAGATTTTGCTGTTCTCTCACTCGTTCCTCTCTTGATCCGCAATCTGTACCAACTCTGTCTTGTGTAGATCTGTTTCAGCTGCTTCTATCCTATCACTATGCAGTGGAAGGCTCTCTTCTTGGCCGCTGCGGCGATCCCGCAGCAGGTCTCAGCCCAGTATGCCACGGCGGCGATGATGAGATTTCAATGTAGCAAGTGAGTAGTCGAAATAATTTGAACTTCAAATGGAGAGGAACGTGGAATCTAAGACTGAATACAGGCTGGTCGTTGAGCGTGTAGACCCCCTCGTGTCCCCGGGTCTCGTCCAATCTCCGCACATCCACCAAATCGTCGGAGGAGATTCATTCAACGCCACCATGGCTCCCACCAGCTACGATCTTCCCTCGGAATCGACTTGCACAACGTGCTCGTTCAGCGAAGACTTCTCCAACTACTGGACGGCCAACCTCTACTTCAAGGCCCGCAATGGGACTTACAAGCGAGTCAAGCAGATGGTCAACCTTGTAGGCAAAAGCCCTATCTCAATTTTGAACCTCTATCTAACCACATGTATGTCTAGGGTCTGCAAGGTGAGGAGGGAATGACTGTCTACTACATCCCGCCCTACGACGGACGCACCCAGGTCACCGCCTTCAAGCCTGTAAGTCAATTCTAACCCCGTATTCTCATAAACACCACCTAACGAATAAATACGTAGGGTTTCCGTATGCTCGTCGGAGAAGCCATGCTGCGCACATCCCAAGGCCAGCAGAAGCAGCTATGCCACCGTTGCTACACCAACGTCAACCAGACTCCCTTCGGAGGCGCACCTTGCGCCGACGGCCAGATGGATACTTCCGCTCTACCCAACAAGCAGTGCGCCGGCGGTATCCGAGCCACCATCACTTTCCCAACGTGAGTATTAATTCCCTAGCATAGTATTTCTCGCCCCACCTGTATATCCCCTCTCCTCACCCTTTCCCAAGACAACGTGAGACGGAATGAGATAAGGCGAGACGAGTCGAGTCGAAAAAAGCTAACCCAACCCCTAGGTGCTGGGATGGCAAGAACCTAGACAGCCCCGACCACAAGAGCCACGTAGCGTACCCGACGAGCGGGAGCTTCGAGATGTCGAGCGCGTGCCCGTCGACGCACCCGGTGCGCCTGCCGCAGGTCATGTACGAGGTGATGTGGGACACGCGGGAGTTCAACGACCCGAGCATCTGGCCGGCCGACGGCAGCCAGCCCTTCGTGTACAGCATGGGCGACCAGACGGGCTACGGCTGGCACGGCGACTACATGTTCGGCTGGAAGGGCGACGCCCTCCAGCGCGCCCTCGACGCCCGCTGCTCCAACGACAAGTGCGCCCAGCTCCAGACCCAGACCCCCGCACAGGCTACCGCCTGCAAGAAGCAGCAGACTGTCCAGGAGGATGTTGATGGATGTGAGTGTTTCCCCCTCTTACATATTATATCCCTGTTGGTGGAATGATTGCTGACGTCGTGTCAAATTCTAGGGCTCACCGAGCTGCCAAGCGTGACCATGTAAGAGATGCGTTAGTGTGTATTGTTTTTTGAGATTTCGCCTATTTCTAGCCATGGTCAAGATAGATACCCCTATATCCGAGACCAGTCGTGTCGGTCGGGGGCTCGAGGACAGATTGGATATGTATTAGACCACCACCATCTTAGCTAGTAAATAGGGCTGTCAAATAGATTATTTCCAATCCTACAAGCATTTCTTCGTAAATACCTGGGTAGATGATTAAAGATAGACAAACGCTGTAAGCCATTAATAAAGATCCGTATTGGTGAAAGAAGTGCCTCACATTCTTGCTCACTTTGTGTTATATAGATGTAAACCTCGGTATTACGTATCACTCATAGCGTCGTAACAATGAGCAATCTGAACTCCAACCATCCCGACACTTGACTCGAACCACGACACCGTACAACGCGCTTCCCTGTTTTCACACGAGTAATACACGTTATCCTCCACTCAAAAGAGAAAAAAGGTTACATAATCATTCCCGTATTTGGTGCAACGAAACTCTCCTCGCCGTTTATATCGCCATTCATATCCCCCTGGCTACCCGATGCTTGGACGGGTTCTTCCAAACCCGCTTCAAGAATCCTTCCACATACAATCCGCAGACATCGTCCCACACGAACCTCAGCTAAGACGTTTTTCTCGGCGGTTTTGAAGTCTGTAATATTGAGGACTGGCGGTCTGGGTATTCTGAGGCGGAGTCGAAGCTTGTCAACAGATTGCATGAGCCATAGCAGGGTAGGGTCGTTCTTGTCCGGGAGGATGGCATACCCGGCACCAAGGTGTGAGTTGGCGGCTAGGACTGTGTTCATCTCCATGACGGACAGGACAGACTGGTTGATCATGTGCTTCGTCTCTATTATGAGGATATCCGGATGTCGCTGCCATAGATTCTGAGACCACTTTGGAGCCCAGAACATACCCTCATAAGTGCCGTTTCTTTCTAAAGGAAAGCTCCAGATATCCTCCCTCTCATGAAGATTGAACAGCAGCGCTTGCACACCGGTGGCATTGTCTTTAGCCTTCTTCTTCCAAGCTTGGACATGGTTGCCGATGTCCTCGAGCTTGGCAAGGCAATCAGGATACACTCTGAGAAGCTCCTCGTGGATAGCTCTAACCGTCTTCTTCTCGATAGCACCGGCTTCTATGAAGCGCCGTTGGTCTTCGGTTAGTTTCCGGTGCTGAACATGTTCACTCGGATCGCTAGACGGTGCGTGATTATGTTCTGGGACGGTGACGGCAAAGTAGCAGCCGTCCTCGCGGATATTGATATGACAAGAAAAGGGGCAGTTTGTTTTCTTGGTGGAAGTCTTCTTGATGCCGATAGTTGCTTTGGATTGAAAACTCCCTGATTTATCACACCGAATACAGTATCTGATATATTTGCCAGTGCGTTTCGATTTGGCCTTCGCGTGCATTACAATAGCGTAGCCTTCTTTAGCAGCGTGAGCTTGCACCGCCCTCTCACAGTCTTCTATGGTAGGGAAGATGCCTTCTGGAGGAGGGGCTAGAACCATCTTCGCGGATATAATCTGGAACCAGTGTGGGTTAATTTGATGAATACAAAGCGGAGGATGGTCGAGGCTTATGAAGCATGTGAATGAGTTGATAACAGGGGCAGCTGCAGACGAGTGTTAAGGAAGATCTAAGAATTGAGGTGGCGAACCAGGAGATTTCCTAGGCACCTGCAGGCCCCAGCCCCAGCTAACGTCGGCCCTTCAATACTCCGATCTTGTCCCACTTATTCTCAAGCCCCTTAGATCGCCACGCGTCAGCCTTTGTTACAGTGCAAATTCATTATATTCTGTCCTAATACAAAGTGAGCATTATAAGAGTATTTTCCTTTCATCCCTCTCTAACAAAACAGATCCCTGACAGTCGACATCTATCCGTTCATTCGAGACTATCCACCGGCCATCCCTGGAGCATTGGGATCAAAAACTCTGCATTTGCTTCCAATAGCTTGAGCCAATCTCTTAATACCATTTGTTATGTCTACCCTGAACTGTGATGTCCACTCGATATCGATGTACTCGTCATCTCCGTTGTGTGTAGTTGCATCTATTAGTTGATTTATCCTCCTTTCTTCGCGCAAGTTGGGCGCGTTATGAATTGTGGCATGGTCTATATCCCGGGAAGCCGCCCTGAGAACATTCCACTGGGCAATCGGCGGGTCTGTCAGGGGCTGTATGTTGCCCGGGATAAACACTAAGAACCGCGAGTCCGGCAACCGCAACGCTCCTTTCCCGTACAGGCCACTCTCGATGACCATCTGAAGTCTTCCAGGGCTGAATAGCATGACGCAATCCTGGAGATCGCTCTGGAAGTCGGTCGATGCCCGTCCGTGACGGTCAAGGTATGTCTCCCCGTTGTGCATAGCGGTGAGCATCATCAGTTCGTGCGTTACGACTCGCTCCGGCGGCATCCAATACATTACGTGCAGAGCAACAATCCAAAACCCGTCGAGACGGGTGTTGATTTGGCCGGTATTTGTGAACTCGGAAATGTTCGCTTTGTGGCTTGGAAATGTGTAGACTCGGAATTGTTTCCAGTTGGGCAGGTAGATGACACGCTCGTCGTGAAAATGAACCCAGAACGTGTTCGATACATCCAGGTCCATCGGCGGGCTGAAGGAGAAAAGCGTTTGGTCGTCCGGGGTAGGGTCTGTGAGATCGATGAGAGCTCGGAAAGGACTCGTCAATACTCGTCCACGAAAGTAAGGCCCGAATCGATGTGTGAACTTGTGAGAAGCAATAGTCATATATATTGGCACAACATTGGGAGCGTACAGTCTCCCAGACCCGATGATGAAGACGGTGTCGAATTCAGTATAGATGCGCTGGCCAGGGTTGTGTGGGATGATAGGACCAGAAGAATCAGAGTCGATATCTATGAGAGTGTATGCTGAGTGCTCATCAGTCTCTGAATGCTCGTTGGTCTCTGCATGTCCGTTGGAGGGTCCACCGCTTGCCGAACCACCATTAGCTACCGAATGTCCATTTGCTGTTGAATTCCCATTAGTTGCCGGGCCCCCGTTGACTGCTGAATTTCCATTGGTCGCTGGATGGCCGTTGCTTTCTAGCTGTCGAACACTTCCTGAATGACCATTTCCAAATATTAACCCCTCACTTGAAGACATGTCGCGCCGCCTGAGTCTGTATTTCAGTTGAGGGAGGTCGCTGAAGCAGTGCTGTATGAACCAAGCAAGAGAATTCTTGAAACGCAAGTATTGTGGTAGTTATGCGGTCCAATGCGAATACCAAGCACTGACGAGGCAAGTAGACAATAGACAATGGTTGAGTGGAATCTGAAATGCCGCGTTTTACCAACAGAGAGGGTGGCAGTACAAGCATGGAATGAGGTTGGCGCTTGCTGAAGTTGATGTAAACTTCAAGCATTGCTATTACCTGGGGCACTGTTTGTTTAGGAAATAAGAGAACGGGATCATACCAGTTAATGACGTACTCGTGTATTAGACATGGATAAGTGAGAAGGGACGTTATTAATCCCGAAGTCATATATTATAAACTTCTTACACCTGTTTCTCACGGAAGGTCCAGCTATATCAAATAATCCCTGGGTAGGGTGCACTCAGCCACGATATGTACACCGCTTGATTTACCCAGAGAGCTTGCCTCTCATGCCATGAAAATAACCAAGCCGCAACATGATACGAACAAACTCTGTTGCATTACCTCTAACGGTATAGTATATGAACACATCACACCTTGAAAGTCCCTTCATCAGCTCTCAGGGGCGTCCCATCCGACCCCTTACGTAGCGATGACAGCGGCTGCTGAGCCTTCCTAGACCATTCAACATCCATCTGCGCATGTCGCTTGAACAGTTCAGCGGCACGCCTGCCAATCTCAAAAACAGCTCTTCGGCTAACTGTGAAGTCGGTCCAGAATAGGTGCTCGTTAGGTGCATCGCACACGCTCCACGCTCCACCATCTTTGGTATCGTTCCTAGTATTATTATAATTGTCGCTCCTGTACGCCTTTTCTCGTTTGATGCAAGGTTCCCACACCTCCGAGTACCCTTCCGGCGGTGCCATTGAACCGAGTCCATTATGATCGACGATGTCCGCATTCCGCAACTGTCGCTCGACGATGAGCTCCCGGATATAGCCCGAGATGTCATAAGTAATGGCTTCGCGACGAGCAGGAGGCACAACATGGCCGTGAATTGACATGCTCTTCTTGCTAAGCAGGAGATCGGTGTCCTTGATATCTGACAAATCGTCGTCGCCACCGTCCGCCTCTTCCGGTTCGGGAAGACGCACCCACTCGTCGAGCATGTCCTGGAATGTCTTATCCCAATGGTGAGTTAAAAAGGCCGCGTTGCGTACTTGCTCGGATTTAGTATGTGGCGACGGGGGCATTGAGCGGGCGTTCTCGAACCCCGGAGTTAGTGATATGTCGAAGGGTCTCGGTATGAAGACGCGAAAAAGGGCCCGAGCTTGCATGTTATCTGAGTCCACATTGGTGTAGTAGTCTGAGAAGGCAATCGAGTCATTCTTCTGCGCTTCAGTATAGAGAAGCTCAAGTTGTGAGAAGACGTGTTGTGCCTGAGTCTCAATGAGTCGCGTAGCTAGTTTACGCGGCAATGCTGCCAAGCTCCATATATCCCAGAATCCAATACTAAAAATCCACAATGTCTCCCGAGGAGGGCGTCGGGGTCGAGGATTGGAAAGAAATGCGTCTATTTGGTGAAGTAGATCTTGGTGGGATGGGATTGGATAAACCTCAGCCAGCCAGGAGTAATCAAGTCCCACGATAGTATCGTTGTCCACCGATGAAGTACGAGTTAGAGCAGCCTCGAATAGTGAATTAGATACAATAGCACCCCCGTCATTGCCAGTAAGCGGTAGGAATGAGTAGTGGAGAGAGCAGTTTAACTGAGCACTTAGACATTAGCTCGCCAGCGCCAGACTGGAATCTCGAATATGAGGCGTACCTGTTGACATAAAACGTCTGTCCATCCTGCATTTGGTCCTCCTAATTGCCACGATGAATTGCTTGCAGTAGCAACATCGCCTCCGCCGAATGCGACTATCCTCAAGCCACCACCTACCCTTCTATTTTCGAGCTCCCCAGGCTTCCAACTCAGGAGCTTGGAATATTGAGGGCTAGAGGTATGGCCGGCGGACTTTGAGGACCAAAGGTATGCCCCGAAAAGCAATATAGCAACGCCAACGGCAATATGAGGAAGGATCTTCGAGCCGCCGCGAAGTATTTTAGTCATGTCAATGGCTATGAAGCCCATCAGCACTAATGATTCAAACAGGCTATTCATACCCAAAGGTTTCTCTAGTATAGACTTCACTGTCATATTACCGCCTCGGGTACGGGATATTCGAGGGTAGAATAACATCTCTTTTCCTGTAAAAATTCATTCGAGGCCAGCAATGGTTGAATACGCTGAAGTGACTTGTCGAGATATCGGAAATATTGAGAATACAGGCTTAATAGACATGACAGGTAACTAGATAATTAAATATCATTGTAGGGCTTTAGCTGATTTAATGGATATGAAAGGAATGCGAACAGAGCCTATGGATAGCCAGGAAGCTCATAGCCATTAAAGAATGTGGACTAGTAAACGGAGTTGATTTCAACTGAGCGCAGGCGTTCCGTGACGGTAGGATCAGCAAGTTGAGCTACCCACACGATATCTAGGACCGAGTGTCACAGAACTAAGCTTATCGCAATGATACTCGGAATGAACGTCTGTGTCCGGACATAGTGTGCCTTAGCTACCCCTAAGTGCTAGTCGACTATCGTGGAGCTGCGTAATTGACACGCAGGTCCGGAGTGAGAGGGGATAAAGTGCTTTTAATCCACGGCATTAGTTGGCGAGATGTAACAGAAGTTGAAATATATAAATCTAATGTATAATAATAGTCTAAGTCATGTATCCAAGAGTGGAGGTTGAAAATACGAAATGAGGTTAGCAAGAAGGATCTTCATCGCGGATAACCGCCTAGACCTCATATCCTTCCCCATAGACCTTTAGAGGTTGTAGCTTTTGTCGCAAGCGCGATTATACCACCCACCAAAACCATCGTACCACTAAATATGGACACCTGGAAGAATCCTCCATATTTGCTGACGAGAACTCCGTTTACCGGAGGACCTATCAGAGCTGCAAAGGAGCTAAGGCCTATTCCCATTCCTATGTAAGTACCAAGGTCTCGAGGATCTTGAGAGCATTCAGAAAAGGCTGCAGAACCTCCCGAGATGACTGTCCCTGAACTAAAGCCGATGGCAATGGAATATACCACCAACGCCGCGGTGGTTTCCGCCTTGTCCCAACAGAAGATGGTGATGCCTGTGACAAAGCCGCCAAATGCGAATATGTTCAGTCGTCCAAATTTGTCTGCTAGCACACCCGGGATGACACGGCCAAATGTGGACGCCGCATTGATAATGGCAAGGAGATAAGAGGCGAGGGTCGGGTCTACGCCACTCGAGACGGCATATGTCGGGATGTAGAATATTGGTGTGAATGTGCCGAGGAACATGAAGAACAACGCAAGCGTTATAAGCATGAACTTTGGTTCTTTGAAGGCTCGCCAGATGAAGAAGCTGGTTGTCCTCGGTGGTAGGCGAGACGTGATGGCCACACACGCGAAACCAAGGAGGGGGATCATGATGAATCCAATGATTCGAACTGACCAGCCGAAGCCGAGAGACGATCCGTTCAACATCTTGGACAATGCGATGGGGATGACAACACCGCCAATGGATGATCCAGATACCACCACGCCTAGAGCAGCCGCTCGTTTCTTATTGAAGAATTGCGACACTGCTGCCATGCCCGGGAACTGAAGCAAGCCCATGACTATACCCATCAGGACGCCTTGCGCGAGCATGAATTGCCAGTACTCTTTACAGAGGCTCATCATCATAAGAGCGAAGACGTAGAGGACCGCAGCCGGCCGGAGTACCTAATTCCGTGTTAATGAAGTTGGTGAGATATAAAGAGCTTAGATGGAACTCACCCATGGGCCGTACCGGTCGAATAACGGCCCCCCGACGCTCCCAAACAAGAGCTGAAGAAATACAGACAGGGATCCGATCCAGGCGATCCTATCCGTGGACTGTCCCACGAGCTGATGTGTTAAATAGTACTGTTCAAAGACACCGAAAGCATTGGAGAAGCCCAGAGCCGAGAAGAACATGCAACTGGCCCCGATCGCCACAAGCCATGCTCGAAGACCTCCATCTGGCGCTTCTCCAAAGTCTGGAGTAGTGACAGTTGCTTTTTCTTGGTCAGAATCCACCACGTTGATGGAGTCCTGCTCTGGCCTTTCTATCTCGGTAGTAGACATATTGTAGAGGGTCGCCGTGGGCAGTAGTTTATCTTTGCCTCGATATCAGGAGTTGGCGGTCCGCGAGACTCAGCTAAATCGCGTTGGGCTGTGGTGGAATATGAGACATGGCTAGCAACGTAAACTAACATAATGGGATCCATGATATATAAATATTACTCGATGACTTTGTTAGTATTGGATTTCTAAGCTATTTTCGCTTGATGATGATATTCTAGGCATATCGTCCACAATGTCGGAGATAAAATATTCGAAGGGTCGGGGTCGGCAATCGGTGATCGGACTCGGGAAATTGGATGGCCGACTGCACTAGGTAATGTTCATTGGTTGATCCGCAAGGCACTTCATCATCTTCGATTACTCGCCATCCATTTTATCCACATTGATCTCTTGATCAGATTATGCAAGATAAAAACCGGGGGGCCCAATGAGCAATAAACTATGGCCGAACCCGAACGTCGGCGTAGAAGACCACCTGTGTATGTTCAGTCGGACCCCTTATTGAGCTGCCTGGGCTTGGCGCTGACAACTACGGGATGAATCCAGTTCCTGTGTTCTTTGCAGGAGACGCAAGATCAGATGCAATCGAGAAAGTCCCTGCAGCAACTGCGTGAAGTCTAGAAGTGGGAATTGCATCTACGAGAATTATATTTCTAATCATCTGCTTCATCCTCTGCAGGAGACAACTGAGCTCGGACTGGCTACTAGACTCCGAGAGTCTCACGGCTCCAGTCTTACAAACAGCACTGACAGCACCACTGCTCCGTCCACGGCCCTCAGCTACAGCTCCAACTCACCTCCTAGAGTATCTAGTTCAACTACGTCAACACACACCAGTCAACAGTCTTCGCACGAAATCGCCTCCCTTAAGAGCAGGATCAGACAGCTTGAAGAGCAACTGTCTAAAGCGAATCTGAGCCCTTCACAGTCTTCTGTCCCGGGCTCGATTTCTAGCATAGAGACGATATCATCGCATATCAGCGGCACCTTTCACGTTCATCATGACGACCACTTGGCTGGTCAGCCGGAGGCGATGTACCGTAGTGTGACCCATAAGACGCGAATGTTCGGAAAGAGTCATTGGATCACTGGATTAGCCCTCGTATGTTATTATGCTGTTGATTGAGCACCCTCCCAGTATGGAGATTGACGAGAGTTAGGCACGAGAAATTATAGATCTCATGGAGCCATATGTACGAGAGGAGACATCTAGGCCCAACGTTCTCATGCAAAAATCCAAAAATTTGGCAAGGACTATTAAGTCGCAGCGGGCACCTCCGTGGCCTTCACCACCCTCAGCAGACTTGCCCTCAAAAGATGTGGCCGACGAGCTTGTCGACTGCTACTTCCGAACCGCCGAAACGGTCTATCGAATTCTACATGTTCCTTCATTCAGGAGGGATTATGAGGCTCACTGGGTCTCGCATGGCACTCCTAATACGGCGTTCCTCGTTCAACTGAAGCTGGTACTGGCCCTCGGGGCTGCCGTATATGATGACCGATTCTCTCTACGGGCCTTAGCCATGAAATGGGTGTACGAGGCTCAAACTTGGATTTCAGGGCCTGGTTTTAAGCACCGACTGAACATCCAATATTTGCAAACCAACCTTCTTCTATTAATCGCTCGGGAGTTCGTTGACGTGGGCCCGGACTTGGTCTGGATCTCAGCAGGGGCGCTACTCAGAACCGCGGTGTACATGGGATTACACAAAGACCCTACACGACTACCGAAGATGACAGCTTTCGCTGCCGAGATGCGTCGGAGGATATGGAACACGACTATAGAGTTATGCCTACATTCTAGTTTATCCTCAGGCGGGCCACCACTTATTTCTCTCGACATGTTCGATACCAAACCCCCCGGAAACTTCGACGACGAACAACTCACGGCTGAAGGTCCGGTGCCGAAGTCAGAAAACAGCTTTACTCAAACGTCCATAGCCCTAGCCCTGCGAAAGACATTCTCGGTCCGCCTCGCAATCACAAAGCTATTAAACGATCATGGTTCGCACGGTACTTACGAAGAGACGCTTCGTCTTGATGCGGAGATGAGGGCGTCATACAAAGTAGTACTCCGAATGCTCCTAGGCTATAAGTCTAGCACTGGCCCGCGGCCTTCACAATTTGAGATGGATATGGTCAGCCTCATCACACAGCGCTACGTCTTATCCCTGCACATCCCATTCTTCAGTCCGGCATTACACGAGGCAACCTATGCATTTTCAAGGAAAGTCGTGACCGAAAGCTCGCTCAAGATATGGCGTGCGGTGTATCCGTCACCGTCCGTCACAGCTCTTCAAATACGCCATGGTACACCCATTTCGGATCGACAGGACCTGAAGCGACTCGCGGTCTGCAGTTCCGGATTTGTCCGCATCGCCGTATTGCAAGCCAGCCTTCTCGTAGCCAGCGAGCTCAGGGCACAACTGCGAGAGGAAGAAACGCTAGGCCCCGGGCTCGTCCGACAAGACCTGGTATCCGTACTGGACGAGGCGAAGCTGTGGTCGCTGCAGTGCATCGAGGCGGGCGAGACCAGCATCAAGGGCTACTTTCTCGCTTGCATAGTCGCTGCGCAGATCGAAGGGCTCATGCAAGGGCTCGGAAAAGAAGAGCTTCCGAACTACATACTCAGGGCAGCGGAAGAGTCTGAGGACATATGCATACCGATGCTTGAAGAAATGGCTGCTCGAGGGCAGACCGAGGGGGCGGCTGAGGGGCTCGATAACACGTCTCCGTTCACGCCGTCTCAGTTATTGGAAGACTGGGATTTTGAAGTAAGTCAAAGCTACCTAAGTACTTACCACTTGAGATTCTTCGTTGCTCAAAACTTTGTAGATGTCAGACGCCTTGTTCGATTTTGGGGACGCGGAGCCGATAGATTGGACTTTCAATGATACTTCGCAAGGACCGTCGGTATCCTGATAAGGGGCTACCGATCATATCTGGAAATGCATGATATTTCAGGGGATAAAGATCAGCGTATAGCGGAATTACATCTCCGCAACGGACCTCTGCTTCGGTTACGTGCACGATACCAACGGTAAGCTGGGGCGGTACCAACTGCGACGCAAATGGCCTTCACTCTTCCCAACATACAGCATACCTGGGTCTCATCTTCAACATCTCCCCTTATAACGAGCATGGCGCATCTTCACAGCTCAGTATAACACTCAAAAGATACTACTGGGAATTAGTATCATATAGGAACAGTAGAAATGGCCAAAAATTCTCTTCGCACATGAAACGGGTGTTGTGGAAAGATTTAGCTATGTGAAAAACGCCCATTGCGACGGCATATTCCTCACTTCGACCACCGGGGATGAAACCCACGCTGGCAATATCTTCCAAATCTAGCATCAGCCCTGTTCCCGTTGCAGATGCCCTACTTTTCCGAAGCCTCATAAGTTATATACCACAATATTATACAATTTTCTCCCAACCCGACGCGAATGCACGATCGGTTGCCTCGCGCGTAAAGATACGTGCTGCTCTGTTAACAAGGGATCGCGGCCTTCACCCAGTTCCGTGATGATATAGTTCGCTGCGCGCTCCAGCTCTTCCTTCTTCATCCTCCTCCTCGCCTCCTCCTTCTCCTTTTCCCGTTCCTGTACGTGCCGGCCCAAATCCCCATCTTCTTCCTCTAGGCTACCCATGCGGTAGAAGAATACGAACAGCAAAATGAACATGATGAAGAGGGATTCGTCTAGGACGAGTATGACGTGGTTGAAGAGCCACCTCGACCACCCGCAGTTGTCGGAGGATAGAGCGTCGCACATGGCTATGCGCTGCTTTTCTTCGCCGATACATCTCGACCAGGGCCCTTTGGGTCGGCACAGGTAGCGCGATAGAACCGGAAGTTTATTGGCGCTGACATTCCCGACGGATACGAAGTTGGAATATGTAACGTTATACTCGACTTTTGTAGGTATGGCCATGAAGAGGAGCGCTATGGACAAAGTAGCCGTAGTCGACAGCAGAGCTGCAACAAGAATTGTCATGAAGCGCATGGCGTATTGTATTTCCGTGGAATGTCGCGACTAGGTGCTTGTTGTTCTTTGGACCAAGTATGATTCACGGCGAGTGTGAACAGCGAAAAACGATTAGTATTAGGTATGCACACAAGTGACAGTAGCGTTAATCATAAAATAAGAAATCTAATAGAGCTAGACTTCCGACAGCCGCCTTCTCCTATATTCACTGATTTTGAGTTCTTACGTATCATGCTTCGCCGTAACTGAAGTCTATCTTCAGCCACCAAACCCAACCGCACGCATTAGATACACCACAGTAATGTCATTTCAGTACATGGGCTAGGTACCTATATATGGTTATGCGACAGCACGGCTATGGTGCTTCCTAAGTTAAGAGCTTGGAATAAACATCAGCCTAGTGAATACTAGAGTTTCGAAGGCCCCCGATCCTACGGCATAGATACATTTACCCTTTCACTTCAGACATATAGAAGGTTATGTAAGCAGCGTCGTGATACCTCTTTGCGCTTGCGATATGAATGGTGTAGGTCTTAAGATTGATAAATCTACTAAAGGATGGCGAAGAAATGTGAGTTATCGGTTCAACATGCACAACGAGAAGAGTTATAAAGGGGATTGTAAAAGGCAACGTCGCGTCGTGCTCTTATTGTAATTCGTCGAGCCCCAGTCTCCTCTACCGTCCCTTGTAGTAGTAACAGCGACGAGCGCGAGCTCGTCGCTATCTCTATTTCCCATTGCTGAGTGAACCATTTCCCGTCGGCGACTCCGTTATCCCAGCCGCACCGTGGCTATCATAACTCGGCGTGCCAACTTGACGTGCCCACTCGGCGAGCAACCTAGCTAGCATAGTAGTTTGGGCAAAATTCAGCCGCATCATCCTCTAAGGAGCCCAGTTTTAGGAGGGAATCAAAATTGTACAGTACAAGTCTTTGGAACTTTTTACTAATAAGTGAACCCTCCCCCCCCTTCCTCCCTCCATCCTGTCGACGGTCCTAGGTCACCAAGCTAATCATCTAAGTTAAAGCATCAACGGGATTAAGAGACATCATCAGCGTCCCAGAGCAAATATACCGGAGTTGAAACACGTCCAGAATACATGAGTTTTCCTCCTATTCTTCCTCGGAATCACTGTCTTCATCACTCGACTCAGCCGGCTGGTTGTCCTCAACTTCGCCAGGTTGAGGCTCTTGGCTCCCACTTCCATGGCGCTGAAGCTGAGCTTTAAGCTCGCGAAGCTGCTCGATCTTTCGTTCCTGTTCGTGTTTGTTCATCGGCTTGTTCTTCTTGGGCTTCGGGACAGCTTTCGATTTGTGGTCCGCTTCTGCTGCATTGCTGAATTCCGGCTTCTTCTCAAGCGCAGCACGGATCGACGGGTTTGATTTGTGGATGAGATCATAGAGTTTTCGGAGTGCATCCATCGTTAGAGCATCTATATCTAATTCCATTTCACCATCGTCATTCTCCTGTAATGAGATTAGCATAGGTTTCGAAGACACACGAATCCTTAGCACGCATGTTAAGTATGAAGGTGAACTTACATTCTGGCCGGTATCCTTCTTGATAATCTCGACAGCTTTGGTCAACGTATTGCCGTCCAATTCGTTGATGCCTTCGGCAATAACCGCCTTCTCCAGCTGTCCAACAGGACGGACCTTGGGAGCAGACTTTTTGTGACTGGCATTATGGTTGGGGGCCTTCTTGCTGGCCGCGATACTTCCAGCTGCTGCTTTCTTAGTGCCAGTGGATACTGCACCGCCACCTCCAGACTTCGGCTTGCTCTTTGTGCTCTTCTTCTTCGATTTTGGCTTCTTCTCGTTATGCATCTTGGCCCTCTCCTGTACGAGTTTTCGTTGAAGTATCGAAACCATCTGCTGCTGTATCTCGATCATGGTGAGATCCGGCTTCTTGGCGTCTAGGAGTGTGTAAAGCTTTTCCTGTTCTTCGTCCAATCGAGTCTGCAGACTGCGAACTGCTTCGCCTACTTCATTATCGTCATCACCATCAGCTTCACTCCCGTCCTCAGAGTCGTGAGGGCTCTGTAGCGGACTAGGAACAGAAACATGTGTCGCAGAGGGTGCCTCCGGAGGATAATGCTTCTTCATCCACTGCTCCCGCTTGGCTAGCTCACCCTTGAAGAGTTCTTCCAGTCGCCTTGCCAGTAAGGTGACATCGTGATTCTGACCATTGAACAGTTCAGCATTGTGAACGATTAACTTCATATCCTTTTCGATGTCTTTGACGTTCTTATATTCACCCTCGTAGTTCTTCTGTGTCATGGTCGCAAGATCCATTGGCTTCTTCACGACACTAAAGTAGGTTGGGATATTCAAGGCCACAGGATCAACAGGTGTGAGAAACCACTGGTTCAGCGTGTAATGTTTTCCTTTCTTGATCTCATCCAAGGCCACCTCAAAGAAACGCTGCTCGGGCTCCAACTTTTTGCGGTTAGCCGAAGCATAGTCTAGGTCACGATTCTTCGGAGGATGTATCGGGCGCTTCGGTCTGTCACTGTCTTCCCGAGTCGAGTCACGACGGATCTGAGGGATACCATTCGGGGGGATCGCGAAGGCTGGGGCCGGGGCCGAAGACGAAGTAGATGTAGGTTGAGCAGCTGGTGCAGGAGGCGTGGGTCTCTGCTTTGGGCTTGCTGCTGGTGCACGTGGTTGTGATTGTGATTGTGATTGCGGCTGTGATTGTCGACGAGGTTGAGTTGCTGCGCGAGGCTCTGTATGGCGAGTTGGATGCGCCTTGCCCTTCTCAGGCTTGGCAGGTTCTTCCAACGTAGAGATTTCTGCTAAACGCCCCAATATATGATCCTTAACGGCAGCTGCAGCCAAGGTGATCGCATTCGTGTCACCGTTGAATGTAAGCGAATTCTCATACAGTAGTCGGACGTCAGCTTTGAATGCGCCGTAGGTAGAGTATCTCTCTTCGCGCAGCTTCGACTCGAAGAGAGAAATGTCGACTGGCTTTTCGACTTTATTTTTGTAGTCTTCCCACAAGACCGGCCATAGCTTCTCCACAGACTGTCTGAAGTTTAGGCCGTTCTTTGTCTTCTTGACTCCTGCCAAAACCTGTCTTAACTGCCTGCTCTGGAAGGGGGTAATGGCTTGATCATCCGGAACCTGATCCACGTATTCGTTCGATACCGGAGCAGCCGGTAAGGCACTTGCAACGACCATCGAATCTGCAGCAGGCTCGCTGTTGTCCTCGTCCGTCTTTGCTCGCTTGGCCGCGCGCTCGTCGCCGCTATCCTCTTCACGCTCACGCGAGACCTTACCCGCGGATGTGGGTTGATCGGTCATAGGAGTATCGGGTTGTGAGGCCGCCGAATCAGGTTGAACATCCTTGATGTCTAACTTGGAAAGGCCGGTCGATGATTGGTTTAGTTCTTGGGATGATGTAGCCGCCGGCATATCGTCAGCAGCAGATTTATCTCCAGCACTGTTCGCTTGCCCGGCACTTGAACCCGACGCAGCGTGGTCCGTAGCATCCACATCCATCGAGTCGACGGTATCCTCGAGAACTGGGTTGTTCGGTGCAGAATCTTGAGTCGTGGGGTTTGGTTCGGCTGTGGGGGCTTTCTCAGGCGTTGACGGATCTGCTGCGGCTACTTTATCCTCATCTGTTGACGGGGGAGATTTGTCTTTGACTGGGGAAGTACCATTCACATCCGACATGTCGGTGTCACCGGTAGGCGGGGGTTCTGAAATCGATTTAGTTGGCGTTGGTTCAGGAAGACTGTTGTTAGCAGTGAATGCCTTGCGATTCAGCGAATCATCTGCGCTTGCCGATGTCGGTTCCGACGATTCAGCCTTTCCATTGATGACAGGTTTATCATCAGACATAGTTTTGTCCTCATCTGATTTAGAATGCCTGTTGCGATCCACGCTTTAGTTTGCTGGATGTAGAAAGAAGCAAGATGCGCACTTACCCGTTCACAGCCTGTGCACCTGACTCATCGACCATCATCTCGTCATTGGGCGTGTCATTTGGCGCGGACTCAGTAACCTTCTGATCCACGGGCAATGTTTGGGGCTGTTCGGTTGCCATGATTGCCATCCACCTAACTAGAGAAGAGAACCGCAACTAATCGGGTATATCGCCGAGAATTCTGCAAGGTTCAAAGGTCGATTCGGTGGCATGAACTTGGATTGGATCTAGAAGAATGCGACTGGTTAGATATAAGCGTACTAGATATTACTTGAGTAATGCAACACAAGCTAGTCGCAGAAGAGGGATAAAGTTGGGACACTCCAGGTATGGGTGCCACGGAAACAGGATAGTCAAAGCTGGGAAGGAGCGGGAGAAAAGATAGGAACGACTTACCTTCCAAGGTCGTCAGCGCCAAAAGTCGCAAAGTGCCTGCAACTTAATAGTTAGCATCCAACGAACGCGACTGCAATCTGCTATGACGCAGAAGAAACTGTGAAAGAAGCGGAATTGCATGCGATAGTGGCCAATGCGAGAAATCGCAGATCGCGAAAGATGTGCAGTACGAAACGAAAAATAGAATGCGCGACAAGGTGGTTTGCGATACGGGGAGATGATGGTTCTGCTTCTGTTTGCTTTGCGCTGCTCTACCCAGCCTTGCGATATGCGACGACCATCTGCTGGGGGACTTGCGAAGTGGCTGGCCAATGGGAAGGAGGCTGGGGAATGCCGGGGGGATATTTGGTCGCAAGGCAGTTGCAAGTATTAGTGTTATCGGAATGGTGCTTTTATCAAGGCCGTAATGATCTGAGCTTCGTCTTATCGGCGTTAAGACATAAGGTTAATACCTGCCGGCGTCCAGTTCAATGAAACTCTCGATGCGCTGGTGGTCAGCGCGGTCAGCGACGAGGCGGTATAACCACAGCTGACTAATGCTAGAGGCAATGTTCTACCTACCTAGGCACTCTGCGAGGCTGGTTATATCATCCAGGATCAATATCGATGCAGAGGACTGGGATCGTATGCGTGCATTTCTTAAACCGTAGTGGGTGGTTGTCCGGTGTTGCGCGTTGACTTGGAGTGTGGAAGTAGACGTGGTATGGCGCCGCTGCTGTATCCCAGCAGTGACTTCTTCGCAACGAAGATGTAGATCGTACCAAGGCAAGGAGCGGCGAGGCAGAAGCAGGGCGAAAACAAGGCAGAAAAGAGAGAAACGAGAATTCAAATACTCACTAACCTTTGATCCCAATAAGTCAAGGACGCGCCGGTTTGCCTCGAGTCCCGAAACCAGACCTCAAAGGGTCAGTGTCAATGGGAGAAATTGAAGATGAGAAACAAGACAATTAGGTAGAGATGACAACGAATGAATTCCTCTTGGAAGTGAAGGCGGGATGGACGCCAATATGTCGCGTGCGCAATGTGCAGGATGATGCGCGTTTGTAAATTGAAATACCAGGAGGATCTAATGTCGTTTGGTGCGTTGAACTGAATCAGACCAAACGAATATCAAGGCGATGGGTGAATTCGATTGTCGTTTATATTTCGCGACGATGAGGTTCGTGAAGAGACGACGAGGTAAAATCGCGATGGGAACAGTGTGCACGAGTGGTCAATGCGGTAGTGGGCGCGATAGCTGCTTAATACTGCCGCTTTGGGGGAAGGGAATGGAATGAATAAAACTTTAAAATATTAAGCGACGAATCGATGAGCAGCGTGCACGAGGAAATAAGGAAAGACAATCAAATGTGGTTGTAGGAGAGGGAGAGAAAGGTACCTCGGTACTTTGTTCGTCGCGTGGTGCGCGCGTCGATGGTGGCGAGGAGGTATTGAATCAATCTTTCAAGGTCGGGGATGAGAGGCGGTGTCGGTGATCGGAATATTAGAGGGGGCGTTGGGGGTTGGGGTTGGGCAGAAATAGAAAATAGGAGGAAGGGTTGTGAAAAAAATCTCAGGAATCAGAGGTCTCTTTTTTTTACTCATCGCGAAATTTTCTGGTTTGGGGCCACTTTCCTATTTGTAGAACGCGCTTTCCCGACCTGCGAATTCACGGTTCGCCATCACTGGGGCATTACTTTGAGGGCACGCCTACTGTGTACGTAACAAACGACCCGATGGCAAATCACGTTATCGGATATCGAGATGTGGGGCGCATTTAAACATGGGTCAGGGTACACTCACCCAAGATTGACCAAGTACCTACAACATCGTGTGTAGGTACCGGCATGGACGCAGAATGGCTGTACCTACGCTGCCGCATTGGTAGATGGACTCGCATCTAGATCTTGATTTGACCATATATTTTTCCACGCTTGTTTTCTCCAAGAGGCTAACTAGTAGCGCTCAGGATAAGGGAGACCCTTCCCACAATGAAGATGCCAGTGAACTCGATGATTTCGCAGGTAGAACGAGCAGACAAGACCCGATGCTCGAAGTTTTTGACGAGAGAAATATTGTTTGACAAGCTAGATAGGAACAGCCAATCAGAGCCGGATCGCATTGATGACTGACCAGTCCTTGTCCAATCATGACGCGTAGTGATTTGGGATCCCTGGTCGTTTGAAATGATGGAAGCCACCGGCCGTCTCTTTTTGTCGATGCCTGCATTACCCTGGTGTGCGGCTATAAATCCGTCTTCATTGTTGACTCATCAACGAGGATAACTCCGTTTGGCCACCCGGTGCATTGTCACATGACCAGAAAGAGCTGATGTTAGAATGTCGTTGCCAAAGATCCTCCTTGTCCGCATCGAGACGAGATATCTCAAGCTGGAGGAATGCTTTGAAACCGAGAGTATGCGTCATAGATTCCAGTTCGCATAGCAATCGACTTTTGCGAGGGAATGAACAGCGAAGACTGTGTCATTTCGGTATTGTACAATGTGGCCTGGATAGAAAAAGTTGCGGTGGAGGAGAATTTTACAGTTGAGCCCCATTCAATCGACAAAAAGTGACGGGGCAACTGGGGTTTTGAATTTAGGGTACAGTACGAGACTTCGAACATGCTTCGCCATACGCACGTTGCGGAGGATGGGGGCTGCGTTGAAATTCGTGGGCATTCAGGGCATTCAACTAGCCACGCAAGCCACGATCCATAGATGCCTATTGAGGCGGTGCAACCTGGTAGGGCCCATGCGCACCGGGCAACGGAAATACTAAGGGCCTATCGAAATTTAATCGAACAGTCCGGTCCCTTATCAGTGAAGGGGGAAAAAAAAATACATGAGGTACCTAACCTTACCATCTGAACCAATGCTTGCGTGCAAAGTACGAAATCTTTGAGACTTGCGCTCTCAATCCTCGCCCTCACCGTCACCCTTCATACAACCTAGAGTCGCGCAATTCGGATCCTATTCTTACCAACCCCTACTCGCCGTGTTCATCTATCTACATTATCATTCGTCGCATCTCTTAGTGCTCAGGTCAACATGCCATCCAAACGAAAACCGCCGAGCACGATTGCTCACCCGGCCGTCAAGCAGAGCGCAAAGAAGCCTCTAAAAACTACTATCAACGAATCTGAGACAGCTGTCTCGGTTCCGGACATCTCGAAAGAGAACGGAGTCCCGGGCAAACCAGTAATAGAAATTTCAAGTGACTCAAGCAGCGAATACGAGGATTCAGACGAGGAGAAAAATGGTGAATCCAAGGTCGACGTGGCCCAAGATCAGATCACTCCACAGAAAGAGGCACTCCTGCAACAGGAAAGCAACGGAGACGTCGATGTTGACATGCCCTCGCCTAATTTACCAACCGATGGCGAGTCCGACCAGGAACCCTCGCAGCCCACGTTCGGCGAACTCGCTCGCGCGCACGACACAATTGAGGTTCCCACAGCGAATTCTACACAAGCCAATGCTCTCACTACTCCAGGGCGCTCCCTGGCTCCTCCGAGCCTCTCGTCTCTCGGGACCGTTCTAACCCAGGCGCTCCGTACCGATGATTCGGATCTTCTAGAGTCATGTCTTCACACCACCGATGTCACCACAATCCGACACACCATCCAAAGGCTAGACTCTACCCTCGCTGGAACGCTGCTTGCCAAGCTTGCGGCCAGAATGCACAGGCGCCCTGGGCGAGCCGGCAGCCTCATGGCCTGGGTACAATGGACGTTGGTCGCGCACGGAGGCGCGTTGGCGACTCAGCCTGAGTTGGGCAAGAAACTGAGCGAGCTACATCGAGTATTAGAGGAACGGTCAAGAGGCCTCAATTCTCTACTAGCTCTGAAGGGCAAACTCGATCTGTTGGAGGCACAAATGGAACTACGCCGAAGCATGCAACAAAACAGAGACTTCGATGAGGACGAAGATGAGGAGGGTGTCGTTTACGTAGAAGGGGAAGAGAGTGATGCAAATATGGTCAACGGAGCTATGGATATGGACGATGACGACGACGAACTCCCTGTCACCAATGGCGTGGTTGATTATGACTCGGAGGACGATGAAGAGTCAAGTGAGGGCGAGGAGGATGAAGGTGAACTGGAAGGTCAGGAGGAGTTTGACGAGAACGATGTGAATCACGAAGACGTTGAATCGGAGGAAGAAGACAGCGAAGCCGAGGTGGCTGAGCCTCAACGACCAGCGAAACGTTCGAGAACAAAAAGAAGATGAGAGGCCCCGGTGGGAGATTCTCAATAGACATTTCAGACCAATCCAAGCTGATACCTATTGTTCCACATACAGATGTAGCACATGGGATCTTCACGACTGTGTTGCATGCTTCTATCATCACGTGAGATTCACCCCCGTTTCCTCAGGGTCTTAGGGTACTGTACAGAATAGCATGGCCGGATTTTATGGGTTAGGTAATAAAATAGGCGATGATAGATGAGGCAGCTACCGTACATAAACCTGATCACTGAGAGAGGGTCGTGATACATTGTCCTCAGAATTATATGTATGTAAACAGACCAGTCTCCAATAAGTCGAGCCAAGTACTGTTGTACCTATAAGTCGGGATGACCCACTTGGAAGTCCACAGGCACGGGAAGCTAACACCTCTGCAGTTAATTGGACAACGGGTGGCTATCGATAGGTACATTAGGTACTTTATCTAATCTCCGGGGCTCCTAATCAATTCGTCCATTTCAATCGCGTTCTCTCTCCATCACCAAACCATTTCGTGTCTAGAATTTTGGATAACCTGAGGCGAATAATCGTTGGATCAACCTACTTATTCTAAATTTCTTTATGAAACAAATCACGAATTAGTTCAACTTGGTCCTCGCATCAATTCTCTCTTCCAACACTGACAACCACAATGGTAGAATGTCCAGCCTGCAGCAAGCAAGTCCAGTCAGCTAGAATCAACGACCACCTCGATTCAGGATGCGAGACCTTCGTCATTGACACCTCGACAACACCGTCTTCTCCTTACGTCCCGTCTGCCACCCAAACAAACGGCGCCATGCCGTCCTCGCAAAAGCGCCCGGCTTCGAGCTTCTTCCACACCCCATCCGCCAAGCGACAATCGACACCTGCCAAAGTCCTTACGCCCTTGGTTAATGGCACTGCGGACGGAACGAAGCTAAATAGAGGCCTCAAGCGTTCCTTCGATGATGGGCCAGGGGAAGATCCGCCTATGCAAGATGCTACCGGCAAAGCGAAGGACACAGCTCCAGTACAGACTGGTCCAGTGCCGAAGAGGACCAAGACAAACCGAGCAGCTCCCCTTGCCGAGCGCATGCGACCCAACAACTTCGACGATGTCTTCGGACAAGATCTCGTCGGTCCACAAGGCATCCTCCGATCACTAATCGAGTCCGGTCGGGTACCTTCGATGATATTATGGGGCGCGTCAGGTACGGGCAAGACCACCATCGCACGGTGTATAGCAAACATGGTGGGCTCTAGGTTCATTGAGATGAATGCGACAAGCTCAGGCGTGGCGGACTGCAAGAAGATATTCAACGACGCGGCCAACGAGCTGACGCTGACCGGCCGGAAGACGATAATATTCTGCGACGAGATACACCGCTTCTCAAAATCACAACAGGACGTGTTCCTGAAACCCGTTGAGGCAGGCACGATAACGCTCGTCGGCGCAACAACCGAGAACCCAAGCTTCAAGGTCGTCAATGCGCTACTGTCGAGGTGTAGAACCTTCACCCTGCAAAAGTTGACAACGACAGACGTTCAGCGCGTGTTATCGCGAGCATTGCAGGCTGAACTTTCCGTGACTTCTTCGCCACCATCTCTGCTCCTCGACGAAGAATTAATGACCTACCTTGCGAACTTCGCCGACGGCGACGCGCGAACGGCCCTCAACCTACTGGAACTGGCCATGTCTTTGTCAAATAGAGAAGGGATGACGAAGGAAAACATCAAGGCATCGCTGACCAAGACCTTGGTCTATGATCGGGCAGGCGATCAGCATTATGACACCATCTCAGCCTTTCACAAGTCCGTCCGCGGCAGTGATCCAGATGCTGCACTGTACTATCTAGCTCGGATGCTTCAATCAGGAGAGGACCCCCTGTTCATCGCGCGACGGATGGTTGTCATCGCATCTGAAGATGTCGGGTTGGCAGATAACTCGTTTCTCAGCCTGGCGACATCCACATACACCGCCACACAACAGATCGGCATGCCAGAAGCTCGGATACCGCTTGCCCATTGCACAGTGGCACTCTCGCTCGCGCCGAAGAGCACCCGCGCTTACAGAGGGCTAAACAATGCCTTCGCAGCTCTAAAGGAGCCGGGCGTAGCCGCCCTACCGGTGCCGATTCATCTGCGGAACGCGCCGACAAGACTCATGCGAGAACTTGGATACGGAAGAGAGTACAAGTACAACCCCAATTACAAAGACGGCAAGGTGAAGCAGGATTACCTCCCCGACGCACTGCTCGGGCGTACATTCCTCGAAGATCGAGATTTGGGTACTGAAGTCGACACGGATTTGGTTATGGAAGATGTCTAATACCCCAAGGCGAGTAGGATATGAATTACATAAAGGGACTCTTGCCTTTTGAGACAAGGCATCCTTGATATTCACTACACGCATTGCGAAGGCGTTGAAACAGTCTTGAACAGACTGCTGAGCAGAATCTTAGCTAAATAAAGAAATTAAATTCGCCATTGAACAACGATGTTACCAACATCAGCGGACCCTGCAAGTAATCTCAGTTGTATAGGCAGATTTCCCTTGTTATTTCTGACATTGAGCTACCTTAGTTACGCCGCTCTGCTACCTTCTAAATGTTGACCCACCCACGTCGCCGCACCTTTTACATGAATTACTGCGTTGAGTGGCTCTCAAAAGGCAGTCAGTCGGCATATTGGAAATCCACAATGCCAGTCAACCCTATGACAACATTCTCTATCCGAATAGTAGTAGGAAATCAGGTAAGTAATAACAGATAAGAAGAAAAAGTTCTACCTAAAATCGAGAATAAACACGCACCGAGTGCGCGCGCCAAGTACCTAGGTAGGATTTTACCTCGCTGCCATTGGCCAGAATGTCATGTGGCTGTCCAAATTCGGTAATTTCACACATCTAAGTCTAAACTCTTTGTAGTTAAGCTGAGAAGCCTTCGATCATCGTCTTCCATTTCCAAAGAGATGAAGGATAGAACTTTAGTCCATCAAGATGTAGCCTATGCTCCTCTACTCAGTCAATGGGTTGCTCATCTTAACAGTGACTTTGTCTACTTGCGTTACGTGATACCTCGACAGACATCCCGTCACGCTCAATACGGAATAGGTAGGTCGAGAACCCTCGAGACAGTGATTAGGAGAAGCTATCCCGGGTATTTTAGCTTATGTTGGTGAAATGCTATTACTACATTGATGGAGGTAAAAAGAGACATGAATCTTGAAAGCACACGGACCGAATAGTATTGTTGGTATTCATAGTGATCACGAATAAAAGTTTATTCGAAAATTCCATGTTCGACTGCAAAACTCCTGTGATTCACGACTCTCTAATATTTGTAATTAACTGTATGGTCTCAGGGGAGCCCGGGCCTATATATTTAGAGGATAGTACAAATTGACCTCTCACTTCATTCTCTGCTAACACAAGATCGGCGAAGGCAGCCAAGCCTGTATCACCTTCCGATTCCTTAAGCGCTCTAATCTACGAATCCATTCAATCTCCGCCGGGCTACTTAGCAGAATGTCAACCAGCGCGCGGTACGCAGTCGGAGAGAGTAATGAATACGACGATGCCATCGACAAAGTAGTTCAACAAATGCTCGACAACACCAAAAGGGTCGCTGAGACGGCAGCGGAATTGTTGGACTTGGCGGATCAGACCATGAAAGCTAGATACGGTGCGTTAATGTCCTGAGAAACGTTTTCCCTAATATAGACAACTTACTGACCGGTCGGCTGGTTGATCGACTATGCTTAGCCCACGGCTGCACTTCCAATCTAGTGTTTATATCCATCTGGCTCCGTGTCCTTACGAACGTTTACGTTATACATTTCGACGAAACCCAGGTCGACATGGTTGTCCAGCTAGCAAACAGCGTCTGCACAACCAACACACTGCCTGATGGCGACGTCTTGTATGCCATTAGGGAGGTTCATGAGTATTGGCTGCAACGGATCGGAATAGCTGACGACGAGAACATTCGTAAGATTGTCCATCGCTGGACTAATGCGATATGAGTGTCGAATTAGCACTGGGAAGTCGGGAGTTCATGAAGTCTGGATGTTGATCCAAAGCGTACCAGGAATGGCAGGCTTGGCTTTGGTTCTTTGAGTGGTGGTCGGGTACAATCATGTAATCGGCAGATGCGAGAGGAAGTGCTGCTATCATCATATGAAGATCTCTTCGGACGGGACATTGAATTGCGGTTGCTATAATGGCTACCAATCAGCAATAACTTTATTTCAAGCAATTTAATATATCATAGCCAAATAACTCTGAATATTATAACGACTATGAGTTCTTATCTTCATTCAACTAAGAACCAAGGTAAGGCGAATCTGTAACCTCACCCAACATAGAGCAGCTATATAGTAGAACCGTAGTACAACCACTCATTGTAGGCCCATTCTTCATTAGGACGATATCTTGAGTACATCTGAGTCACAATGCTATATATCCCACTATAATTAGGGGTAAATCCGACTCACGGTAATGCTGCGGTATGAAAGTATCTCACCAGATCCTGTTGCTGCTTGTATATCAATCAATATTTTTGGTATGTCAACTACTGTTAGTCAAGGAATACTTTCAAGTCGAATCTTATTAGACTGCAATCCACCTTGAACAAAGCTGTATGCCGGAGCTGAGCTTGAAGTTTGCGTGTTCTCGTCATGAACTTGGTTTTGGCCAATCCCTCGCTAGCAAATAGTAACCACGCATAAGATTGCTGCATTAGGTGCCTGGTCAGAGGTATATAGGCGGTCTGAACACTCCCGCGGGATTTGAGTCGGGTTAGTCAGCACCACACTGCGTTGACGACCACTGGCCGAAAGGCGCATACAACTGGCCAATGGTCACACAGTATTGACTTGATTCCACATCGTGCAGAGCGCCCTTTTGCAAAAGAGTCGTCGGAGATGTCTTCTTTGTGGATTTGTGCGATTCAAATCTTCTCGTTTAGAATGACTGAGAACTTCTGCTTTGTAATAACAAATACCGACGTGATTCTGTACCTACCTACAGAATCATGTCGGTGCCGGATGGAAGTTGAACAACATTAGAAATAGGAAGGTTTATTTAGGTAGAAAAACATTATATTTCATGCACCAAGGATGTTATATAAAGCCGTACCAAACTGCCAAATGGCCATCATCAGCTCTTCACAGTCCAACATTATTTTATCCCAAGTCAATCAAAGGCCATTCCAAAAATTCAATACCTGAACACCTAAAACTTCGACTTACATGACAATCCAAATAGGTCTATTCGAAATACAACAGCCTACAATGTCGGAAACAATGAATGCGATAGTAATCCCCTCCTTCGGCGGCCCTGAAGTCTTGATCTATCAAACAGTCCCGAAACCGGTCCCCGTGCTGGGCGAGGCGTTGGTCCACGTCCGCGCTTTCGGCGTGAATCATGCCGAGATGCACATGCGCAAGGGGGAGTGGGACGAGTGGAACCCCATCACGGGCCTCGAGTGCGTGGGCACCGTAGAGGCATGTCCCGGTGGTGAACTGCCCGTCGGCGCCAAGGTTGCCGGAGTCATGGGCGGCTTGGGTCGGAGCCGGCCGGGCGGGTACGGAGAGTTCGTCAGTGTACCTGTCACAAATGTCATCCAGATCGAGAACACGAGTCTCCCGTGGGAGCAGCTAGCGGCACTCCCCGAGGTATACTGCACAGCGTGGTCGTGCTTGTTCACAGTCCTAGACCTGAAGCAGGGAGAGACGTTGTTGATCCGCGGCGCAACAAGCACAATCGGACAGGCGGCACTGCACTTAGCTGTCGATGCAGGAGCAATTGTTACAGCGACTACGCGGCGCAGGGAGCGATCCGAATGGCTCCGAAGATTGGGCGCCACGGATGTTCTCTTCGAACAGTCAGATCTCGACCAGCCCCTCCAAGAAAAGGGGCGGAAGCACTTCGACAAGACGCTGAACCTAGTAGGGAATCGCGTCTTAATAGAGTCCATCCGCCTAACGCGAGCGGGCGGACGGATGCTCCAAGCTGGGTGGCTCGGCGGGTTGGCACCAGTGGTAGATTTCAACCCGATGATACATATGGAATCAGGGGTGCACTTCAGCTTGTTCCACAGCAAAGTGCTCGGCACGCCGGACTTCCCCCTATCTAACATCCCGCTACAGGATATTGTGCAGAAGATCGAGAATGGCGCCTGGGATGCTAAGCCAGCGAAGGTGTTTGAGTATCGAGACATTCATAAAGCACATAGGATGCTGGATTCACATAATGCAGGGGGTAAGATTGTTGTTAGACATTGATACTCTGTAAGTGCCACAGTCATTCAGAAGTACACAATCTACCTAGGTATATAAGACTGGTATGGAATTATAAGGTTGATATGGATAGTGTCAGGTCCTGACAGAGTTACCTGGACAAACCAAGTCGAAATTGCGAGTACTATGTGTACCTAGGTACCTAGGTACCTATATAGAGCCTACATGTAATAAACACCGTCGCTTATCAGTAACTTAATTATATTCATCACGTCATATAAACCACATAGTTACTCGGACATACCTTGTACTAAGGTAACTGGCGTAACCTGTTTACTACACACACCTATTCTGTTATACCACCGAGTAATCGGCTAAGCAAGTCGTATAATCACTGGAGTAAGACAAACGTAATACTACCTCCTCGCCTTATTCTACAGAACATTTAAGAATTTCAACACCAGCACCAACACCTAAACTTTCATGTCTCTGATGAATGAGCTGCAGAGGCAAAACAACATGAACACATCGCACCCGAGTATACACCGTGTCAATCTGGCTTTTATGCCTTGCTCGGAAGTTTATCATAGTGTAAGATTGGGCGAATGTTGATTGACCACCGTGATCGCCGTCGCCTTGCCCCGATGCCCGGACACATGTTCTTTCTTCTCTCTGACGAGAATGAAGCTCATCACTCTCGACACAGTCTCCTTCAACAACTACGACTTCAATAACCCAAACGGTATTATACCGTCATCTTCACAAGATATCGCCTACTTTTATTCCCTCTGATGTCTCCACATCACAACTATTCTATGGCATTACGACTACACCTCTGTATGAAGAGAAGTCATCCTAGCAATGTCTACTACTGGTACGTTCAGGATTAATACCTTCTTCAACTCCAACTTCTAGGATAACGAAGCTGATGCTTCTTAGGTTGCAATCATACCAATATAGTTTCGGCTATGCACAACGAGTTGCAGCATCGTTGCGCGAGAGCCAACTGCTCGACGAGGAGCAGTCAACACTAGAATAATGAGGCACACAACGATACAAGAGACGCGTGGACACGCCTGGCTATATAAGAGGATCGCGACGACGCGGCAATACGAGGCACGTTGTGAGGCACACAACGATACGAGGGACGCGTGGAGAGACACGCAACGATACGATGTGCGTGGCGAGACACACAACGATACAAGAGGTACATATATTCCCTATTACGCTCTGTCCCTCTTCTCTCAATCATCGGCACTGACTCTCGTTATACTAGTGTGTGCAGCAATCCCATTGTCATGACTGCAGCATTTTCTCCGTCGTTTGCATTAGTAGACATAATGGCATCAGGGGATATACCCGGGAGTTTCCCCAGATAGGTTGTAGTCCCTCAAGGAACAACATAATCTTCCTACCACCCCCTCTAGCCCCTATGGTCTCATCATGACGGACACATCAAATCTGGGAGTGTGTCATATTTTCCCGTTCAGCAGCTTGAATCCCACATACACCAATGGCACCGCAGGAACCTCGGGAACTTCGCGAACATCTATCCGTTACCACTTCCGAACGGCTATCAAGAGGTCACTGTATCAAATAGAAACATAGTTAATACCACAAGAAATATGATTTACATGAACACTATCCAACTCAACTGGTAGGCCTAGAATGAGGATGAGCTGTACATGTTATGAGGTAGTAGTAGCAGGTACATATGTAGCCTAGAGCTATCCCTCGAATGTAGCTTTCAAGCACTTTAATCTATATTAGTGAGGCTTCACCTCTATTCTTACTTTTTTTGGAAGGCATAGGTTATTCTAGTCACTTTACAATGCACCAACAGGGCAACTTCTCCTAGTCTATCACTCCATTACACACCTTCTCTATCAGTACAACTCGAGCGGACGGTGCGACATTTTGACCAAACAAGAGTATAGATTTAGACTCTCACGATTATAATAGCCAACAAGTCACAACATTCTCTTTTCAGTTTGCTGTTACTAACTACCTTGCTGTTCATAATATTTCCCTTCTCATTAGTTTTTCCTGATTAGTATATTGACTCCACCGTAGATGAATAAGAAGGCAGTGTAATGAGAATTCCGCATTAGGTCGACGAGTTCTTATAGAGTAACAATCGAGAACGGTAAGTTCGATACCACATACAGTCAGTTTACTCGTTACTTCATAGGCACATGTAAAGTTTACACAGCTGCCTTAGAATCGATAGAATAGGTAGATGGTACGCGACACTTCCGATCCCTATTTCCAGGAGCTAACGGAAGGGGAGCAGTGGCTCGGTTGTAAGCTAAACTACCCCTTTTTATGACTGAGGTAGGTAAGACTACCGTCGCATTTTAATGATTAGTCTACTTGTCCCAGTGTCACAGTTACATTACACGCACGCCGAGCTTTGTCCCGAGCCTCTTCTCTCCCTTCACGAATACCTCTTTAGCATAAATAGATTCTACCTACTTCCCGTTACTCCCTTGACCTAGGTTCACTATCTAGCCCAAGTGCATCGAGCAGTTCTGCAAGGGGCACTTGGAACCGCGATTTAGTCTGTTCAGGGATGCGCTGTTCTATGAGACAGAGATGCTTAAGGGAAGTATTGCGCTCACAATCAAGTTTGCCGGCCTCCTGACTCCGAGAGGTCCGCTAGCGCTACCTAAGATGGCTGTTCCCGGCGTGTCCGAACGCCTCCCGTTCCCAACGAGGGATGTTAACCAAGTCAAACGGGACATCCGCGAGTCCGGCTACGGGGTCATCAAGACCGCGCTTACGCCGACGCAAGTAGCTGTAACTTACGGTCGTACTGCCACGCTATGTTGTCCGGCCTCCGAGAAGTGGTCAGAGAAATAAGGAAATGGACGCAACTAATGTATTGATATGCGTTGGAGAATAGGTAGATATCGAAGAAGACCGTACAGGAACAGGTCGCCGGCGTGACCAAGATGGACGACGAGCGCCTAGGTCGTCACCAACAGGGGAGACGAGTTCCTGGACCTACTCAACCACCCCTAATCGACGAGATGGTACCGTAGATTCTTGTGAGTTCAATTATATTCCATCTACTCCTCATCTTAATCGAATTTCTCATTGCTAGGAGCCAAGTCCTAGAGCTGCTTATAAAAACTGCTTGCCTACCCCTGAAGACGCTCCAAATGTCATTACCCCTATTCGACCCACAACGCCCCTTATAGATGGCATGACTAACTACCAACCTCAAAGGGCGACTACGCTTGCCCCAGACGCTTCGGACTCCGAGCGATTGGCTGTCCTCATGCCCGTCATGCGGTCGTTCGTGTACCAGCAGGAGAATAACGTGCTTTCGCTGCGCGCCGACGTTCGCGCCGCGGCTCCCGGTGCGCCACGGTTGGTTCCTGGGGTACTGCGTCACGGATGCCGCCGGCGGCCAGGACGGCGAGGTACGCGAGGGTTTGTGTTTTGGCCGTCGGGATGATTGTACGGGGGTGTTGCGTGCGCCGCATGAGCCTGTGTCTACGAACGATGCTTGAGAGATGTGGCTGGGGCATCTGATAGGGAGAGAACGGATCAACTCGGCTACGCTGACTCTGGCTAGATCCCCTAAAGCATGAAGGAGAGAAAGGGGGAAGCAGTATGCTTCGAAACTAGCTCGCTCGGTGTGAGGCGAATGCCTTGATTCAAGGCTATTCGCTTCATGATTGGACTTCATACTACGACTTGTAGCTAATGACGCCTGAATTGCCTCGTAAATGGGTGGAGCGAAGTTGCATCTTAGCATTATACTCGTGCTTCCGATATCGATATTCATCATACACGTCACCTACATATGTATGTGTAGTCTCAACTCTTCCGTTTGATCTGTCTACATGGACCGAAGAGCTGCTGTCAGCAATGAGCCGGGAGCGATAGGCATCGTCAAAGTCATAATCCTGGCATTGTCCGTAGCAAAATATCACAAGGAGCGTTTAAGAATGCCCTTTGAGGTTTGACAAATTGGAATTGAATTCATGAACTGTGAAGCGAGAGTGAAGTAGAAGAGAGAGTATGAGTTGAATGTTGCGTACATAAAATGAACCGAACGAGTGTGTGCTGTGTGTAAAGAAGCGTTAGATGAATGAGCGGTAGTATGAGTCCAAAAGCCGTATCTCGTGTCTGGCATAGGAAAGAGAACCCGCATCCATCGACCATTGTCCATCGTCAATAACCTGAGTCACAAAAATTCCACGTATCGTCATGAGGGAGAGACCCGAGTTGGAATGATTCGTCCGTGATATCGTAACCCACGAAGCGTAATAAGCCAGAGGAGCCGAAGGAAATAAAACTATGCGGATGATACCGAAAGAATGAAGAAGAGGGGCGGTGCAACATTAAATATCTGTCCTTCCCGACAACCAGGCGTAGAATCTCCGTCTCTGGCAAACATTCAACGTCTGTCTAGTGTTGGTGAGCCAATCGACGGTGGAGATTGAACTCTCCTAGATCGTAGATCCTCTTGTTGCAGCGATTGCAGTTATACGACCCCATTCCAAGTCGTTCTCGGAAATCTTCTAGGCGCTGGGGTTCGCCCGGGTGCTGACAAGCCAAATGCTTCATGAGGCCGTTCGCGGCCATGTATCCCTTAGCGTCGACTCGGTCGCATCCGGCCACAGGGCACGGAAATCGTGATATCTCATGGACATCCTTCAGATGCTTGCTATAGTCCGACTGTTTCTTGAATGGACTTTGCGCATTTCGGTTGGACCAGCCGAGACGCCAATACTCGTCCCCTCGATAGAACTCACATTGAGGGTCAGGACATACTAGGATGTAATAGGACTTAGTTTTGAAGGAGGTCGGACAAATCTTCTGGACCTCTTCGGTTTCGAATTTGTGGTAGCCGAGAAGGTGCTGAACCAGATGGTCCTGCCGACGGAATCCCTGGTTGCCGCGATGACGTTTACAGAATGTGCAGGGAAACTTCTTCGTGGCCTTACGGAACGAAGCAACATGGCGACTTAGAACATCGGTACGCGAGAACTTTTCTCCACATGCGCAGATGATCTGGCTGTGCCGTTGGTCGTTGGCATGTATTCTAAGATCCCCACGTGTTGGAAATGACGAGTGACATTCAGCGCATGAAAACCGGGAAGGTCCTTGAACTCGATAGTGACTGGATACATCCGAACCGTGTCCGTGATTGTCAGGATGTGCCTTGCGGTCTACATGAACTTCTGGTGTCGCGGTTAGGTGACAAGGCTGAGCAAGCAAGGATTCAGCTAGTGATGTAGTATTCATACGCCTAGACTGTTAGCTATGCAAGTACACAGAAGGTGGGACCACTCGGCGACTTACGTGGTTCCGGTAATGCTAGGAGGCTGCGCTGGCTGAACATGAGGCTGCGAGAAGGCCGGGGAGGTTTGGATAATGTTCGCAACGCCGGGAAGACTAATAGGGTGGTGTTGTATGGTGCTAACCACCCTTTTTGTTAGCAAGCGGTAAAAAAAAAAAGCCTCACGGTTCCACGGGGGCTGCAGTGGCATCAGGCAGCAGCGAGGAGCCAAAGTCGAGGGCGTTGTTCTGTCCTTCTTGACCAATAAGAGGCATGTCGAAGTCGCCGAAATCGAAGGGGTCCACATTGGGAGCGATGTTCTGCTCTTCCTGGCCAATCCAGTCCATGTTGTCGAAGTCGGTGAAGCTGAGGGTGTACTCGTTTGGATCCAACAAGGCATCGGGATCGAAATACTGGAGGTAGTCCGACATCTTGACGAGGGGGTCTCGGTTCAAGCGGCGAGGGCTTTTGGTGGCTGACGTGGGAAGGGGTACGGGTCAGTATGCGTGAGAGAGTAGCAGGAAGCGTAAACGCGAGAGAAACAGATGATGTGGGAGACCAGTCTATTTCTCGGTGACTGCATGACAAGCATCGCTGCTTTAAGAGGGGGCCGCATAGGTACATGATTAATAGGGTGGAAGTTGTTTCAAGGAATGAAGTCGGTAAGTGGAAGGGGTGAATGTGATAGGTCGCCGTACGCCACTCGATCGCCCGCATTTTAGGGTGGACTCGAAGACATAAAACGAGGCTGCGTTGAAGGAGGCGTTACATTGCAGGTGGTCAGCACCGATGAGGAAGTGCTACCAGGAGCCGAGGCTTTCCAATGAGACCGACCGGATCAAACCTTCAACACAGCTAACTGACTTTACAGTTGGCGGTAGAGCTGCGAGAAAGGCAGATATACTAAGAGGTGGTAGCCTGGGCGCATAATAAAAAAGGGGTTAGAAGACAGCACCATAGACAAAGGGGACGAACCAGGATAACACGATCCGAATATACACACTGCCATAGCCGTAGTCTATCTCATGCGTGTTAGTAGGTAGTATACAGACAGCGATCTCAATCGCAAGCCTCGCCTCAGTGTGCAATGCTCGTATTAGTCCATATATCCATCCATCCATCCATCTATTGCTTGGCGAGTAAAAAGCCCCCTAAATCTTCCGGACCCTCGCCTCCTGAGCATCTACGCCATCAGGCACGACCTCAAAACCCAAGCCCTTACGCCTGCGCCGGCGCGCCGCGGCCCCGCCGTCGCCGTACTTCTCGTCGAACTTGCGGATCGCCGTTAGCGTCGCCATGTCCTCCGACACGCTAGCCCCGATCTCCCGGAGCGCCTTGTCGAAGTGGCGGCCCGCGAGGACGCGCTTTTTCATCTCTTTCTTTTCGTTATTCTCGTCACTCTCCTGCTTCTGCTGTTCCAACTCCAACTCCAGCTCCTCCTTAACCGCCGCCATCGCCGCCGCTACGCACACGTTCTTCAGGTCGGAGCCCGAGTACAGCGGGGTGCGCTTGGCGATATCGTCTATCGACACGGTGTCCTCGTCGAGCAGTTCGTCCTTCAGGTGAATCCTCAGGATCGCCGCGCGGTCCGCCTCGAGCGGGAGGTCGATGAGAAGTTTGCGTGGTAACCGGCGCAGGACCGCCTCGTCGAGGTCGAAGGGGCGGTTTGTCGCCACCATAATAAAGGCCTTCATCTTGTCCATGCCGTCCCACTCACGGAGGAACTGGTTGATGGTCTCCCTCCTTGAGCCCAGGTCGCGCCTACCACGTGCCCCCAGCAGCGCGTCCGCCTCGTCGATAAAGATGACCAACGGCTCCTTCTTCTTGGCCAGCCCGAACAGCGCTCGCACCGTCTTCTCGCTCTCGCCCACGTACTTATTGTTGATGCTGGCTCCGCTGATCTCGATCATATTAGCGCCGCTCTCCTTGGCCACCGCCTTCGCTAGCAGCGTCTTGCCGGTCCCTGGAGGGCCGTAGAGTAGACACCCTGGGATCCGATCGGTCGCGAGCACGCCATACGAAAATGCTTCAGGGCGAATCAGGGAGAGTGTGGTGAGCATCTTGACCGACTCTATCGTCTCCTTCGGGGCGTGGACGTCCTTGAACGTCGTGCGTATATCCTCCGCATTCACGAGACCCGACTCGAGGGCCTCCTCGTGGTTCTCTTCCGACGAGTTGAGTTTGCGCGTGTCGAGGAAATCCTTCGGTTCCCTGCGCTGAGTCTTGTCCTCGGCAATCTTGATTTTTGAATACTTCTCCTTCAGCTGGTCGAGCCGTTTGATTACCTCGGCGGCTCTCTCTACGGCTTCAATGTTGAACACATCGGCCGGGTTCTTGGAGTGGCCGATCATTGTGGTCGCGATGCGGTAAACCTCTGTGAGTGGTAAAACACTGGTCGACCACGACTCTGGCAACTTTCCGTCGAGTGTTTTGCTTTTGCTCAAGCCCAACTCTCCCGTCGTCGTTACCGTTGCTTCAGAGCCGGGTTCGACCATTGATGCCAGCATCTTCACGATATTGCCCTCGTTCTCGCTTAGAAAATCTCGAGACTCCCATATATTGCGTTTCATCGTGAATGGGCCTGCTCTTGCCACCAGGTCTTGGGCCTGAATAGCCATACGAAGCGTAATCACTCGCTCTGTCGATCCGAGTTCTCTCAAGCCATTTATGTACGGCCTCGGTGCACCTTTGCTTGTACAGGACCCTACCAGAGCTATCTTTCGACCGTCTGCCCAGAGTCCATCGACGACTTTTCGTATCTTGCCTATAATCATAGCCCCGCACTCCAGATCCATATTAATAGCGTTGAAATCATCAATGTGGACAATGAGTGGTCTTTTCTCAGACTCGGAAAAAGCAGTGTGAACAAGCTCTTCCAGCGCCGTATTGACTTTCAAGTCCTCCCAGAGCTCGTCGTTCTTCCCTCGATTCGGTCCGTTGAGGAATTCATCCATCAGAGATATGTACCTCTTGTTATCCTTCTTAAGTCTTTCATCGCGCATAAAAATGGTGTATGGTACTCGGATGTCTTCCAACTCGTCGCTCTCCTCGCTAACGGCGCGTCGATTTGCCTTTAATCTGCCACTGATCTCCGCAGTTTTGTATCCGAGCAATGACATCGCGCCTGGTGCTCTAACAGCATCTTGACCAAGATAACTGCCGACGATGTGCGCAATATCAGAGGCTCTCAAGTGTAGAACGTCAGCTTCTAACTTGTCGGCAACGTGCCGCACGATATCGCGCGGTACAGAATGACCAGAGTAATCGGATACGTTGATAATAGTCACTGGTCGTCGTAGATCTGTAAGTTTAACATTCTTGGGGGGAAGGACTAGGAGGTCGGTCTTGATAGAAGCTATGACCTCTTCGATCAACTCCTCTTCAAACCAGCCGGCGGCGGATGCTTCTAGAATAGGATCATGGATCATATTGTCCATAATTTGTCTGACTTGGCTGAGGTTTTTGTTGTGACCCCATGACGTGAGCAGTGCCATGTAAGAGAGGGAACCCAATAGATCTCCGAAATTCGAGATTAGACAGTTGTCAAGCAATTTCGTCGCAGCGTCGTTTCCATAAGCCTCCCGGATCGACAGGGCGGCAGCCCAGAGGGCAGCGGCAGCAAAGGTATCCCCCTTTTTGCGGATGAATGCTCCATCTAGACTTAACTCCAGGCGCTTAATAGATTCCTCAGTCCATGCTACAGCCTCTACTAATGAAGAGGTCTTTTGCTTCACTACTTCTGGCGTATCGGACAGTGTACTATCCATTAAAATGCGCGCACCCCTATTGGGCAGGTCGAACGCAGGATCGTTCTTCGTATCATTGAAGCGACTGACGGCATTGGAAAAGAACGATTTCGGCACATGCACCGGGGGGAGTTCTTCAGGCTTGCGATTCCTTAGGGTCCGCGACCTCAAGGAGCCATTGCTCGTCCGCTTACGGCCCTGGGACTCGCCATTCGCCGTGGTATTGCTCTCCCCGAACAAATTCTCGTCCGTATTGTCGCCCTCTCCGGCCCCGTTCTCCCTCTCGGGCTTACTTCCGTCGTCGCGGGGCCCGGCGCTGGCCTCGTCGGCAGCTCTGGCAACGGTCGAGGCGTGGAAGAATCGGCCAGGACGTGTCGCTAGGTGAGGATTCTGTAGGCCAAGTGTCGCCGAGCGAAAGGCACGCAGCGACAGAGTATGCATTCAGAGAATTGGCGCTCGGCGTGAGCGGGCGAATGCATGGCTTGCGGTCTTGCAACAACCAAAGAAGAAATTTCGACTTTGGCCGACGTTGGCCGAGTCCAAAGGTTCGGAGCTTATCCTGGTCCAAGCGTCGCCCCACACCGAGCAGACCGAAGCTTCACCGAAGATTACTTAAGCCTCGCTTACATAACACAAGAGGCATGTTTCTACGGGGAAGTCTGTATTCCCCCTATTGCCTAGAGAACTATATCCTCACACCCTTCGTAAGTACCTAAGTAGTCACAGTGGTATCACAATCCTTGTTCTAAATACTTCATTTGCTCGTTAAAAGTACTAATTCCCCAACGCCATGCTATGCTCTCAACTTGCCTAAAACACAAAGTCGTCAAACGGCATTCGTTTTATGCCCGAAAGGGTCTGCCTGGAGGCCATCGCCGCCTGATCATTGGCAAATGTCCACCGCCGCAGCAGTGCCACGAGAATTCCGACCCGACTCCTTTGGTCGTACCTCGGGATTAGAGTTCCTTGCCCGAACTGGGTCCCTGGATTCCCTTGTGCTCTTGATGGGCCCCTTACGCTGATGGCAGAACCGTCCGATACCCAATTCTCTTTGATATCCTGGACCATATGATTGGCGAACCTGTTGACGTGTTCATTGGATTCTGGTGGCGAACCCGTATCAAAGGACGCTATATGTGACAGCATCCAACGTAGGTTATCGCTTCGCTCTTCATCTCTAGCCGCCCAATATTTAACCATTGTACCAAGGCGACCAGCGGTGGGTCGCGCGAAGTCTGTAAAAGCCTCCATTGCCTCAGTAATACTCCTTGCTACCGGAGACATCGGCTCATTGATAAGGTATGCTGTAAAAGATGGCAGAAGCAAGTTGAGAAGGCGTACGATCTGGGTAATGATATGCGCAAGCTCGCAGCAATGATTACCGTAATTGAACCCGTAAATCCATTGAACCCCATGGATAATGTAGTCTAGCAGGACTAGCAGCCCATCCATGTCCTCCCTACCAATCGCCCTGGGAATGCAAGGCTCGGTAAGTAGTGCTTCGAAGGCGTCGACGTAAGTGTGTAGCAGTATCCATGCTTCAGGAGCCCGGACTGCCGTTCTGATGATTGCTGGGAACATTCTGCTCAACATGAAGGATAAAACGTGCGGATTCCCCATCCCTCGCTGAAGAATGACTCTTTCATCTGCAAGCTTGCCGTTCGCGAGCGCAAGCTTGAAGTTGGGAAACAGGAGGTAGAAGAGACCAGGAACCGCCTTGGAATCACCTTCTTCGAGCTTGAGACCCCACGAGAGTATTCCGGCTATCTGCAGGCGAGGGTCCTGGCTAGAAGGCGAGTACTCTCGGCTGATTTGGTAGAAATATGGGTCTACGGGACATAGGTCTTGTGATCTGATCACGGTGACGATTGACCGGATGAAGTCTATATAATTTGAGTGCTCGGGGGAGTCCGGCGTGATCGACTTCAGGTCGAGCTTCATTTGATCCATTGTAGCTTTCAAGGCTTTCGAGAATTGTAACTGCAGCTGCTGTTTCTGGCCTCCTTCTGCAAATCGTAAAGCCTTGCGCATCATGGCGACGGTATCTAAATAGATCTTAGCAGCAGATACTAGACCCTAAGAAAGAGGCACTTACGACTGAATAAATCCCTGTTTGAGTTATAATCAGGGCTATTCCCGACTTCTATGGCCGCATTCTTTAGATATCGGTCGCCACGACGTTTGATTATCAGAGCGAGGCGGTTCTCGTAAGCTAGAAATCTGAAGGGTTTGACAAGTTCCATAAGAAACAGATCAAGAATCGTCCCGCCCAAGTCCTTAAACACGGTTAGCAATGCTTAGCCGTAACATATAAGGGAGTCAAACCTTGAAATCGTCTATACCCTGCTCAATCAACGTAGTGAGAAAGAGAGCGTAGTACTTCCTGGAAGGTGAACTGATAACTTTTGGCATGTTCTGAAAGATGTTATATTTTCCACTCGTGCAAAATTGGGAAGTACGCTGGCGAACATGTTAGCTTTCGACTAAAACTTACGTCAGGGACACCTACCGAAAGTCGAGCGTGAATTAACCGGGCCGCCAGCCGTCCCGCAAGCGCTACAGCTTGTTCCATGCATATAGCGCGATCACTTGTAGGACCAAGACCGTCGTCCCTGAAGTCCATCCCAGCGACAGTGCGAGTCATCGAGAAGAAAGGTACGGCCATTTTTCGTTCGAGAAGCTAGGGGCGGAAGGTTAATAGATAGAATCTCGTTTCATGATCGTTAGAAACTCACTATGATAGCATCATCTCCGTGCCATGAGATATCGGTCTCTACGTGACCTTGCTTTAAGAACTCTTCGACCCGAGTGACATAGTAGTCGAGAATATCAAAGGCAACCCGTAGACTGCTCCAATCGAAGTCAGCTGATGAGAACGGGAATCGTGTAAACACCTGGTCTAGTTGATCTTGGCAAAGTTAGCAAAATTATTTAAAGCGGGTTGAAGAATCTGACATACAGTAGTTCAACGCAAAGGATGCGGCGCTGAGGGTTGGAGCGTGCCGAATAACACTGAGGAACCCCTTCATCGAGAAGTGCAGTATATCCATTGCACCTTTTCTGTTTAGTTTTATGACTGCATTCACCATGTCTTGACTGATATTTCTCGAAGCATCCTTAGACATTTTCGAGAGTTGTTGCTGGATATCCGACTCGGCCGATAAGTACTGCTCCATCACTTGCTGGAATATGGTTTTCTGCCAATCAGCAAAGGGTTTGTACGCGTTTGTGTCTGCGTCTGACGATATCACGAATCGTGAGAGTTGGCTCCAAGCTCTCAGACTGATCAGGCAGGCTTCTTTGTGAGAACTACTAGGCGACACGAGTTTCTCAATGGTCTGTACAGAGGGCCGCAAACTCGGTGGTGCGGCCCAGAAGAGCGTACAGAGAAGGTCATGATGATTTCTCAGAGCTGCTAATTCGCTTTCGTGGATGTCTTTCTCCTTGTCATATTGCCGGTTGTGGTTGGGAAGTACTCTCGCCAACATGTTCCTAGCGTCCTTGGTCAAGCCAAGGCTCCCAAGGCGCTTAATAGACAACGCTAGAAGTTTCAGGAAAATATGAAAGCATCTATCCTCTGGTACGATAGCGAGCGAAGGGGTTTCCGCGAGATGCTCCAGGAATTCCGGGGATCTATACACTTCCTCATTTCGCAGGTGAGCGAGGCCTCGAGAGGCGAAGAAGTCGAAGATAGTTCCTATTATGCCATTGGACTTCCGCCATCCCCACTGTTCTACGAGATAATGGCAGCGACTGACAATGCCTCGGCAATAATCGTTGAAACTTGGGGCTTGTCGCGAATTACTTTCGTACAACTGGAAGACGCGTCGGAGTAACTTTTGCGGCAAAGTCCAATCCTCTAACGGCGTGATGTTTCTCATGCCCGGAACAAGGACACCTGTATTGTCGAATTCGCCCAGGGGAAGCAGTGTAAATAAGTTGTACCAGATCCGCTCGAAAGTATGCGCGTCACTAATAGAACTCGGATCCGTGTCTAGCATGGCAGAAGAGACAACGTCCCAGAAACCGGATCTAAGAATGTGAGCTTCTTCGAGGACTCGAATAAGTATGACCCAGCAGGCTATCGAATAGTGCTCATTGCGAATGCCTCTTTCGCGGAACGGCATGCGTTGTAGATCGTGGTATAGGTTCCGGATATCTACTAACTCCGTCTCAAGAAGTTCACGGGCGGTCCTTTTCGCAATCTTCTTCAGAACTTCCTCGAGCTGGAATATCTCCGATAGCTGGCAGAGGTTATGGCAAATACGCAAGATCTGAAACGAGATGATCAGGCAGCGGCTCAAGACATCCACAAGAGGCCGGGCTCTATCTCGAGCTTGGGTTGGTAGGGCCTCTAAGCGTTCCGCAAAGCTCCGTAAAATTTCCAGAGCTCGACTGATGAAATGTCTTTCGCCCTCCTTGTCTGCAAAGCTTACGTATTCCTGAAGATAATCCAGCGCAAACTCTGCAGCTTGTACCGGATTCACCCTGCTGCTAAGGTCAGGGGGTTCCGAATAAGGGTAGTCTACAATCCAGTCAAAGACGATGCCGAATTCCGATGAAGTTTGGTCATCCCATTGACCCCACCGTAATAGCTTTTCATCAAGGACGAACGTGCTATGACCTCGTGGACGATGTAGGCTATCGCGGGGCTTCTCATTAAGCGCCTTGACTAGTCGGCCACTCCCAAGAAGTGTGCCTTCGTGAAAGAAAACCCCGAAGTCTAGTGGGAATACCTCAAAGTGTTGAGTGTAGTGCGTGCCAAATGGACCAAGCCCCAATAGCTTGCCTGTGAACTCAGACGTAGGCGTTACTTCGACGATAGGACTCGCGGGACTCGTTTCGTAGGGCACAGGGTCGTTGGCATGTGCATACTTAGGAGCGGTAGTATCCACATGTTGCGGACGGAAATGCTTCCTAAGCTTCAGCCGTCTTCGCGCCGGGGCGGATTCAAACACTCGGGTGTTATCACCAGATGGTAGATCTTCAACCCGCCTAGGGGGGCTCTCAACAGGCACACTACTTATAAGTCGTTCAAGCCCAATACTAGACGGACCAGGCAATGCTCTACGCGATTTTCGATACAACGCATCAAGAGCTTTCTTTCGTGCATGAAAAGCGTGCCGCCCGACTTGTTCACCTGCTATTTCAAGCTGTGCAGGCCTTGAAGTTGAGTTGTAAGATTTTGCTCGGCCAGCCTGAGAACGCTTGGACAGAGAGACCGTAGGGCTAGGCTGAGCATGTGTAGGTGGCATCTCTGCTTCACCAGTCACAAAGTTGTCCATACTTGCCTGTTTGGCTGGCCGATGCGGCTGTGAGAAGAGGCTTGAAGGCACAACACGGCGTGGTCGCGGTCTCGAGATTGCTTTCGGTGCTTGAGCAATGGAATTGTGGGAAAGGAGACGAAGGGGCCTTGGCGATTGTGTGGACTTCGTTGGAACGCTGGAAGGATTTCTCGGTTGAATTCGACCCCCTTTCCAGTCCCGAAGAACACCGATAGCGTCAATGTTGTCTTTGCGAGTCCCCAAGGCAATCTGCTTCCTTGATGGGCTCGATCTGCCCTTATCTGATCGTTTGTTGGCAGTTCGAGCAGCTATGCGGATAAAAGGAGGTGCATTTGGTTCAACGACATCCAAGATGCTAAGTTGGGGTGCAGGCGTAGATGTTGCTGGCATTCGACCAAGCTCTCTTGTTTGACGCCCTCCACCAAGACTATATTTGACGTGAGGCAGCTCAGCATTTGACTCAGTTGTCCTGCCTTTGGTCCTGTTCAGTAGCCCAGTAATCCTCTGTTGACGGCTCGGCTGGCCCGGCTGGCCCTTGAACATTGTTTGTCGGCTTTTTCTTCGTTTCCTGGGTCGTTCTGCTCCATCTGCATCCGTGCTAGCTCTTTTATGTCCGGAGAGCATATAGTCGATATGGTCATCTTCGACAACAGAGCCAGCGTCGTCTTCAAAAATGGGTATTCCAGGATCGTTGCCTCTATGGGTTTCGTTAAAATCATCGATTCGTAAGATCGTATCATCATCTGAATCGTCGAGAAATAGAGCTGCGCCATTGCCAGGTTTAGGGGAAGTCTGTCGGCGTTGAGCTAACCCTTTTCTCTGGATCCGTTCCGGCGAGTGGTCCGGACTGCGTTGCGGAAGCGCCCGCGCGCTTCTCTGGCGAGTACCTTGTCGATCAAGTCGAAGCCAAGATGCAGGCAAGACGCCGCGTATTTTCCTTCTCATAGCTACTCGTGCCGTCTCCGTTTCGCTTTCAGAGTTACTGCTAGAGCCCGTACCCTGCTCGTCGCCCGTCTCATCTTCGTCCTCGACCATCGTGAGATCAATCATACTAGTGATCCGGATTGCCGGAGCTGGACTTTGATTCTGAGATGATGCTGCACTACTTAGTTTGGGGGTGAGAGTCGTAACAGGGTTGGAACGTCTGATAGCAGTGACAGGCGTGACGGTGGGGAAATTCGGACTAGTCTGGGGGGGCGAAGGAGGGATATCGAAGATACTGCCAGAGACAGCTAATGGTGAAGCTTCTCTCGCAAACCTGACAGGCTGGTGTAGTTTTAGGAGTTTCCGTTTCTTAGAGACTCTAGGTGAAGCCTGCCTCTTAGTAATCGCGGCTGGTCTCTTTTTCAGCTTCCACTTATCGATGTCGGCCGGGTCAGGGAATTCTTCTTCGTCATTCTGTGAGCTCCTCAGAAAAATATCAGGTTGCGCCCCTCCTCGCTCGGGAGATGGGGATGGGCTGCCGGCTGGCGTGCCGGTTGGCGCAATATCTTCTTCATCGATATCGTCGAGTAGGCCGGGGTGCTGGATTTCTTGGCTCTCCCCTGAATATTCTTGGACAACCTCTTTAGCAGTCGATTGGCTTTGCTCTTCGTATTCCTGCTCCTGGGAATCCTCTTCTTGCCTCTTCCTTCTTGCTGCCTCTTCAGCTTGCATTCGTAAGGGCCGCACACCATGGGACTTGAGCGTCTTGCTGTACTGGGCACTTTCCAGCAAATAAGGGTGTTCTTGAATCGGCTTTCGTGGTCTCAATGACCGTCCAAGCTGAACCGCTCCCTGCTCAGTGCTTTCCTCATTCTCATCTAAAACGTCCTCTCCGTCGAATATCGCATCGTCAAATTGCCAGGGCGAAACAGTTGGAGCTGCTTCAGGTCTCTCAGGACTGTCTAACTGCGTTCTGTTAAACTCGGCAATTTGTATCGGGGTTTCTAAGTCATCAATGGGCACAAGAAGTGGCGAGGAAAGAGGAGAGGAATCGAGATCACGGATGGTCTCTGGCTCGGTGAGCGGGCGCGGTGGTTTGGTTAAGCCTCGGTCTCCGCCGCGTCCTTTACCAGGACTCTGCGATGATAATGGTATATCCCAAATATTCTGATCCTTAGGTGGCGGCACTTCCGCTGCGAGTCGCTCCGGAGTACCAGCACCGCTTCGCGGTTGTGGTAGATCGTGTTCGTCTTCCTGGCTGCTGTCGAAGTCGCTTTCGTCTTCCGAATCTGGCACCTCTCCAAGCTCCTTCCATTTCGCCATTGGATCCTAAATTCATTTCTTTACGTTGTTGGGAAGAGAATACGGGACATTACGTGTGAAGACAGGAATAGGTTGTAACGAAGTTGGACGCGTCGAATGCACTTAAACGCGTAAATGTACTTTCTAGGTGAACAAGGATGTTAGTGGGGCAAGGACCGTGGTAGGTACATATGTACCGTATCCATCCATGATGCAAGGATGTACGCCACTTCAACCTGTAGAATGCATATTGCGAAATCCTAAAGGCTTCCGCATTCTATGCATCTAATGAAGTAACATGCAATATCAGGATATCTACAATTTTCCAACTTTCCTCTTACAAAACATTCACTCAGCACCAACCAGTGATTCTTATCTCAGGCGTCACCGATTCAAGGCCGTATATTTTGTATTCTTCAATAAGATTTCGAAGAGCATCGTGATTGAACTATGAGTTCATTCGGCAGACAATTCATTCCAATAGGTCTTGCCGTAGTCTTTGGAATAGTGAACGGTACGATTCATCACAACCTCAAACTTACATAATGCTAATCCCGATACAGGCTACTACGCATTCAATCCCGCACTTAAGGAGCAACAGAAGGAAATGCAACAATCTATAGCAAAGGATGATAAAACGGCCGAAGTTAGAGATGCCAGTCAGCAGGGATCGTCGAAGGCAGACACTTCACCTACCCGTTAGAAATGGTCACTATCATATCCAGCAGATGGTCAAAATTCTGCCATCCCTTTAGAAACTTAGAGGAATCTGGATTAAATGGAGTGGCTTAGGTCCCGGCAGAGTCACGTCTACAGAACTCAGCGTTCATCCCCTGGTGTTCAATATTCAGACTCTCGGCCTTAGGAGAAGTACGATTCTTGTGAGCTCGTGAACATAACAACTAGACGTTGATTATGAACGGGGTAGCGACATAATTGACTAACAGGGTGAATTGAAGAACAAGCAAGCATCTAGCTAAGCTTCATGGCTCATGGTTGTGCTTGGGTGTGAGCCATGGTTTTGGTTGTCCTATCATTAACACTTGAGTTGAGTGTGAGGGCTCACTACAGGGAACACTACCGTTCAACCTCTTAGGTACCAACTGTGAGGGTGGAAGAGTTCTATCTAAAAGCAGTGAATCGTTCTAATGGTCTAATATAAGCACATGAACAACATCAGTCTAGGCCTTTAGCAATGGCCGACAAAAGGATTGATCACCATACTAGACTACCTACTTCACACTTATTCACACACTTATTCCCTCAAGTGGACTTCATAAAAATTGGTCTTCTCATTCAGTACATCCCAATAACATTCAAGGAGACCAGTTTAGAATAGGCCTCCTCTCTTAGCAGCCTTAACTTATCGTAAGATTGCTGAAGGTCTATATTAGAAAATGAACAAAGTCAGGTAAGACCGGCGGATACCGATGCCTCGATCGTAAAGAGCTTTGAAGCTTCATGCAGCACGCCGTTTGTGTGACGTCGTACCTTAAATTACCTTGGTCCGAACTTCAGCCGAGCGGAGTGTGGGCCTGGAGCTATGGAGCTGTCTGGCTGTGGACAGCTGCCAACCTTGGAATTGCAAGTGCGAGGCTGCCTGAGGCATAAAGCAGCTCCTCCAATTGGCTCCACCACAATCATACGACGGGCAATCGAAAAAAAGACTCTCCCGTCTTCAATTGAACTCGACGACCGCAAATCACCGATCCGAAACCCAACTATAAACAACAATTGTCGTCAGCGAAATCCCGCCCGCGATCCTCAGTTCCACGTCCAGCAGGCCTCAATTGGCTCCAAATCTCCACTCCTCCGACCGATTTGCACAGCGTCTATCTGAATAATCGTTTATTTCTCTCTTCCTCGTTTCTACTCCGTTCAGCTAAATCACAATGATGCGCACATCCCTCCTTCGCGCTGGCCTCAGAGCCAGCAGGACAGCCACTATGGTCCCCCGCGCTGCCGCCTCTACGCACGCCATCTCGAAACCGACGCTGGCCAACATCGAGAAGCGATGGGAGGGCATGCCACAAACCGAGCAGGCCGAGCTGTGGATGTCCCTGCGAGATCGCATGAAGGAGAACTGGGACGAGCTTACGTTCCAAGAGAAGAAGGCCGGTATGTAATATTCGTGGTGTTCAGACCCGGTGCTATCGGGTCTCGAGCTACATTTCCAGACACATTTGCTTGCTCTAAAGCTCTCGAGATTGGGGATTGATCTTGCGATGACGGCCCCTTGAAGCAAGAGTGGATCCCTAGTGCTTGATCTGGCCATTCACGAATCGCGCATTTGAAGAACATCACGACTAACGTCTGTCTACAGCATACTGGATTGCTTTCGGTCCTCACGGTCCCCGTGCCCAACCTGCTGCCGGTGAGGGACGCAAGGTCGCTCTGTACACCGCTCTAGGTGTATTCGCTAGTTTCGCTCTCTTCGCCACAATGCGGTCGTTCGCTGGCCCAGCACCAAGCACCATGACCAGAGAATACCAGGAAGCCTCCAACGAATTCCTCAAGGTAAGAAGTCCTCTTCGTGTCCCTCTGCCCATTTCTGAGGAGTGGTCCTTTTGCTAACAATAAAAATAGGGCCAACGTGCCGAGCCTCTCACCGGTGTCTCGTCCGAAGGTTACAGCGGTAAGGGCATGGTCCAGTCGCCACCCAAGAACTAGACCTCGCCCGCCACCTAATTCCAGAACCACTCTTGTCATCTCCCTCTTTCTTTTGTCGCTAGAAGAACGAACCGCAGTGCAAGGCATCAGATCCACATGTACAAGACGAAAAAGCAAAGCAGCAGACTAGAGTGGAATAGAGTAGTGGAGCTTGTTTAATCTTTCTCGACGGGCAAAAAGACGAGTTTGGCTATCTGAAACGAAGTCCCCTTCGTCGAAAGACTTGGAGCCGGAGCCGCATGCACATCCAAAGGAGCCCTTACCTTTTTTAGTTCCGACTGGGACCGGGATTTCAGTCCCTGTTGGCAGCAGCTCGTGCCGGGATGATGATAACGCCTGGCGTTGTAAATATGTATAAGAGGAAACAACCCTATGCCGTTCTGAAAGCTCATCGTCATACCAAGTGATTGAGTGCATAGGTACTGTTTGATTTATCCCATCTTTGCCACCATTTATGTTACATCAAACCACTAGCATGATGAAGCTTAAGTATTAAGCATGCTTTGATTAGATCCCACTGTTGATAGTACATCTGAATATCAGCGTTTAACATAAATCTCATAGAATCTTGTAATGGGATATGACAGGTGTTAATGAACAATCCTCTCATGGAGTCCTAGTTTTCAATATACGGCCTAAATTCAATATTATGTACGCAGAGAGCAGATCCGGAGCAGAAAGCAATATTCCAATGAAGATCAGTTTGAGAAAGACCTCTATAGAACAGATCTCATCCTTGACAACCCTTTCCCATACGTAAAGCATGTAAAGTTATATGATTAATCATGTCACACATACATGGTAATGTACAGTTCGGTGGTATGTTCTGTTCTCAACTCAGCACTTAAAAGGGCCCAATATGAGCCACACGTATATGATATCCGTCCATGTAGATCATAAAGAGGTGGCCAAGATATATATGGATATATATAAGTATGTGTGTGTGTGTTTTGCTAAGTAGCCTCTACGTATATAGCGGCCTTATTCCATCAAGTATCTCAGCTCCATCGTCCTAACTATCCCACCAGCGCCAAACCAGACCATATAAAGGTGATGATCATGCTCGAAATACCCAAACCGAGAAAACCGGCAACTCCATGCAAAATTCCCAACCCAACTCGTCTCGACGTATTCACAGGCCCTATCACTAGGTCCCCAATATGATTTCGAGCCCCCTCAGGCACCGCTCTGCCCAGCCTCCCTATACTCACCCAAATTACTCACGATCTCCCTGCCGTGGTTCTCCTGCCCGGGCACTTCCACCAGCCCATCCTCCTCGCGGATCAGCTTCTTAACCTCTAATCTCCCATCCTTGCCCCAGTACCCGACTTTCTCCTCGCCGCGCACCGCCCTCTCAGTGACGAGCACATAGTGCGTGGGCGCGTCGAACATGGCCTCGGCCAACACCCGCTCCATCTCCATCTTCAGTCCCCTTGCCCCGGTTTGCGCCTTTTCGGCGCGCTCCGCGATGGCCTGCAAGGCCTTTTGCGTGAAGAACAGGTTAGAAGGGTAGGTCTGGAACAGCGCCGTATATTGCGCTACTAACGAGTTGCGCGGCTCCGTTAGGATCCTGAGTAAATCTGACAGCGAGAGCGGCGACAACGCAACAATGTTGTGCACACGTCCGATCAGTTCCGGTATGAAGCCAAATCGCTGGAGGTCTTCGGGCGTCGCGAGGTCTAGTGCCGTAAGCGTCTTAGCGTCCTCTGCGTTCGGCGGTCGGTGAGGCAGGTGGTTGAATAGCTCGGGCGGGAGGTCTGGTTTATTCCCTGACGCAGATCGGCTACGGAGCTCAGACCCGAACCCCATCGTGGACTTGGATACGCGATTCAGGACCACCTTGTCGAGGCCGACGAACGCGCCGCACATGACGAATAGTATGCTGCTAGTGTCGATTGTGTACTGGTCCAACTTCCCCGATGGAGGGAGCGTGGACTGTGGTCCCGAAGTAGAGGTCGAGGAACCCGGGCCGGTGTAACTTGTAGTAATGGGACTTGCCGAGCGAGACGAGGAGCGATTATCCTTAACGTTTATAGTGACCTTAGTTCCCTCGACTAGTTTTAGCAATGCTTGTTGTACGCCTTCGCCGCCGACGTCTCTTCCATTCGCCGTCTCACGTCTGGCAATCTTGTCAAATTCGTCAAGGACGACTATCCCCTGCTCGGTAGCCCTCACGTCGTAATTAGATTCTATGAGCAATCGTTCGACACACGTCTCGACATCCTGGCCTATGTAACCAGCTTGGGTGAAGGAGTTGCAATCGCATATCGTGAAGGGGACGTTGATCTTCTTGCTAAGTGTCCTGCAACGGGTATATTTTAGCGACAGGGCGCACGTATATGCCCATTTTAAGTAGACACCTACTCGAGTATATACGTTTTACCAACACCAGTCGGGCCTAATAACAGCAGGTTGCTCTTGTCTATCTTAACTGGAAGTGCCCGACTAGCGTCCTCGGGTATGTAGAAGTCGACCTTCTCCTCGGTGCGTTGCCAGGCCTGATTCATATTAAGTATAGAGTCATTGTGACCGGGAAACTCGTCTTCGAAATCAACGTCGTCAGCGCGATATCGGTGAAACTTAGGTGTCGGGTGGTGCCAACCTTCAACAGGGTGATAGGGTTCCCTTTCTCTCGCGTTTCGATCGCGAGCGATAGCTTGCCGCATGAGCTTCTCTTCCCGTTTCCGTTCCTGGACCTCTTGATGTTCGCGCCGCCTTACGTTCTGGTAATGGTTAAATATTACGGAAGATATCGTCTTCTTCGCCCGGTCTTGCCCGACTACGTATTCGTCGACTCGCTTCTTGAGGTCTCTAGGGTAGAACTGAGGGACCCCGAATGTGTTCTTAGAGAACATGGGGCCTCGCCCTTCTTCGCTGGGATCATAGCTGCTCGTGAAGCCCGAGTTGAAGTCTAAGGTACGTCTCGAGGCGGTGCGGAGAACGGTAGAAGTAGACAGGGATCGGCCATGGCTCCGTCTCGCGAGGACCGACCTCATGTTGGTAGCTTAGCGTTCTTTAAGGCGGCCCTCCAGTCGATAGCGAGCAGCTACTTGGAGAAGTATGACACCGCAGTCTGCTGCATGAGTGCGTAGAACAGAGGCGAGCGATTTGCCTACCACGGAAAGGTGTATTGTTGTATCGTATCCTAAGCCAATTGGACAAAGAGAAGGAGAAGTTACTAGAAGGAAGCCGGTTTAAGAATTGGAGATTTCTTCAATTAATTTGATTTGTTATTAGTTGAGTCGAGGTATGGTCAACATTGAATGTGGTAGATGTGAATACTCCTGTATCGGACAAGTCACATAACTTGCGCAAGATCTCGCAGCCTCTCCATTCAACAACCTTTCTGGAAGTTCGGGGTCTCACTCCATGCGGGGATAAGTGCCACAACAAGTGGGCAGGGTCATACCTAGTATGATGCCGTAAGTCATCCCTGTCGGCCTATAAAGAGTGACGTTCCAGTTAGTGCGCCCGCTCCAAAGAGTGGGGCATCATCAAGCAGCTAAGCTGTTCACATGAATGATCCCATCCAACAGTGGATGTCCATGACTTAAGTCGGTAAAACTGCGGTATTAGAGAAGCAAAATGAGGTATGAGGCAGATATTTTTATATTTTTTCCACTGGAACAAGTCTTCGTGGCTCAGTTGGCTAGAGCGTTGGTCTCATATTCGTATGATTCAACCCCCCAGGGTTGGGATATCCAAAGGTCGTGAGTTCGAGCCTCACCGAGGACAAATAGTTTTGTCTCGTCACTCTGTGTCTATTAAGACATTGTGTCCTTTTTTGTGTTGTTTATCTCAAGTATTCTTTTGGGCGGAGGATGTGCTTTGTACGATATGGGAGCCACGAAGGTCAAGGGAAGTCAGTGTTTAAGCTTAAGTAATGCCCCGCAGACTAGAGATTTCAACCATACTTGAACTATTTCTTCATAAGTCATAAGTCTTATAGAATATACTTCACAAATTGTAAGATGTTATTGAGACAATTTCTTCATTCCGAAATGAGATATACTTTCCCATTATTATGTTATTTCACATCGAAAATCGTAATACCAAGGTCACAAAGCTCGAGGTTCTAGACAGCTGATCGGCCAAACGGGATGATCCACTACTACGGTGCTACTGCAGCTCAGGTTGCCCCTCGACGTCATTTAACATGATTTCTTTGGGCTGGAGCTTCTTCTCCTCATCCAGTAACAATTACATTATGAGAAGAAGATGGGCTGGAACAGGATACGAGAAACATGACTTGACACATTCAATTTACTTTCTTCATCTGTAGAGAGAGAAATAAAATAACGAATCGTTCGATTGACGCCCAAAAGACACCCTTGCGACTTTGCTCTTATCAAGCATAGCTCCCTTCATAGCTCTTGTTTATAGCGGGGGAGCTCGACTGTGACATTGACCTAGCAATTTCACACCTAACAACAACAATAACATTCCTCCCCTTCTCAACCCTCAAGCAGCAGTCAGTCAACATGACCGCCGTTGCTGATAATTCTGCGAATACCCTCGGCTCTGGCGCCGCCCCGGGAATCCCAAACGACGGCACTGGTGCGAAGCGACTTCTCTCTGATCCTATTCTAGCTCTAGCTCTAGCTCTTGCGCGGGATTGTTAGTTAACGGAGTCTTTCATAGGTGTCACTCAGCTGGATCCTTGGCTGTCCCCGTTCCAGGACTCCCTAAAGCGAAGATATACGAAGGCTCAAGAATGGATTAAGAAAATTGACGACACCGAGGGTGGCCTTAAGAAATTCTCAAAAGTTCGTCGACCATCACCACCTCAAGCCACTTTCAAGAACCTAACCTAACATGCACTGCTCGTCTGAACCTAGGGCACTGAGATCTTCGGTCTGAATGTCGACAAGGACAACAATATCATATACCGAGAATGGGCTCCAAATGCCACCGAGGCTTTCTTAATCGGAGACTTCAGTGAGCACTGGTTGTCTCGTGTCACATCACAACCACCACGCTAACCAGACGTTATCAGATGAATGGAATAGGGGCTCCCACCCCATGAAGAAGAGTGAATTTGGAGTGTGGGAAATTGTCGTTCCCGCGAAAGACGGGCAGCCAGCCATCCCACACAAGTCCAAGATCAAGGTACACAACCCAGCTCAAGCCAGGTAACCTTGAACTTACTAAGGCTTTAACAGATCTCGATGACAACACCGTCCGGCGAACGAATCGATCGTCTTCCAGCTTGGATCAAATATGTTACCCAAGATCTCTCCGTCTCACCCGCCTATGACGCCCGTTTCTGGAACCCCCCCGAGTCTGAGAAGTATGTGTTCAAAAATGCGAGACCCAAGAAGCCATTGAGCGCTCGAGTCTACGAAGCGCATGTCGGTATCTCATCACCTGAGTTACGAGTCACGACTTTCAAGGAGTTCACCAAGGACATGCTGCCGAGAATAAAGGGCTTGGGATACAACGTCATCCAGCTCATGGCCGTAATGGAGCATGCCTATTATGCCAGTTTCGGCTACCAAGTGAACAACTTCTTTGCCGCTAGCAGTCGGTACGGTACACCCGAGGACCTCAAGGAGCTGATCGACACCGCCCACGGTTTGGGGTTGGTTGTTCTTCTCGACGTCGTCCACAGCCACGCTTCCAAGAATGTGCTGGACGGCCTAAACGAGTTCGATGGCTCCGATCACCTTTACTTCCATGGAGGCGGAAAGGGTAGACATGAACTATGGGATTCTAGACTTTTCAACTATGGAAGCCATGAGGTTATGCGGTTCTTACTTAGCAATTTGAGATTCTGGATGGATGAGTATCAATTCGATGGTTTTCGCTTCGATGGAGTGACCAGCATGCTCTACACTCATCACGGCATTGGAACGTGAGTTTACTTCTAAGCGCCTCTCATAATGTCTCGATTAACAATCAATGTGTAGGGGTTTCTCCGGTGGGTATCATGAGTACTTCGGGCCAGACGTGGACGAAGAGGCCGTGGTCTACCTGATGGTCGCGAATGAGATGCTTCATGACTTATACCCGGAAACCATCACCGTTGCTGAAGACGTATCTGGCATGCCTGCCCTCTGCTTACCACTGTCACTTGGTGGTGTAGGGTTTGATTACCGATTAGCCATGGCTATCCCTGATATGTGGATCAAGCTCCTCAAGGAGAAGAAAGACGAGGAATGGGACTTGTCCAACATCTGCTGGACTCTCACCAACAGGCGCCACGGCGAGAAGACGATCGCTTACTGCGAGAGCCACGATCAAGCGTAAGTTAAAGTGACTAGACCTGAATCCTCATACTAACTCCTCACATTTAGTCTCGTAGGCGATAAGACCCTCCTCATGCACCTTTGTGACGCCGAGCTATACACCAACATGTCGGTGTTGTCACCATTGACTCCCGTTATCTCCCGGGGCATGGCGCTGCACAAGATGATCCGGCTCCTAACGCACGGGCTCGGCGGCGAGGGCTACCTCAACTTCGAGGGCAACGAGTTCGGGCACCCGGAATGGCTGGACTTCCCGCGCGAGGGCAACCAGAACTCGTTCTGGTACGCGCGGCGCCAGCTCAACCTGACGAGCGACCCGCTGCTGCGGTACAAGGACCTCAACGAGTTCGACCGGCAGATGAACCTGACGGAAGACCACTACGGCTGGCTGCACGCGTCGCAGGCCTACATCAGCCTCAAGAACGAGAGCGACAAGGTCGTCGTCTTCGAGCGCGGCGGCTGCGTCTTCATCTTCAACTTCCACCCCACCGAGAGCTTTGCTGATTATAGGATCGGCGTCGACGGCGCCGGCACCTACAAGGTCGTGCTTGACACTGACACGAAAGAGGTCGGCGGCTTCGGCCGCGTTGATCCTAACGCTAGGTTCTTTACTACTCCCATGGAGTGGAACGGCAGGAAGAATTGGACTCATGTGTATATCCCTAGCCGCACTGCTCTGGTAAGTTACTCACGGAAATTTTTTTTAATTATGAAGGGAGGGTCGATGCTAATACGATAACAGGTTCTCGCGCCCGAGCGCTCTTGAGCAGATGAGGACCTGACACAGTGAGGTGGCGGGTTTGGGGATGTCGAGAAAGGGAACAGCTTAGTATGAATTGCTTGCGATATCTGATATCAGGCGTGGTTGTTTGGAAGAATGTCGAATGAAATAGCAAGTTTAGCGCGGTGTAGAATGCGTTATGATACGTGGGTGTGTCAACGGCAACATGCTATCGTAGGGGATGGATGCTCTTTTTATATTCTCAAAATTCTTTCCCATCTCATACATCATATCCCATAGATCAATACCTATTATTATTGGACGGACCTTTCTATCTAGTCCTAGGGGTATATATCGTCTCGTGTATAGAAAAATGAGGTATGTATCTGCATATTATACCCCTTTCTATCTCCTTTCCTAAGTCTTTCTCTTCTCAGCTCCCCTCTACTCAACAAGCCACTCCTCAACCTCAACCCCCATACTCCGCCCCACGCCCCGAATAACCTCCCACCCAACACCCACCCTCCACTTACCCCCACGATCCATCGTATCGCCCGCACCTCCGACCCCTCCGACGCGCACCAGCAAGCGCAAGCTCGCCAGCGTCGCGACCGCCATACCCACATCGCCGTCCACGGCCCCCTGGTCCGCGCCGGTGTCGCCGGGAACCCACTCGCGCCGCGTGGCCGCGTATATCGCGACCATGCGCTCGAACACAAAAGCGCCGGGGCCGAGCAGCTTGCGCGCGATCTTCCTGTGTTTCGACTTTTTGGAGAAGCGTTGCCGGACACCAGCGCCGCCGCGACGCCGCCGCCCCGAGTGCCACGTGCTGAAGATGGTCTGGTCGTGGCGCGGCGCGTTGTGCGAGGCTAGGTACGCGGCTATCAGGAGGAGGCGGGCGGTCGGTGGGAGCAGGGCTGCTAGGTCTTTGCTGTTCTTCGGTTCGCTTGTCTTCTTGGCCTTGGGGTCTGTTGGTCCGGGGAGGGTGGACTTCGATATGGAGGTCGTGGTGGAAAGGGCTATGCCGGGTACGAGAACCCCTTCGTCTTGGAAGTATGCCCGCGCGGAGACGAGCAGCTTGGTGAATTCGCGCGCGCGGTGCGTGCCTGCGGCTACGGGCGCTGTGAATCGTGGCCAGAGGGCGGTACAAGCGCGTGCGAGCCCGGGGAGTGTGCGAGACGCGGGTTTAGCTAGCGCGTCGTGGACCGCGGCTGCGAAGCGCGCCCATAGATCTGCTGTTTCTTGGGGTGTTGTGTTCGGGAGCGGGGACGGGGTGTAGGGAGGGCGCGAGAGGATCGCTATATACTCGGTTTTCGTGTACGGCGGGAAGTAAAGCTGGGGGGTCAAGGATACGCGCAGTAAGGAGGGCGAGGGAGAGGTGAGGATGAAGAGGGTTGTTAGGTTGGGAATCTAAACCGTGTTAGGTGTTAGTTTCTCTGTTTACTGTGCTTAGAAGGATTAATGTAAAAGACATACAATTTCGGAGAGTCTAGCGAGGGCAGGTAGCAATGTAGCCGGCGCCTCTCGCTGGTGATCAATGCCGTCAAACACCAGCACGAACCTCCGGTCTGTATTGTCAGGCTGGACGTCATTTTTCAGCATCCGGGCCAGCTCGACTGTGAGCGCTGCTAGCGTTTCGCACCGCCCGACCGCTCCTCTCCCCTCCCATTGTAGGGCGTCGGCAACTGAACCCACAGTCCGCTCGAACAGATGTCGAGCTGTCACACACTCGGCGGACTTAACAATGGCATAGTTCAGGAGGCCGCCGCCGTCACCATTACTAGTATCAGACGAGGGCCTATCACGTATAGCCTCGAGCAGTCCCGCGGTGATAGCGCTCTTGCCCGTCGCCTCGGTACCATGGACAATCAAGTTCCGGCATGGTGCGGCGCGTGGGTAAAGCAGCGTAGCTAGGGCTCGAATCTGGGCATCGCGGCAGGGGAAGCTCTCGATGAGGCTTGCGAGAAGGTCGTCTGGTAGCTCGAAGATGCTTGCCATTGGTTTGTTTGGACAAAGTAAACTACCCAATCGGTCTTCCCCTTGCAAATGCTAGTCAATGACTGCTGTCGTCACTGTTGGTAAGTGAGTGTTACGCGGCGTGCATGATATCTTTAGCTTAGGTAAGTAAATGTAAGGGACCTCGGGACCTTGTGAGTTTGTCACGCCAAGACTAGAGAGCCGTTCCGAACCGATTACTTAAGTCAGCATTTGATTGGACGAACTACACACGTGTGGAACCCTGGACATGTGGAAGGCATCGGCGAGGTAGTCTGCGCCTCAGGGCTGAATACTGTGGGGCTCGCGTACGTCAGTCTCATCCTAGCTGCCTAGGACTACTAGGCACAAAGATGATAGGCTTCTCGTTACAAGGGACCGCGCTGGGAAGGATCGAACAAGCTGCCTCCTAACTACCTCACATAAATGTAGGACTTATTAATGTAAACCCCTTTCTCCGTGTTCTCTCCGAAATACATGATTGAGGCTTCAACATACGAACATAAACTATTATAATCAAAGGTGGCGCTCCTTAGCGATCCAACCATGTTATTAATACCAAGTTGACTCAGCGCAACGCGATTCATTCCGGAAAAATGGACGGTGTGGACAGTGAGACTCTATCAGACATCGGTACTAGTGTCAACACAGACCTAGATCTCAACTTCGACGTGGACGTGGACGTGGATGACTTCACCATCGACAAGGATACTCTAGCACTTCTTGAGCCTATTTTCGAACTTGATTCGCCTGGTCAGCAGTCCGGCGAGAATTCAGACTCCAGTAGGCCTTATCACACGAAACGGCCTCATAAGAAATCTCGAGCTGGTTGCCAGCAATGCAAGAAGCGTAAAGTGAAGGTAACAGAGTACCGAATATTGGGTCTGAGAATTTTAACACTAACATGTGTATCAAGTGCGACGAGGCGAGGCCGGCGTGCAAGGCGTGTAGGCTTCGAAGAGAGAAGTGCGTTTATCCAGCGGCACCAACGTCCACTTCATCAACAACCAGGAGCAAGACTGATTCTGTATCTCCTTCCCCTGGACCCTCACTGCAATCATATCATGAGTCCAATCCCATGGGAATGGTTCTTGTAGAGCCTCAATTCCGGCCGCGTGGGGCGACGGACGCCATAGACATGAAAATGCTATGGTTCTATACCACCCAAGGATATCATTTCTTCTCCATCCAGAGCGGCCGATCCGCCGTAGTCGACCATGTGCTACAGGTGAAGGTCGTCCAGCATGCTTTTCAATCCCCTTTCCTCATGGACTGCTTAATGGCGGTATCATCGCTGCAGCTTCAAAACATGAACCAGCCTATTCCTCCCCAGCGTGCTGCCCAGTACTGTGCGAAAGCGTTCGAGGGCTACCGAACGGCGATTGAGACGGCAAATCCACGTGACTTTCCTGCCTTGATAGCATGCTCACTTCTAATGGTCGCTGTGAGTAGCGAGATGTTCCGAGACCCGGCAGGAAAACCGCTATACATCGTTGACTGGATGCAAGTCTGGCATGGAATTAGCCTTATTGTTGCCATTGTCTCGCCACAAGTCCTCCAAGAATCAGGGATGGCTGTATTATTCTACCGACCACCAGTCGACCTCGAGAAGGCGTCGTCGTACATTCCGAACAACCTCCTATTCATGGTCGCGTCGATTAAACCCGGCGACGCAGATGAAGAGCACCAGCAAACATATTATGATATGCTTAAGTATCTCGGAACACTTTACCAAGAAATTAGGGAGCAGTATGCAACATCCAGAGTTCTTTTTTCCCCTTTCTGGCTTGTCGAGAGAGTTGATACTTCCTATTTAAGGAGTCGTTGCTCCCGAGACGTGCCTAAACTCCCCAGACCTCTTAAAGAAGTAATTACTGACGCTCGTTGTTGTAGTGGCTTTAATGACATCTTAAATCTTCGGATTATTACTTTCTTTAGTACGTACAAAAGCTCGTGTTCATATACTCATTTGAACTCTTCTTGGGCGTTAGCTTTTAAAACTGAGGCATATAATACATAGCTTAGAAGGATTCCTAGAGTATTTGCTGACTTTGGACTCTCATAGCATTTGTACCAAAGACCTTCGTTCCACTGGCAAAGGAACACCGACCACGAGCATTAATTATCCTGGCCCACCACCTGTGCTTTGCAAAATTGACTCCCGATGTATGGTGGATGCGTGGAATCGCAGACCGTGAGATCAGGCAGATCTGCCTAGAAGTCGGTAATGAATGGGAGCACCTGCTGCGCGTACCTCAGATGGTCCTGAGAACAAACAACAAAATCGAAATCGCACAACTAATAATCAATAATCGCAACTGGACTCCGACCGAGATGGACCAATACGAGAAAGACCACGATCCTAGAGTGGCAAGTCTCAAGTTGGTCAACAGTCAAGGATCCGAAGTCTCAATCTATCATGGTCAATTGAGGCGGAAAGCATCCATCACGTCTACGGATTTTACAGACACCGAGTTGGATTCGCTAGTCGAGGGATTTCCGCATTCCTCCAGTTCCGTTGCAGATACCGCGTCTAATTCATCATGACCAGTCTCAAACACCCTAGAGTGAGAGTATCGAATTCTAAGTCTTGTCTCGGTGACTCTAAGCCGACCGTCGAAAACAGACGCCAGACACTCGCAGCAACCTAATTCCTTAGATTTCCCGAGCTTGCAGATATACTTGTCTATATATGACGGCGCAAATTACCTTATATAGCTGCACTTAAGCTAAGCCGACGAAAGGGATATATTCTAGGTATTCACGAGACATGATATACGGACGTATAATATCACTATAGGCGCCGCAATTATTGAGTACCTACCTAAGGTAACGTTTCTCGGTGTAGAACGCCGGATGCGAACATGCCCCTTTCTCTACTCAAATAGACCTTGTATGTACACCCAAGGCAATATTCAACTTGGCTTATATACAAGCTAACTTCAACAGTTACAACCCCTCATCAAGGAACCGAACCATCGTGTCCTTACATCTAAACCGTCACATCACAGGCCGAACCATATTTCGCTAGCCGTCAGATTGGAGGGCACGCTGTGTCCGACGCCCTGCGCGTAGATGCCCTGCACGAAGTCGCCGTAGTTGCTCGTGGTGTAGCCCTGCTTGGGGGAGTTGGCCACGGAGCTTGTGGGGTCCTGGGTTACGTTGAAGACGGCGGTCCACTGCTTGATGGTCTCGTTGTAGTTCTGGGGCGCCAGGGTGCCGTCGGCGCTGCCGTGCCAGATCTGCATCTTGGGGCGCGGGCCTTCGTAGGCTGGGTACATGTCGAGCACGACCTGCTTCCACTTGTCGGGCGTGGCGCGCGACTGGCCGCCGCTGCAGCTGTTGTTCCACTGGTCTACGCCGCCCGAGCTGCTGACGAAGCAGCCGGCCGCCACGCCGCTGTACAGCGACACCGCCTTGATCAGCTCCGGGTACGTGGCCGCCAGCACGTTGCTCATCATGGCGCCCGAGCTGCCGCCCGTCACGTACACCCGCGCCGGGTCGGCCCCGTACTCGGAGATGGCGTATAGGATCATGTTGGCGATGGCCTGCGAGTCGCCCCCGCCCAGGTGCGTCAGCGACTGCTTGGACGACACGTCCCAGCACGTCCCGCTGTTGGGCGACGACGGCCACACCGTGATGTAGCCCTTCTTGTCCGACCCCTGCCGCCACGGGATCGCGCTGTTGCCGAAGTACGACTGCGCCGACGACTGGCACGAGTGGATCACCACCACGAGCGGCGGGTTCTCGACTACGTTGTCTGGCTTGTAGACCCACCTTTCTCGTCTGTCAGTACGGTAGAAAGAAGGAGAGGAAGAGGAAGGGGGGGGAGGGGGTAGCCTTACATCTGTGCCTTGGACGTTGCGTTGTTGTTGTAGTTAGGGACCTGGGTGAGCGTGGCGGCTAGGCCGGTGCTGGCCATCAGGAGGGTTGAGAACAACATTGTCTCTTCCTTTCCAAGTTCAAGAGACGGGTACAAGACGAGCGGCTAGCCAAAGCAGAGAGGGGTGAAGATCCAAGATCGGAGGACACAGCTAGCTTCACAGGGCAGACGCATGAAATTTATATATCCCACTAATATGCCTAGGTATAAAAAGCCGGCAGATCACTACTCCATAGTCGGTCCCATCGTGACGAGACCGAACTACTAACAGGAACAAGCTTTTCTGTCCAAGCCTTTCTTTCCCCGCATCCCGCCCAAATTGTTCCTGGATCTACAGTACCAGCCGCGAGGCAGATATTCTGGATACCCCTAACTACGCCAGAACGGAGTATTTCTAGCGGTTGGATGGAGACGAGTAGAGGGCCAATTTCCGCAAGGGGAAATAAGGTCGTATACGCATATAGTACGGGAAATATGGCGACGTTGCGGGCGATGACGCAGATTTGCCGTTTATACAAGCTTTTTTGGACGATCTACGATGGGCGTCGGCTAAAGGGTGGTGCTACGATGTCACGCCCGCGTTATTAAGCGGGCGTACCGACACTTTCTCCCGTCGGGCTGGTCATTGGCGCGCAAGAGTGCGATCTGCCCTCTTCTCCACGTTTGCTGTCTATGTGATATAGTAGGTAGGGGCGAGTATGTATGTGCAGTTGGCCTCGGAGTTTTTTTGGAGGCTGTCAGACGGCAAGTTCCTTCCTCTTAGCTCCTCGATAGCTTGAGGAGAGGGACGAAAGAAAGAAAGAAAGAAAGGGAAGGATGCCTATTCGGATTGTGAATGTTCTAAGGAGGATAATCAAGATGAGTAGAAAAGGAAAAGAGAGGAAATTCAAGAAGAAAATTGTAAGGCTGTTGCATATTTTGTCTACGTCTTCCATTCCCTCGGAGGTACACAGGCCCCAAATGTTAATATATCAAAATCGGAGAGCCCACTTACGGGGCATGCCTAAGTCAGCTTAGGAACGCACGAAATTTACTCCTTTACCTCACGTAGAAAGGACTATTATTGGGCCAATGCCGTTGTATTCAGTATAAACGATCCTACAAATTCCTATGGAGTTTTAAAAACATGCCAAAGGAGCCATCCAATGGATGGACAGGTATACATCACGATCGGTCTTTTTCCTCCCCTCTTCTTCCTTGCCTCGTAACCCTGTCGTCGTATCAAGAAGTTATCGTAATATCTTGCAAAGTGACAGGAAACAACCCAGTATAGCAGAGTGTCGTGTTGGGCCGAGAGATGTTGGCGCATAATAGAACATGCCAGCACTTTTGGAAAGTCCTTAAGACATCTTCCTAGCCGCGGCAGGCTCTTGAATATTTTAGACTTCCGATAGTGCCGGAAATCCGTACGAATTATGAAATCATTTGCATCATCTGAGCGCCACCGAAAGGCGAATCAGACTTTTCCTTCTTTAGGGCATCGAGGCGAAGAGAACAGACGATAGTACCCCGTAGGGCGAAGAATAGGTTGTCGTAGACCATCAGGTATCAGGGCTTCTAGGATACTTAAATTTGGTCCCTGTAGGGTGCTCGTCGACATGGAATTTACAATGCAGATAGGTGCATGTGTTGTTAAAGACGCTAGGACACTATAACAGAGAGTCAGCACAGAGTTCACGAAATGATAATCAAAGCCTAGAAAGACCCACATGATGTCCGTAGATGCAGTTTTCCCCCTTGCAGTCCTGCCCATTAATGCAAGGATTCAAACGAGCGAGGTAAGAGATGGCGTCTATCTCTTCATTCGTCGGCTTGTAGGTGTGATCGAATTCACATCGATCACTTTTGAGGCAATGACCTCTCAAGAAATGATTGTTGCATGGTTTCAATGCATCTCTCCTCTTCCTTACACGATCCAAGGCGGCTGGGACGAGAGGAATATAAGGGTCAAGCCCTCGCGGGCCTGGATTCCACGCGGGGGGACATGGCTCGGCAGCTTGCGCTGCAGTAGGATTACTCTTTTTGAGAGTGATGGGGAAAGTGAGCTTCGGTGGTGGAGGAGCACCTCTTCGAGTAACAGCGGCGTACGTGGCGCCATTGGCCTGAACCGGCGATGTCAACGGCGTAGATTCGCCTTCAGGGGATTCAAGACTGAGTCGATCACTGCGGAAGATGTGTCTAAAACTTGTGATACCGATCCCAGTATCAACAATCTCCTCGGCCGTCTTGCATCCTTCGATTACCATGAGTCGGCTCTTAGTGTCGGCGCCGTGGACGCTGCCGTCACCGTTGATAGTATCAGTAATGAAACTAGCATAGCCTGGGTCGTGGGAGACTCCTAGAAGGACGTTCTTGCAATTGAAGTTGCGCAAATTGAATTGTGCGCATTCTGTCCACAATGTCAGACAAAGAGTGGTAATGAAGACAGTAGGGGATCTGTTAAAAGAGGGTTACCTATGATCTTCGCAGCGGCCTGCTCTCGTCCAGGACAAACATCCACCATGTCGAAATAGCCTTTAGCGTGATTGAATCCCGTGATAAAGTCATAAATCACGTCAGTGTTGGCCACACAACCACTACGTACCATAGCCTTGCTTAGATCGGAGACGTTGGCAATGATCTTTACGAAAATCTCAACGACAGTGCCTTTGGAGTGATTATACATCTCGTTAGCGGCTTTTTGAAGCTCGTCGGCAGCCTTTTTGCCACCTTCGTGGCCGGCCTGAACAAACCGCTGCTTGAACTTGAGTGGTAGTTGAGTCAGTATACTTAGACGGAACGAACTGGCCGTAATGAGACATACAAGCAGTCCATTCCCATCAATTAGGATCAGTACGTAAGGATTGTTATCCTAAAAATATGTCTTAGCGGTGCAATGTCTTGGGAATAGAGCTGCTTCTTAGGTGTGAACATACCGGGGTGTATCTTAAACGTGCTTCCATATCCTCTACGCGACGTTCAAGATCCTTTCGGGTTTTCTTAAAACCTTGAAGATCAAGACGCAAGTTACCTATCTGCTCTTGTAGCTGGTTCTTTTCAACTTGAAAGCGACTCTGAATCTTCTCGGCGTACACCAGAAGGTCCTAGTCATAGATAGTATTTGCATTAGTAAATCGAAATACTTGGCTCGGTGGATTATATATAGGGTTAGTAAGATACATACCTCAACAAGACCTTCGGAAGTGTCCTTGCTCTCTCGGTAGCGCTTTACAAAGTCACCGAGCTTGCGATCCCCATTAGGATCCATATTCGCGGTATAACTAGACATACTACCTATGTAGTATATCGATGTTAACAATTCTCTAGGGGGGGTTAGGCTAGGGATGATTGGATGGTTATCAGAACCAGAAGCTGAACTACGACTTCAAGTCAGATGTCTGCTCCGCCAAAGCGCCTCGCAATCGGTTGCTGACTTATTGACCGCGGCGCGTGAAGCTAGACGCCGTACCTAACTCGAGTTACCGAAACGTTCCCAGAAATACTGAATGTCGAATACAATATTGGCTGAATAAGACAACTAGTGCCAAAAGACGTCGATTTTGGGTACTGCGTCGAACTTGTCTCTGGAAGAATACGTGGCAAAGCGACGTGATAATGTGAAGGGGTGAGAGTTGTTGATGATGAGAACGAACGGAGGAGAAACAGTTAAAAGCTTTAAATGGAGTCCGTTAAAAATAAAATGGGGCCGTACGGACGTCGCGACTGCCATCTTGACAGCTTGAGTACATGTAACTACAGCCAATTGGTATGTCAGGTACCCGTGGACATGGCTCGTCGACCCTGCCGTGGTTTCCAAAGCTTCGACGAGCCGAAAGTCTGGGGTAACCGACCCCACATTTAGCTACGTACCAGGATCAACAAGAAGCTAACAGCCCTATTACCGGGTCGTATACCTTTCTATTCTTAGGTTCGGCTCTTTTTTCACCCATCACCAAAGTTTATCCACAGTGCATCTCTGAACGACGGTACCTTAGGTACTTATGTATCTAATCCATTCACTGCATGTGTGGGAGGCACATGGTACCTAGGTACTTCATTCACCAGACTCAATCGCTCTTCCCTGAATTGTATGACTACATATCTCCCGCCCCTATCCAAGGTCTAGACCAATCAATACTGGCGCCGTTGATATAAGAGCCGCGACGAGCAAACAAGCACGACATACGCGCGTACCTGGATGCTCAAGGCGCCGACGGCTGTTCAGGTTAGCTAGATGCATGTATCCAACGTCCCCTAGCTTCACTTCAACATTTCTTTGGATTAGAGCATTAGCATCAAAGAATCGATAGTAAGGATCATCAAAGTTACAGGGGTTGGTTTACCAGATATGTTACCTATATGTACCTACATATGTAGGTACCTACTAAGGTACGTATGTATGTACTATGTATGTACGTGCATAAGGGTATTCCCCAACTTCTCCATGTTCCACTCTTGGCGTCAGCACCTTAAAAGCTCCGCAACCTTGCATGTGGCTGACAGGATTGCCCTGCTAACCTTGACGCTAGTCATATACTACTATGGTACATAGGTATCACCACCTCTACCCCCGCCTCTTACCTCTAGCATATAAGGTATGTACATGCTGAGCGCATCGTACTACGCGCGAGGCAGAATACTCGGTGTCCTTACACGTATATTTACCAAATCAGAAGAGACTTGCCGCTGTCGGCATGCCTCGTTACTTGAGCTGGCGTACAAAACGCTGGCCGCTATGCACAGTCAAATACTGTCCTTGTTTCTAGATGCATTGCTGACAACTTTGTCTACATGCCGTTACATGACGAAGTCGTCTCTATTTGTTAGAATTTTGTTCACGTCAACACTTAATAGTTAATGCTCGTGAGGCGGTCTCCAGGTAATCTAATAGTCAACGCTTAGTTGCAATGTCGATTCTATGAGTTATGATATCTCACAACGTCGTTAGCCTACGTCAATAGATACAATATAACGTTATAACACCCTTAACTCTCCGGCATGACAATTAACAGTGGCGCGCCTGGCGCTCCGGTATATCGCCTTTACATTTCCCATCCTGTCTCCTAGTTTCTTGTCGTTGTATTTCATCATTCAAATCGTTGAACTGGCTAGTCTAATAATTAAATAACTCGTGTCAACTACCTGGGTACCTATTAGAGGCGCAAGCATCGTAGGCATGTCTTGTGGTAAGTTCATCTAAACTACGACTGTCGTTGGTCAATATTGCTATTACTACACGGTACCTGATTAGGTTCATCAGATAATCTTGCATTTCTGGCTTTCTTTGTGGAAAATAACCGCTATTAAGATAGATACCACTCGGTCTTTCCTTAAATTAGCAGAGGTTGTGCTATCTGATCCGAAGCTTCCGCCTTCTTGCTAGTTACCAGCTTACCAACGGCCCATTGGGCTTCTGAACTCGTCCTACTCAGGGCGATAGTTTTACTATACAGTAACCATGAGACAAGGAAAATGAAGTAAAACTGACCTGTCTTAACTTCCTCTCGTCCTTCTCCTTGTCTTTTATTTCTTATTCCTTTAATATAACCGGCAACGTATGATTAATACTAGATATGCAATATTACCATGGCCATTACTGCACCGACGTCGGGAGAGGATAGCAAATGGACTAGTATAAGCTAGATATTAAGGAGTTGGTAGCCGGAAGTTAGATGGGGTAGGTTACTTAATCATTCGAACAAGCCCCTATGATATTGTCGTGGGGTCTTTGGGACCAAAGTGTTACATTGGACTTTCCGTATTCAGCTTATCAGTGCAGCTTCATGAGATGGATGGTGTTGCTCAGATCTGAAATCACAACTACCAGGAAGAAACTCTACCATATGGTGATTGTATGACTATTCCAATATCGTTAAGCAATAGCATCCAGCAAGGAGACAGATTCGTCGGTTCCGTCTGAGCCCGCAAGCTTGTACGAGTCCTGCTATCTCTACTCTTAAACCGTTCTTGCCACCTCGTAGTCTCCAAATTGCGATAGCGCTTTGCTTCCGCATGTCTTAACATTATACACAGTCACTAGATGACCGTCACCTGCAGAGATGCTTTCGAGAATACATTGGCCGACGACCCTGGACGCTTGCTCATTCAACACACATACCTGCCTCCTACTTATCAATTCGGGCTAGGACGCGACTGTAGCAGTTAACTGAAAAAAAGTCCTCTTGGTGCTCTCTAGGCTCCTATCACCTCACTCCTCAAAGATGACAGAACTGTGGGTATGGGATACGAGCGTCGACAAACTAGCTACCTGCCTGCCTTGCTTGGATGGCGAAAGCATGACCCCCTTTGATCGAGCTCTCCTTCCCTTTACCCATTGTCTCATTTCACACAGTACCTAGACCGTGCACATAAACGTTAGGAGACACCATGTGGCCCCGTCGAACAACTACACGCCAGTGTAACCCACCGAGTACCAGGTAGTGGACACTGCCCTACATGTATGTATGTAGGTCTTGATACCTGTGTACCTAGCTACTTATACGAGATATGTATACTCGTCTCATCAGTAAATGCAGTGGGAAGCGACCAGGACGGAGAAGTATAAAGCTTCTGGGTAAGCACATGCAGAAGAAAAAACTGAGCCGATTGTACGATAGTGGGCTAGACAGTACTGCGACGAGAGTGGAGTTGAGAGATGCGAACCTGCGTACCATATAAACCGGTCAAGTGAGTTCCTACTCCAGGGATGGAATATAGCCGTTGGGGCACCTACCTACATAATCTATAACGGGTTCTCGTCTTGACGTTGAAGTGTAATTCATTCATTTATATCATGTGGACATGCTGTGCTAGTCGAAGAACAGAACAACCACCACCACATCACACTAAGTACTTCCACCTTAAACATACACACCACATCACCTCACATACGCAGTAAATCATGTAAACACAAGGATTCCCACCTCTGTAAACCCGAAAACGTCCCCTCATCCCCCTACCTTTCCAACCGCGAAGAGGTAGGCACAGTAGTACGTAAAATCGTCATCACGACGACACCAATGCAGAATGTCATCAACAGAAGCCCGCCTCAGGCCAATCGACGTGCAACAAATACGGGCCACTTACCTACATATAGGCTATCTCCTACTCGCGTCGCACGGCGGTGGAGGACCCGGCTTAAAAGCCGTCGGGCATAAGAAGCCCACACGTATCGGACAGAGCCCCAACTTTCGGACTTAAAAAAGGGCAGGCCAGGCCAAGAAAAGCAAGAGGCACAGCATCCCATATAGGGGGCAATCGGCCGCCGGACTTGACATGCCCGTAATCACTTGTACATCATTCACATAGTCGTCAAATTCCCCTGTTCGAAAGACAAGGAATTAGGAATTTCGTCGTCACTCTGAAAAAATCAATATACTAAGGATCGACTGACTTAAAACCGCCTAGCTCCTTTTTTTACCTCGGTATCAATCAGATCATATCAACTATCATATCATATATCATCCAACATTGAACACTCCACCTAGATTCAATATCCAAAATTCAAGACTCAATGGATTACCTAGTAAGTAGGAAACTGATTCAATATAGTCCAAAGCGTATCGTTCCCAAACTCGCCTCCGAACTGCCACGCCGGCTGGTCGTCTCCTCCCGCTCCCACCGGTCCCGAAGTTGGCACATTGATGCTGAGCCCACTACCCGCCGCCGTCGTGGTCGGATAGGCGTCTGGCCAGGGTGCCGACGGCCCATCACCGCTGGGAATGGCCGTGAGGTCGTTGTAGGCGATGTCGCCCATAGGATACATGGGCATGATCGAGCTGAAGTCGAAATCCGTCGGCAGTGACCAGTCTGCGCTAGCGAATATGTTATTGTGGTCGGCCCCAGAGCCGGAGGCGGAGGCCGGCGTTAGGCCCGTGCCCGAGCTAACACTCCCGCCCCGCTCCGTTGTTGTTGGAAGTGTCGATGATGTACCAATGTTCGACGCACTGCTTGGGTTGTGGGACGAAGGTTCCGAAGCCGAGTTGGGCGTCTGCATATCGGACGAGCTTCCGGCAGTTGCGCTGCCGCTCGTGCAACTACCGCCCACTTCGCTGTAGCTGTTCCCCTTAATCAGGAAACCGCCACCCACGGCCTTCTTGAAGCGGATGTAAATAGCACGCAGCACCCCCAGCGCAGCTTGCGCGAGCCGGTTGCGATTGGACATTTTCTCGAAGCGCTCGATTGCCCACTCGAAGTGTTGTCGCACCTTGGGCAACAGCTCCGAATGCTCCTTCGGAAATAAAATATAAATGGAGGCTATCATGATGATGGCGTCGAATGTGCCGAAGAAGAGGGTGAATGTCTTATGCTGCTGTGGTTTCAGCAGAGAAAAGTATAGTCTCTGCGCTTCTAGCATGTCCAGACTTGCTTTGAGCGCCTCGTGACGGCTGGTGCCACGCGTGAAAACGTATGGGCGATGCAGCGCCATGATGTTAAAGGATATAAGTTGAGGTAGAGTCGGCCGTACGAATGGCAGCCACCAGCACTCCGGGAGGTCATCAAACCGCGTATCCGGGTTCTCTAGGCGGAATGGCGGTGGGGTTCGGGCCTGGAGATCTAGTAATTCTTGGTGGATTCTCTCGACCTTGGAGAAATCTTTAGGGAAAGGCCCTTCCTTCTCCAGGTCGAGGATATCCCGTAGTGGGCGCATAGCTTCCCAAGACCATATGGCCCTCGTTAGAGGCGTAGGCGGATCATTCTCACCACGCGATACTATAGGCGACTTTCTTCTATCCTTAGGAATGAGCGAATCAACCGGGAGACTCCGGTTCATGATGCGGAAATCCACGCTAGTAGGTCGACCAAGCACAGCGCCGGTGTGCAAGTCCCAGCCGAGGAGGTTCATCCAAACTCTCCGTCGGCTCTGGGCCATCCACATCTTCTCTAGAGCCTCCTCTGTCGAATCATCTGCACTTGGTTGAGGATCTAGCTGGTCACGATGCAAGCCAATTTCTTGCGCATCTCGAATACTGGTCCCCACTTGATGCCACTATCGGGAGGTGAGAATGACGAGATAGCTTGGGGGACAGAAGAATGACAACTCACGGCTTCAGTAACCATCCCGGTGTACTTGAGGAAAGCAGCCCTAACCCAACCCGCCAATACCGTCATGATGGACATTTGGCGCTTGCCTAGTAGTGATAATATAGCGACACCCGACTCACTATAATCGAAAGCTAAGTCGTCGAACGTCATATTGCTCGTATACTTCAACGATTCAAACGTCTCCTCAGTCCCCTCTGGAAGGTATAGGAGAGCCGAGGCCAACATCTGAAACATCAGAGCTGGATAAGCCCTTAACATTGGATCAAGAGCTTGCGGACCCGAGTTCGTCAGAACGTTGAATGGCATATTATACCACTGCTCCATTAATGCTCGAAAGACGGGTTCGTCAATGGTAAAGTACTGCCAATTGATGTCGCGAAAGTAAATGTCTGCTAGCTTCTCGACGTAGGTCCTCGCAGGCAATAGTCGGATGAGGGTCTTGTATCGTTCGCGAACGCCAAAATTATCTCCGTCAAAGGCCTCAGACGGCATTCCAGCCAAGGGCTCTCCATTCCCTTCAATCTTCCGCAATATGCCGAGAGTCGACGCACTGTTGGTAGAGTAGCCAAAGTCGGCTGACTTGATGGGAATAGTCTCGATTGATTCGGGCGAGTGGTCATTGCCGCTCTGGGAGGAGCCCTTCCGATCGGGCCTCGCAAGCGGCGTTCCGGTCTCGTATTGACAGGCAGATTCTTTATTCCGCGATACGCAGTTCGTACAGGGCATCTTTCGGTCGCACTAGGAAGGGCATTAGTAAAATGCGACGTAGGCTAGATTGATAACAGATGCGAGTCTTATCACCTTCTGCTTCCTCCTGTGACACTCGGTGCAGCTTATAACAATCCTTCTGCGCTTGCGAGGCGGCGCTTTGGCGTGAACTTCCTGATTCGCTTTGTCGTCCATCTGGACGTCGGTCTCAGCCGTTTCGGCAGCGGACATGGCGATGAGGACAAAAAAGGACGGGTCGAATTCGAAACTTGTTGTAACGTAGGTATACTATTCTGGTACGATTGGGGCCGAGGAGGGGAATTTGGAGAGATAGGTTGATTCTGACAGCGGCGGGAATTGCGCGGTGTAAATCGTAGAGTAAGACAATCTGAAGATCGCTGCTGCTGTTCAGCTTTTTTTGCCAGAGCGCCCCTCGCCCCTGTCTGCCCTGGCACCTAACCTACTATAGTACCTACCTCATACGTACACTCCTAATCCTATAGCTTAGGTAGTTACTACACACTAATCGACCTTGTCGTCCTTTCCCTTATTCAATAGCAAGTCTCCCGCTCTACAAGAAGTCTGAGATGGAAAGTGGAACCCCCCACCCTCTTGTCCATTCAAAGCAGCATCGATTTTATCATGATAAATTTGACGTTCATTAGTGTCTTAATTAGCGTTTGGGTAACTGTATACCCGAACAGCCCACATGCAAACCTGGGCCTTTCCCCGCTAAGACCGTTGTCCCCGAAGCTTACATAAGAGTATAGCCCAGCCAATCCATAGGTACATTTTAGCAAGTATCTAATTCAGCTGAGGTAAAGGATCATATGCTCACATGTGTTTTTATATCTTTGTCAAGAGTATATGAATTGCTCCTCATTTTTATAAAGAGGCATGGTCAATTCTAGCTTGACCTGTGCTTTTATATGAGCCACAAATAGATTCACCTGTGTATGCAGTAACACCACATATAGTACTAAATTCTATACCAACCATAGGCAGATCTTGACGTAAGCTTCTTGATAATTGCGAATCGAAATCGGTGTATATCATTTAATATGACTTGCTAACTCGGTCGCAAAGCCCATTCCAATTTTTTTGCTCCACCAGACCTCCCTAATAGTTATGACTATCTTATACACAGCCAAAGAACTCCAGGCTCCGTGATGAAATTTATCACCCATGCTTGGTATAGATCCGAATAGCAAGACGCCCATCGACTTTCACGTACGTTGCTCTAACCGGTTGAGGTATGCCTTCCACGCGCGCCTTCGGTATCGTTCTGCTTCTACTTGCGGAGACGCTGCCTTGAGAATGCCTCGTCCAACGATGATAATGTCGCTACCGCATAATCCGACAAGCTTCGCGGGAGTGTTGTATTGCTGACCAAGGCCATCACCTGCAATTTCTCCATCGTCCTCATCTCCTTCAGGGGGCAATTGGCATCCTGGTGTCATAGATATGAAGGTATCCGCCGGTTGGCTGTTGAGCGTTTCCTGCGATATAAACCCCATCACGAAATCTTTGTGCTCCCTGGCCGCTTCAACACAAGCCTGTGTATACTCCTTGTTCATGAAGTTCCCCTCGCTCGACATCTGAGCCAGTATCAGGAGCCCTCGTTCCCAAGGAGGCTCTTCAATGCCAGCGTATACAAGTTCGTCACCCTCAGCAATAGCGTTGGCGAAGCGCGGTGAGTCGACGGGCTCGAAAGATTGCGTGAGGGTGGTGATGGACACGATGCTCCCTTTCCTACCGTTATGCTCGGTGCGGAAGCTTGATGACGGCGGGGGATCCCTCGGCGCATGCGCAGGTGCAATTGTAGGGTATTCATCTGTATCCTCGCCATTTTCGTCGAACGAGTCCGACACGGGAGTACCGACGGAGACAGACGTTCTCACTTCATAGTTGACACGTGAACGCCAACGTGCAGCCGCTTCGTGCAAGGCAGTAACAGCCGCCTTGCCAGGAACCATGTTGACGTTCACGATATGTGCCCAATCAACAATGCGGGCGGTGCCGGCCGTATATTGGAGCTGGACCGTGCTACCAATGTCCCCAAATTTTCGATCTTCGAAGATGAGGAAGCCATGTTTTCTCGCCAGACCACCCAGCTTGGCACCGGTGCCGGTTTGGGGGTGGTAGTCCCATCCGGCGACGAGGTCGTAGTGTGTCTTGAGTACGACGATTGACGGGCCAATTCTATCGGCCAAGGAGAGAAGTTCGCGGGCGTTGGTGACGTCGGCGCTGAGACACAGGTTGGACTTTTTTAGTTCCATAAGGCGGAAGAGGTAATTGGCTAGCGGGTGCGAGGCATTGCTGGCTCGTTCGGCGAAGCTCGCCTTGAACGTCGAGTGACGGTCCCGAGCTGAGCACATGGCAAATCAATTGTTCGTGGTCGGGGTGTCCTAGGTTATTTACTTTCTCTCTCTCCCTCACGGGCAAGAGACGGGATTTCTAAAGAACCCCTAGGAAATGCGGTCGCAAATAATTGTGGGCTAGCAGAGTTCCGACGAACACGTCGACCCGGTCAGGCTCTGCCGACAAGAGGGTCTATTCGGGGGTGATCGGCGGTTGGGCGAGTACCCTGGGCGCAGTGGAGCTGGATGATGTCAATTTACTATAGTACGGGGAGACGAATGGATCTATCAACAAAAGGGCAAGATGGACTAGGAGATAGACTGAGTTGTAGAAGGGTCTGTGATCCAGAGCATTCTTGATATATGGACTCGAATGAATCCCTCGATGTAATGTACAACAGCAGGGACGGGAGGCAAAGCAGGAAGGGTACGAGGCAATGTTCTTCGCTAAGGAGAAACCGACACGAGCATACCTGAAAGCTGGAGACGTAAAGGGCCGTTCCTCTACACGTTAGACCGCCCTCGTACTCTGGGAGCTGACCGACAATCTCGTGCATATGCTGTTCTCCTGCTCCAAGCTTGAGAAACCTGGGGGAGTTCGGGCCTATTTGTCCTCTCTGGTGCGATTGTTTGTGAAGGAAACGAAAAAAAAGTATGTGGGCTCGGTCCAAATTAGATCAAGATCGGAAACGCCCGTAGTGGTCTTAGAGGCATTTGCTAGATACCAACCGCAGATTCGGGCACCAAAGATAACCTGTTCTACTGCGTAGTCCCTTGGCCGTGTCGGATGAAGCAAACGGCGATCAAGAGGAGGGGAAGTAGACGGGGAGGGGGGGAAGAAAAAGAAAATAGTGAATGTTTAAGAAGAGCGGTTGGCGTTGGTGGGCGTTTTTCAATCATTAACACCCAACCGTGGTACCTAAATTAGGCCAATTAGTCTCGTAGCTTATGAATTCGACTGAGAGCTCGAATGCGAATCCAGACTCGAGTCTCGTCCCGTTAGTTATCGATTTTGGACTTGTGATAACTGCTTATATGATGAGGCGGTGGGGTTTGAGAGTGAGCGCAGGTTACATGTGAGTCTAGTGGGATGGACGAGTCTAGGTGCTGTAAGAGGTAAGAGGTAGGGGGTAGAATGTGTGGAATGTTGGAATCAGATTGATCGGGTGTGACGAGAACTGGGCGAATGATCAATTGTCCGTCGGTAAGGTACCTTTCCCTTCTCGTCCCTGCTTTCCCAGCTTCTGTGCCTCTCCGGGGATCTATGGCAGGCTTTTCATTCAAGAAGGTCCGAGGATGAGACTCGGTGGCTTTGAATGGTTGCAGTGCAGCCGAGCAGCCACTGTCTTAATACAGAATATACTGCGGTTTACCGAGTGTGCCATTGGATGACTGGTGCCCTGTACGAAGTACCCAGTACCGCATCTCAGGGTCTGGTAGGATTGCTGAAGACGGGGCTTCCCTCAGAGGAAGTGCCCACAGATTCAGGTAAAGGCTACATGTACCGCCACTATCCTGTATGAACGGCTACAGCGATACCCTGGACATTAACGCAGGCAGCCACTAAGATAGATTGAGGTTCCGCAGGTGGGAACGGTGTAAAAGGCCCTGGGTACCTCCTAGTATCTTCAGTGGTGAGGCGCATGAGTTGTAACCAGCCAATCCATAAAGCACAGCTGTTTTACTCGCATCCTTCTTCCTCCTCGAGATCCGGATTTGATGGATCCTTTTCTATTTCCAAACGAAAAGCACGAATGGACTTATTATGGCCTGACTTTGAAAGACTGGAACAGCCTTCTTACACACCAGCACGAATGCGAGGTGGTGTTGACGATCTCATCCGGGATAGTGCCTTATAGGACTTCTCCGGAATATTACAGCGCTGGGGAATATTATGTCCCCAATGCGGTCTCCCAGGGCAGATCTCACAGCCTCTTTTCGTTTGCGAATGCTACCCGAGGCCCTCTCTTCGGCAATAGGTATCATCGGCAGGGTCCTGCACAAAGGGAATTTCGTGTTCTCATAAGAATGCCATCATGATAACTACCTATATCGTGATAAGAATACCATCATGATACACAACTACCTACCTTTTTTATCGCGATAAGAATATCATCACGAGAACTATCTATATCGCGATAAGCTAGAGAGGAGGCCTATCGACATCACATCTAGATGTCGTATTTGACTCCAAGATGAGGTTTTCAGATACGACAAAAGGCTCGTCCTCAACTCAGGCTTATGCAGGATAAAGCTAGCCGAACAGAAGTCCGTAGGATTGAAGCCGATGACTGGACTATGTATTCTCTGTACTTGTACGTATTCTGTGATGGGCCTTTGTCCTGCTGTACTATCGAATAGCAATAATACTCGCGACTTCGGATCGTACAGGGACTCTTTATCCTGTAGCACAACATCTTCTCGCTACGAGTCGTTAGATTAGATTGGTAAGCGTCGATGCTGTGCAAGGTCAAGAAAGACTTATTCGATATGAAGGGAAAGACAGTACAGATACAGCGAAGAAAGCGGCAGGCAGCAGTTGATAGTCCCGTTCTGATTATGTGATATCCATCGATAACGAAAGACAGCTAAGGTTATCAGCTAGGCGTACAAGGTTCACCTAAGGTACGTACTACAGCTGTGCTACCCACGCTACTATGGCGCTAGAGTGAGCCTGCAGCCTTATCTCGAATCTTTTTTTCTTTTTAATGAAAAAAATACGGTCTAGCAGCCTCGACAGCTCTTCTAATCTCACCAACACGTTCCCTGGCAACTGGCAACTCTCCGTCCTTCCCGACCAAGCCGAAAGGGTTTCTTATCAGAACATCTCCTCATCATCCTCTTCCTTTGAGATCTGCTTGATTTGTTCAACCAACTCGACTTCTTTATTCCCCCGACTTATCCATTATCTTGGACAGCATTACGCGACCGTATCCTTTCTTCCCTTGATAGCTCCTCCGTCAGTCCCAACTATCTTTCAAGGAGTGTTATCAAATCACAGTCATACCACAACAGCGTTACCTCAACACGCGAACGAAATCTCGATTGAGCGCCAACTAGACAAATCTCGACTTCTAATCAATACTGTTACAACTACCTTATCATTCTGCGCCTCTTGCCAGGCTTGAGTAAAGCCGTGATGTCCGAAAGAAGAACTAGGCGGCAGGCCGCTTTGGCAGCAGCAGCCGCCGCAGCAGATGATACTCCTACTATATCCGACAAAGAAGTCACCATCATGAACGGCAACGGGAACGGCCAAGCTGTTATCTCGTCAGATTCTAAAGTCGATAGTGCGCCGCGAGAGAACATATTCCTATTCTGGCCCAATATTATAGGTATGCGCTCGTCCTATCTACGCAAACCTCTTAGAAGAAGGGGATGCGCAGAGCTTTGTTTATTAGTAGTTGTAACTCGAACTAATATAAATCTACCAAAACCCAGGCTATTCTCGTATCGTCTTAGCTATCGCATCGCTATACTACATGCCCCTGCACCCGCGAACGTGCTCCATCCTTTATAGTGTCTCGTGCCTCCTCGACGCCCTGGATGGCTATGCCGCTCGCTATTTTCAGCAGTCGACCAAGTTTGGCGCTGTCTTAGACATGGTGACGGATCGATGCACCACATCGTGCTTGCTCGTGTTCTTGTCGTCTGCCTTCCCGCGATGGGCCCTCATATTCCAGACCTTGATTTCGATCGACTTCGCGAGCCACTATATGCACATGTATGCGACGCTAGCTATGGCCGGGTCCGAGACCAGCCACAAGGCTGTGGACAAGTCGAGGAGTTGGTTATTGAACATTTATTACACCAATAAGGTTAGCCCCTTTTCTCATTCGCCAAGCATTACTTTGCGTCAGGCTTACCAAAATTTAGACCGTCCTCTTCCTATGCTGCGCGCTCAACGAACTCTTCTTCATCGCCTTGTACCTCCTTTCCTTCTCGTCGCCGCTCTTGTCCCCGCAGCTCCTTAAGCCCCTTGGCGACACCAAGGCCGCCGCGATCCAAACGGGGGCGCAAGTTAACAGCTCGGTGCTCCGGCAGCTGTTTACCAACCCCTACAGCGCAGGCGCCCTTGAGATGGCGCGCGCGAACAAGATGGATTCGACCTGGCCTTGGATCATTGCCGGGATTAGCGCCCCCGTCATGGCGTTGAAGCAATTCCTCAACGTCCTCCAGCTTGTCAAGGCGAGCAGGTGGTTAGCCGAAGGCGACGTGAAGTCGAGAAGAGAAGCCGGGCTTCCAAAGAAGAAGGGCGGAAAGGGCGCGTAAGGGAGCAGGAACCCCGACTGGAGGGATAGGAAGCTTGATATGATTAAGAGGTTAGGGATAGGCCAGGACGAACCTGGATGCAACGATACCACGATGTTGGTCTGTACGAGATGTCCTGTTTCAATGGACGGTGCATGGGCATCGGATCGCCGGGACGGTTCGTATCAAACGGATGGTTGCATAGGGTCGGGGCACGGAAAGCATAGAAACGGATCTGACTCGATAACGCGTGTGTGTTTTTCCCCCAAGTCAAGGCATGGCTATGCAGGAGGGACTAACGAGGATTTCCACAGGGCCTCGAAGGCGTTGGCTTCGTTGTACATACGTTACGTAATCATAATACTGAAGTTCGCAAGCATTTCCCGCTTTGAGGTTCTCCTGAACTGCATCAATCAAATTTTAGACAAATTTGTCTCCTGTTGTTTCATATCACCATCCGTTGAGTTTCTACTATAGCAATAGGATCGGAAGGATGTATGCTCTAGTTAACGAATACAAATAAGCCATTATTCTATTCCTATCTCTGACGGTTTATAATAGAATTGTCAAATTGTGAGACAGGCCACGTGCTCGTCGCAACTACGTTACTACAGCTAGAGCTATAGCTACAGCTACGTTACTAGTTTGAAAGGACGGTCGATCAATCCAATGTCAATATACGGCGTAGTAGCCATGTCTAAGATTACTTTTCCTTTCTTGTCCTCTCCATTTTGGCTCGTGAGATGATGCCTCGGTTAGTTACAAAGATATACGAGGCGGCATGGAGTTTTCGGTGTTAAGTCTAGTTCAGCTTGTATGATTTCTCTCTCGAAGGCAATATCAAGCTGAACCACCTTATAGATTCGGTTCAGCTGTTACAATTACCTTGGTCTCGACCTTTTTCTCTATAAGCTCGCAAGGGTAGTTATGTCAGGCTGATTATACAGACTTCGCTATGCAATAAGACAAGGTCGAAATTTGCCAGACTTACACTCAGCTAGGAGACCTCGTTCGGGGACCTTTTTACTTCGGGACAGTTGGCTTTTGGTCTCCGGTAACACGACTGAGGCTATCTAGTCGGTCAGTCAAAAGGGCACCGAGGATGCCTCTATGGCATTCATGTACATGTTGGAAGTGTCCGATATTCGTTTGAGGCTGCTTATGTGTACGCCATTAATATAAATTTTGCTCTATCCAGTCGTGCTGTAGTTTAGAATTAAGGAGTCAAACGGTGTCTGTTATCATAGTGTCAATTGCCTCTGCGTGCACATAGTAAAAGCAACTGATTGCTACCCTGCCATTCTCTTTCCATTCTCAACCAATTGGAGGGGTAGAGGGATAGCAGGGAGTTTTGTATCTCAAGGTTGTCTCAGAGCTTGTTTATACATGAAGACGAAGCCAGACTCGCGTTGTACTGCTTCTACTATTTCATAAGTTGCAGCAAAAAAAAATATTACCAATTCTTTAGAATATGTAGGCAGCTACTCTCGCCAATTATGAAGTGAAATAGGAAATACAACTGCCCATAATTTCATCCTGCATGCACTACGGCACCCAGCACCTCCAAGCCCATCACTCAGGCTAAACTATCTGCACCTATCCGTCACGCCATGCAGGTTTGACGTTGGACCTAGGACTCCAATACCGACATCTGCAGAAGCGGTCGTACAGATCACATCAAATGACGCTTGGTGGCCTGTTATGATTCGTCATGCGTGGAACGGACCGATACCACGAGGGGAATACCATGGGGGAGAAGAGAAACTGGCGGTGCCCATTTACCAATCCAGGCAGCCTTTAGCAGCCAAGCCTTCACGCTGATCTTCACACACATATTGAGATGGCAACGTCATAGTCTATCATAACTATTCAACGCGTGCCGGCATCCGACATACGAATAGTTCCAAGCCCTATGCAGCCTGCGAAAAGTCTAGACCATATGTACAATACGCACCCGCCTGCGGCGCAGCTACTCTCGGGAGGCACGCCCACAAATCTCATCGAGCGGCATCTAGATGATTGGCCTCCGTATATGCAACTCCGGTGAAGATCATTCCGTGAACTCCGGCTGGGGCCTTCATGACTACCAACCTAGTCAATGTGTACCTACGGGAGTCAGCTTGACCATCAATGGAGGCTTGTGCCACGCAATGTAGTTCTTCTGGGTCTCGAGCCAGTTGGTGCACTCGGGCATCAACTCGATATCGAAGTTGTAGATGAGCTTGGCCAGGATGACACGGGTCTCCATGCGTCCCATCGTGAGGCCTATGCAGTTCAAAGGGCCGGAGCTGAATGGCTGTGTTCGTTTAAGTCAGCATCTACTTCTCCTAGGATTGTGCCGTCCTCTCGAATGTAGGACTCGGAAAGCCTCCGAGTCCCCGGTAAGGCGGCAACCAGGGGGAGAGACAAATGGACCCAAGTACGTAACTGTGAAGTAGGAACTCACCTGGAAGGCTTCCCTCGCATCGCCGGCATATCTCTCAGCGCCGAGCCAACGCTCAGGTACGAATTTCTTCGCATCCTTGAAGTAGGTCTCTAAGCGGCTGATGGCATGGTTGTGAATACCAATAATCGACCCTTCGGGAATGAAATATCCCTCCACGGTGCAGCCCCCTGACGGTACCTGCCTAGGGATGAACGACGTCGCGACCGGGGGCCAGATACGCATGGATTCGTCGATTGCAGCTAGAAGGTACGTCAACCGAGTCACGGAAGCAGCCGTGATGCTTTGCTCCGAGTCGAACGTAGATCGGATTTCATGCTTAGCTCGGACCCAGGTCTCCGGGTGCGTGAGCAGGAGGTACAGCGTGTTAGTAGACGCCGTAGCCACCGTTTCCGAGCCGGCCGACACTAACATCTGAGCGTTGGCGTACATCTGCTCTTTGGTGAGCATCTCCCCAGCTTTGCTCTCGCTCGTGACGAACGACATGTAATCTGGATGGCCGGTGTTCCCTGCAGCCATCCTCTTGTCCACGAAGTCCAGAGTAGTCCTCAGGTGCTCCCTTTGTGCATTGGCGATGCTCTTCGGGGTAAAGAATTTCTGCCAGACCCATAGGGCCCACGGCGAAATATCATTTATGGCGTGTATGTAGAGACCTCCGGCAAAGTACGTCAAGCTAATGTCAATCCAGGGATGGTACCGCTCTTTCTCGATGCACTTGAATACGTTATCGCCGAAGACCAAGTCGCCCTGGATGTCGAACGTTAACCACATCGCGTACTTTTCCATATCCACAGGCTCTCCCCTTGCCGAGGCTTCACGGAGCTTCTGTATCATGGAGGCGACGTGCTCCATTACTAGAGGTTCCTGCTCCCGTGAGGCCTTCTCGGAGAAGGCAGGGTTGAGCTGACGGCGTATTCGAGCGTGTTCGTGAACGTCAGCTTGGAACATGGTCACGGCGCCAAACGTCTCTTTTAGAGGTGCGGTCCGCGTGTCGCGAGTCAACGGTCCTCCTTTGCCATATCGAGGGCCATACACGTCTTTGTAAGCGTTGAGGCCGGTACAAGAAACCTCATCAGGACTGACGCGTATGATGGGGCCGTACTTCTCGTGCAACTCGGCGAATACGAAAGGCGATGCGCCGTTCAGCCTGGACCAGCTTATGGGGATAGGCGAGACGGCGTAGAGCTTTGGGCCTGGTAAGGAGGCCAAAGGGTGGAAGAAGAGATTATAAATGGCCTTCGTGATCCCCAATGCTAAAATCTTGCATGAAGTTTAGCTGATACGAACCCATATCATACACTTAGGCTATCCTTACCAAGAAAACCGTGAATGTCAAAAGCTCTGATATAGAGGGATTTAGGAGTGATCCTACGGCTTGAGCAAAACCTGTCGACATCTTGCCTCCTTATTTGGTGTCACCGATAGGGCTCATCAGTGTGTATGAACCCTCTAGCTTTGAGAGCCGCAAGGGAGCCCGCCCATTAATAATACCCAACCTATTCATAGTACGTCCCCGTAGCCCCATTATCGTAGTTCGAGAACCGGCTACGAGAGCGGGGTGATACTGGCAGTACACCAGTCCAGTTCCCTTGATGGAGGGATGCTAATTACCATGATAGGTATTTCCACTATAGCAGAGTAACAATCAGTGTTGGCGTAAATTACCCAGCTACCTACGCCAATTACTAGCCGTTATCTCGGCACTTATATGGCATTCGAGGCTGATTATAAATAGGTGGGGAGGTAGTATCATCATGACCTGTGAGTCATTCACTAGGATAAGCTCGGATCTGTGCAATCACCGGTTACCACCCGATAGGGCCCTGTCGAGAGGCGGCGAGAGGGCCATTCTATGAGGCTATCCGGGTCGGCGGGCATGATCTACTGTGAGATCGTCCCTGGAGAATCATTTGATGATGCCACCAATGAATGAGGATGAAAGTACCACCTCGGGTTGTTCTATATGTGGTTGGACAGACTTGGGCCGCCTTGGCTGCGTTGAGGCTAGACTCGAGCCATGAAGGCCATTAAGCCAATGAGACATAGCCAAGAAATAGATATCGGCAATTCATAACGACATACATATTTCAACGTGTCGTTCTCGATGTAATGCCCGGTAGTTCGGACATGGATCGGGAAGAGACAGTGGCTGTTATCAATGTAGGTAGCCGGGCCGGCCCGTGATGCAATGCCCGGAGAGAGGAGGAACGATTCCCCATAAAAATATCCCGACTGGAACGGACCTCGGCGGAAGTAACTAACCAATAGAGGGCTAGTGGCGTAACCCCACTACCAGGGAAGCTCAACGTCAATCGCATCCACCAAAAGCAAACAGCAGCTACCCCACATCCAAAATTCAAGGTTGAAGGGACCAACAATTACAACTCACTATCACCAAACAACCCCAACCTCAACACCAAACCGCCCACCGAGACCAACCAAAGATGTCGCACCCAAGAATAGAGGAAGTGTCCGACAGCGACTTGTCGGACCCTAGCGAGGGCGACATTGAAGACTTTGTCGAATCCGACATCCTGCGGCAAAAAGCCCCGGCCCCCCCTTCAACCACCACCTCCCGCTCCGCACAACCACCCCCCTTCTCCTCCTCCAACCCACAAATGCACCACCCATCCGCCTCCCCCCAAACCGCGCAAGTCCAAGCAAACGACATAAAAGACTATCAGATGCTGTACCCCGTCTACTTCGACGCCACGCGCTCGCGAGCCGAAGGCCGGCGGGTATCCAAAACCCTCGCAGTAGCCAACCCACTCGCCCGGGAGATCGCCGCCGCGTGCGCCAACCTGCGCCTATCGCCCGTGTTCGAGGCGCACCGCGTGCACCCGAAGGACTGGGCGAACCCGGGCCGCGTGCGCGTCAAGCTGCCCTCCAAAACCAAAACCGGGTCTGGGGGGAGCCCGTACGCGGCTCAGGTCAAGAACAAACACCACCTGTACATCCTGGTCGCGAAGCACCTGCAGGCGCACCCGACGACGGACCAGAGCGACGCGCTGCGCCGCGTGCGTGTCCCGGGCCTGAATGTGCCGGAGGATGGCGAGGCGTGGCCGCGCCCGGCTGTGCCCCGGGGCTGGAAGATGGGCGAGCTGTTGCCGGCGTATAGTGCGGCGATGACGGGAGGCGGGGTTAGCGAGAACGCGTTTAAGGATATGATGCGCGAGATGCAGGGTGGTGGTGGCGGCGGCGGCGGTGGCCCTGCCGATATGATGAGTATGCTGGGTCAGGGGATGGGAGGAATGGGTGGTGCAGGTGCAGGGCCGAGTGAGAGCGGCGGGGGAGGAGGTGGTGGTGGGGGGAAGAGAGGGAAGAAGGGGAAGGGAAGGGCGTGAGAGGAGAGTAGATTTAAAACCAGAGAGTGAGCTCTACTCTAAATGGCTCTGCGGGAGATGAAATGCTAGATGCCCCTACCATAGACAAAAGGGCTGTAATAAGAAGTACGAACCCTTGATATTCCATAGTACATCTTATACCCCTAGTGACATGTACGCCCCAAGTCTACAAACACACATCTTCAACCTCGAGGACAAATTAATAAAAAAAATACATGTCATTAGACTTATAACGTTGACAATAACCAGACGCCATATCCTGCACTGGTATGCAAAGATAGGTGTAATGATACAGATGTTATGTTAACAAAGGGTATCTTTATCTCCTCCCTTTCATTTCTCCAAACTTCCACTCTCCTCCTCCCTTCCCCCAATTCCTCCTCACGAGCGTAGTTGTACACTATACACACATCACACAATCAGTTAAGCGGGTAGGCTACATAGCCACTCCCAACCGTCCCTGCAACCCCTCCCACTCCCGACTCCCGACAATCTGCACCTCGCGGCCCCCTTTCCCAGGAATAACCTTGCCATCAGCATCCGGCAAGCGAATCTGCAGTCTCGCCGCCGCCCTGCGCATAATCTTCGCATGTTCGCTCTCCTCGTGTCTCTTGCCCCCTTGCTCGGCACCCAGGACGACCCTGGCTTTCTGCACGACGGCATCCTGCCAGCCCCGCCACGCGGCGAAGTCCTCGGCCTGCCTGGCAGCGTGGTACTGGGGCGTCGAGCGCGCGGGGCGCCAAGCCAACTTGTCTCTGGGAAGGGCGCTGAGGTCGAACACCTTGGCCGACGTAGCCAACCTCAGGAGCTCGCCTAGCACGTCCTTGCCCTCGGCCGCCACGAGCGCCCTGCGCTGCTCCGCGACAGGGGCCGGTTTGCGCAGGGGTTCGGCGAGCCAGTCGTAGCGGGCCTGCTCCGTGGCGCGCGCGCGGCGGTTGTCCTCACGAAGGAAGCGGACAGCGGCCTGCAAGCTAGAGATGTCGTTCTTGAGCGCGTCCATCTCGCGGGCGGTGGCGACGGCGCGCTCCTGGCCGGCCTTGTTTGTGCCTGTCGGATCGTCGCCGTCCTCGCCAAAGGCGCGGCTATCCCCGGCGATCTTCTTCCACTTGTCGCGGTCGGCCTCGAGTGTCTTGGCCTCGCGGTCCTGCTGCTCGATGTCCTTCTTGAGGCTGGCGATGCGGTCCTGCGTGTCCACGATCTGCACCTCCAGGTCTGCGATCCGCGACGCCTTGGCATTAGCATCGCGCATGCGCGCCTCGAGTGTCTCGATTCGGAGCGTCGCTGTGCTGAGGTTCTCATCGCGCAAGGCAATGGTGCGGCGCGCCTCGTTGTAGTTCTCCTTGAGCTGTCGTAGCTCTTCCTCGGCGTCGATCGGGATCGTCTTCAGAGCCTTGAGTTCTTGTGCTCGGAGGATCCAGGGTTCTAAGTTGCGTTCGAACTCTTGTGTCTGCGATAAGTCCGCGCACACCGCTGCAAGATCGGTGATCTGGCTTGTGAGGACGCGGAGTTTGGACAGGTAAGTTGAGAAGAGGTCCGATTCAGCCGATGAGAAGGCAGTCATTACTGTACGATGAACTGTACTCTGTACCTCGGGGTACGTGAACGGCTCTGCGCGGCCTTCTTCACTTAGTAGCGCATGAAGGTCTACACCGATCTTTCGAGACATCTCTGCAAGCTCTTGACTTGCGGTTTCGCACTGCTCAAAAGCGTCTGCCGTATCAGGGGTTAGGGCTAGCGATCTCATTCTGAGATCCTCTAGAGATCGCACTGCTTTGCTAACGATGACCTTGGCGCTGCGTGTCTGGTTAATCACAGTTTCGGATTTCCTAGTGAAATGCTGGGCGAGTTCATCTTCATCACCGTTGGGCGGGATAACTCTTTGAACCATATCCCTAGTGACATTAAAGGCCGTAGCAGCGGATTCCAGATGGCTCTGCATCAGAACCGTCTTCATCTGCACCTCGTCTGCGAAGCTTTCGAGTCCCTCTGATATGTGGACCTCACCTAGGTGTGTCATGAGAGCGATAGTGCGTTGTAGCTCACTGGCGCATTGCTTCTCCTTCAGCTCGTCACGTCGCAGGCCATCGATCCAGGCATTCAAAGCTCTCTCGACGGGTTCTAGCTCGTATAAGGCTCCCTCATACTTAGCAAATTCTTCGAGGGAACAGTGGCTGATGGCGTTGACGAAACGATCACACATAGACGACACCCAAGTAAGCTTGTCTAGTGCGTCGCAGCCGGCGAATATGTCGTCTTCGTGGCTAGGATGCGGTTGACCATTGACACGTTCCTTGACAAAACCATGTAGCAGGTTTGCCTTAAAAGCCAGACGACCGAACCGCAGCAGCGCCAGGACAGAGTCTCTGTCAGCATTATAAGTCTCAGGCAAGAACAGCTTGACAATCTGGAGGTGTTGTTGTGCCTCCAGCGCATCCATGCGCTGTAGCTCCAAATCGATAGTCTTGACTTGCGTCTTGGCAGCCGAGATCTGGAGCTTCTGGTTAAGATCCATCATAGCTCTCGATTTGCTGTTGAGCTGCTCTGATTCTGCCTCGTTGACGGCATGAGATGCACGCATGTCCTCGAGATCAGTCTGAAGATTAGTGACAAGCTCTCGGAATCGAGATAGCGTGTACTCCATATCCCCAATAGTGTCATCCTTCTCACCAGATCTTCTCACTTGTTCGGCAATGATGGTGTCCTTGAAATCAAGCTCCTCTTGCATTTCTTTCTCATTCTGAACATGGTTGACTTCAAGTTCGTCGTTGATCTCCTTGAGCGCTTCGAGGTCGTCGATTACAGCCTTCAATTCGTTGATATGTTCAGACTGCTGTAGTTTCTCATAGCTGAGCTGCTCAATCATAGTCTCCGCGCCTAAATTATCATCGAGCTGTTGGCGGAGGTCTTCGGCTCGAGTTTCAGATTCAAGCAATTTCTCCTTGGCAATCTCATACTGTTCCTTAACGGCATCAAATTCTTCGAGGTCCCTCTCCAGCGCTTTGATTTGCGCTCTCGATTCCTCTTCTTGTTGTTGCGTGATGTCTCGTAATCTGATGAGGGCTTCACGAAGCCGTTCGTTGTGCCGTTCCATTTGCAGCCATCCCGCGCTTGCTCTTTCTTCAGGGGACATGCCCTGAGAGTACTCGGAATTCTCCTCGCGTAGAATCTCGACTTCGAGCTCAAGCTCCTCCGCTTTCTGCTTCAGAGTCTCAAGCTCAACCTTGTAGACCTCGGCGGTTTCCTCAGCCATCTCTCGGTCCAAAGTAGCGAGCTCCAAGACGGTTTCATGTTCTGCTTGGAGGGATTCGATCTGCTCCAACCGTTCTTCTGCTTCCTTTAATTGCTTCCGCAGGCTGCTATTCTCTTGTGCCGTGACCTGAAACTTGCCCTCGATTTTCTTGTTGATACTCTCGAACTTGTCTCGTTGGTCCTGCATCCTCTCTAGGTCCTTCATCTTCTCTCGATCTTCTAGTCTCTTTCGCTCGAGGACCTTCAGTTTTGCTTTCAAGTCTTCATTCTCTCTACTGACTGCGTTTGAAGCAGCCGGACGAGTAGAAGAAACTGCACTCGCCGGTGCTCTAGACGAAGTTGCGCTCGCTGGCGGTCTTGAAGATGTCGTCGATGACGGCTTGGCAGAGGTGAGTTTTTCTAAGGCCCTAGTTCTAGAGCGAACAGGACTGATTGTCTGCTCTCCATCGCTTTTAAAGGGAGAATCCAAGCCTGACCTGTTTCCGCTCTCATTTCCTGACAACGAATCGCCTGACCGTACTCTCCCAGAGATAGGACGAGTCGTTCCACGAGCAGGTACAGTAGAAACTCGTCCGCCGGGAGGCCTTGTAACTCCGCTCGAAGTCCTTGCAGTACCAGATGTTGATAATTGCCTTCTTGGCCCGGCAGAAGGTAGCGCTGGCGGTCCCATCGAGGTTCTAGCCCCGCCGACTGAAGGCCTTGGCCTCGTCCCAATAGATGAGACGCGGGCATTCGACGGAGTGCCGGTCCTCGAATTCGAAACGCTAGCGGCCGTTGCAAGTTGCTTCGTAGGGGATTTAGTAGGAGACTGCCAAACTGAAGTTAGGATCGAGAGTAACAAGAGGAAAGGGGTCGTATTAAGCTAAGCTACACATACCCTCGCTATACTAGAAGGTCGGGATGTCCTAGGCCCCGGACTTGGGCTTGGGGCGTTTAGACTTATTCGCCTGCCCATAGTGGGATCCGTCACGGAGCTTGGTCGTCCGGCGATAGTGCTTGTTCGAGATCCTCTTCGAATAGGAGGAGCAGCGGCTCTCGGAGCTGGAGCTGGAGCTGCTTGTAGTATGGTCACCGTACCAGGTCGGACGAACATCCCTTTTCCTGGGGAGCAGTCGAAATATCTTTCGCCCTGGACCGCTCCATCGTTCTTCCCGCTGTCGTCCTCAAGCTCAACACCAACCCAGTCACCCGTAGCGAAATGGGTCATTCCGACATAGCGAACGATGGCATTGCGGCCGTCGAGGAGCCGAATTGTCTGCCCAAGTGTTACGTCCGACATACTGGGCAGCCTTCTCTGATGGTTAGTACATGATGTTTTAGGGTTGTATGTTTGGCGTTGACCCTGAAGAAGCTTGACGTTTGAAGCTCTTTGTTCTTTGGACCTTGAGAAACGCGTTTCTTGATTCGTCACGCGAATGTTGATTAGGTAGGTTCCTTATCGGCGTTATCGCGGATAATCACAGTGCACCTCCTTAATTGCATACAGTATGTGCTAACTTCTTAAACATCATCTCACCAACTTCACACAAGGTTGAACTCATTTGATCAAAGTCGTGATCCTCAATAATTGAAGATATACTATATTACATTCGACACTCAATATCCCACTTCACAACTTCATCCTACGCCAAGGTCTGTCTCACTTATACCATGAGTAGTGAACCAACTCGAGACTCACAAGAAAAAGAAAAGGTCAAGTGATTTTATAAACTACAAGCCGTATGTTCCTAGGGTATGTATGATAGATACTATTTCCGACCTGCCTATCCCTCTCGTTTCCGTTTCATAACATGATCCCATTCTCCATTCCATACCTACATACATACAAGTGTAAATCCATAGGTGATAATGTATTTGTATTTGTATTTGTATTTGTATTCGTCAGTCCAAAATAACATATCGAACAATGTGAATCCCGACCAACCACCCCTTGGCTTCCTTCCCCCCTTTCCTCTTTCCCCTTCCCCTATTTTCCTTTTAACCAAACGTAAGAAAAGGGTATCTATCCAATCTCTGTCTCTCTCTCTCTCTCTCTCTACGACATAGCCCTCACCACAACCCCAGCCTTAAAACTCCCACTACGCACCCACTCAATAATCTCAAACCCCAGGCGGCGCTCCAGCCTCTCATCGACCCCCTTGCTACCATCAGCCACGCGCAGCACCATGACGCCGGCGTTGGCGAACTCGACGCAGTTGTTGCCCTGGACCTCGGCCTCGGACACGCGCTTGACGTAGATGGTCAGGTCGGCGCCCACGATGCCGCGCCACAGCGTCGCCACCCACTGCCAGTGGTCGTCCGCGCGGTACGCGTCGCCCACGTGCAGCGAGCCCGCGTACCGGTCCGACACCGTCAGGCTGTACCCGTCGGCCACGACGGCGACTGGCAGTTTAGGGTTCGGATTCGGATTCGAGGATGCGTCGTCATCATTACTAGCTTTGGCACCTTCGTCTGCCTCGCTGTTCGGTGGTGGTGTTGGGGGTGGAGGATGGCTTGTGATGTATCGTATTAAGTCCTCGGACGTCTTGTGCCATTTCAACATCCTCGCGATGTAGCTCGCCAAGCTCGGTCTCTTGGGTTGGTTGTTGTTCTCTGTCGGTTCTTGCTGGTTCTCGCTGTCATTACTATTATTCCTTCCAGTTGTCTCTCCTGCGGTCGACTGTGTCGGGGTATCATCTGTCCACGTCTTCACGGCGTACTCGCCCGAGACGGACAACGCCTTCTCCACCACCGAAGCTACCTCCTTGAGTAACGAGGGTGTTGCACCTTCAATGGCAATAAAAGGTCCTCGTGTTTCGAACATTGGCCCTCCAGGACCAGGAGGTTTCAGGGGCGGGCTGATCGAGCGCAATACTTCGAGTTTTAATAAGAATGACCATCTCGGCGGCACTTGCTGTGGTTGCCTTGGAGGACCATTTCCGCCGTTGGTAATCCCTAGGCCAGTACCGTGAGTAGATGAGGTAGTGGATGTCCCTCGCGCCGTACTTGCATCTGAGCTCATCGCAGGCGAGTTTGGGATCTGTGTCTGCAGCGGGGGCAACCGGAGCGACTCGTCAAATGCGGCACTAGAACGAGTTGGTGTTGGGGCATGTGAATACGGTACTGAAGGACGAGGCGGAGGTTGCATATGAGGTTGCATGTGAGGGTGGGTGGGATAATTTGGCTGGTAATATTGCATGCCCGGTCTAGGTAACGGCCCAGGTCCAGGTCCGGGTCCGTAGCCGGTGGCTGACATAGGAGGTCCGCTGACCGATGGACGCTGGTAACGCATGTCGGCCGACACATACCCCATAGGCGGCGATCCGGGAACATAGATGCTTGGCCCGTTGAACCGACGCCGCTTTACGTCCATCGGTCCCCCTGCCGGAGACATCATCTGGTAGTCCTCTTCGATATGTTGGAGATGCGGCTGCGTATATCTTCGATCGTGTCCCTCGAGTGACATCGTGCTCGAAGTGGATCCACGCCGTAAGTGGTCGGTTTCGATCACGCGTGGATTCGGGTTAACATAGGGGGCCATGCTTGATCCGGCCTTCAAACTCTCAGGTGTTGCGGCGCTGAAAGGGGTCGAGGGTGTCCTGGGCGTCGCGATGTAGCGGCCGCCACACTTGGGACAATGAGTGGGATCCTCGCCGGTCGCGGGTAGAGGCCTACTGCTCGCGGCCTTACCTCCTCGTCGAGGCTGGTATCTGTAATCAGGGTACTGGCGCTGGTGACGTATCTTCTCCTCCTCGGCGAGCCGCTTCCAATTATTCTTGATTTCTTCGGGCTGCTCCCTCCACTGTTCGCCGATGAGCTTCGATATCTCCGGGTTGGCGAGTCCCGGATGCCGGGCGGCTACCTGGCCTTGATAGTGCTGCCGATAAAGGATGAAAGCTGTTGAAAGGGGCAAATAACAAGGGTAAAAGTTAGCCCTATGTTCTCTTCTGGACTCAAACAGGTTTCCCACTCTGTCGGATATTTGTGGTCTTGTGTTGCAGGACGGGACAGGACAAGAAAATTAGATCTCGACCCTTTCATTTCCGCAACCTTTGACCGCTAGACATAAGAACACAACCCACGGACAAAGAGCTAACCACCCCCGAGTTTGCCGTCTCGGGACGGGATGCCTCTGAGACCTTGCTGGGTGCCCGGTGGGGGTATGGGCAAAACATAGGGGGGAGGTGTGGGGAGGTATTTCGGCTCAGCTCAGAGTCCGAAGGCCAGGTTTCATGAAAGTGAGAAAACAAAAGGGCAAGACGAGAGGAATTCTTACGTACCATTACGTGGCCTGGGAACCTTGGGTGCCTTCGTACAGAGACATATCAGCTCCCTGGGTGCTTCGCTTGCGCTCGACTTCGCCGTGGTAGGAGTGTAGAGTCGGATATCTTGGATTCGGGATTGGTTCGCCTCTTCGACGTCGATGGAGTGGGCTCGTTTCCGGTGCTGTCTAGTAGGCGAAGTAGAGGTGAAGGGATCATTAAGAGGATGTCTTTCTGATGTCGATATGGTGTTTGGTCTCGCTGCTGCTGCTATTACGTCCCTATCATCGTGGGGACTCGTTGCCATTGCAGCCTGAGTCTTGCTCCGGGTCGTTGGGCTGGTTGTTAGTGTGGCCGAAGAAACTGTAGTTGGAATGGACAACCGGTCATTGGGAGGAGTAGAAGGAGAAGAGGAAGAGTGACTACTATCAGCTTCGGTCATGTTCTTCGCAAACGAGGACGGGACCCAAGCGAAGTGATGTCGGTGTGGGGGAGGAGGACGGGCGGCCCAAAGAGCGGAGTCCAACCCAGTTCCGGCAGCATACACTAGACTACAGCTACTACCACAATCTCAAGGGTCTGACATCTGAGGAGGTAGAAGATTTCTGAGAGGCGTCGATGATGATGATTATGTGATGGGCTAGCTTCGCTCGATAGTATGCCTCTCTCCTCTGTATGTGGCGGTTGATTTGAAGGGGAGTCATGAGACAAGAATAAATGGCGCGGACAACAACTAAGGGCTTGTTGGGATTGTTTTCTTTGTCAGTATCCTTTCCATTCACAGAGCCCCAACTAGGAGACAATGATCTTGAGCAGGGGAGGCACCTGGTCAATGACCTTATGCCGCTGCCGCCGCCACCACTGCTGCTACTGCTACTTCTTTTCCTGCACACGCGAATACAAAACTAGTCTCAGCCATTATATTGGAGGGGTGTGTGGCCAATGTAGTAGGTTAGAGGGAAGGTGAGTAGTTGGCGTATGGTCAGATGAGAGAGAGCAAAAAGGATAAGTTTCTTTGGTCCTGTGTCTCGGGAATATACTGAGGCCCAGTCTGTTGCAGAATTAGAGCCACATCTCTCTCACTCCCTCTACCTATCCTTTTTCTCTTTGTCCAGCGTTTGCAAATCAACTAAGCCCTTAGCTACCAAAAAGTACCTTACCGTTCGCAGTAGCAGCTGATAATGGGCTGGTCGGCCATCCTAGCGAGCATAAACAAAAGTGACAAGTAAAACAAAGTAATATAAAGTCACCCAGTGTCAATGATGAATAGTGATAGTGGCCTTGTCCTACATTGTTAAAGGAGTTGGCAAGTTTTCCCTTCTTAACTGTTTTCCCATGACAAATCCCTAGTCCAAGGCCACACACATACTTACATACACACACACACATTCTAGGAATGTTCTACCCGCTTGTCCTCCGACTGGAACGGAGAGAATGTATAGTTGTCTCTTCCTTCCAAGACCTCTACAAAGACAATGTCAACCGAAATTGGCTTACTGATCACGTGGACTAACATCGTTTTCATTGTTGGAACAAGTTATTTTTCTTCTTGTTGAAGAAAAAATTTGTCGTTTTGCAATGTCTCAGCAGTATCCGGGGATGGCGATCCGAAAGCAACCAACCAACCAGGTTGTGTCTATTGAATTGATACAATCGAACAACCAACGTAACACACACGCGCATATCACTTAGAGAACTCCGAAACCCCTTCCGTGATGTTAATTTTCCTATCCCGATTGATTTCCCTCATCTTTTTTATGTTGGCACGGTTTTGGAGCCATAGCCTTGCGAGAAATTAGATTATTATGACGAGTCCTCCCCTCCCGTCTCTAAGGCACAGAACCGCGCTTATGAGATATAGCTACGTCCTGTCTCACCAGCCAACAAGTCGGCGCTCCGTCGCGCGTCGAGAAACAGTTCCTCGCACTCCGCAACGTCTTTTACATCGATTTGACTACGACCGTTGACTCGAGAAAGAATGCTATTTTTGGCGAGTTAGTTTGCTAGTCTGTGTAGGGATTAATAGGGATTTAAATAAAGACTTGAAATACCTCGCGGGAGTCAACAATTGGAGGCAGTATCGGAGACTGATGCGAACACCATGCTCAGCGATCTTGTCGATAGCAGCATCGGTGATTTGTACACCTTCTGTAGTTGCTCGGATGCGTACGATCCTCTTGATCTCGTCGCCGTCGTAGGGCGTAGTAGGGATGATAAGAATACGGGTCAGGAAATCTGGCGGAATGCCGTGCGCAGCAACAACATTGTCCGTACCACGAATCGTACACATGCCTCTATTCGAGGCAAGGACAACGATAGGCGAGATTGATGTTTCTAGTGCTCGGTTAAGATATGTGAAGCACTCGATATCAAGCATGTGAGCCTATTATATAGATTAGTTTACCAAGCCACAAACAATATACCACGGCAGAATTAGTTACCTCGTCGATGAACAAGACGCCAGGAACAAGCTCAGCGACACCCTGTTCGATGTACTTGCTGACGACTTTGTTGATCTCGCCCCGCAGCTTGTCCGTGATTTCCGTCATCTTAGGCTTCATGAGTTGGCCCATCATACTCATAATATCCTGGCCACCTTGCGGTCTGGCGTTGGCGACATCTAGGTCGTGAAGTGTGACATCTTGAACGATCTCCTTCTTCTTGTGTACATCGCCCTTTGGAATAGGGACGTACTCCTCTGCCTCAAGATCGAATTCCGTAGCGTATGCGTCCGATCGTCCGACTCGCTTGCAAGCACCAGTGTTTGCCTCAATGTAGACGACATCTCCAACCGTAACTCTTTCCTTCTGAATGGCCTCGTATATGCTGGGGTCCAGTCTGAGCTTCTTCTGGCCGCGTGCACTCTTCAGGCCTATCAGAAGCGTGCTGATCGTCTTGCCATAGCCGCCTAATGGATTCTCCGCCTCTTCTGGAGTAAGCTCTGTGACTTCGCCCTCGTAGACCTCCTTCGTCTCTCGCACCTTTAGGCCGATCGCTCGTCGGAAGTTTTCCATCAGGACTTCGGTCTTCTTTACCTCGGACGAGTAGATCTCGCTTCCGACGATAGGGCAAAAGGGAATCTTGGTGCCAAGTTCGTGGCTGAGCGCAAGCGCAAGAGCAGTCTTTCCGGTGCCGGGACCGCCAGCAAGTAACACTCCTCGACCCGCCATCCTATGTGCACGGATAAGATCGACGACGACACCGCAAGCCTAGGCCAAGGGAAGAAATATGTCAGCCTTGTATAGTCAGTGTCAAGTGATGCTCGAGCTTACCTCTCGGGCTTGCTGCTGGCCTACGAAGCCGCCGGCCTGCTTCTCAGCTGTGCCATCGGATTTGAGTCCCAAACCCTTGATGTGGGTGTGGGCTGCAGTACGATTTTCGCGACTATTGCCTTTAACCTCACTGATTTGCACCATCTTGGCGAAGGGATGATCGCGTCGCTAGGTGGTAGGATGAAGTTCGCTTTGTTGGGTAATTCAGGATCAATCGGCGATCGTTTTGGGATGTGTATGAGAGAAATGATCGAGTTGACAAGCGTAAGTGATTTGCAGCCTGGAGGTGAGCTGAAATGGGTGTCGCATCAAGAATATGAACTTATCAGAGTTTGGGGAAGCTCAGATGTTAGAGCTCTCAAGTCGCGAAACTTTTTCTGGGTCGCGACTGCAGAGACCGTGCGAATACAGCACTCACTGTATGTACCTAGGTACATAGGCAATACAAACTTTGTCTTATGTAATCTATTCAACTTTAGTATTTCACCCCTTTATGCCATTCACCTTGACATCGGAGTCTTCAACTCTAGATACTCATCTCTCTTCACTGGTTCTCACTCTGATGTCGGTCTCATACTGAGATGTAATAATAACGTACTTGACTCATTTATAGTACTGTATTATGTTCAGTATATAAACCCCTAACCGTCTATGTACCCAATCCTATTCATATCCAATCTATCTAGTCAGTCTATAGAATCATTATATCGTCTCTACAACCGTCTAAGCACAACGCCTTCCCCTTCATCTCTATCCATGTCACCAGTAAGCATGGGAGCACTCTCGCTATCCGTAGCAGCTGTAACAATCACAGCCCCCCTCTCTACATCATTATCGTCCTCACAGTCGACATTCTTCCCCTTCTCCTTCTTTGTAACCGCAACCCAGAGCGCGCTCCCAACGATGAGGCCGCACCCCGCAAGGCTCATCCACCCCATGGTATGCCCAAAGATCCAACGGTCGAACCCAGCTGCAAATAGCATGTTTGTATAGATCATAGCCGTGGCGCGGTTGCTCTTCTCGCTGGCTAGACCTGCCGTCATGAGGACCTGCATTATGAGCCCACACGCTGCAATGACTAGGAGCAACCCCCACTGGCGAAGCGAGTGCGGCAGTTCGAGACGAAGATCCGGTTGATTGTAGTCGAGTATGGGGGCGAGAGTGAGGATTGTGGTCGTTACTATGGTGCACCACGCGCCGAAGTAGTTGACCGATATTAGAGGGTGCGCCCGCTTCCCGATCCACCGAAGCGTCGTGATGGCACCAGCGGCCCCGAGGACCCCCAATAGCGCGAAGCCGATGGCTGTCAGCCTCTCGGCACTCGTTGGGATGTGCTCGCCGTTAGGATACGAGGTTTCTTCAGCCGCTGCTGTAACATTTGCGACGATCTCTGCCGCTATACCACCACCACCAGCCGTTGGAGAATATGACGCCCCTGAGAAAAGGGACATGGGCCGTGTGATGAGCACAACGCCCCCTAGAGCTACAAATGATGCGATTTGTTCCGTTCGCGTAAAGGGGTCATGGATGAGGAGGTAACAAATGTACCCGGCGATGTTCGGTGCAAGGAAGGTGATGACGGTCGCTTCAGCGAGCGGGATATATTTCACGGAATACCACATGCCGTATATACCGAAGAAACCGCAGAAGCCTCTCAGCACCAGCAACCACCTGATTTCCTTGCGCCCCAGTATGCCGTGGGGTATCTTCTTCCACCATATGTACAAGGAAGAGACCATTGTCGTCACCGTCATTCGCACGAAGAGGAGTTGCATAGGATGCATCCCATCCTCCTCCACCTCGAGCAATCGGGCTGTGAGATTCATAAGAGCTCCGAATAATTGTGCCGAGAACATTAACAGAGGAGCTTTATTCTTCTGCCATGTCGATCTGCACCACCACAGGAACCCCGAGTAGCAGCCCGTCCTCTTGGGCCTTACGGGTCCGGGAGAGAAACCCCTAGTGCTGACCGGAGCACCAAGGGAGGACGAATCTGATTCGATGTCTACGACAAGAGGTGAGTCCGACCCTAACTTGTCTTCTTTGTCGAGCTTATCGCCTGGAGCGGGGAGGTAAGAGAGAACGATTTCCTCTTCGTCATTATCAAAGACATGTTTATTATTCTTTGGAGCAAATACGACGGACGGCATGACGACTCGGGAGCACTCCAGCAAGCTTCAACGGCGCGGGATCCATATACAAAGGCGCAAACTTTAGGTGCAACAGTATAGACAGAACATAAGATGGTCTTTACGATGGATAGTGTATCTCTAATCTTGGCTATAAGATGGTAGTTTATGAAGTATACCGTCGAACGAAGACGAGAAGGATGCAAATAACAGCCCACTCTTGGCCGAAGCTGGAGTTCCCGTGAGCGGGGGAACGGCAATCCATTAATAACACGACGTCCCTCCAGTTGGGAGATGCCCATTCCCAGATGCTACCATAACCTACATAAGCGGCCGCGTCGGCCCAAAAGCTTGTGTGGAGTGGAGGCGGGTTTAAACTGGAACGGGGAATAAATACCACGACGTCCGCTCGTTCGTCGCTAAGGGGGAAGGCTAAAATGTGTGTGTACTATGTATGCATCATACAGGGCACACATGCATTGTTCGAACACCAGCGACTACGGATCCGGCTGAGCGGCTGTCGGGACGTCTAGGGAATAGTGGCACAGCTGATACTCTTGGGGGCACCGTTGTTTTTTCTTGTCCACCCCGATGTCGCGGGAACGCCTCAACGAATCGGTGGCTACCCCGCGTGGGCCGCAAAGCCGGCCTAGCCGGGCCTAGTAATCGCACGATTCCGGGGTCGAAGAAGACCTTAATGTTCCTGTCAAGAGGTAGGTAAACACTTAACCTTACATCTTCATCTTAGCCACATATGTATGTGCCTAGGGAGGGTTGTACTTCTGCCAACTCCCGATGCGACAGAAGGTCGCAGTTTGTACCCCATCACTCATAACCGACCGGTACGCTACTCCAACAGACGGAACGAAGCAGACTCTGGTAAAGTCTAAAAATGAGATGGTATTCCGTGTGTGATCCATCACATCCCCTGCAGCTAACTGCCAGTGTTTGTGGTTGCATACTATGTAGGCCGAACATTCTGGCTATCTTTGAGTTGGAGAGGGCACGGAAGAAAAGAGAAGAGAATTCCAATTGCCATATGGTGCGTAACAATTAAGTAAATTCAAGGAGGCCAACCTAAATTATCGTGACCTTGAAATGCAACCTGGTATTTCCCCACACTAAACTCCGTTGCCATGCTTGTAATAATGATGCAGATTTCGATGGTAGTCGCCATTCGTAACGGGACGGTATGTTGTGTCTTCAATGACGGGCGGCATCCTTCATCAGTGACCCATCACCCTATTTCGGAGTCCTCTTTCTCTTCCTGCCACCCGTGCCCCTCGAAGACGTCGCCTTGTTTACGACGTCAAGATCCTCATCATCGTCCAGCCCCATCAAGTCGTCGTCGTCGCCGCGTCCTCCTCCTCCAGCACCAGCCCCGGCGGCGGCAGCAGCAGCGGCAGCCCCCTCGGCGTGCTCCTTAGCCAGGGCGAGGGCGTCGTCCTCCTGGTCGAAGGTGCGGCGCATTTCCTTGATCTTCTGGCGCTTCTCGATCATGGCGCGGACGCGGCCGAGGTACTGGCTGTTGCGACGCAGGGCGAACTCGAAGTCGTCGAACTTCAGCTTCTGGCGGTTCGCGACCTGAGCCCGTCGGCTCGCTTCGAAGCAGATTCCCTCTAGGAACTCGGTCACGATCTCGTCGAGCACGCGAACCGTCTCGGGTAGTGGCTCTTCCACGTCGCCGAACGCATAGAGAAGAGCGGCCACTGTAGGGGAGAACGGTAAGTTAGAGAGATGGTCTCCTATGGAGGTGGCGAGGTTGGCGAGGATATTGTAGTGATTCCTTACCCTCCTTTTTACTGAAAGTCTCCTTGCCGACGTTCTTGCCCGCGCGAGCTCGAGGCTCCATGGTGAGAGGGTAGTGATTTGATTGATTTGAGGATGATGTGATTCAAGTAGATGATATATGTACAGCCGTAGAGTTGAAGGCTGACGAGGTAGAATTCGAACGCAGGAATGCAGGATCGCAAGATGACTGCAGTAGTAGAAGTTGAAGTTGGTTGGTGATTTGGTAGGAAAGTACCTAGAAAGGTGTAAGGCTGAAGAAGCCGCACAGCAAGAATTCCCAGTGGGGGTGGATCGACTAACTGTTAGGGAAGTTAATTGGACTGGAGCATCCTTGTTTGCGTAACGTTCTACTGGTAAGTAGCGCCCCAGATCCCTGTCATCTATGTACTTTACGGGTTATCTGCGGATAACGCTCCCTTATGTAATTCTTGCAAACTTGGCAACAACTGGCTTCTAGAAAGGCTGATATAAACGCGCCGCATTCGAAGCCTCAAGCGCAGTATTAACAGCTCCGAATTTACCAAGTCAAGGAACGATAGCAAGGGCGGTAGTGTTAAGAAGAGTTTTCTAACCTAGAAATCCTAAGCCATCAAAATGGTAAGTGAAGAATTCATTCACCTTCCGGCTAGATCGGTTGCTAATAGTATATAAACCAGTCTGCGCTCTTCAACTTCCAATCTCTCCTGCTCGTCATCCTCCTCCTCATCTGCACATGCGCCTACGTGCACCAGATATTTCCGACGATTCTAGACAGGAATAAGCAAGGGTAGGTGCTATCCAAAAATCGCAATGCCATATCGCGACTAGGACTAAGACCTGAGAACAGTTTCATGGGCATATTCTGGAAGGCAGCGAGAATAGGGGAGAGACTAAGTCCCTACATAAGTATATGTTGCGTATTCATGGCGGTAAGCTAGGCGTCTCTCTGGAACGGCGTCTGCATCAACCTTGCTAACGGGACCGACATGTAGTTCTCGATGGTTCTCGGTAACTAGCGCATCGTTTGACGATCTTCTACGTGTATCACATAGGACAAACGGAGTTGGGTTTGATTTCGCATTGGGGCAAAAGAGTGGTATGGGACTGGTGGTATGGCTATGGCGATATGCCGCGAATAAAGGGGTTTTACCTGCCGACTTGTGACGACGACTTTCAGCTATCCCTCGATAATATACTCGACGCCGCCGTTTATTAATTGTACAACAGCAAGTGGTCGGTTTCGTCATGCTTTGTCGTACATAACTAGTGGTTGAGCACACCTCCATTTGTGCGACGCCGGTCTGCTGTGTCTCCCACTAGTCCAGGACGCGCATCAGGCAGCGTCGGATGCGCGTCCTGAAACTCCATTATATCGTGATGGACGTTGCGATTGTGGCGTACAGCTCCCGGTTTTCGACGCGTGGAACCATGAAAAATCGATTACCAATGTGTGGTATAGGACCTGGTATATTTAGGCCGTAAGACTCAGCAACGCCTCAGGGGCAACGATATGGATATATTATAAAGCTGGTCGGCTTTACGATATGTCATCTCGACCCCTGGTTGCAAGTCCTAGTGGCTACGACTGTTGTAGTCTTGATGATGGTACCGTGGTGATGATGATATCTCATCAGCCACAGCGAAGGAATTTTACAAAAGGACGGATGGCAAGTCAGCATAGGTACACTCAGGCGTCTTACTAGAAGAGAGACCTGTACATTTACCCCAGAAATTAGGAAGCTGTGTGGTAGTACAAGTATGATCACCGGCATGTTTTAATTTCACATAAGTGAACAATATGTGCTTAGCCACGGCCATGTGCGTCGCGAATCTGTCTTTGGTCAGATAGTATATAGGCATGTGAAATGAGCAATACATATATATACGACGCTCCCTGTGGAGGGCTGATTCTCGTTGATGACGAAAGGAGGTGTGCCGTGCTGACACCAGCTTTCCTTACACCCCCCTCAGCCTTGTATCAACTGCATGTCAGATTATAGTTGAACCACTCTAGAGAGATCGACCTGGTTTTACAACCTGTCTCCTATTTCCGGGAAGCCGGCGATAATAATTAATAGGCGCGAACATGCGTTCGTACTCGATCCCTCGGTCTGTCTCCGGCTTTGTTATGTGATGACTTGCATAAACGGCGTGGCCTTTGGTGGCACGACCTTCTTGACAATTTCGGCCGATAGACGCGGTATTGTGTGAGCTGCGAGAGAAATTGGGTTCTCATGCAAATTCGCATACTAAATTGAGAAACAATTGGCGCGGTCTCTCAATAGTCTGAAGAAGCATTATGTACTTTCTCCATGCGTGGAGGCTTAGACAATGCGCTTACAAAAAGATATCAGAGGCGCAACCCCTTACTAATGTGGGCGTTATATAGCGACTCGACATACCTGACGTCATGACAAAACATCTATGAGCTGCAGTATTCAGACAGTCAACTACTAGACATAACTCATGGTCGATCAGTGTTGAGAGCGGAGATCGTCACTCGGTCCGCAAATTGTGAACGACGATGCGGGCTCTTCGGGAACTCAACATTTTCACCAGATGACTGATAGGCGCATTCCCGAAGGCGTTGCGAAATTGTGGCCAAGTCTATATCGTCTTCATCCGAATATTCATGCGTCGTAAGCATTAGCGGGAAGCAGCAGAACTCTGTGGCATCACCTCGCCCGCCTCCGTTCCCGCTCCGTTAGTTTTACGATCTGTCTAGATCGGACGAAAGACTACCTGCCTTGGGTAGGAGTCCCGGCTGTGCTCGACTGAAGGTATCGTCGGCATAACCGGGATCTGACTCATACAATCGAAACAGAATTACTAGAGCGTCGATGTCGTCAGTAGCGTGAATAGGTAGGTAGGTTAGGAAAGACTTCAGTAAGACCCAGCATTGTCTCCTGGCTAGCTGCAGACTCGAGTGCGGTTGTTTCAAGACTCGTATTGTGATCTAACTGCTGATGTGCTGTAGCACCACCAAGTAGGTGTAGCAAACATGTTACATGCCAGAAATGGAAACTTGACAAGCAAGCTTCCAGCGAATGAAAACCCACGGTACGGCTTTGGAGTTTCCTATGTTGGCGAAATGTTCGCAACCGAGTGTACTGTACATACAGTCAGTCAGTCAGTCCACTAACACTAACATGACGAAATGAGGTTGGATAAAATCGTTACGAGTCAGTCTACATAGTAGTAAAGTCAGCTTCTCGGAATGTAAAGTCGTCCGTCGATAGTTCGTTTATGCTCCGGCGGCTATTCATTTTGGTTCATTTGGTTCATTAATAGGAACGTGCAGACATTGGCATCGATCTCAATAATATGGTACGTACTCAAGCATAAATCCGTCGACAATACCTTAAATGTACTATAATATGTACTATGGTAGGCTACGTACCTGCCTAAAGGTAAGCGGCATTACGCCAGCGCTAGTAGGCTGGTTGCGTGTCCACGGGTGCTCCTGGCCGTAACGCTTCTGTAGGGAGTAACGATGCTACCTAACTAGAAGGTACGGGGCGGTACTTGGGCATAATATCCACACCGTATCTATTTGCGGCACATGCATAAGAGTGTACCCGCAGACTCGTTGACCCATGTTATTCAAAGTATTAGACCGCCGATTCCAAGCCCCGTAGACGCTGCTCGCCTCACTTTTTTAGCATCCCGTATGAGATTTCGCATGGCCATCCACGCAACGCAACATGTCGAGTCGCGAAGCAGCAGGTGCCAATAACAACCAACTAGCATACCTACACCTACATACCTACAGCTACATACATATGTATGTACGTCTCAAAGACAAGAGGAGACGGTGACAGCATTTCATACATGTACACACCGCCAGGTACTTCCTGGCACCTTAGCTGAATCGGAAGTCATCGCATTCCTTCCGGGGGTCTTTGGGCTTTGGGACCTTTGGAAGTTCGCACCATGATCGTCGTCAGACTCGTGGCAATCTCATGGTCGACTCCTTTGTACTGGCATCCAACGCCCAAAGTTTCCAAACATGTGCCTGAGCAATAGCATCCTGTTACACCTCACACATGCCTCGAACCATGTCCACTGCTACACAGGTCACCGATATTATCATCACTCATCTTTGAGTCTCGGCTCAATGTTGTTGGATTGAACCATACAACTCACCGACAGATGCATGATGCTGCTGCTGTTGCTGCTACTCCTGCTGCACACCATGACTGGTCATTCAGCCGGCAGGCAAATAAGAAGAAAACTTGCATTTCTGGAGACTCTTTGTGGTTGTTCGTATTTTCTCGATAACTCATACGCATTGCATATCTGAGAAATGACAAGGTGTGATTTGCAAAAAAAGAAAGAATTGATGGCGGTAGGCGAGGGTCTATCTGCCTCGCCCTCACATCACATTCAGTCTTTTTTCTACTTTGCTGTCATCCATCTGACTCTGGTAAAATTGATTCGCTGAGAACAATTTATACCCTTGATAGATCTGGTGACTCTTACTACGAAGACAGGCTGATTGATAGTCTGCAGTATGTAAGGTAATACCTCTACACACATCTATTTATTGGATACAGAGGTTAGGCAATGGGCATGCAGGAACTAATTATGATTCCCGAAAGGGTATTGGCTCGTCGACTCACGAATTGGGACCTGGCCCGAACCAGATCAGTCCCGGACATTGTCCCAAATCAATGGATCTCAAGCCTCAAAGCCTTAAGGGAAGCTAAGCTACGCTCGCTAGGTACACGTAGCCAGCTAGGTTAGGACGACACCCCCTGAGCCACTTACATAGTACCATTTCCCTGGTCTAAGGGATTTTATACCCTGACGCCGAAACGAGTCGAAACGGATTCTCTCGCCCGAACTTTTTTTTTCTTTCTTTCTTCGCCTCTTCCATTATAACCCACAGCTTCCTTTTGCTTTCTAAATTCTCTCGCTTGGGAGATAAGTCGTCTCCACGCCTTTAGGCCCCGGACGCTAATTAAAGACCGTCATCGGAGTCTTTTCCCAAGTTGGTGTCAGCTGGGTGTGCACTACGCTGATCTGATGGGTAGCTAGTGGTTTTTGGAGGGATCTCATTATTACCATCCCTTCCCAGATCCCAATTTGACCAATTCTGATGAGATGTTCTCAAAAATCCCACCTGCTGCAGGCCAAGACAAGCCCGGCCCCATCCTGACTAAAGGACAAGGGCAAGCCTCGTGGTGTGTGTGTGAGTGAGTTGTGTGTGTGTGTGTGTGTGTGTGTGTATATGCGCGTAGTAGGTATCGTGCGAGAGTATTATCATTCTTGCTCCGTTGGCACTTCGCTGATCGCAAGTTCTCGTCGCTCTGGGCTCTCGGAGACCATCGACTCCTGAATCGTGGACGAGTGTGCCTATCGCCCTCTTTACGAGCCTGGAATTCTCATCCTGCTCCCTCGATGTGGGCGATCTACCTATCCCTGGGGCTCTTAGGGCCTCTTGGGCCCCCCTTGGGTTCCACGCCGCCACTGGTGGATAAGGAATTCCCTATTGATATCGTCTCAGCCATCAGGAACGAGGCGTCCAAGGTAACGAGTCTCCCGCAGCAGCGCGTTCCAGCCGTATGTATGTTCGGGGACCATTCGATATGCGATGTAGGTGGTACCGGGCCCGGGCCCCATCTATCGTCTAGGTACGATGCACTTAGGTACGATACCTACATCGTACCTACGACCTCGTACACTACCTACTGTACGGTATCGTACCTACGATACACTACTACCGCTATCGCTACCTTACCGTACCTGCCATTACCCATGAGCCACGGAAGGATGTGGTGTGGATGCAATAGCGCATTGAAGTATCAATGCTTCACATTCTCATTTCCCCCGGAACCATGTCCATTGTCCACCCCTTACCCGCGTGGACTCTCTCTTACATAGTAAGTTAATAATAATTTACTTTCCCGTGATTGATTACTTCTTTTAGAGTCCAATGCGACTCTTTCCCTTTTTCCAAATTCCAGTTCCCTTCCGCCCAACAACAACAATACCTCACCTACTTACTTCTTATTGATCATCTCGTTCCTCCCGGTTCGCGATATCCTCCTTTCCTTCCTCTTTGTTCGGCCCTTCCTACTTCGCCCGCCCTCTTCGAAGAAAAAGGAACCAGGTACCGAGCTAGAACCTCCTTGTCTGATTCGATCCTCCAAGGATTCCTTAGGAACCTGCAAACATCCATATTCTCCCCTGTCGGTGGCTGCTGGCTGCCAGTCCTTTTCAGGGTTGGCTTGCAGCATCCTCTCAAATCACAGCTGGCCATGTAAGTCTCCAACCCACACGCTTTCCCACAGATGCAACAAACACCACCGCTTCACACCTTTCGATTCCCTTGTCTCGAAGTACACAGCAGGCGAAGCTAGGGTACATCTGCAGCCATCCGCTTTCACGAGACCATTCCGTCCAACATCGGAGCTGTTTGCCAAATCTCTTTCATATAGATCCCGTCCCGCTAACCAACTGCCCGATTAGTAGCCATAATATTACTCTTGGTCACAGCCAAATTCCCTCGAGCCCGCAATCTAAGCTCTAGTAGGAACAGAACATCCTAACCAGCCAGAACACCAGGCCTGGCTCTCGACGAACAGCATCGGCACGTTGTGACAGGTTAAAGTGCTGGCCGAACGGATGGGGGACCAAGGAGCTGGCGGAATCGAAAGCCGCGGCGTTGAGAGCAACACCACCCGGCGCATGTCTGAACCAGGCCCAAACTCGCACGACGACCAGATCCAACAACAGACCACCGAGACGAAAGCGTCTAGCACGGAGAGCGAAGAGCAGAAATATGCACAGACTGGCCCGCGGCTTATGATACCCGTGCATCCGGGCAATGCAACAGTGAATGGTGGACTGTCACGAAATCCATCCACAAGCTCCAATGCCTCTAGAGATTCTCGAGACATGTTCGAGTTTTCGCAGAGATCTCGGGCTCCCAAGCCACTGGAGCCGCCGGTGACGAAGGCCACTTTGAGCGAACTGGATGTTAATAAGATTATCCATAACCCGAAGCTACGCCACGATATCAACTTCGATCCAGAACTCCATTTCCGGCCCAATGTCGACGGAGAGAAGGGAAGGCGCAAGCAAGAGAAGGCCAACCAATTCTGGAACACACTCACGGAGCAGTTGCAATTGTTTATCATTGACCGAGACGAGTTCATGTGCAGATTTGGACAAGGCGAAGAGTGGTGTCTCCCGCAGTTGCTAAAGTCGGTCAAGGAGATCATACACACATTGGTGCCTCAGAGGGATCGCATGTGCCTGGATGAAGGACTCAACGTCGAATTGATTATGCAGCAATTCAGCAAGGGAATCGCGGACTTGGAAAAGTTGGCGTCGTGGCTATCTGAAATGCTCAAGTCCCATTGTGCCCCTATGAGGGACGAATGGGTAGATGAGATGTACAACCAATTGACGAACGGCAACAAAACCAACGATATGGAAGAGCTAGTACAAGGAATGCGTAGTCTCTTGAGCGTCCTCGAAGCGATGAAACTCGACGTTGCGAATCATCAAATCAGGTGCCTGCGACCTATCTTGATAGAGGACACCGTGCACTTCGAGCAACGTTTTTTCCTAAAGAAGATGCGAGATCGCAAGATGGATCCAGGCCCGGCCTCAACATGGTACATGACTGTGAGCCAGTACTATTCCCAGGATCCCGCATCGGTTCAGGCGTTCGGAGAAATGGGTATCTTCTTCGAGGCACTATGCAAGATGATACTCCCTTCGACCGATCCCTATTCGCATCCGGACACTTTTGTCTTCGACGAAGAGCGAATGGCAAAACTCCGATCTGACATGCTTGACGCGATCAACCTAGAAATCTGCATGCGCCTATTCGAAGGATTGGAGAGGAAGTACAGATATTGCGATACGATGTCTAGTGTGAATGCTATTCACACGCCCTTCTTGACTACCCCCTTCTCGGATGCTTCCGGCTTCTTAAGCACGAGAACGGACGATGAGGGAAGCGAGCACTACTTCAACTCGTCAAATTCGAGACCATCAAGTCTAGTGTTCAGTTCCGCTGGGTCAGCCCACTCATCCCCTCGCACATCCCTCGTCTTGCCCGTTCAGCCAGCTACGAACCGTCTAGAAGATCAACAGACCAAGTCAAAAGCCCTTTACAACTCGTTAGTTGCATTGCTTCAGACATCCACTTCGAGCTCACGATCCATCTCTCGATGGAAGGCTATGAAGGACTCTTTGGCGCTACAGATTTTCAGGTTCACCAATGCACCAGCTCAGGACCTGCTACAATTCGAGGATGAGCTTGACAGTCACCTCTCTGAGCTGTCCTCTCCTCTATTCCAGCAGGTGGAACAATACTACCATTATCGCCTGCTGGTGGAACTCCGGCAGCGTGTCAAAGACTTCAAGAGACTTACGGGCGCGGTTCTATTCTCGGTCGCTACGGGCGGCCGTCTACATAATCCTAGCCGAACTCGGGACATCCCCCGCGAGAACGTCGGTCGACAGCACAGCTCGCTTGAAAACGCTATCCGAGAAGCCCGAGAAGAGGGCGGTGTCGAGGACATGGCCACTCGACTCGCACATATGGGCCTCGTTCACTGGAGAGTCTGGTCACACTTGATCTACGCCCGAGATCTCGACATTGTGATGGCCGCGCCTGATATGCCTATGGCGATCTAATGGTGGGGTGTGAACCCATCGCCAAATCCCTCCTCTCGATTTTCACATTCTAGTCTCGTATTCACATTGAAACACGCCATACACTTTTAATCATCTCGCCGTCTCTCCTCACGACTTCTTCATTTCGAGCAACATCAAAGGCGAGCTGGCATCATTTTACTCATACCCCTTCGTAATCATACTGCATTGGTCGTCCTTGGAAGGCCTTCAATAGTCTGGACTGGCATCGTTTGGGTGGTTTGTTCAGGAGTAAAAGGCTTCTTCATCTGATTCCGGGGTTTGTGGCAAAGGCATGGAAGAGGCATAGTCATGTTTTAGATCTGCAACCCTTTACTCTCACAAGTTCTCTTTTTTTATGTTTCCGGTTGCAACGTCTTCGTCGGCGAAGGGGTCTGCATCAAAATCCATCCATACCCAATTCTACATTTCACTGGCGTTTGTTCCTATTCTCGGAAAGCAGGCGAGGCAAGAAATTGATCATTGTTGCATCATACCTACGAATGCAGGATAGGGGTTTTTTTTTTCTTCCCTCTCTTTACCCCAATGTCACACCCTAGAGAGAGTGGAAATAAGTAAAAGGGGGGCGGGCGGACCACAACGGGGAGGAAGAGAGATTACGCCTCAGGGCGCGTGGCGGCGCATCAGCAAGACAATGACGGTTGGCGATGATGATTAGGGTGGCCCATAGTCTACTAGGAAGATACCTCGCCGCAAGGTTGGTGCGTACAGATAGTATTTGCCCTTCACTAGTGGAGCGGGTCGAAGGAAATACACGACAGAGCCTGACAAGACCAATCGTAGACCCAATCCATCTAATAAATTTGCGTTACGGAATTGTTTATTGGTGCCTTTGTCTCTACCTAACGTTACCGCCTCCAGGGACCCGTTTCTAGTATGCTCATTGCAGTGGCGGTGATGAATCCTGATCTTACCAGTGCTCCTATGCTGCCTTGACACGCACCTACATACGTGGACGTTGAGTGGAGAGAAAATTCTCAGCTTTTTGCTGTTCAGGGGAAAAGGGGGGGCGGCTGAGCTGGCGAAGTTAGACCCAACATGAAGAATACGGCATGTGATTTTTTCTTCTTTTAGATCCTGAGCTTGCTACTAATTTATAAAGAAACACCTCCAAATCTCGTTATGAAGACACTTGCCAAATCCGTACATGGTCGCCTCTTTTCAGCCAACCACATCCCGCGCGTCCCTGGAGATCGGGGATTTTTAGCGCCCGCTCCAACCCGAGGACGTGGATCGCATAGCTGAAAGAAAGAAAGAAAAAAAAATGTTTGATGCTCTAAAAATAAAAATAAAAACCAATAAAGAATAAGAATAAGAAAGGCGGGATTTTTAGTCGCCTCCCTCGCGCTCAGCTCAGGCGAAAAAACAGGGCAAGGCGAAGCAAGGCAAGGCACGTCGCATCGTGGATCCCTGATATAGGTATACTGCAGAATTGATTGCCTACCTACCTCCTAATAATTAATTTGCTAGATGCGTCATGTGTAGTTGTATGTAACATGTAAGCCAACTCATCTCCCGTAAGTCACTATTGTATGCATGCATGATACTACATGCTATATACATTGCTCTTAAGTTAGATACCGACGGCGCCTACGAGAATGACAGCAGACGGTACATCCGACACTGAATAGAGAATGGGAGCTTAATATAGCTACCTACCTACCTACCTATCTATCTCGTAACTATGTTCTTTGCTGAGATACCGAAATTTCTGCGGCCATTGGAAGTTGGCTATGCGAAATTTTTTCGCCTCAGTCAGCAGAATAACGGAGTATACCACTCGGATTACCTATAGAATATGGCGCTGCATATAGCCTATCTACCTCCTTTAGTCAGATAGACGTGCAGAATCAGAATTACGCGCAGCTGACATGATCGGCTGCTAGGTACACAAAGAGGTGACTACATACACAGAAGTATGTAAGAAGATGCGGCGTAGGTAAGTCGTACATGTATGTATGTCGGTAGATGACCACCGCGCCTTTCACGTACATGCATCTTGCATGCCACGCCCTTTTTTTTTCTTTCTTTCTTTTCCAAATCCCACCTTCCATATGTTTCAGCTAGCCGGTCGGTCATTGCTTCCACAATAGGGTTGTCTGCTCGGCGGCTCATCTAACATCTACAAAGAAAAGTTCTGCGACTTGCGTTGCTTGAGTCATAGGGAGCCTCGCCCCGGGGAGGGAGCTGCATAGATGGACCCCAAAGTGCCTACGCGTATAATAGGCTAGGTAATTACACATTGCTTGGTTACCTCTGGGTTAGGGGGTTGCTATATCGGCGAGTAAGCCACACGATGATTATCTCGGGCCGCAAACTCGGCACTTGGATCCGACATTCATGTTCTAAGTCAGATATACCGAGATAGAAACACACGCGTGGATGACTCCTTATATGCTCAGCCTCGTCGGCCTTAAGCGTTGACCTCGATAACGAGTGATAAGGCATTACCATTGTAAGCTTTTCAGAGTACTCGGCCAGCCCCTTAATTGTGACCTAGGAATAGGGGATGCAATGCAGCCAAGGAGTATCCCTAGAGATATTCTCCTTACTCTACAGTTTAGGGCGTCTGTATATTCATGACACAGCACACTGTAGCAGAATGCCCTGCTCTTACTTCAGACTCATCAGTTTAGCCATGTATGATAGGGGTAGATAATTAAGACGACCAATACTTATTTATTCATCTTTCCTGTACCTAATGTTATATATAACACGAGTTACATACGTCACTCATACATTTTTTCATATCTACCTCCTATGTACCAACACAGCCCGTTAGAGATAAACATGTTCCCCTTTGCCCTTGCCTAGCCAAGCTAACAGATATCAAACTTCCCAACGCTAGGATCGTGATCCGACGTCATGTCGTCGTACGGGACCCAAGTATTAACGTGGATGTGCTCGAAGCCCTGGGTGGCCGCCGCAAGGGCCGGACTCACGAAGACGTGGTCCAGCTCCTGCGAGTTCATGTCGTACAAGTACGTATACCGTTCTTCCGCCGCGATCCCAGACGCCGCGTCTAGGTCCTCGAGCCCGGATAACGTTGCGAAGTCCGCGATCGGCTTCGCGAAAGCGAATTCGTTGTAGTCGCCGGCTGTCAGGATGTACGCCGATGGGTCTGAGGCTAAGATCGAGGAGATGAAGGACTTATGGTTGCGTTAGCCAATTCCTTGTATTCCTCTCTTACACTCCTCCTCTCTCCCCTACCCCCTCCCTTTTCCTTGTCGGCGATGTGGATATGATGTATACATATGGGATGGGGGGATAAGTATCGGTAAGTAAAAATAAAAAGTGACTCACCGCCGTAACCTCAGCCTGCGCTTGCCGGTCCTCCACGCCGCCATTCACAGGGGGCCGGGCGTCGCCATGCAGCGAGGAGCTGCCGCCCTTGGACGTGAAGTGCACGTTGACCGTGAACAATGTCTTGCCGCTCCCGTCCGTTAGCTCCCACGCCGCCGCCAGCGGCTTCCTGCTGTTCGTCCACGCCGCGTTGAGCGGGTCTATGTGGCCCGGGTTGTACTTGAGCTCGGGGCCGGGTAGCACCTCGTTCGCCTCCGTCGCGTTGCCGGGATTGGGGTTTTGGAGCTGGATGATGCTCGCTTGGTACAGGTACGCGACACGGATGTTACCCCCCGGTGCGCCGCCTGACTCGTCGTTTAGGGGGCTGATGTACGTGTAGTTGTACGTTACAGTATTATTGCTGAGGGCGAAGATGGCGTCTGCAAGCGCAGATAGCGTGGCATCAGCATCCACGGTGCCGTCGTCCGTCTCGCCATTATCATCCTGGATCTCCTGGATTGCCATTAGGTCCGGCGTACGCATGTACTCGACGATGTGCTTGGCAACAGCCTGAACATGCGCCGTGTCTCCCGGGTAGAAGTTTTCCACGTTATAACTGCCTACCGTGATGCCACTGCACGCGCCTTCACTGGTAAGTGCTGTCGGCGGGGGTATGGCCGGGGCTAGGGACTCGATGACGGAGATGTTGGTCTGCGGTAGGATGCGGTAGAAGCCGAAGGCCTGGTAAACGACGCCTGTGATAGTCTCGAGCCGGTCGCCCAGCTTAGTGTCTGTTGGGTTGTCGGACCCGTCAAGTGGTGTGCCGATAATAATGCCCTCCGGGTTGCCATCTCCTGCAGAGACGGTAAGCCCCGTGCGAGCGTTGTCGCCAGTCGTCGTCCAATCGCCAACTACCCACGTGTCGCCGTACTGGTTCGGGCGCCCAATGGCCCGCGGGTTTTCGATCGTGACCAGCTCGCCCATTAGGCTCTCCCAGAAGTCCAAGCCGTATAGTTCCGGCTCGAGGCGCGGGTTCGCGACCGAGATCAGGCTTTGGTTGTTCGGGACCCCGAATACATCGCCGCTGTCGAGGCCCGAGTACTGGCTCGTCGGCGGGCTGAGCGTGTCCTTGCCGAGCACGAGCGGCTCGACCGTCTTGCCGTGCGCCAGGATGGCCGTGACCTTGGGCGACCCGAGCTCCGTCATGTACATGTAGTCCTTGCTAGAGCGGTACTCGCTGATTTTACCGTCTACGACGATGACGTCGCCTACGGTGACGCTGGTGTTGCTGGCGAGCGCCGAGCCGTACACGTACAGGCCATCCGAGACGCGCTTGTCGCAGCCCAGCTTGACGGAGCGCAGCCAGATGCCGTCAGGGCCCTTAGCCGTCACAATGCCCGTGATATTGGAAACGCTCTGCCCGTTGAATGGCGACAGGAAGTGGTCGCCGTTAATCTGGGTGATGGATTGCGCTGCAGCGCCGGCCGCAACGGCCAGTGTGGTCGCAAACCACCGACAGGGCATGGTAGTCTTCATTGTGACGGGCGGTCTCTCAACGTCGACACTTGCGCTATGGAACTCGAAAAGCGGCGAAGAGTACAGCTCCAACAGCTCAACCCAACAGAAGGGAGCGCCATCATAATATATACAGCTAGATAGCTATCCACACTGAGAACACACACTCCTGCCTATTCAGCATGCCGAGATGAAAAGTGGACGCGCTTCCTGAACGCGGCCATCGCCGAGGCTGCAGGAACACGGGGAATCTAGATCTGAACGGGACGGTCATAAAAGCAGGAATCGACGCTTGACCTTGCCATTGGACTTGTGGCTTGCTGGAGCGATACATTGGATACAGGGGATAGAGCCAGTGGCAGCAGCCAATCCAGTCCACGTTGCATGGGGAGGGCCTCGGCGTCTTTCCAGAAACCGAAGGTGAGTTGCAGTATTGCAGCAGGCCTGTTCGGCCGGTTATCGAGGCCTTGGCATCGCTGAACCAGCCCATTGGGCACATGCTCTGATAGCCTCTATCTGCATGAAATGACGAGTAATCGACCTCTGCCGTAAGCCGGATGAATAGTTATCGTCTTAAATATTGATAAACATGGCAATACCCATCTAGATATGTACGGAAGAGACGCATGGTCTCAAGTAACCATCTTCTCATTCTCATCCTCGGATTTGATAACTCACTCCTATCGCTTCGCTAAAGTCAAATATCCAAAAACCAGACAACTGAGTCTTATAACCAAGCCGAGCAGTGATCGATGGTATAAATCCAAGAATTCCCCGAATCGCCATCCCAATGCATAGTATATCTAGACGAAGAGCCAAACCGTCGGCCAAAAACTTTTATAAGGAAAAAGGAAACCAAAAAGTATGCCTTGGACGGTCATAGAGATGTGCGCTAACTGAAAGGATATATATGAGGGTATAATATTCAACAGCAGAATGAAGGAATGAAATATTAGTTTTTGTTTTATCGAGGGCTCAGCGGACTCTTGCCGGGCCCCTGTGCTCTCTTCAATGCTCTTAGCTCATCCTCGAGCTTTCTCCGCACCATTTGTTCCGCCTGTGAGGTTTGTTAGTTGACGTGTCATGGTAGACGGAAAGGCTATGGAAAGACATACCCTTAGCTGCTCCTCGTACTTCTTCCTCTCGGCCCTCAGACCTGACCTGTAAGAGTCGGTCAGGTACGAAGTCTTGTTGTTGCCGCCGGGCGACAGTGGTCCTCTTGCTGATCCTAGTCGTTCCTTGTCGAGCTCGTCTTGTATGTGCTCTTTCTCCTTCCGGAGTCTTGCAATCTCTGCCTCAAGTCTCTCCTCGAGGTGGCTGGTTGCTTCGTGGAGTCGCTTGTCGAGCTCGTCGCTCATTCTATCCTTCTCATCCTTCATCCTAGAACGCTCAGCCTTCACGCGATCCAGCTCATTTTCCAGTTCTCCGATCTTCTTCTCACTCTCAAGCGACTGCTTAACGACGTCTGTCAGGTCCTGGGCGGTCGCCTTCAGCTCCTTTTCTAGTATAGTAACTCTGTTCTGCATCTTAGCAGATTCGGAAGAGTTCTGCAGAGCCGCGGCCTCCGCAGCTCTCTCTTTCCTCGAACCGTAGGCGCCGTCGAGTTCAGCCTTGGCAAGAGTAGCTTCCATCTTAAACTCAGCAACCATGCCCGTCATCTGTCCGAGCTCCTCTTCCTTAGCCTTCAGCTCGTTCTCTTTGTCCTCAACAGCTTTAGCAGCAGCATTCCTAGCATCATTGGCTTCTTGGAGTTGTGCAGTGACGGCTTCAATACTAGCCTCGGCGGTTGTTAGGCGCTCCTGTACATCTCTGGTACCGGCTTCGAGCGATGCGATCTTAGCATTCCGTTCCTTAAGTTGCTCTCGCGCCTCATCAATAGCGGTAGATTCTTCGGTTCGGCCCTCTTGTGATTTCTCAAGGTCTTCTAGAGCTTGCGAGAGTTGCGAGCGAACGCCGTCCGAGTCCTGCTCTACTTGGTGAAGCAGTGCTCTGGCTTCCTCTAATTCGTCGATCTTGTCCTTCAGTGCTTGGTCTTTCTCAGAGTCAGACCTACTATTGAGCTCTCGCTGTTGCTTAATCTGGCGTTTCAGGACACCCTTCTGCTCCTGCAACTTAGTGGCTTGTGTGTACAACCACTGGATCTTGGTCGAGAAAGCTGATAGCGAGTATGGCTCGTCAAGATCGAGAACTTCGCCGTCAGACATGTCCTCGTCTGGTTCTAGTCCCTTCTCCATACGAGCTTTCCGTCGCTCCTGCTTGCGTTGCCGTATATCAGCATAGCCCGATTGAATGATGTCCCAGAGTCCCATAAGGACCGTTTCGGACTGTTCATTCTTGTTTTTGTCGGCGGCATTTGCATTTGACGCGTCGCTAACTCGCCGCAGCTCGGTTTCGACTGCTCGCAACGAGTCTTGCATATAATCAAGCTGTTCGTCAACGCCTAAATCTACACCGGGCGGCGGCGGATGGTTGACATTGACCCTGAGGAGCACATCTTGGATCTGAGCATTGAGAGCCTGTATCTTCTCCGCTGCCTCAACGCTATCACCTCGGCCTTCAGCAATAGTGACCAAGCCATTCTCAAGGTAATCCAGATGGCTGCCAATCATATCACCAGGCTCAAGCCGGCCTGATGGCGGGGCCCTGTAATTGCCGTTCTTTGCCGGATCTGTGCTCACAATAACTTCGCGAAGCTGGCGGTTGAAGCTCTCTAGCTTACTTTCGGTATCCGAAATTAGCCTCCACTGATCCGAATCCTGGCCTCTGAGTTCATCAATCTCCGACAATAGTGATTCGGTTTGGGCACGCAGCTGGCGGTTCTCTTGGCGCAACCTCTCGCTTTCCTCAGTCAACTGCTTGGTCTGCTCCCGAATAGGCGATTTCATGGGTATCTCGATAGTGTTGTGGCGGCTTAAGTCATTGATCGACTGCTCGAAAGACCTGTACAGACTTGCTTCGTCGAAGGTGAATCCGTCTTCCAAAAAGTCTATATTCATACTATCACGGCCGTTCGATGTGGTATACATGCTCTCGGGACTAGCGGGGACGCCGTTGAGAAGCGGGACCCTTGGAGACGGAGTGGTCATCTTGTTGGCCGTCTTGTGCGTGAGCTGTAGGATGCCAGCAGTATGTTCCAGTAACCTCCTCTGGGGTTCCATAGCGCGCTTCTCCAATGCCCATAATTCGGAGGCTAGATCCTCACACTTCTTCTGGATCGTGCTCAGCTCATGCTCAGCCTCCCGCGCGGCTTCAGTCGATCCGCTATGCCGATGACCTAGGAGACTCTTTCGCTTGGCGTCGACTCTCGACGGGGAATACAGCTTGGACATCGATATCGCAGCATCGCGATATTTGGACTGGATGGCTAGGTTCGACCGAGTCTGTTCGATTCGCTGATTCAAGACCTGACATTGTTTCTTGAGGTCGTCTACTTCCTCCTGAGACAGAATCTCGTACTCTTTGCTATCGAGTAAGGCGGTTTCAGTGAGTAAGTGCACCTGGACGGGATCTTTCAAGTCGACTAGCACCGAACTTTGGACTCGCTCTGGATTCATCTGACGGACCGTGAGTACACTAGGAGATGGACGCGACAAGTCGCGAAAGACAGGCGAGGTAAGAGCTTACTGGGTTGAACCGCGGTTTTTCTCTTTCAAAACCATTAAGACTGTCTTGTCGATACGACTCAACTAGTGCCGGAGCCCTCGGCGCAATGGTTGGGCGCAGAGGTGGCGGGCCTCCTGCATCGAAGCCATTTTGACTTCTGCTCGCATAGCCGTTCATCCTTGTCACTTCCGAGCAAAACTACCGTTTGTCAAATACATCCTACTATAGAAAGGTCGCGCGATAGCCCGCCACTTGTGTTCGTTTTACGTGTCGGTTACTTGGATCGCCCGAATCGGTGGCTGGCGTAGGATTTTGTCGCTATGAAACGATTCGACGCAGCTCAAGCAGTAACAGAGATGTATTAGGAGTCGAATACAGAATGCGTATTCAAACAGGATTATTCAAAAAGACCAAGAATCCCCAAAAGTATTAATTGGGATTATGGCGCAAGAAAGTGTGTCGTGGTTGGGTCAGCTCAGTAATGGGATAGAAAAGGAGTTTTGAGATCGAAGATCTACAAGAGCGAGATGGGACTCTACATGTTGACCCAAAAGCGATTAGTGGCGCACTTTCCGGGCACGCGCTTCACGTTGGAACGGCAGCGCTAGGCCACGCTGGGCAATAAAGTGCGGTTCGCGCTTTGCTTGCGTGGCTGGGGGATCTGACCGACGTACCCGATACCTGGACATCGTGAATATCTTCGTATCTGACTTACGAACATAGCCTCACTGTCTTCAGTTCATCAACTGATAATAGATGAGATTTCTATTACTCTTATTCGTCAAGGGGTGGTGTTTTTTTTCATCCCTTCTTTTCTCTGTTAGTTTGCTCTACCTAACTCCTTTCTATGTTATGCGTTTGTGAGTATGTACCTTTGATACTTCGGGGATAATGCGTCGCCTAAAAATAAAATAGAATGCTGGTAAAGTCAATTGGATGCCCCTGCAGTAGCCTACCCACTTGTCAGACTCTTCCCACGAGTTGGAAACCCTGGCATTAATAGAGTATGATTATGTGATTATGTATTATGTGGTCACAATGCTGCTGACATGAGTATTCGCTGCCGCCGATCGGAATTCTGTTTCTTGCATTCTTTTCACGCGTTAAAAGTGCGTAACAGCCTTTTCTGGAATCGTAATCTTTTCTTCATAATGCCAAATCACTCTCGCAATGGTCCCACCCGCGGCCGGGAATCAGGCAGGGATCGCCTCTCCCAACTGACAACGTGATAAGGCCGGTATCACGTAACAATGATTTAAAGTACACCTAACTATGTACTTAGGTATACTTTTACTTTTTACTATAGTAAATGAATGACAATAGACCCCAGTCTGGCGGTGCTACTAACGATGGCTGTGTTGCACACGTGGATGGCTTTTACAAGATGACAAAACCAACAACGCAGCCAAACTTCTAAATATACGTACAGCGTTGGCCGCTACCAACCTAGCACTTTGTGATGTGTGATTTGTTTGTAATGAGTTTAAGGTGACGATAACCCTCACGTCAAGGATCTCGAAGCCGGTTGGGTAAGGCATGAGGGTTCACACACGAAGGCAAAGTATATATACCTCATGTTATCACAGTCAAGGCGAACACCATAGAGGAATATAATGTAAGGGATTAAGAGGCTATTCGTCTACCTGTCAAGTCTAGAATGCTCCTCGGAACTGATCCATCACTTGCTGGCCCATCGTCCTCCGTCTTCCGCCTTCAGTATCGGCTTGACTCTGGACACCGGTTGCCGCGGCTGTAGATGCGCCCTCTCCCTCAAGCCTTCTACGCAAGCCTTCAAATTCTTGGCTTCTCCTCTGTGTCCGCATTCCCACCACCCATCCGGGTAGGCGCCATCTTATTAATGACCGTGGTAGAACCTCCATTCTCCACGATAAGCCCACTAGCCAGCCGATCAACGCACCGAGAAGAGATCCAGGCCACTGGAAGAGCGCCAGCTGGAATGCAAGGAGGTACCGATACGACTTGTCAGAGAAAGTGATGCCCTGTGCCTGGTCATCCGTAGGTGCCGAAACAGAGGTCGCTACTTTATATTTATATATCGGTGGTATCATAGCATGGTATTGTGCTAAGACTGCGAATATTATAGGCGTCGGCCCGGCGGGAAGGTAGTTGAAGAGACCTAGAGTAAGTGGCCTCAAGAAGAGTGCTAGGATTGTAGGGGTTAAGACGCTCGTAAATAACGACGTGACGAAGATGAAGGTCTGTAGGACACTGGTTGTCAGCCAGCTGTGCGATCAGCTCTCCAACAGTGCAATGCGCTTACAGCAAATTTCCTCGATCCCCACATTCTCTCAACCGCTCTCATGTTATATAGTGTCATGGCGCCAAACAGCACCTCGGACGAATTGGTATAGCATAGCTGGTATATGAGGGCCCTCCATGTCTGGTGGAATTGCCAGAGGTGCAAATCGACGAGGATGTAGAAGTAGTGCTTGATATCAAGTAGACTGACAGCTACCGATATTCCAATAAGCCCGTAGACAAGGCTGCGCGTCACCGGCGCATTGGTGAAGGACATGACGTCTCAACGGTCTCAACGGTCTCAACGGCTATGCAACGGCTACCGGCGCATTGCAAATTGTTTGCCAGCGGAGTGACAGCACAAGTGCTATCTCGGTCGACGAGGTTATTCCTGTTGCACTTAGTAATGCGGTGGTCTCAACATGGAGAAGACCACGTTATACCGGCAGTCAATGGTGTTTGTCGTCCTTTTAGATGGGGTATCGGGACACGAACTTGACATTTGTACCACTGTACCCATCTAAATACCGGTACGCAGGTAACCTCATTCAGGCATTTTAAGTTCATGGACAAGGTGTCTTCAAGCGGTTATTATGGATTATTACATACAAATTCAGCTATCCCGTGATGGTAACTTGGCGACGGAACCTTAAGTTGAGCACTAACAGGGGTTCTACCTTGGGTACTCAGCCTTATCGATACGTACCTTCCAGGTGATGAATTGGCCACAGCTCGTCGCTCAGCTGTTGCCAAGCTTCCAAGTTGCCATCCAATAGTTACGTACTTCAATATACCAATTCTCGAATTCGCTGCGACTATACAGCCACTGTCGTCGTCATCTCCATACGATGCAAGATACATAGCCTTCGTTAGACTGTTTCTTTATAGCTATTTACTTCTCCTATACTTCATCGTCAGTCGAAATACCAGTTCGCGTCCAACTCGCGTTCTCCTACCTACCAAAACTCAATCATGTCCGACCTATACCTCTCGCATGTTAGGAATTGGATCTTCAAGTCTCCTCCAGCAGAATGGGCGATGAGAAATGCTCGAGAGCTTCTTATTGGGACTCTTAAGCAGGGTCCGATACCCCTACATGTTGCTTTCGAGATGGATGGGAATAGGCGCTTCGCCAAAAGCCACAAGATCGAAACTATAGAAGGCCACCACCTAGGCTTCGAGGCTCTCGCAAGAGTTCTCGAGATCTGCTACAAGTGCGGCGTCAAAGTTGTTACTGTATACGCCTTCAGCATTGAGAATTTTAATCGACCTCGGCACGAGGTAAGCGGCTTAATGGCAATGGCCAAAGTCAAGCTGGAGCAGCTTGTCCAACACGGCGAGCTTCTTGACCGGTACGGCGCTGGTATTCGGGTACTCGGAGAGCGCGATCTGATCCCGGCCGATGTATTACCTTACGTGGACCGAGCCATTGAAATGACAAAGAATAACAAGGAGTAAGTCTTGTTCATACTGGGTTATACTGACTGTTACTGACGGTTCACCCTAGTGCCGTGCTCAACATATGCTTTCCCTACACGTCGAGGGCGGAAATGACCAGCGCGATCAAGGCTACGGTAGACGAGTTTACAACGTCACCTCGGGTACCGAATACACCATTCTCACAGTCGCGAATCACCCAAAAGATCCGGTCCAACAAGTCAAAAAGGTCGGACTCTTCTTCACCCCGGGAGTCTTCCCCAGACCCCAACGGGAAATCGGATGTTGACGATTCAATGTCTTCGACAACTGCGTTAGACCCAGATTCGCCGCCTCTACAGTCTACACCAGTGAAGACGGCTAAATTCCAAAATTCGGAAAGTATCACTGCCGAGACTATAAACAACCACACCTATACCGCCGAGTGCCCGCCGCTGGATATTTTCGTTCGAACAAGCGGTGTCACGAGATTGAGCGATTTCATGTTATGGCAGTGTCACGAGAATACCCAGATATTCTTCCTAAAGTGTCTGTGGCCCGAGTTTGATCTGTGGCACTTTGTTCCTATCCTTCTGGAATGGCAATGGCGACAAAAGAAACTAATGGAGAAGGAGAGGGATACCTCGCGGAGATGAGCGGACGAACCATACAGCATACCCCCGGATCGGCGTTGAGGAGTCCCAGTTGCAATCCTAACATTGTATCAGTAGTATGTGGCTGCTTGAATGAGGCGGCATAGAATCAATAAACCGGTTATTGAGTTTAGTCTTCGAATTAGCAGAAGCTTTCTATTATACGTAGACATCCACCGTTTAGACTTACGATCTTAGACGGGTAGGCTCCATGAGATCCAGTTAGTCCTCATCTTATTTATATTAGGTGCCGGGCCTCGAAACTTTCTATAATCACCTATAAGTGAGCTTATAAGCTTGTAAACCTCTAGAAATACGATGTTGACGCCTTCAGATTTGTTGGTGCCTGGCATATAAGAGTAAAACACGGATTAAGTAATAGCATTAAACTAATGAATTCCGTTCGCAATGCCGAGGCTTGCCGTCATAGGTACCTGTTTGAGTAGATGAGTTTATCTTATCGCGGATTAATTATCGGATCAATAGTCGCTTGACCTCATCAGAGCTATCCAATCAAGCCAGCGGAAATACAGTTTTTGTGGCTGCTAGCTGCTGCAAGCCCACATTACCATAGCCATTGCCATTGCCAGAAACTGCCCGCCGATCGAAACCCGCGCGCAATGGGGTCCTAGCAGTAAAGTGCTACTGCTGCAATCCACTTTGTACTGGCCGACTCAATTATTAAATCTCATCCACCATCCTGTTGTCCAAACTGGTCTTCGTACCTACTTTTGCGCCTCACTTCTATGCAGCTTCTTCTGCGTGACCTTCGATACTGTTACTACTCGTATTGTTTATTCAATATCGCAAAATGACTTGAACTTCATTGTTTTGAAGCTTCTTGTCAACTTGCTCCCTCCACTAAAGTCGCCTAGCCTTTCGAACAACAAACGGGTGGACCTCGAACTGCCCGTCGCCTCTCCTCTCCTACCTCTACCGAAACTACCGCGCTACTATTTAATACCCATTCTTTCAAGAATCCAAGATGAAGAGTGCGAAGCCTCAGGCGGACGCAGGTCCTTCCTCAAATCGAAGAGCCCAGCCAGTTCGTCAGACTCGAGCAAATCCCCCGCGAACATCGTCTGGTTCAGGCCGCGCTCTCGGCACCAGAGAGCCGCTCGGAGTCGCTCATAATCACGAACAACCTGTCGAAATTTTTCCTGCTACTACTTACTTTACCGACGCTATTACTTCCCTTCCCAGAGACCTTGTCCGACATTTCACTCTTTTAAAGGAGGTCGACGCTAAGATCTTCGCGCCCGAGGAGACCCTCTTCCAGCTTGTCGACGCTGTTCTCAAGTCGAGCCCTCCCGAACCTAGGAACACGAACGATGCTTCGAGCAGCATTGCGGCGGCTTCGACGCCAATGAGCACCCAGAACAGCTCGAGCGGGTTCCTCGCGAACGGCAATCCCGCTGGATCGACCGATGACAACTATAACTCTACCGTTTTTGACACAAGCAACCTTCCGCGACGACAGCTGTTTCGTCAAACTGCCTTCAAGGTTCAAGAGATGCTTGTGTCTTTAGAGGAAAAGAACCACGTCATATCAACTGCGAACGAAGCGCTGTCTAAGCACCTTTCCCGGATCAACGAGGTGTGGCCGCATCTCGAAGCCGAGTTCAGCGATGAAGCCAAATGGGGCAGCACCACACACTGGGCCTACCCAGAGAATAGACTCAATCGGGCAAATCAAGCCGAACGATCGCGCCGAGATGGTGCGGCTAATCTCACGGCGGCAGCACAGCAGCTCGCCGAGGAAGCTGCAGCGCGGAGCGACGCGAGAAAGCAAGCGCTCATAGCTAAGAAGGGGCTTAAGAACCAGCACCAAGACTCAGATGCAGATGATCACGAGAACAAGCAAAAGAGCGAATCCACCAAAAAGGCACCCAACAATAACAATAGCAAAGCTCGGAAAGCTGCCGACGCGGCTGCGCTCGTCGGATTAGGTATTACTGCAGGCGCCTCTACCAACACAACCAACGGGAACCCTCCATCCAAGAGACGAAAAGTCGATACCAACAAGCAGGTCAACGGTGGACAGCCTATGGAACGTGCGATGAGTTCGGTCTTTGGCAATAGCAATGCCACCAAGACCAAGAACTCTAGCCCAAGGGCAACACCCGCACCCGAAGCACCCAAGAAGCGCAAAGCTCTCCCGACCGTTAACGGCGCCTCGAAAAAGAGGTATGTGGACCCTACTTCTATCACGGTGTGTCCTGTTGCTAACTTTGCTCTCGCAGCAAAACGAACACTGCAGCCGCCGCGCTTTCGCCCTCAATCGCACCCTCTCCAATCCAACCCAACTTTGACCCCAAAGTCGTCGCCCGTGGGTCTCCTGCGCCATCTACGGCATCGGCCCGCCCTGCGTCGTCCCGAGCGAGACAAAATTCCATACAATCTAACGTGGAGAATGGTCGGCAACGACCGACCTCGTCAGCATCGAACAGACCAAACGGTGTAACGGCGGCAGCAACTCCAGAGCTCATAACGGTACAGAATGGGTCACGACCCCCAGCTGACATTAAGTCAAGTAAAGAAACGGCTACGACCATCAAAGTTGAAGCTTCGAAAGAAGAGGGGGTTCTTACCATCGCCAGCGCCAGCAGCGCAACTGCAATTAGCAAGACCATGGCAAAAGCGGACGACGCCGAGCCTAAGGGCGATGCTATACAAACCCCGCCAGTAACAACCACAACGGTGGTCACAACTAAGAGCGGACGGGCAAGCAAGCCGTCAACACCAGCGTTAGGTTCATTCCCAGACCCACCGCCTCGGTCTCGGTCATCGCGAAACGCATCAACCACGCACGCGAAGAGAAGTCATAAGAAGGGCGCAGCTCAGCAAGTCGCTGCGCGGGTCGCGGACGAAGATGCGAATAGCAGCGCGCACGGCGACGACGAGGGCGATGTTGACGCCGACGAGCCGTTATACTGCTACTGCAATGGCGTCAGTTATGGTGAGATGGTTGCGTGCGATGCCGACGATTGCGAACGCGAGTGGTTTCATCTCGACTGCGTCGGCTTGAAAGCAGCTCCGCCGTCGAATAGTAAGTTCATCAAACGTCCCAGCGTCCAGTCGGATCAACTAACGGCCTTCCTAGTGAAATGGTACTGTGATAATTGCAAAGACCGTTTTAAAAGCGGGAAGAAAGTCAATGGGAGATGATCTATCTCCTTATCTTCATATCTACTTCATGCTTCGGTGGGTATATCGAGCGTTTGCTTAGAAATTACGGAGTTCACGGTGTTCATTGAGTTGTGGTCATGATAAGCCGGCGTCCGGCAGGGTAGACCGGGGTCTGAGGTTGTATGACATGATCTCACGTATCAATGCTGGCGTCTCGGAAGTTTTGGAGCTCTAGATGAGCATACTTAATCACGGATTTTTGGGAGGCTAAGTACTGACCCTCAGGGGTGATGAGTTTCGAATAGCTTATTACCAACTCGGAGTATAATTATGGGAGGGCTGGAAGTCTTGTGCGAACGAGGCAATGGGATCGGATAGATACCAGTGTTTCTATACGATGGTCAGACTCTTCAGTAAAGAGGCCACTTGTTTAAGTTGGGGGAGTTATCTTGTAGAATATAAGTAAGCCCCCGAGGCGGCAGTCCGACTCAAACAATACGACCTCGGTATATAAGAGTTACCCGTTCTATTAGTCCCAAGCGTAAGCACGCCCTGCAACTCAAAGCCCAAAGGTGGACGTAGTGACGAATGAATAGTGTAGAGCAAGAACCGTGCCTCGCCTACACACCTCGATGAACGATAACAGCCGCGAGCTTAGACATAGACGCAAATTGATTGGCCGTCGACAGTCACTTTAGTCACTGTCGAAACATGAGGCTGCTTTCCCCGCAAACAGCTAAGCATAAGTCATGCAGGTCTAACCCATCCGTGGAAACCTATCGACAACAAAGTTAGACCGATTCACCGGGCAAGGGGGTGAACTACCAAACGTTGCATACCGTAGCAAAACGACTAGAGGCTAGTACATAATACTTTGGTAATGATATAGAGATCTCATGATATATGTATAAGATACCGGAGATGTCGTGAAAAGCGTGTATTTGTTCCTAGCACGCCTGATGGGTCATTAGTGACCTCTTTTCAGGCCACGTGAACGCAGTATTAAAGCTACCTCCGTCTCCGGAACAATTTCCACGATATAAAAAGCGGCTTAAGTCGGCCAAGGAGATCAAAAGCTTAATGAGCTAATATATGCCTCTATGTAGTAAGATAATATGGTATCATTCCGCGATATCACAACTACATAGCTATACTCGGATATAGGCATATAAGTCAACTCCGCGGACACAAATAAAGATTATACATAATTTACCTTTCTTGCATAGTATATCTGTCTTTGTATAGCATAGGTAATAGGTAGGAAAATAGACAAAGAGTCATACGGCTGTTCCACCTCCGTGATGCGACCTCGCTTCAGTATACGAGGCGAATCCGTAATAGTATACTAAATCGATATACGGAGCATAATCCGGGGAAGAAGAAAGTAACGTCTTGCGCCTATCCGCCAAGATGCCAATGACGGATCGCGGAACTAAAGACTTCACTAAACTCGGCTAGGCCGACTTTTAGCCACTCGACATGGTTTTCGCTTGAACTCCTTGTTCTCTTCTGCCAGTTTCCCCAGAATAAAAAAACTTCCACATGGCGATGACGAATTCCCCCGTAACCGCAGACTTGGGTGGTCTGACATTCTCATTACCAAATAGCTATCCAAGCGGAGTTCCTAGCCAAGGCACTTTGGGATTTCTCACCAATTTGCGCCAGACTCGATGGCAACAAGCGCTGGTGGGTAATGGCTCAGGTGACAAAGAAGAAAACCATCTCGATGCCATTCTTCTATTTTCATTACCCAATCTATGTACTATGGAATCATGGGAGTTTGCTCGTGCCATTTCTAGCCACCTGCGGATCTCTACACTCTCGCAAGCTATTGCCGCTGCTACTGGGTACAATGCCTAATAAATTAGACGGTCAAGAACAAGACCCAGCTAGTTGAGATCTAGGATATTGTACTATCGACATTGGCAGACCCGGGAAGAAGCTGAAAGCCGTACACGTGCGACTTGATAGCTCCATACTTGGTGTTTCTCATACACTATTTTTACGTATGAAGAACTCGATGCTCCTAGGTGCTTCCAAGGACAACCACAACAAACGCTCTTTTTCTCTACGTGCCCCAGTCGACACGAGAATACAACAGAGGCAATCAACGTGCTGCAGACTCATTTACCATATTTCTTCCATTTTTTAATAAGAAGGAAATTGTAGCGGCGAATCCATCTCATCAATCCTTCCCCGCATTGCGCCAACTGAAGTTGTTACCTAAGAAAACAGCGGTTTGACTAACAGAAAAGCCCGTCCGGGTCGCTTGTGCCAATTTTACAGCCTCTGCTGAAACCCGGTGGCCTGGTGGTTCCCTGAAGGTGTCTTGGACTGCTTGTCTTCTTGTGCTTGAGCTGCTTGGGGAGGAACAGACTCGAAGCCGTGCCGGGGAAGGAGGAAAGACGAGCCATCGCATCCATTACGCTATTGAGACCGCATCTTGCATCGCTCACCCTGTAACGACTGCCACCCTGGCTCAGTCTCCCGATCATGGATCGAACAACCACCTCTCCTGTTGCTGGACACCCAAACCAGCACCTTGCCGCCAAATTTAAACAGAGCCCTACGCCCGGCTTACTTGACAATATGGACCAGTCTGGAAACACAACTCCCCCGGACAAGTCTACCCGCTCGTCTTTCTCCTCCGTTCGAGAAAACGACTCAGACTTAGCCCAGACCTTTACTAGCACTAAGGTCTCCTCTTATTCTAGGCCAGCTGAAGAAGCTGTTGACGACCAACCGTCTCCCTCGGAAATGGCCACTCAGACCCAATTCCTTCCACCTGTGACCCAACCAAACAGCAGGCTGCACGGCTGCTGGTTCCCAGCTGTCGCCGCCGAGGGCTTTCAGGGCTGGAAGCAGATAGGCGTAAGAGGGAGGCAGGCAAGCAAAAGTTACGGGGACTTGCAGGCTTTGAAAATCGTCTGGTCGACTCCGGCTACTCTCGTCAAGAAGAAGGATCCGGAGAGGCCACCCCCAGGACAGTCCTCCATCGAGAAATTACCCACAGAGATACTTGGTAAGTCGAGAAAGGTCCATCATAGTGACTGGAGCAAGCATCTTACAATCTAAATTATCAATAGGCCAGATTATCGATCATCTTGTTCTTGATGTCCCTCCGAATGGAGTTTCTGCTCGTAACGTGGATCTGATGTCCTTACTGCTGACATCGAGAACGCTACACTCGGCAACGTTAAACGCGCTATACAAGAACATCACGATTCCGCACTCGAGGATTTTCCGGAAATTCCTGTCACACATCTCACAGAACAAGGAACTGGGAACCATCGTACGACGGCTAGACTTCAGTCACTTCAACCCGACGACACTCTTCTTCACGGCAAGCGAGCGCGCTACTACCCGCAACTTGACCCCTGAGACTTTGATGCAATGCTTGGAGCTGACCCCTTTTCTCCGCGAGTTCTTGGCGCAAGAATACATCGAAGACGAGATCGATGGTAATGTCCTGCGGAAATTATTCTTCGGGCTTGAGAGGCTGCAGGGAATCGACTTTTGCGGCTGCTCATCGACCAGTTTCAAGAACGCCTTTCAGTCGATTCTTCTATCTGACTGGACCGAAGCGCTAACCACCTCTCGGCTCTCCTTACACAAATGTATCACTCTACCCTCATCCGTATTCGAGACGTTGCTTCCCCGGCTAGGCAACTTGACGCATTTGGATCTCGCAGGAACGCGTGTCACGAACGAGGCACTGCAGTCTATCCCACATAATGCGAGGATCACGCATTTAAATCTGTCTAAATGTAGACTGCTGACCGCCGACGCAGTCATCGACTTCTTGGCAAATCACCCTGCGGTTAAAGGGTTGGTGTTCTTAAGTCTTGGGGCGGATGCACGAAGCCACCAACTTCTAGACGAGGACGACCTCGACAAGCTGATCCCAGTCCTTCCTCATACCTTACGTTCGCTGAGCCTCAAGGGTAGCAAAATGGCTGCTTCGCATATCGATCTACTCCGGCCACTGACGAAGCACTTGGAGGAACTAGCGTTGGGTCGAAGACTGAAGATCGCCGATATCGACCGGCTCTTCGTCCCCGACGAAAGCAACGACGACGATCTAGGGATGCAGCTAGACTGGGTCCCACACACGCTCAAGTACCTGGACCTCTCCGACTACACCTCCACCGAGCTCGACCTCATCACCCTCTTCGGGCGCAACTCGTCCATCATGAAGAAGTACTCGGCGCCGCTGGAGGTCGTCGAGGTCACGGACGACCTGTACGCGCGCCTGGCTAAGTCGCCCGTCGTCAAGCAGCTCGGCTGGACCGTCACCGAGAACGGGAGCCGCGCTTGGCTCGTCCGCGTCCACGACCCCCGGGACGGACCTAGGGATTCTGGCCTGCGGTCGTGGAAGATGGGCGCGGCGTTTTGGGGTATGCGGAAGTTGCCTGTTGCGTGTGCGGAGGTGGGGGGTATGTACGGGTCGTATATGTTTAAGCGGAAGCTGTAAGAGATATGCGGTCTACCTCCTTACACACTCTTAATCGGACTGGTGTTCTAGACTAGACATGGCTTGAGGCTGTCTATTTTATGTCTATTTGTCTACTGTTGGCATAGCGATTTAGTATGTTGGTTGGACTAAACTGTACTCACGATTCACGAATGAGCTATGATACGATACTACTGAAACGGTTGTTGCTGTTGCATTACATTACAGTACATGTGTTTGGGGGTAAAGGTACCTAGCCAAAAGCAGGTTGTTACATAGTAATTATAGGGAATAGTGTTGGGTAGAGTATATCAGCTTTATTGTCATTGCTATTGTCTAATAAGTGTCATCTGGAATGAGGGTGAGGTTAATATGTTATAGGTAAACATTTTGGAACATAGATATAAGCTATTTAAATGGTATCAGTTGATTCCGCTGAAGTTCGTTACATAGCTCTTCCTCTATTCTCTTCTACATCCTATCTTCACTGTGACGGCGACGTCTTAATACCAACGAGTTTTTAGCTTAGTATTGAGCGCGTTAAGCCTCTTCTATGACATTTTCAATGCCGTAGTTGATCGATCTTAACCTCCCTACTTTACTCGATGTAATTTGATGTAGAGTGTTCTATACAGACTACCTAAATTACCTACAATAGAACAAGTATTCTTTGCCTACCTAGGTAGGTACCTTTGAAGGTTAGAATGGTATGGATGCTATCTCATACTAGGTCTGGTATGAAACATCTTAATAAATGACGTTATTATCAGCAGCAAACCCGCGATAAAGGAATTTATGCGCCACATATGCAATATGCAACTCGTGACTTCAAGCCACAATGTAGTTCCGACACCCGAAATAGCAACGCAACCCCCTGCAAAGGCAACGACATTTGAAGCTTGTTCTCCGAGCTCCCCATTTCATCGTCACCTTCGAGAACCGCCAGTCTGACTTTGGAGTACAACGCCATCGCTATGGCTCCTTCAAAGCAGTCCATGTTCCGCTCTGCGGACATGAGCATGGTGCAGCTTTACATATCCAACGAGATCGGTCGAGAATGCGTCAACGCGTTGGGAGAACTTGGACTGGTCCAATTTCGAGATGTACGCCATCATTCCTTGCCGCTCCCATGCTGACATCGAGGCATCGAACAACACTGACAACCATACAGCTCAACAGCGATGTCAGTGCATTTCAACGGACCTTTACCCAAGAGATTCGGAGACTCGACAATGTCGAGCGTCAGCTTCGTAAGTGCTGAGACTTATTCATCTTATTCGCGACGTCGCCTTGTCTGACAGGCTACCAGGCTACTTCCACGCCCAGATGGAAAAGGCGAATATTCCCCTACGAAAACTTGATCTCGAAGTCGAAACCCTTGCTCCTCCCACCACTAGCGAGATCGACGAACTCTCCGAACGGACTCAGAGCCTCGAGCAACGCATCTTCCAGCTAAATGACAGCTACGAGACGTTGAAGAAGAGAGAAGTTGAGTTGACCGAGTGGCGGTGGGTTCTTCGCGAGGCCGGTGGGTTCTTCGATCGCGCCCACGGAAGCGTAGAGGAGATTCGAGCTTCGACCGAGGATGACGATGCTCCATTACTCCAAGACGTAGAGCAACACAACCAAGGTGGCGATGTCGAGCGTTCCTTCTCTGGCATGAACATCGGCTTCGTTGCTGGTGTCATAAGCCGCGACCGCGTAGCCGCTTTCGAACGTATCCTCTGGAGAACTCTACGTGGCAATCTCTATATGAATCAGTCTGAAATTCCCGAGCCTCTAGTTGATCCCGCCAACAATGAGTCCATCAACAAGAACGTATTTGTTATCTTCGCCCACGGAAAGGAAATCTTGGCCAAGATTCGAAAGATTTCGGAATCGATGGGAGCAGATATCTACAGTGTTGACGAAAACGCGGATCTTCGTCGGGACCAGGTGCACGAAGTTAATGCCCGTCTCAACGATGTCCAGAACGTCTTGCACAACACCCAGCAGACCCTCGAGGTCGAGCTGACCCAAATTGCTCACTCTCTTGCTGCGTGGATGATTCTCATTACGAAAGAGAAGGCAGCCTACCAAACTCTCAACCTTTTCTCATTCGACCGGCAAAGACGTACGCTCATCGCCGAAGGCTGGTGTCCCACGAACGACCTACCTCTTATTCGGTCTACGCTTCAGGATGTGACCAACCGAGCTGGTCTATCTGTTCCGTCTATTATCAACGAAATTAGAACAAACAAGACGCCTCCAACCTATTTGAAGACCAACAAATTCACAGAGGCTTTCCAGACCATCATCGATGCTTACGGTACAGCGACCTATCAAGAGGTCAATCCCGCCTTACCCGCCATCGTCACGTTCCCTTTCTTGTTTGCTGTCATGTTCGGAGATTTTGGGCATGCGGTTATCATGTTCGCTGCCTCCCTGGCCATGATCTACTGGGAGAAGCCTCTTAAGAAGGTCTCTTTCGAACTCTTCGCTATGATTTACTACGGTCGATACATTGCCCTAGTCATGGCTGTGTTCTCGCTGTTCACAGGTCTTATCTACAATGATGTCTTCTCCAAAACCTTTACCTTTTTCGACAGTGCTTGGGAATGGGATGTTCCTGAGGGGTGGCAACAGGGCCAGCCTCTCATGGCTAAGCTCAAGGGCGATCATCGATATCCGTTTGGTCTCGACTGGTTTTGGCACGGCACCGAAAATGATCTGCTGTTCACCAACAGTTACAAGATGAAGATGTCCATCATTCTCGGCTGGGCGCACATGACATACTCGCTCTGCCTGTCCTTGTTCAACGCGAGACATTTCAAGAAGCCGATCGATATCTGGGGTAACTTTCTCCCGGGCATGATTTTCTTCCAAGCCATCTTCGGCTACCTCGTGATTTGCATCATCTACAAGTGGTCGGTAGATTGGTACGCGATCGGAGAGCAGCCCCCTGGACTTCTGAATATGTTGATCTACATGTTCTTGCAGCCAACCACGTTAGACATACCTCTGTACTCCGGTCAGAAGACTGTTCAGATTATATTACTCCTCCTCGCCTTCATCCAGGTCCCCATCCTGCTGTTCCTGAAGCCGTTTTACCTGCGATGGGAGCACAACCAAGCTCGCGCTAAGGGCTATCGTGGTATAGGTGAAAACTCGAGAGTCTCGGCGCTTGATGACGACGAAGGCGAGGGCCAGTTCAACGGCAACGGGAATGGTCGCCATAGTGTGGACACGGATGATGGAGAAGGTGTCGCTATGATCGCACATGGCGATGACGATGAAGAGGGCCACGAGGAGTTCGAATTCAGCGAGATTATGATCCACCAGGTCATCCACACCATTGGTAAGTTGACGGGATACTTCCTGCTGCTATGACGCGTACTAATCTGTTGTTTAGAATTCTGCTTGAACTGCGTCTCCCACACTGCGTCCTACCTACGTCTCTGGGCCTTGTCGCTAGCTCACCAGCAGCTAAGCGTCGTGCTATGGGACATGACCCTCGGCCCGTCCCTCGCTAGACCGGGCGTCGTCGGCGTCATCATGATCGTCGCCACCTTCTATCTGTGGTTCTTCCTCTCCTGCGCTATCCTTATCTGTATGGAGGGCTGCAGCGCCATGTTGCACTCCCTCCGTCTCCAGTGGGTCGAGGCGCAGTCCAAGTACGCCGAGTTCGCCGGCCACATGTTCACCCCGTTTTCCTTTGTCACGTTGCTGGAGGAAGATGACGGGTTGGCCGATTTTAGGGGTTAATTTGTTTGTTTTGTTTGGTATGCATAGAATTGGAAGAAGGAGAGGGAGAAGAAGAGAAAGGAGAGAGTGTATGAATAAACACTTGTATTATGCACATTCGTAGCTATAGATCTATGGGTAATCGATATTTGTAGCTTCATGACGGGATTGAATGTGCTGTGATATGTATTACTGCTGATGACTTCTGGTTTCGATCTACCTACGGAGAGAGTATGGTTCTACTGTGACTCTGTTTGAAGTTCGCTGGGCTATCTGAGGTACCAGGTTTCGTAGCATTGCGGGCCTTTTTGTCATAATCCTTAAGAGTAAACTCTAGGTGTGGAAATATTGAATCAGTGACTTCCGTGTTCGCCACGAATGAGGCAAGTTTGTAGCTTAGGCAGCCACGGTCCTGAGCAGCAGGGCTGGCTAGTTAGTACATAATCAACCTGTAGCTATCGAAGATGTGTCAAGTGGTCCGGCATGAATAATATTCACTAGAATACTCCCTATCCTAATACCGACTTCTGCGATTCTGGCTCTATGCTCCGCTGAGCTTGGTGTTAGCTACGTACGATGAATCACGACTGTCATCTGGCAGCATTGTAGAGGGCTAGCATCATCTCCCAGAGGTCATTTAATACCGTATTCACCGAGGCGATCGCTCGGAAGGATAAGGTCGTAGTTATTAGTCCCGTTAGGGGCAGGCCTGAGCCTATCTGTTCTACCTACATATATGGACTACGCGGCGTTTACATATGTAGACTTGAGGCCGGGAATATGTGGGGTTGAGTCACGACGTCACTTGCTCGCATCACACGGCTATGTGCTATTCTATGTTGGTTATGGGTAGAGATCGATATCTAAGTAGAGGTGGAAGGATATGACCTATGTGGTGGTTGATTTAGGCAGCAGCAACACATCGAGCTGGGTACAATTTTTTCTCTTTGGTGCCTACGGAGCTGTCACGATGTGGCAAAGTTGCTGTTAAATGCGCCTTGACTAGCTTGACGAAGGGGTTATCCGTGCTTTAGAGGAAAGGTAAGCTTCATTGGCTGCTCCTACAGCTGTTCGCTTAGTATCTCGTTTTGTTGAAGCCAGACTACTAGCCGCCATCGACTAGTTGCCAGATCTTAGCCTGCGGTAGATAGCGTATAGTGATGACACCACCAGTGAGCACCTTGTTGATGATCGGAACTGGACGACTCGACAGCGATTTGCGTGTAGCTTTGAAGATGTACGTAGGCACGGACGTTGGCTGCGAACGCCAGTCGGTCTCCCGGATCCGTAGAACATCAGAATTATCTTGTTGATCTAGTTGCTAGGTGCCCATTCCCTAAAGGTAATGGGTGAACTGTAGATAATTGTCCGTGAGAATGGTGGCAAGCGAGCAAAGGCGAGGCCGGCGATGTAGAACTACAAATACAGATCCGTCGAACATTTTGCCAATCCAACCTCATGCGACCATGGTAGAGCATAAAACAGCAGAACTAGAGATGAACATGGAATAGAAACAATCTTCCTCACATCCCTAGGCAAGCTAGAGATAGTAACGAAAAAAAAAAGTTTCGCGTCGCCTGGAGGCAGTGTAATACCAGGGACACGGTGGGAGCGATCGTGGGCAAGCCCAGAGGATGGCGCTCCCTTGTTGCAAAAATAAGAATAATCACGATTGAGTTCAAGTAGAACTCTTTCAGAGATTAAACTGAAAAGAACAGATACTACACTTGATCTAAGCCAAAAGGCAAAGAGAGCTAAAGAAGGAAAGAAAAGAAATCGAGAATGGTGGGAGGAAAGCCGTGGCTTTATATGAAATCTTTGACGGGCGGTGAGCGATTCTGCCGTGGTCACAGTCAGCCAAGGCCGCCAGGGTCCTCAGCAGTATGTGCCCATGGGCCCGTGCACTCGGTATCTGCTTGTATTTCTTAGCCAATCAGAGAAACGGATGGTTTGCTAGTTAGGCACCTATGTAGGTACCTAAACGCACTGTAAGATATCTGCTAACAGATGAAAAGAGCCTTATGGACGGGCCTCTAGCTGGTAGGTGCACTGTCCTAGGCACGAGCCCTAGCAAATTTTCAGCCAATCACCCCGTTACAAATCAGAATCCATTTCGGCCCTAGCGTACCTTGGTACTGATTCTGCCACCGCTCTCCGCCCACAGACACATATAAAAGCGCAGCCTTCCTCCCACTTCCTGGTCTTCTTTTTCCTTTCTTCTTCATGTCGACAAGTCAGTCTCCTCCCTCCCCTACTACTACTACTACCGCTACCTCGAACAATCAGACTAACCAAGCATCCGCGTCAACAGTACTTCAGAGAATCATTTCTATAGTATTCGTCCCACTCTGTGTTCCCTACAGGAGCCACAGATCCCACCCTGGTTGATGAACAATATCCCCGTCGCCCTAGAGTGAAAATCTTTTACGGGAGCATTGAGGCTTCTGGCTTCTCTTGCTCCCTATTCTCGCCCTGCCTGCAAAGGTGGCGGTACTCTCGCAAGAGGTGCTGTATAGAGAGTGGTGATGATCTCAACCCCGATCGCTGCGGTCTTGCCTTCGGGCGCCCGGCCGGGGTGGGCGATGGTGGACGTCTGACAGGCTCTTATTTCTTTTTTTCGTTGCTATCGTGTGCTTGACATGCGAAGTAAGGAAGATCTACCCCACTATTTTATATGGTGTGTTACTGCGTTACCTTGTCTACCTAATGCCTCTAACATTTTTCGATATTATTCGTGCAGAACGTGTCGGGGCATCGCACGCGTTATTGGTCTTGAAGCTGACATGTTGCTATATTACGCCTCTAATATCTTGCTCATAGATTTAGACAGCTAACGTCACCATTGGGTCCCTTATCATCTGTAAAAGAAAGCTCGATTGAGCCTTCTATCTCCTGAAGCCTATCGGTACGGTATGCACGAAATGATACTCGTAGCAATTAGTATCGCAAGTGCTAGTAGCAGTAAATTCCATCGGCATCAACAACGTCGAAGTAGCTACTTTACATCTACGAAAGCTGCCGTGATTTGATCTACTCGAGGACCTCTCTTCTCGCCGCCGGCTATGAACGCCTCTTGGGAGATAGGTAGAAGACCAATTAATGCGTAGCTTATCTCGTGGCATGTGTGCTAGGAGGTAGGGAGCTCTCGACGGCTACGTGCCGATATCTGTTCATGTGAGCCGTACTGTCTCTCGTCGTCTCGTCCATAGTGCCGTAGCTAGATTCCCGACTACCTACTTGAGCAGAATAGAAACCGCCCGCATTGAAATACACTTATTTTCCCATAACCAACACAGTCTATGTCACGATATGCCACGAGCCTAAGCTAAAAGGCTGCAAGCGCAAATGCCCTCGAAAGCAATACTAGCTCTACGCGAACCGACCCGACAGATGAGCATAACGCAAAGGACAGTTACGAGACTCCAGTGAAGCCTATGGCACCGTATATACATCGCATAATCTACCATGCACAAGAAACGAGAGACCTGATCAATTTGTGCCATTAGTTCTATTAAGGATGCCTATGCCTATGTACTCCTCCCCCCTCGCCATGCTGCCATGCAGAGATGAAAAAGTTTGAACGACCACCCCCTAGAAGGACCTCACGAAAAAAAGGAATCCGCCGGGACCAAAGCCCAACTCCGAAGGGAAACCTGATTGACGACGACGACAATGCAGTAAACCATGCAAAATGTACTGAGGGATATCTTTGTCAAGCAACACAACCTACGACTTAAAACATTGCGGCCGTGCCACAAAATTGAGTCTGTCAGCCTGGACACGACGACCACACCACCAACTATCAAAAATCGACACCCGCCTCGTATGCTCGCCCGCCGGTTCCTCTTCCAATAGTATTGTAGCTCTGCCACACTCCGTCGGGGCCAAGGGTATCGAATCGACTCGCGCCCATCTGTCCCATCTGCGCATCCGTGTAGCCTGAGAAGTAGAATCCGACGACGACGACCAAGTACGTCAAGATCAAGATGCTGCCCTTGAAGTAGTTGCTCTTCCCCTCGCCGTACATGTAGCTCAACAGGAACACGCATAGGATAACGGTTACCATATCCCACTGTGGAAACAGGAGGCTGAATGTCCAGTGTGTGGGATCTTGGTTACCAGCGGGCTGGAGTGGATAGACCGCCGAGAAGAACACCAGTGCCGGGATCTGGAGGAGACAAACCTGTAGGGCGTACGCGGAACCAATCTCCATGGACAGGGCGATGTTGCCATTCATAGCGAAAGAAATGGCATTCTATAGCGAAATAGTTAGTTTCAGGCGCGCAGTAGAATCGAGAGGGGATGCTTACCAAGAATTCGGTGGTATTGGGTACCAGAGCGAACAACGTAATACCTAGGAATTTCGGATCGATCGCGTAATTGTCCAACACCACATCTACTGTGTCTACTAGGATCTCGGCAACAATTGCGTAAAGGACGGTAGCTCCCATTAAGATAACGGCACTCTTCGTCCGACTCCAATTCGGAGCGTCATGTCCTCCGTGGGCAGCCTGGGCGTGCTCGGCCGCTTCTTCCATATCTGGGAAAGTGGAAGAGCGTAGAGGTGTAGGTCGCACCGTTGAAGTGCTACCACCTGCATTGGATGGGTGCGTGGAGAGTCGGCGTGGTCCTCGAGCGTCGCGGGCTGCAATGGTGGCAGCCGTGGCGGCCACTTCTGTGACGCTGCGGACAAGATTGCTGTTCTCTGCGTCGGAGAAACCGGGAATGTGGACGTTCGAACCAATGCTGTCCAAGGCACTCAAGCCGTCCTTCGGTGGAACCATATGGGCTGTCTGGAAACCACCGTTTACCGGGAAAGCCTCTGATGGCTGGCGCGAATGCCGACCCTCTTCTCCACCTGACAGACCGACTTGTCTCAATGACTGACCTAGAATACGCTTGTATAAATTGCTGTCTCGGATATCGGCTCCAGTCGATTCGCCGATGTTGCGTACCTCGGAGAATCGTGCATGCAGCTGTTGTTGCTGTTGCTGCTGCTGACTCTCCTCGTGTTTCTTCTCATCGATCTCACTGTTCCAAATAACGGCGGCGTGCGTTCTGAGAGTGAACCACAGACCAATAACGTACGATAGGAAGAGGCAGACAGCGGCGAAGTAGCAGAATGGACGCACAGCTTGAATGTAGAAACGATCGTCGAGAGCTGGCACTTGCGAGTAGTAGCAGCGACGACAATCTCGCTCCTTAGACCCCAGAAAATCAGTGCAACTCTGACATCGAAGCTCGTGGGTACCATAGATTTGGTAGAAAAGCGTCGGCCCAAATGCAGCAACGGTAGCGAAGATGAGCATGGTAGAGGTGACACCGGCGGATCTGGCATTGAAACGCTGTGTTTTGCGTTTGATGGCACCGAAGCACATGGACAACCCGGGCAGAAAGAGAATACCTGCGAAGATACTCCCAATGATGCTGCCTTCGACTAGCTGACCTTTGCCATCCTTGAGCGCAACGCAATAAAGGAAGACCTCCACGATTGTCGAGAAGAAGGCGTTGATTGCTGCACCTAGGCCCATGGAAGACTGGGCCGATATAGATGCGACTGCCTGACCAATGAAGTATGCCAGAGGAATGATAGAGAGTAGGCCAGCTACGAACAAAAAGCCCGGAGACGTCAAGAAATTGTCAAGATGGAGGATACTATCTAATACAGCCCAGTCAAAAATGACCAAGATCACGACGGCCATGAGATTTATGAGGAAGATGTTGGTGCCGTCAATAGTGTACTTCCAGTACTTTGATCCTACAGCTCGGTAAGTGCAAAGTAGGATCGAGGAGTGCGGCCCATCAGAGGTCCTGGCGAGACTGATATCGGACTCGAAGGATAGAGCCAGGGGATGCCTTCTAAGGTGATCGAAAAGGAGGTTTGTGACTTTACCCATTGGAATCCAGAAGACCAAAAACCAACAGATGGCAGAGACGGTGAGCAGAGAAGGCGTGATGAGGCCCCAGAAGAAGATGAAGAAGATGACCCGACCAATATTCCATTGCCCGCGGCCGAACAGACGTCTCTTCAGCCGCGGTCCGGGGTCATCCGAATGTTCATAGCGACCTGAACGAGGAAGTAGGCTATCAGTCTCGCTAGGCTCAGAATCGATACTCCTTCTCGACCGGCCTATGATAGAACGATTCCGTTCAGGGCCAAAGAACAAGCGTCCATATTCTAGGTCTCCGCTCTGCCATTGCTCATATTCGCTAATGCTTCGGCCCTCACCTTGGTCTTCATCCAGGTACGCTTCGTCCTGCTCGAGTCGAACGAACTTGCCGAAGGGGTAGAAAAAGTAGCTAGCAAGGCCCCATAGAACGCGGCCGTATTCTCTCCCACTAGGAGCCGCGGCGAAGATGAAGCAGACCACCGCACCGAGAGCAGCGAATAGGGCCATCCACCAACCGAAGGCCATGGTCCAGATGATATTAAAAAACAGGAGCCAACGACTAACTCGACCTCCGGGGGAAGAGTGAATGTCACCCTCAGCGGTCTTTTGAACCGATCGATCTTTCTTGTACAATGCTGGCTTCCAGATCCTGATACCAAACGGATGCGTCTCGTTGATGGCTTGTTGGCGGTCTTTCAAGGTGAAGCTCTCAGCATCACTAATATCATCGTCCTCGTCATCGAGAATACCAGCGTCAGGAGGCACGTCTTGCAACACACTCTCTTCATGCTGTGAAGGCAATTGCTCATCCTCATCCTCCTCTTCTAGTCGCTCCTCGATACCCTCCTCGTCAGGATTGCTTCGACTTGAGTGTACTCGAGACAGAACCGGCGGGGCCATGCTTCGCCGTCTGAGCGTGGACGGCGGCCTTCCTGGTTCATTACTAAAGGGTGGCATAGGAGAGAAAGTCTGCTGTCGCCCAGCAGCATCGCTCTCCACCTCGGTAATGTCGTCGTCTGTCGAAAAGAACTCACCACGATGGGGAGCTATGGTATTGGAAGAGGCCCTTCGGGGCATAGCGGGCTTTCTAGGACGCTGTCGGCCACGGTCTGGGATTAGTGAGGGAGAACGAGGTTGCTGGGTTCCGGTTCTCGAGTGGGATCGGTCATGGGCGGTAGATTCTCCCAAGTACTGCACACTACTGCTCGAAGGCGGCGGCGGTGTCTGAAGGGACCCTATTCATGGAGCACCGGTTAGCTTGCTTTAATTCTCACGGAGAGTTGACATGACATCGACCAAGCGCGGTTGGAGTCATGACTAAGTTTAGATGGACAGTTTATGTGGAGGGAGGCATGGTTAGACACGGGCGACGCACCATAGTTCTGGTCTATTCTTCTCCGCACAGTCTCAGTAGACTGGTAACTTTCGGGAAATACGTCCACGTTTCTACCTTCTCTAGTGTCGCGTCGAAAAGGCGGCTGTCGCGTATCTAACGGCGAGGCCGGCGCAGTAGAGCTACTGCTGTCCTGCGAAGGGGGATCCATCGCGCTGGTAGAGGATGCGCGAGGTCTTCGTCTTCGTCTTCGGTGCCAACGAAGAAGGCTTATTCAACGAGCTAGAGAACATACGAAAATAGGGTCTGAGGCGCTGAGACAGGATGTTTAAAGGTAGGGAGAAGATAAGGATCGGATGGCAGGCAGAAAAAGAACCGGCGAGTGTGTGAGGGGACCCGACGGGAATGTGGAATGTATTTTGTATGCCCTTTGGGTGCAAGTCTATCGTAGGTAACTAGCGTTGCTGTAGCATGTCTCACGGGCGAATCCCGATACGGAGATCTTCGATGATAAACAAGTCGGACGGAACAGAAACAAATAGCAGCAGAAACAGCTTCGTAGTAACTCTAGGTAAAGTAGATAAGAAAGAAGGAATAAAAGGAATGAGGACAGTCAGTACATGTAAGTCAGTTGAGGCCCGAAATTTCCATAGGTAGGTTAGACAAGTGCAAAGCGGCTTACGACAGCCTGCTAACGACCATCAGATCTCATGCACCACACAAGCCGTGCCTATCACGAAGGTAGCACATGGCTGGACGACACACAGGACGGATAGGATGGAGTAGATGGAGTGGATGGAGTGAGTCGTGATTGTTCCTCGTGATAATTTACCAGTGTGAGTGGACAATGCTTAGCGCATCCTTGTCGAACTCATCCCGCCTACCAAAGTACATTTTTACAGGGAACTTAGGGAAGTTACAGGCAGCTATGGAGCCCTATGGCGTATGAACGGGTGCTGTCCTTCCCCAAAGTGGGTAGGAGCTGCAGCATTATTGACCCCTGCTCAGTGACATTGGTTTTGTGCTAGATGTACTAGATACGGCAGACACCCGATAGCCGCGCCTGTCGAGAAACATTGAAATTACAACTGCGCTATCGACGGGTATTCAAGTGCCACTATCACATAATAATCAGCACGATGGAACACTTTTCAAGATAGTTATGCAAGGGAAACTACTGTAACAATTATTATGAGGATGTTACAGAGTTTCTTGGATAAGGTGATGGATGGTCTGGATGGTTCTCTGCTTGAAAAGTTCTGGAAGCCTCGAAGTCATACGTAATTGATGCATACGAGCTTACCAGCTTGCTTGACGATATTAAAGTCAATGCATGCTTGGCACTTGCTATGGGTACCCGCATCGCATGTACATGTGTAGAGACTTACATAAGCAAGTGTTCGAGTATGTACTTCCAATTGGCAGTTAAAGCTAGGGTGGGGTTGAAGGTTTTAATTCCGGAGGTTTAGAATCGCCGTTATTCCGGAACGCGTTGCTGCAACTGCCTACGCCAGATCTAAGCTTTACCACCAACTAGACCTACCCTTGTCCGGGCCATCATTGGTCGCGCATCGTTTAGCCTCACCATCCGTTTGCCGCACCTCAACTGCCAACGTTACGATTCATCATTTACATTAATTCCTCTCTATACATCTAAACATCACACGACGCTACCTCCATCATCTCTTGAACACCCCATCAGCAACGACACAGGTCTCGGTCCTCCCGAAGAGCCCTAGCAATCATGGCGCTCGACAACTACTACCACAACAAGATCGAGGCTATGAAGCTCGAGATCCTCAAGGGCCAAGCTGTACTGCGACGTCTGGAAGCTCAGCGAAATGACTACAACTCGAGAGTACGGTTACTTAGGGAAGAGTTGGGTCTTCTGCAGCAACCTGGATCGTATGTTGGTGAGGTAGTGAAGGTGATGGGAACTAAGAAAGTACTAGTGAAGGTGCATCCAGAGGGCAAATATGGTACGAACAAGCGAGAACCACTTCAACTGTGTGCTATCACTAATCCTTCTCAGTCGTCGACGTCTCCGACTCCGTAGAGTTAGCAAAGCTCACTGTGGGCAAACGAGTGACTCTACTCTCCGACTCGTACAAGCTCGAGAAAATCCTCCCGTCCTCCGTCGACCCCCTTGTATCTCTAATGATGGTAGAAAAGGTGCCCGACAGCACATACGACATGATTGGTGGTTTAGATCAGCAAATCAAGGAGATCAAGGAGGTGATCGAACTTGGCCTGAAGCACCCCGAACTCTTCGAATCGCTCGGAATCGCCCAACCGAAAGGTGTCCTTCTCTACGGACCTCCTGGAACAGGAAAGACGCTGTTGGCTCGAGCCGTCGCGCATCACACAGACTGCAAGTTCATTCGAGTTTCCGGTTCCGAGCTTGTGCAGAAGTACATCGGCGAGGGTTCTCGCATGGTTCGCGAGCTGTTCGTCATGGCCCGAGAGCACGCACCCTCCATCATCTTCATGGACGAGATCGACTCGATCGGTTCGTCACGAGTAGAAGGATCGTCAGGCGGTGACTCGGAAGTCCAACGAACGATGTTGGAGCTCCTCAACCAGCTCGACGGATTCGAGCCCACCAAGAACATCAAGGTCATCATGGCGACGAACCGTCTAGATATCCTAGACCCCGCCCTACTCCGTCCCGGCCGTATCGACCGCAAGATCGAGTTCCCGCCGCCGTCGGTCGAGGCCCGTGCCGACATCCTACGCATCCACAGCCGTAAGATGAACCTAACACGTGGTATCAACCTGACCAAGATCGCTGAGAAGATGAACGGCTGCTCCGGTGCTGAGCTCAAGGGTGTCTGCACTGAGGCCGGCATGTACGCCCTGCGCGAACGCAGGGTCCACGTCACCCAAGAGGACTTCGAGCTGGCCACCGCCAAGATCCTCAACAAACACGACGACAAGGAGGTCTCGCTCCAGAAGTTCTGGAAATAAGCAAATCTGGTGCGGATTGCTGCGAGATACGCATTCTCATCCTTTGGTGGACGTAGACTACTACGCTTCTACCGAATACAAACCCTGGCGTGGCATCGAGGCGATTAGATCAGGACTGCTTGGCGAGGCCAGGTACTATTTTTGTAAAGTGTACAATAATACTAGAGGTGAAGCAAGGCGGACGAAACCTGTCTCTTCATCCAAAACTTTGCTGTGCTATTTCCAGATCATCTAGTGAGGCGTTGATTCATTGTGACCGTCCTTCATGCAAAATAATGCCGGCCAGGCTTTTAGGCGCCCTGCAATGCTATGAACAGGTAGGTAGGTAGGTATAGCTTCGCTAAGTTGTGGAATAAAACTACATGCCTCGGTGTATTATACACATACATGTAGCATTGCTCTATAGATTCGATGTTAAAAGATAAGTACGGTACGTAGGTAGTGAATCTTAAGTGTTCAGCAACTTGAGATTGATCTATTATAAGTCATTTTTATAAGCTACCTGCTAGTCAGCCCCTCATACGTCTTAGTAGGTATTTAACAATGACAAGGCTAGAGCAGAGCCGAGGACACTCTTACTTTTGCTAGGCGCTCCTAGTATGAGTCAAGTTGTCATAAGAGCTCAGGGGTTCTTCGCCCCTACGAGACGAATAAGATCCATGAATATTTAAACAACAGATACGATAGAAGAGCCCACTTTTATAGGAAGAGTGATGCTACATAATATAGATTAGTTCAAAATACCTGCTCGTAGCTATCGTCAAGTGTTTTGAAACCGAATATCGATGTTCTATCACTATATTAGAATGGCAAGGTCTTCTGGGATATAGGAGTTCCAATGCAGAGTCAATTGTATCTAGGTATCTATCTCTACTTTGTATGGGCAAGTAAGGTTGTATGTACCCAGTTTGACTACTCGCCATTATGAGTTACGGTATCATCCATCCAGAAGCAGCGTCAGCGTCAGCGTCACCCACCACCACTCTCTCTCCATGTACTATACAATATCTGCTAAACTCCCCTCGTAGCTGCTCCTGGTAGGTCCTCTGGAAAGTCCCTTTATGTATCTACCCGCTCGCTATCCCTGCTCTACGATCCAGGTGTGCGTACCAATGCTCTCGTCTCGCTCGAAAATAAAATCATATATGCCATGCCGTAGTCACCATATAACGCCTATAACCGCCCCGGCCCATATAAACACTATGTCTGTCCTTCCCTGGGCAAACCAATCTAGCCGTTGATATGAATCTTCCGAGACCATATCAGAATGCTGTGTTGATGCAAATGCAAGTTTATGCAATTTTTCTTAAGCCTGTCCCCATTTCATTCCCAAAATCGTAAATGGTGTCGAACTCGAGCAGTACCATATTCTGGCAGAATGCCTTTTCCGCCTCTTTGCGATCTTCACCTTCGCATATCTAGGATTTCGCTTCGGGGCCGGCCCCTACCCCCAAGAGGATTGTTATTCTTCTCTTGAATTCTCCACACCCATTCTACTACAGTCTCGTAGCAGAGGACAAATTGCCGTAAACTCTGGACCATGCTCAGCCGTTGCCTTCTGAAATCTTCCACAGTTGTCTCGATCAAATCAAGGCTCGTATCCCCGAGCCAACCGGATTCTATTTCCTCATGTTCGCTTTCCGTTGAGCCGGGGTTGAATCCACTCCGACGGCGAATAGGGGAGCTTTCTTTCATACATATATCTCCCTCTGCATCCGATCGATTGGTTGCAGCCAGGCGCTGTCGCTTTAGCATGTCTATTACACTGTCAACAGTACAGAATGTGCCAGTACGACCACACCCAGCAGAGCAGTGTACGAGCATCGGCCTAGCATTCGCATCGGATTCAGGTTCGTTAAACCAGTTCAGCACCGCCGGGTTCTCGGTGGCGACTGAAGCGGCAATCGAATTAGCATCGACGGGTAATGCTGCTCGTTGCATAACATTGGCTAGTTCAACAAGCGCCAGCAGATGTGACGGCTGAGCTGGTGCGCCAAAGTCGGGCCATGATGCGTATTGCAGCTGAGTGATCTCGCGTATAGGAGAAAACGGATGAGCAGCATGGGACAAGGCGAACTTCCGAACGATGACGTAAGGAGTCTCAGGCTGTGTCTGAGGAGGCTGAGTATTCTGGCCGGACTGAAGTGTAGTTGTGGTATTAGCACGGCGTCGCCCGAATTCAGACGCGTTGCTTGTAGATGACGCAGTCCCAGTTGACCGATGTTTGTCGATATCAAGCGACACCTTCTTTTCGGATAGAGATTTGAGCTTAATAGGCCCGAATTCCTTGTTATGCCAGTACGGATGGCATTTGAGTTGGCCCCCTTCGGATTCTGCGGTTAGCATGACGATGACACGGACGTCTTGGTCCCATATCACAGACCAAAAATCCTGAAGCACATGTGATTAGCTTCGGGACCACATGAGAATTTTGCGCATGTTCAACTTACATCGAAAGTGGCTGGCAGAGGACCCTGCGACGCAATATAACGCTTGTAACTGCGCGAGGCTTGAACGTGGCTGGCGTTGATGTAATCGCAGGCGCTTCCGGCTCGATCGGTCAAGTGGACGCGAGCATGCTCAAAGGGAAGGATGTCTTTGTATCGGTTTTTGCCACCCTGCTCTACACCAGAGAGGCGGATTCTGCTAGTATTCGCACTTGGAGGACCCGAGGTGTTGAATGACGCGTAGGCTTCCTTCATGCGAGACTGTTCGCTGCGCTCGATCTTGAGGAATCTCTCGGACGCTTTCTTGCCGTGATCGGATGACTTGATTACATCCTGAAGCCAATGGGGAAGAGTATTGGAATCTAAATTAGATGGCACGGATATATCCATTTGTCCGACACCGTCTGCTAGGTCCATATTTTGCCGTATGTTGCTAAAGAACGGATTGGGGTTATTGGCGCCAGACGGGAGCATCACACCGCCGATCACAGGCGCGAAGCTAGGCCGTCCACCATTCGGCGAGGTAATTGAAGTGCCAGCTCGTTCCGCCGCGGACCGGTTGTCGACGAGTGCAGGATACTCGGTAGCGAAAGCGTGAAAACCTCCCCTTAGAAGATACAGGTTTCCACTAAAGCCCTCGTTCGAAAACTTCTTGAACATATTCATAGCTGAGACCGCATCCCGCTTCTCCGTCGAGGAACCATCGTAGACTACTAAATATTTGACGTTTGGCCACTGCGCGAACTTCTGCTGGTCTTCTGCCATCTGGAGGGTCTGCTGCAACTTTTCTAGGTTGAACGTAGCACGCTTCAACAGAGTCGTCGGAATACATAGATTCAAGGCACCGCGGATTCGTGATTGGGCGTAGTGAGTAGATACCCGGACATCCAGCAGAAGAAACTCATCCTCGGGCTTATTTTGTAACATGTCCTTAAGTTGGTTTGGCAAGATGAGTCCGGGTCCACCTTCGAGCGCGGACGGTAACGTCTCAGCGCGAGGCTTCATATGCTCCAACGACTGCTCCAACCTTTCCTGAGGTAGTGACAGTCGTTGATGTCGATCTTCAACCTTAGACAACGTCGTCCTGCGTAGAGGTTCAAAAGGAGAGTCAGCATGAGCAGGGGACTCGAACCGGGGAAGGTTGCTAAACGACGGTGGGTTCAGCGACACCTCCGAATTCCTCTTCGAATCTGATGATACATACGCAGAGTCGTGTAAACTGTCTGTATCGACATCCATTCGACTGCCTGCGCCATCTAGAATCCTGCCACTCAAAGACCTGGAGCTGGATGCTTCGGAAGCGCTGTCGCTTTGATTGGTCGGTAGACGTGGCGGCCTTGGCCTCGCCGACAGAGGTGACTGAGCTGGTGCAAAATGAGCACTTCCTAAATTGAAGCCTCTGGACCGATTCGCATCAACCTGACGTCTGAAGGCTTCAAATTCCGGGTTGGCGTCGAGCGGCACTTGTTTCGGTATTGCGGCACCAAATGACTTGACGGACGAACTAGGTGGGCTCCAGTGGTCGAGAGGAGCAACGGCAGAGTCTCGAACGTCAGTATTTGAATGGTCAACACTAAGGCCGAAATAATTGGGACTCGTCGATCGAGCATCCGGAATGACAGGAGATAGTTTGGTGTTAGGAGGATATGGTTGACCGACAGAATGAGGCATGTGAGGAGAGGCCAGGGGAGTGGTAGACCTGTTAGCGCGGAAAGACTGCATATTTGCTTGGGAATGGCGAGAATGATGGGAATGGGCTGAGACAATGGGCGGTCTCGAGGAGGTCTTCATAGTGTAATGTTGGGAAGTCGGGGTTGCTGTTGTTCTTCTTGTTGAACATTCATTATTTTTGGTCGTCGAGTCCTGGGCCATCTGCACTTTCAGTCTCATTTTGCGTATGACGTCGTTTCTTTGAGCGGTCCAACCGTTTCTTCCCATTTCATCAGTTTCCGCCCGCCTTATAAACTCGACATGACGAGCGATAGAGGTCTTAAATGTCATGTATGATCTTCCTAGGTCCTTATATGATTATACCGTCGTGTTAGTGGCGCATCTATCTGCGTCTCCCTGCTTCGCGTGGCTGAGGCAAAGAAAGGGAAGCCGGTTTAGAGTAAGACAGAAGATGGTCGAAGGCGGCAACGACCACAACCATAAAACACAGCACACATACACTGACGCACTGTACGAATAGAAGGCGACTGGCAGAAACAGAGCCCAGCTCTTTCAAATGGTGATTGTAGTGAGAAAGACCGAAAGAAGGAGGGTGGGGAGATAGTAGAAGAAGGGGTCCTTTTCTCCTGCCGCTCTTTTTCGGGCTTCAGGGTCTCTTTGCTTTTTTGTGTGTGGCCTGGTCGATGGTGGTGTGTATGTTTGTGTGAGTGGAATAGCCAGTGAGGCCTGGACCACTGGCGATCTCTACTTAGATGTACTAGCAGATGCAACTTGGTCGCACGGAGAATAAGACGAAAGAGTGCCCTGGCTGGACGGTGCGTCTGTATAGATTAGGGCGCTCTTCGGGTTGCCTGACTTGAGCAAGGCGAGTGACCTAGGTTAGTTGGTGTCTCGTGCAGGTACTTGGAGAGGACCAAGGTAAGTAGACTTCGGGGGGTTGTTAAGTGTCGTAGAGGAACGACACTACGGGAGTTTATGGACCCTAATAGGGCAAGAGAATTTGTCGCGTGAGGTAATGATCTGCGATTCAATGGCGCTACTTTGCGACGGCGGCAAGGGTCGAAGGGGTGGGATACACGGTGCCTTGAAGCGTGGAGGCCAAGATAATATAACAATTCGAGAACTCCTTTAGTATCAGGAATTACAACTACCACTTAAACACTAAGTAGATAGTAGATAATAGTTCCCACTTCTATAACACCAGATACTATGTAGCTTGAGTGATCCCGAAACATATGAATAGAAGGTGGCTTTACGCATGCAGTACGATTAAACGTCTGGTGGCCAAGCGTCAATATACTGTAGGTGATCTTAGTCAACTTATTCGGTTGAACGACGTAACATGAGATTTTGGGGGAGAAAATAAAAAGGGTTCTTGGCTCGATGACGAAATGGCAAAAGTTGGGGACGAAGGGTCAAGGAGGAGGACCCTTGAAATTGATGACTCGGTGAAACCTTTTTCTGTCGTAATAACGCAGCATGACATACATGTAGGTAAGCAAAGTCCCTATAATATCTCTCTCTTTCCTTCCTTCTACCTTCTTATCTTCTTTCTATCTGCGATTCTACAATATTGCCATTAAGTCATATGGTAAGAAAAAGGTGTGGGATGTAATAAGAACGATCAGACTTCCATCTCGCATCTGATGTTCGTAAGGTTGTTCGGCTGCGCTTAAGGCAGATTACAGTTGAGTGCATTGTACAGCGAGGTACCTGAAATAGGCGACACAACGCAATGCGGAACCTCAATGATACAACAATACATGCAGATGAGGACCCGAGGTGGCGCATCACACACACGTCATAGTACGTAGACAGATACAACGTAGTAGGGCAGGCGAAAGCACAGGCCACGTGCTGGCCCCTTTCTGGAAATAATGACACGCTAGACGCTAGGCTTATCGAAGTCTAGCCGTTTGCTTGCTTCCAAATCTCCCTTGTTCTCCCTTGTCTCCCTTGTCACCCCTTGTCTTCCACCCCCCCTTTTCCTTTCCTTTCAACTTCAAGGGTCTTCCGCTTCTTACCAGTTCTACTAGCAAGTAACAAGTTACAAGGCCGACTTCCCCGTCTTGGTGTGTCGCAATACTGTTCTGGACCCTTTCCCCTCTTCTACGATTGACAAAGATCATCCGACTTTGCTTCGTGCTACTACAAAAGCCGTGTTGGAGCATGTCTATTGTCGTGTTTTAAATCGCCCGAGCTTTCTGGACCAGCCAACCGGTTGCGGTACGACTATGAAGTCTTTAGTATTAGCCGACACAAGGCAATGTGCGTTGGCTGTCCGCCTGCTCGTTAATCGTAGTGAGGCTGAGATTGATATCGACGGTTTCGGTAACGGTACTCGGCTTCATTGCCTAATATCCGAGCCTACGATATTCATCCTATTATGTAGGAGGAATGGAATACTCGAAATACCGAACTCGGTGTGAACGGATCTCTCAACCCGGCTGGTGATTCCTCACCGAATATCCGAGTTATTGTTTAGTCCATCATCCATCATTCCTTTAGGATACAGGTCTCCTACTTGGGCGAGGCAAGCTCTTAATGGATCGGGCCCCTGACGCTACCTTCCAGGGTCAACCCACGCTGCCTTGCATGTAAGTACGACTAGGATCGGTACATAAGCTTGATCAGTCTACGTGGGCAATAGGATGTATTCAAATTGTCCGACTGAGCGAACCTCGCTGTTCCATTGAACATCTCGCGGCTGATTCTTTTGCGGCTTCACAGCCCAAAGAAGCTGCGCAAGGTGAGACAATTGCGATAGCTCACGCCAATAATGACATAAGATGGTTCCAGTTTCGGGCATAGGGCTCACCAGCTACGTACAGTACAGTAGGCACAGGACCAACCCACAGGAACAACCGACTAACCTAGGTCGCGTCTTATTTTCCTCGATGTTGAGGTTACATAGTAATAATTATTTACAACGGACAATTCACTCACGAAAGTCTCCCGATCTTGTCAGAATAAGGTGACAGCCCAGCTACCGGTACGGAACGTCAACTTTCAACCATCATATTCCACGCCGCGTTCTTGGTCTCTACATAGCAAATATTTGGACTCTTGGCGTCCTTTTATAGCTCCTCTCATCACACCACTTCTACGTCATAATGCTTCACGACGTGTTGCACTACCGACTCCCCACGGGACCCAGCTCACACGCTTAAACGGGCTATACATTGCGGAGTCTTCGAGTTTCTCCCATTGCGCCGCCGTTGTGTTCTTAGAAATGGCCATTTTCGACGATATCGTTTCCAACGAGTGTTATATGCACGAGAGATTCGTTTTCATGGTGTACAGCCGATCCGGCCAAGCATGCTTAGGACTGTAATGGCATTGTGGAATGTAGATCAGCTTGCACAAACCCCCGCAGGATGAAAAAGACCTGCATCTCGAGGGCCTGGAACTCGGGAGGATGATGGGGGGAGGTGTATCGGAACCAAATAATGTTGAGGCTACCTTCAATCTGCCTGCCTGTTTCAGCACTCCCCAGCTGACATCCCAGTTTCCCAAATTCCCAAATTCCGACTTTGGCGGCAGATCCCAAGATCTAGGCATGGGGAAATGCGTTATCCCATATTGCGTTATCGCTTTCTCACCGCCGTTGTACAGAGCCCATATATTCCTACGGGATCGTCAATCTACTATTGATTAGTGGAGGATTTGCTCCGTCCCGAATTCGCTATATTTTTCAGCGAAGCCCGCTACTACGCCGATCAGCCCATCAATCACCCGTGAGGCTCGACTAGAACGGTTAGGACACACAACTTGTCTCTTGCTACGATATACATATACATAGATCCAAGGCTAGCAACAGCCGCCGCCACGTGCAGACAGCCAACTTTATTAGGACTTCGGAGACAGGTTTCCCTCTTGTTTGAAGACATCGCTACCTCCGGCGTAACTAGCTAGCGAGTCGTGCTGACAAGTCTCGGAGACGCTATGACTTGACGTTACAGTGTATTACTATCTCCAAACCCCGGCCGAACCCGCGCTGTGCCCGGCACCGACAGCTATGTCTCGCGGGCCAGAGCCCTACATGATGCAAGTAAGCTGCCTACTTGCATAAAAGAAGATTCTAGGCCAAGCAGTCTCACCGGGCATTAGATGGGTAGGATGCAGTGACACCAGCACGGTGTGCAGGTAGCGGATAATCAAGATTAACCCGTCCACTGGCAATAAGACATGTTACCATGTATATATGTATGTACTTACACAATCTACGTAAGACAGAGATAAATCTATTATCGTAATCTCCGCCGTCGTCTATTGCGTCCAAAGGCTTACGTAAATATCAAAATGTCAAGGCCTCACGTTCACGGTAGACTATCCACTGGCAATAGAAAGGGAGTTGTTGCTATTGAATATCCAAACCTTCTATCTGCTATTTGATTTCCCAAGAACAAGCCTGACTCTCTAACATAGCTGCGACTAGGCGCCTAGCCACTTTCCCAGTGTCTTATTATTCACGTTGCTCGCTTCGTCTCTGAGATAGTTGCTAGACTCGCCGAGGCCCATCATCACCATAGGTGTGAAGGTATTCGCAGACCTTCTACGTACATGAGGGTGTTGACGCCTATTCGCTTATGGCCTTCCAGCCCGTGCTCTTGTCGCTCTTGACACGACACTCGTCTGCCACCCTCTACACTTGCCGTCAGCACGCTTCACAGCCCTCAAGATTCAATGTTCGTATTCCGTCTAGATTCCCACGTCTGTCTGCACGCTGCCTCTCCAAACGGATAGTCTTGAGTTGTCTCTAGGCAATACTTCGACGCCAGAACAGTTGACGTAAGAGTTGTTTCGAGTAGGCTTCTCAGTCGCCTGAGACGAGTAGGGGACGAGTAGGAGAGGCGTCAACAGACACCAATAATGGTTGGATAACTTCTCGCGTCTCACTTCATGCCTGACGAGTTGTATGGATGCGCCCAGTCCGCTGTGGCACACCTGCACTCGAGGTGTCCTCGCTTCGTGGCGCGTTCAATTCCATAGGCCAGCCACCTAATATGCAGACAGTAAAGCATGACCTAGTCACCCTGTGCCACTATAGGTTAACGAAACGGCGTCCATGGTATGGTGATAGGTCCGACCAGCGGCTTAACCTTTGAGGATAGGATAAGATATGGAGGCATAGGTATCTCTTAATGGGTGGCGGACTCCCGGGTACATGGCGATGGTGGTCTGCCAGCTTAAAGCTCAACGGTCGGGAAGGTAATAGGCATTACCTTAGAAATTTGGAAGGATAGAATAGGTGTCTTCAGGTAATATATAGATTTACCCAATCCTCTCTGCAGTGGTCTGGAATTGAGCCCATGTAAGAGGGATTTGGCAGATAGTGTGGCGAGATGTGATGGTCGGATCTTGTCGATTGTTAACAGAGTAGTTTTGACTAATAGCGCACATCGAGAGCCCTAACGATTCAAGTATTATTGCTGCTTGTCGACATGGAATTTACAATGTCCAGGTGGTGTTGAAGACCCAGGATGACCTTGTGATCGGTGAACACGATCAACTAATTCTTTGTCTTTTGCTTTGATTGACCTTTCCTCTGTTATGAGAAGAAGTTAGCTGTGTCACCGGATAGCCAAGAGTTAGGTGCAAGTACATACCAGGCACATCTTCATGAGATGCTTTCCGAAGTACCAGCGGAATAACCATATAGCGCTAATAGGAATCGAAACCCTTTCCAACTAAATGCCCGACTCTTTCCTCGCAGAATCAAGGATTGATACTTATCCCTTTATAGGATCTTTAGTTTGGACTAGATAAGACTTGCTTACTAGCTCGTGACATAAGTTGGTGGTTTTGGACTTGGCCATCAACTACGCGGCACATGAGTGGAGGTTGAGGTTGAGGTGTCAGTGGAACGCGCTGATCGAAGTGATCCTTCACTGGAGTACCTTCCACCCCCAGTTTGTATGCTCGTGTACGGAACTTGCGCTGTTGCCAATCGTTCACCAGATCTACTCCCATCTTATTTTCCTCGGGCAAGTCGATGATTCTGTGTCTTTTCCACACGTTGAACTTTTCCAGTATTTCCCTCACCTTCTCTGCCTATATGTGATCTGTGTTCTGCATGTGTACTCCATCTTTCGTTCTGACGTATGGAACGTCTTGCGGTCGCGATGGTCCTGCATTTATATCTTCCGGGAATGCTTGAGGTGGCTCTTCCAGATCCGGTTCAGATCTTGGCGATGTCGTTGCTTTTTGTTGGAGTTTAATTCCTTCCGGTTCCTCGCTCAGAAACGCGTCGAACATGTCGTCCGAAAGATCAAACTCGGCTGACAGACAAGAGTATATCACAGCCTATACTAGGCGGTGGTAATTAGAAGGGTAGTCGTGACGTTTGCCATTTGTCTCGCCACCGGACGCCGACAGCGGCGGGGGGTTGCTCAACGTGTCATTTGGCGGACTCGCTACTACCCGCGACTAATTCGTTGATTGCAGAGAGTATTTGAGTTAGAGGCTCTAGTGTAGCCTTTGCGAGCGGCTTGGAGTGTAGAAGGAAGAGTTGATCATAAGCCCGCGCTGACGGCTTTTAAATGAAACGAAGATGACCTAAGGTTAGAGTGATCAAGTTTGAGCCGATTTTCGCTGGAAAGCGTTCCAGATGGGGCCATAACGTTACTTGTGAAGCCGCGGTTAGGACTAGACCCTCGTTGCCGACTTTCAGCGAGACTAGTATGACCTCGACTTGTGAGATTGTTGTGAACTCATAGTTTGCGTTAGATATAGGGCTGACTGATTGACCCTAGCGGGAGATGATTATGGAGGGATCTGTGCCGACATCACTCTCGTGAGTAGTAGAAACTCATCAGATAGATGGTCAGTACTGACAGCTTTACCCTTGTTGCGGTATGGTTGATCTCTTTTCCCAACTGTTTCAACTGTGACGCTAATGTAGTGTACAAAGCTAAGACTGCATCGTACTTTCTTAACTCCAACCACGCCGCCATCTTATTGTGATATTTCAAGACGTAGGTGCAGTTAAGTAAGTACGATAGTCTTGAACCTTGTGCTGCCATTGGTTGAGTAAAGTCACCGGCGTAACAACCAGATTTGTCTATAAGAATTAGCAACAGTTTAAATGAAAGCAAGGGGGGAATCTTACTGAATGTTTAGCTTACCTTTCTCCTAACGGCCTACGTTTCCGTCTTGGAGTATAAGCAACTCGTATGGTGACGTAGTTCTAATAGAACCATGTGGCTAATCAGCAGATAGCTTGCCTTGCCATCCACGCTGCCTTTTATAGGCCAGCGTTATAACTTCAAGGACTACTTTCAGGTATTGAGGAGGCTGAATTTATATCCCTAAGTTCTGTTGAAGTTAGAAACTAGAATCTTGTGAAGCAGATGTTTTCAGGCTGTAGCGGATCGAGGAAAGGGCGTGACATAGATAATTGGGTGAGTTGAAGAGTATCTCCTTATTAAATATGGTAATGAAGTAAAGCATGGTGATAGAGTAGAGAGGGATAGTCAGGTCGAGTGAAGACTTTTCTTTTAAACAAACGGAATATAGAATCCCAGAAAGTAGGTTAAGTCAACAAGCAAAGGGAGAAAGAAGATAGAATGGATACTTGCATGAAGGAAGAAGAGCATACTTAAGTAATTTATGTTGTTAGAGTAGCCACGGAGTATTGAATAGGCCGGGTGGAATCCGGTTGCCGATAACTAGTGGAGCTATCGTGTAGCGCCAAAGTTGGGAAGGAGCTGCACAATAGATCTGGTTGAGATTGATGTTAACGTGAAAGATTAGCTCGGGGTTTGGAAAGGAGGAGGAGCGTCGATGCCAATTATCATCCATTTCGGGTGGTGATTGACAGAGTACCTTAGCTAGCTAGCTTCAGTTCGAGCTTGGGAGCAGGCCTTACCTTGTACGATGATGGCCTCGTTGAGTATGAAGAGAAGCGTGAGAAGCCATCTATAGGCTCCTCATCTTAATGCTTACTATGTTGTTACAGAAGAGATAGTCTTGGGGTCTTCTATGCATGCGAGGAGATAGTCTAGAGAAGACTGATTACTCACACGCAAACACAGGATTAGGTGTGTCTGGTCATAGAACAACTGTATGTATTAGATTAGCAAAGAGTTTGCCTCAGGCACGTGTAGACAGATGTTAGATACTTGCCAAGGTGGAGATAGGTGCTTGAAGCACCACTATTAGATAACACGTGCTGGGTCATCTTCTAGTGATGGGAAGTCGTGATGTAGCTTGGTGTAGAAGCACAGGAAGGTGATGTAGCAAAGGTAAGGATGATTTTGTAGGAGTTAAGATACCTAGGTAGTAGTGAAGGATGAAGAGTAGTAATGGTGGTGATGGTGATGATGATGATGATGGTGGTGGTGATGATGGTAATGATGGTGTTTGTGAAGACTGGGAGATTGTGAAGTTGAAAGGTGTGAAAAAAATTGTCCTGGGAAGACGGGGGAGAACCCAGGTATAAATAGGAAAAATAGATGGGTCCTCAAAGGTACGTACGCATGTCATTTCTCTCGTGTCCTTCTAGGCGGGGGTAAACGTAAAAGTTGCTCAGAATTCCATTTTAGTCACTGAGCAAGTTCTAGAATTCCGAATTGAGTCTAGGGAGCATAAGGGGTACTTGGTACTGTACCTTAGAGTCGATGTCGAGATCTAGGTCGCTGCTCGACTGGGAAACTAGCTCACTCTTGTTAGACTGTTAGTCACATGGAGCACAGTATTCCGGCGCAAGCCAGACAACAACTATCAAGTGCTCTAGAAGATGAGCAACATCGATGGCGTACTGTTGTCTCCTAATTGGATTTCAAGTGTGGACGACTACGGGCCTCTTGCCAAGGTTAACACCCGGAGGCGGTAAAGAGATGGTTATAGGGAGCGACGAGCCTTAGATAGAGGACACCTATACGGGGGGCCGGAGACTAGTCAGATGAGGAAAGCGGCGGAGGGTTGAATATAGGAAGTAGCGAGGAAGTAGATATAGGAAGCGGCGAGGGAGCGAATTTTGGAAGCGGCGGACGTTAGGGGAGACGACGAGGATGTGAATGTAAGGAAGCGGCGTGGACATAGAGAGTGGAGAGGTGAACCTTCGATAAGGCAAAAGACGAAGGCTTAGATATAGGAAGTGTCGAGGAGGTGAATATAGAAAGCCGCGAACTTTAGATAGGGGGCCGGAGAACACCTGGATAGGGGAACGGGGAATACCTAGATACGGGAGAGACAAACGTTTGTATGGAGGAGCGGCAAACATTTAGAAGGGGGAAGCAGCGAGATTTGAACATAGGAAGTGGCGGCATGTCAATATACGAAAGGGCAGAAACTTGGATAAGGGAGGCAGCGGAGGCTTAAGAAATAAAAGCCGGAGGTCAATGTTTCAAGACGGTAAGAGCGTGAATACCAGAAGCGGTGAAGTGGATAGGAAAAGCGGCATAGGCTTGAAGATGAAGGCTGATGTCTGGAGGCGGCAAGGGCTTAAACATAAGAAGCGACTGATATTTGGATAGGGGAAGTGCCAAGGACCTGAACATGAGAAACGGCGATTTCCCTTTACATTGAAAGAAGATATATAGTAGCTCGAACTTTCCGTGTTATTCTGCGGAAGGGAAAGGGGAACGAGGTGTCCTCATATATGAAATTTGAGACAGATAGACTAGGCAAACACTATCTCTTTCTTTGCGGGCTTTGAATGCCGCAGCACATCCAGCAACTATATCGGACGTTGTTCTTGACAAGTTCCCTATGTGCACAACGCTGCTGGCTACTGTGTGAGTGACTAAGTCTAGGCTATCTGTGCTAGTCTGAGTCTTGTATTGTTTACTAATGAACTACTAGCTGACATGAACGTTAGCTGTTGTGCCTTATGGGACTACCTTGAAGACTGCGACTTGGAATATTTTAAAGGGGGAATGAGAAGAGAAGCTGCTAGGGGTGGAACGGGACACCTTTGCTATATTCAACAAAGCAGATATAGCTCAGAGTCGACAAATACATGAACGTTCACGAACCAGATACTCTTTTGTAAGCCGGCATTGTCTATATCGTACCTCCTATGATCTAATGACTCATCCCGAACTAATGCCCGGGACTAAATGATTTCCTACCTACTACCACACATCTAAAGGTTCATATTGATGCACTGTGCCTGTCGAATTCTACTTCGAGGTTTGAGAGTTGGCTAGTCAGAGGGGAGCCTTCTTTATAGCTAGGATTTGGCCTGCTAAGAATCGTAGATGCCAATACCTTCTGTTTCTGGTGTTGGAGCTTAGTTAAATATAGGCAAATTTGATCTGGTAGCAAGGCCGCGGGGCTTGGAGAATATTCTCCAAACTGTCCGAGTTGCTAGATGCTCTCTTAGACTACACTCTTGGGAATCCTAATGTGAAGCTGTATGAGGTATCTGTTCAGCGAGACTTGGTGTGGGGTGACCAAGCTCGCCCGTTTGAAATGGTTGGAACATGGGAATGCTCTAGTAAATTATTATGTGCCACTATGTGGTTAGGCTTATGAAGGGTTGCTAGTATAACTACTCGGAACTATGTACTTATATCAGAAATAGTCTCTTTTAATACATTCAAAGATCTGTTCGAATATTGATTGGAAAAACGTAGAGCTGCGACAAAGTGCGGGTTAGTGGAACAGGAGGCGAAGCAAGGCAAAGCGAGTTAGCTTCGCATGTAGGTATGCCAATATATACCTAGGGCAGGTCGTTATTCGCCTGTACTCTCTACAAGCGCTGTTGTAAATAAAGCTTCGGGTGTAGGAAGATTGGCCTCCAACGCTGCCAGTTCAGCGGCAACGGATCTGAAGGTATTGTTACTAAGATTACAGAGTTGGTCTGAAGATAGCGCTATTCGCCGTTTCCACATGCGATGCTGAATCGAACTGCGAGTTAGATACACAGCGCGTAGCCTTCTCTCCGCGTCAGACTGGCCGGTCAAGTCATTGATGTCGTCGTCGTCGTCGCTAGTTGACATTGTCCGCATAGGCACCGTGAATCGTATTTCGACCTCGAAGGTGTACGATCGAGGCCCTATATTCTCATTAACCGATTCGGTACACTACGCCCTGCATGACGGAATCAATAATTAAAACATTACTCGAACTAAGTGAACCTTGGAAACTAACCTCGAGAAAAAGAACACCTAGTACCTTTCCTATTATAGTAGCAATTTATACAAGAACCTAGAAAGTCATAATGCGTATCACTTGTAGCCACGACGCAACAGTCCCAGAAACCTTTCCCATTAGAGCAGTTCTGGCATCTCCCAAGGTGAGTCTGCCGATTTCCCGTTACTTGCAGTAATGCCGCATGTATGTTATTTAATCGCTTCGCGTTGAAGTCTTTCCGTATATTTGCGAATACGTGGTTATGCCGAAACATATTTCGCGCTGGAAGACTCAGGAGGGACCTCGTCAGGGAATTCCTCGATTGCGAGAGTGTCTGCAATACCGATGATGGAATAAAGGCGCCGTATTTTGCTTGAACAACGCGCAGTCAAGATGCCAATGTAGGCTCGACGGGAATTTCTCGGTCACTTCTGCCAAAAAAAGATAAATCCGCTCGTTTCGACGACAAGACCGAAGAGGATGGGATCGACTCTGTCGAAGGGGTGGCATCGAAGTCGCATTTAACCCTAGATACCTGGTAATTTGTCCTTTGTAGAAAGATTATGTGATATCTACATACCTAGGTAGCCGATTATGGAATCTACCAACTGTTGCCCCCTATATCTAGTCACCAGGTCTCAATCTAACTGATTTATTCAGGATATCTGACAACTTGCTACATGGGCCATTCTTAATTACCTAGGTACTATAGAAAGTTTAGGCAATATTGTAGAGAAAAAGGGTGCAAAGGGGAAAAAGGGGCTCGATAGAATATCATTAAATTACGTTCTAATAGACTATGCGAGACGACTGGTTACCTAGTGAATTATATGAGGCCTTGGTAATAGTCTCGTCCATTGCAACGTATATATATATTCGGTGTTGCGGCTGGAATATCTAGGTTTCTCTGGGGTGAAATAGAAAGTCAGGGGTTTTAGTGTTGCCTCTCAAGCCACGTGCAGCGAAGTCGATGTACTATACACTAGTTCATATTGGATATTCGTCTTGTACGACGAATGTGGGTTATATACGAATACCTTAGGTACATATAGAGCTCTCAAAATCTCCGGACGAGATAGTAGTAGCAGCACAGCTCACTTCTAGAACGGGACCGAGTCTATAGATCGACGGCATTATTTGGAGATGGAATCATGAAAAGAATCACTTGAATTTTAGAGTAGGTCAATGGTTGAATTGTCCTATATCGTGAACAGGATCTAATGCGCCGTTACCAGATGCAAGCTAAAATGCTTTAGGACAACACCATTTGCTAGCCTAAAACAAACTCCTGGCAATGCTGAAAGCAACGAATATGTATGGGTATCAGTATCTAAGCCTATTCCTCGCACTCTATCCCGTGGGCCAAATCTTTGTAGAGCGGCCGTTCCCCTACCTCGATACTCCCCGACCCTGATTTCCCACGCTTGACTCCTGTCTGCCCTTTGCTATCTCGGTATCTACATCCCAAGCGTCTAGGAAATCGCCGAGATTATTCATCACGGCCGCAACATCGTCTACTCCTTGGCTCTCTTTTCGCCATGGCGACTGTTCGATACCATTCATCTCCTGATCGGGATCATCTGGAAGGTCGTTGACCATGTCTTTTCGTCTATAAGCCATGAGTGCATCAGCTTCCTGAAAAGCCTCAGCCATCGCACTAACTGCCGGACTTAGAGGTTTCTGCTGCGAGGGGCTCGGGAGCAATCGCGGCTGGAGCCTGGGTCGCATGTTCTCTCCACTAGCGCGTCGCCTCAACGCGTCGAAATGGTTTCGAAAATGACCAACATAGGTCGCATCGACATCTTCGTCGGCGGCATCAGCTGTTCCTTGCGGTGGAGGAGGCGATGCGGCTTTTGTTATGCCGAATGCTGATTGAGTGATGCCGTCATCTTCCTCATTGGACAACGGTGCGAACGACACGCGCCGACTCGACCGTCTACTGCTACCTGTATTTGAATGCATGGCGCTGGAAAGAATGCCAGGCTTACAACCGACAGACGACTGTTGCCTGCTAGATTGTCTGGGTCGTCGTTTTGGCGATGGAGTGTTGAACATAGCGAATGACTTGATGGCCGATTTTTCAAGTTCGGGGGTACGTGTTTCGGACACTGGCACACGAGGAGGTGTGGAAGGATTAAAATCCGAATGCTCTAACAACGGTCGATCCATTTCATTTCTAAACGTAGGCGACTGGGTGTGCGAAAGTGGTGTCTTCTCATCATTGAAAACTGATGCGAGCGCAGCGGACGGGACTTTGTGATACGGCGTTATGCTTGAACTCGTGTCGACCCATGGACTCTGGCCATCGTTAGTCAATTTCGGAACGATTGCTGCATCAGCATGTTTGATGCTTGAGTTCATGGAGGCGTGATGCTCTCGCGTAGCAATTATAGCCGGTGCTAACAGTTCTCTAGCCCACGGGCTCTGTTGTGACGGCATAATCCTAGGAATTCCATGAGTACTAGCTTCAGAGCCAATCAGGGTGAAATGCGATGGACAGGGAGACGGTGAAAGTCCATCATCAATCGGCTCCGACTTGATGTTTAAAGTTGACAGTCGAGGTGGAGCAGATGCCCAGGGGCTTTGATCAGATGTCCAGGGGTTTTGATCAGATGCCCACGGGCTTTGTTGTGTAACAACATGCGGAGAATCCGATAGACTTTTCTGAGCTCGGCTGACTTTGCCGGGCGCCTCTTCAACCTTAACGACTAGAGTCTTTATTTCCCCCTTAACTCTAACCCCTGACTTCTCAGGGGAACTCCCGATAGGTTCAGTTGTTCCCCGTTCTGACTGGGATGATGGTACTCTGAGTTTGTCCGATTTGTCTGGCACTTCATCCTCTATTGACTTTCGCATTATATTCTGCGGCTCAACCGTTGTTATGAGTTTCGTTTTGTTCTGTGCGTGGTGAATTGTAAGCCATCCATCAGCCGTAAAGGGAGTATTTTGGTCAGTATCCATTGGATCATCCACTAAGGTAGACCCCTCATCTACCGTTAGTTCGCGATCGTCTGGATGTGTGTTGACTACAGACTCTTCTGCTAGTGTAGTGCTTGTCAACGTCTTGACCTCTGGCGGTGGATGTGCGTCTTCTCGAACCATGTCTAGATCTTTGTTTCCTGCAGCTTCCATTTTTGTTGGCGGAATATTTGTAGTTCCAGGTTTGGTCGAAGCGCCGACTGGACCAATGTGCATAGGATTGATGTTCTCTGTAGGCAACATCTGATCTTCTAAGGAGCTCGTTTCTGTAGTTTCTATAATGGCCTTGTCGCTCGACGATAGCTTGTTGTCACCATGATCAACAAGCTGATCCTCGGGGACTATGTGATCTGGTGCCGATGGGATTGGTAAATGCCCTTTGTCATCTTGAACGTCGCTATTCTTCTCAGGCGCGCACATCGGATCCGGAAGATGCACTGATGCTTGAGTTACCGCCACTGGCTCCATGCCAACTTGCTGTTCTGATTCTGTAGCTTGTTGTGGAGATTTACACTGCTTTTCTCCTTCAGCAACTGTGACGGTCACTACATCATCGTGTCTTGGAGATTCCGGAGTTCCAGTCTGGGTCAGCTCGGGACAAATGCCCGTAGCTGGGACTTCTGGACTTGGCACGGGAGTCGTCTGTTTCGGCGGCTGAGCTCGATAATGGAAACTTTGGTCTATGTAACTCTGAAGACCGGTTTCTTCTTCTGAGCCATCGTCCTGCTGATGGTCCTGATTTGTGGCATATTCGGTGGCTTGCATCGGATGACTACTCGATTCAGGATTTGAATCATATTTAGATCCTTCGCTGCCTGTGGGAGATAATCGATCATACGTGTTATCGACTTCCGTACTTGTAGACTGCGGTCTTATGCCGTTGATAGTTGGCTTAGAAGCGTATGATAGCTCGTCCTGTGACGGCACTATTGTATGATTTGTGGCTTCTGGTATACTATGGTTGGTAGTTGAGGATGGAGTAGCCAACTCGAAACTTCGGCTAGCTATCTTTGCCGGGAGAACAGGTTCCTCAGCCTGGCCGGTGTATGTGGGCACTGATCTACTTCGTTTCGATGTTTGCACTGGCGGTCTTGGCGTGGGAGTAGATGCTAGGTCTGTATCTTGCGGACTGTCGAGCCTTTTCCTTTTTGAATTTTTCTTCAACCATTCCCTCCCGGCGGATCGTTTCCTGCTCAGCTCGTCGGTTCCTTCACGGCGCACATTTCCAGGGGCCCAGAAAGGGTCCCTCTCTAGTATTGTTCTTGTCGATGACACATCCTTTGCCCAAGCCTGTATGCGGCTGTGCTTATCCGTCTCTAGAGGGTTACTCAAGAATCGTGACTCGGGATTGCTATTGGGACTCGGCAGGTGACAGAGCATCGAGCTGCCGCTACCCGTTGTATCCCTGTTGCTATGCACTAACTGCTCTAAATCTTTGCGGATGTGTGGTCTCACGGGCTTTCTAAGGGGTGGTTGCTTCGGAAGCCAAGGGTTCTGCCATCCTGAGGCTTTTTCGAAGGGGCCGCGCAGAGATGCGGATATAATTCGCAAAGGTTTGCCTTGTAAATACCGGAGTCCCTGCGCTTCGTATCGTAGTCTCCTTGCGACTTTTGCGTCATCGTCGAGTTCTTCGTACGATCCGAGATATACTATATCGTCCGGGTTGGAGGGAGGTGGTGCAGCACAGTAGATGGGTTCGTCTCCGAGACGAACCCGCCTCCATGCCTGGGCATTTATGTCTTCATCCATAATTCCCTTCAGTCTTGTGTCATTGTCGGAGTCGCAGGCAGAGTTGATACATTATCTAGTATGTTGGCGGGGTGTCTCTAACAAAGAAGGCGGTTGAAAAGTCAGCGTGGCGTGTGGGGAGAGTGAAAGGGGCTTGATCAAATATTCAGTTTGGTCAGTACAGTACAAAGTTGCATTCCGATGCAAGGCGGTTGGTTGCTGGGCAGATGAGCTCTCCACTCTACTAAGCATTTTGACTTAGCAGGGATCGCGAAGACGCGATTCAGCGCGTTAATTGAAATTAATGTGGTTAGTGACTGTGGCTTCTAAATGTGGCTGATAGATGGGGCGTCGTTGCTACAGAAACCGGCACTTGCTTAGATCGCGTCGTTGGTGCTTTGACCAATAAATTGTAAGTTGCGGTACGAAGATACGGAATGTCGGTACACCGCCTGCACGACACACCACATTATTACGTATCAATCGATAGCTACCTTACCTTTGCAACCTCACCAACCTCTCAACCTCAACCCTTCGACATGATAGAACCTCATGAATTATTCTTCGGAAAGGACGTTTCAGATTGACGAAAATTGCAACGATATTATTGTATATTCCAATTGCCTCTCTCGCATTCCCTATTGCCAACGCATCGCAGACGCGCCAACTGCCCCACCTATGATTGTCAACACAACATACGGCACATCGAATCGCGACTTTCCGAAATAGTTTACTACGATCAACGAAGCGGACATCGTCAACCGCAACTAGCTTGAGCCTTACAAACCATTGGCCTAGGAAGCATCTGCTTTATGTGTGCTCGTCGGTGTTGTTAATTGCTGCTTGTCGCCTCCGTAGGCCAGACATTCGCCCGCCATGGCCCATGCCTGGCTCGACTCCCTTTCCGAGGACTGGGTATCCCAGCCTAGATCTGATACTTCACACGACCAGTTGCCTAGTCTGTCAAGCTCTCGAGCCAATACGAATCGCAGAAGCCTGCGCGAACCACTCAGTCGCATACCGAGATTCAATGCTGGGAATGCTGCAGCAAGAAAGTTGCAACAGCCCGCGCACAACAGCAGTGCTATCAATATCTTGAGCGAAAGGAGCACGAACGAAATTAATATCCGAAGTTCGCAACGTGGTCTTCCAAAAGCCTCGCGAGAGACCATGGCCTCCCAACGGGGACGCCAACTCAGTAGATCTGCGTCCGCGTCGACCACTGCGTCTGTCGTCCATAATACTGTCCAACAGAACAAATCACAGAGCGCTTCGCCTTCAAAAGCTGCTAGAGAACAAGTGCCTGAATGGAAGAGGCGGCTAGTTTACGGACAACTAAACTACGGAGAATCAAAAGACTTGTTTAGTTCGGCAGGGACGGGTCTAGAAAATATCTTTCGACCGCTAGTAGCACACGAATCCACGGCGGGAGGAACCATCGGAAATGAAAGAGATGCTGTCAACGAGTCAACGTTACCATCGAGTCCCCCTCCCTACTCAAGGCCTTTGCACCGTCGGACACACCAAGATGAAAGCTTCGAACAGTCTACCGATGGATCCATGGTTCGGCGTCCTCCACCTGCTAAGCAGATGAAATTTCGGAGGACCGAAGAGGACGTGTTGGAGTCGAGTAGAGACGGACAAATGACGTCTGGCGCTCATTATGATAGCCGGGAGAGAGAGACAAATGAGCCTAGTGAGCAATCTGCCATCTCCCTCAACCAGAACAAGAGTCTTGATGGATCGCGAAAAGTTAGCGGACAGAGTGTGATCAGAAATGAGGACCTAAGTCCAATTCTGCTGTCGCGCCACAACTCCGGAGACGGAAAGATTAGCTTCGCTCCGGTCGAACTCCCAGCAGAACAGTTGCGCAAGCGTCTCCAGAAACTCAGGATAAATCAGATGTTGTTAGACTCGGAACCCATAAGTTGTTACCTCGAACAAGAACCAACCACTGCTACTCCTGACGACACACAAAACTTTGAAACTACTGACGATTTTGTCAAGAACGGGGGTTTTCTAAATATCCAGCGAGGTGGACGCTCAGGAGAAGGATCTTTTCGCCGACGCCCTCTAAGCCCGCCACTAAACACTGACACCTCAGAAATGCTTCCAGAATCGTCACTCCAGGCTAGCACACCGAAGCAATTTCCATCTATCAGAATAGATCGTGTTGTGTCAGTCAATAAGAGAGACGATCCGCAATTTACCCTTAGTCCTGTTATGCCTCCTGCGCCGCATCCGAGTCCCGAGAAACGATTTCAACCATCTTCGGGCCAGGGGGGAAGTCCTCTGAAGCTGTTTGGTCCATACGACACATTCACTAATCAAACCCTTCTCCGACGCATAAGTCAGTTTGAAGACCAGATGACTGATAGTCCCTCGCGCTCAATGATAGATGACACCATTGCTCTACCAGCACAGGAATCACCGTCGAAATCCGAAGTGAACAAAGGGTTCGTCGCAGAATCTAGTCCAAGGAAGCAAGTGAATACGGGCTACCCCGAGAATATCGACTCTATCAGCACTTTTGGGGCCGGAGAGCTTGATGGTTATGAATTTAGTGAAGACGTGACTCAGAGCTCTATCGACCGTTCGCAATTTACGAATAAAGAGAATATGACGCCTAGGGACGATTCGTTGCCTCCAAGTCGCTTCCTGAAGTTCCAAATTCATCAAGACCTCTCTCTCGAGGGAAAATCCCTCCTTGTACAGCGGCGGCGCAATAAACCACCATTGAGTTCCTTCTCTCCACGACGCAACATACCCCTGTCTAGGGCTTCCAATAGCTCAAGGCCCCAGAGCTCCTCGCATCCGAGTGGGCCTAATGGCGGTGTGCAAGCCACGCCGAAGAGGGATGGTTCAGACGGTAAGAGGCCACGGACCTCGCCGTCCAAAGATCCCACACCGAAAAGGAGAAGGACTCTACACCGATCGGATATCGCTTACGGTTTGGAAGACCAACCTGTGGTGATAGAGTCCGTGCAATCCTCGCATCGAAATATGCAATCAGTCATTGGGAGGAAACGACAAGAAATTAGCGAAGATGAACTACAGGAATCAGCTAGCCCAAGTGTTCTGGCAGCACGCCCAATCCTTCGACCTCGATCACCAACTCCCGGCCAAAGATCATCAGCAGCACGTGAGCGAAAGCCACTCGCAAGCCTTAACGTCAAACCAGATCACCAAAATGGAGTCTCGGATATATGGGTTCAAGATTTCGCTGTTGATGGATCGGGAAGGACATCAATGAAAACCCAGGACTTCTTTGATGCTGCAGAGGAAATTATGGCGATGATCCGTAATAGGGCTCGTCTCAGGAACGACCTCGGCAGTGTAGAAGAATCCGAAGCTGAGAGCGCTGAGCAGCACAATTCGGCTACACCAGGCGGAGACGAAAGCTCGTTCCAGGAGTCAACGAAGGAGCCGTTCTCACGACCTCCGAGCCGGGATGGGCCGCCCCTTGCAAGGGCACCAATCCGTCAGGAAGATCCAGAGCTTGCTAATCGGTTGAAGAAATACGAGGAGCGTAGTGACCTTGGTGAGATCATTACAAACTCGATGCATTCGATGGGACAAATTAGGGAGGCCATCAATGAGGCTAATAGCCTCAGCGAGTCTATTCGGCAAAGCGTTCTATCTGGCAAAGATTGGGATAGCTCTGACGACCAGGAGGTGATTAGCGATCTTTCTAATGTGAGGATCTCGCGCAATCCGGACGGCAATGACCCTAGCGAGATCATAGCCGAATTCCCCTCCAATGGATCCCGATCTTCTGGGGCATCCACTGGACGTTCCATACCCACTGGTTCTTCTCGAGGCTCGGATTCAAAGAGACTCATTGCACCAGATGTAGTCACGCCTCTCATTGGTAATCAGGTGGGCAACATGGTGTTTGACAAAGAGCGCAATGTATGGTATAAGGTCAGGAAACCAAGGCCAACTTCCGATGACAGAAATATCCTTCCGTCAGAAGATAGCGAGGATCCGTTCGCTAGTATCCCGGATCTTTCGGTTGACACAGCTAAGGAGACGCAGAATCTTAGATTAGTCGCAGAAGAGAGCTTGGAAAGCGATGAGGAGTCCACGCAAGACTTACCGAGGCCCCCTTCTGCGAAATCGCCTGCTTTGTCGCCAGAGTCCCCTGATGCCACGAGTGAGACGAGCTACACGAAAGAAAAATTGGCAAGAATTAAACAAACACAGGTAGAGACCACAGTCGAGGACGACAAGGAGATCGAGCATGAGATATCAATCCATGAAGACCGAATGCAAAGGTCGAGTCCCTCACGGCGAAGAAACCTTACTATTTCGTTTTCCTCGCCCATTGCTTCCGTCATACAAGACGTTGCTCATCATTCCGACGGTGATACTACTGGTCAAGAGTCGGGCCCTCCGAATGAAGGTGTGGAACATGTGGCTCAAGAGTCGCTCAAACGTGGACGACGCTCTAAATCGGCAAAATCTGTCAATGGCTCGGCTACGAAGTCGAGATCCCGAAGTCGTTCGGGGAGGAACTTATCAGTCAAAAAGCAGGATTTCGTCCCAAGACCGGTATCTCGGATTGACGAACAGGACGAGGACGCAGCTGGGGAACATACCGCAAATGACGAGCGCCAGATCAGTATTCGTGGAGAATCGAGCGTCGTCCTTCCGGATAATGACGACAATCCAAACACTAGCCTCAGCGTTGTGGTGAGTACGCCTGCACCCGCGAAGACTTCACAGCCTTCTGCGACGCCAATCATCGGGCAGTATGTTGGCACTTTGTCTTTGAGCCCTCTATCCGATTTCACAATGCACCAAGCGGATCAATCCTGCGGACTAGAGGTCAGCTATGTTGTAGGAGATCGATATCTTGCTACCGGGGATGGCTCCAAAAAGATCATGTCCAAGGCAATTCAGAACTTGGTGGAGAAAATCACCGAAGTCGAGCCATTCGAGCCCGACTGGGAGTCTATGCACGAGCTGGACATCAATGATAAGCAACTGATGACGCTTCATAAGCTGGATGAGTTTTGCACTGGCGTTGTTACCCTCAACGCATCGAACAACTCTATCGAGCACTTAGACGGTGTACCTGGCAGCGTTCGGAACTTGCGCATTACTAGGAATCATCTTTCCGAGTTGACGGCATGGGGCCATCTGATGAATTTACAGTATGTTGATGTGTCCAACAACCAGATTCGCAGTCTGCACGCCTTTAAGGATCTCGTCCACCTGCGAAATCTCCGCGCCGACAACAACCAGATCACGAGCCTGGACGGCATCAAGATGCACGACAGCTTGCAGGTCCTCCGCGCGAGGGGCAACCTTCTCAGCGACGTGAACTTGGACGGTACGAAGCTGCAGCGACTAACCGAGCTGGACTTGGAAAATAATCAGATCAGCTCAATTCACGGCATCGAGCAGCTCACGTGTCTCGCCACCCTCAACCTGCAACACAACGCCCTGCCATCCTTCGGACCGAGCACGGATACCTCGGTCTCTAATCTCAGGTACCTGACGCTCTCGAGCAACGACCTCACAACCCTCGACCTATCGCCTTTCCCCTCCCTGCGCCTCCTACACGCAGACCGCAACCAACTAACGACAATAACGGGCTTTTCGCAATGCCGCCATCTGGACAGCCTCTCGCTGCGCGAGCAGCGAGGCAACATGCCACTAGACATGTCATTCCTAGACGCGGCGTACGAGGTGCGCAAGCTGTTCCTCTCGGGCAACCTGCTAGCGTCGCTGGAGCCGACGGTCGACTTCCTCAACCTGCAGCTCCTCGAGCTGGCCAACTGCGGCCTGCAGCGCCTGCCGCCCGACCTCGGCCAGCTCATGCCCAACCTGCGCGTCCTCAACCTCAACATGAACGCCGTCGACGACGTCGCCCCCCTGCGCTTCATCCCCCGCCTCAAGAAGCTGCTCGCCGCCGGCAACCGCCTCGCCGACCCCGCGCAGGTCGCTAACGTGCTCGCTGGCTTCCCGCATCTATCCCGCCTGGACTTGCGCGATAATCCGGCTACTCAGGGCTTCTACGCCCCGATCCAGGCCCTCGTGTCTGTCGATAGGGAAGGCGGCGGTAGTGATAGTGGTTCCGATCCGTTTGTCCTGCCGGACGCAGACCCCGACCGCGACGACCGCTTCGCTAGCCGCTCTGACCTCGGTACGCGCATGCGCCGCCGCCTCTACGAGATGGTCGTGCTGGACCGGTGCCGCCGGCTCCGCACGCTCGACGGCTTGCCGGTCGCGCGCGCGGGGAAGAGGGATAAGGTGTGGGATGCGCTCGTGCGGAGCGGTGTTGTTAACGACGTTGGTCCGGAGGTGGCAGGGGATGGGGATGATGGCGAGGACGAAGTTGACTTGCAGTAGGGCTGCGAGGATAGCTTCGGCTGATCGATCAGACCTGGCCTACCTTGTCGGACGCAATTGGGCCTTTTTCAGTTCTTGTCTTGTGTTACTCGGTATATCGTTGTTGTATTTCTGCACATTCCGCAGGCGTGCGTGTTCTGTTGACACTCTGGAGTCGTGTCGAGTCGACAGCTGTCGACTAGGCCAAGGGCCGAAGGGGCATCCATCATTCAGAATTTGGCCACAGGGAAAAGGAGGGGGGACTACGAAAAGCAATTGGGATGTTTCTACCGGCGTTTATTGTCGTATCTTTTTTTCTGAAGGTGTACGATTAGGGGGGGAGGGAACCTGCATGCATGGATGCGTAGTCGGTATTACATGGTTACGCTAATAATGAGAGATGAAAGTTCAGTTTTCAGCATTCAGCACTTTGGCGTATTTTGCTCACTTTCTCGTCTTCTACGTCTTCTACGTGATGTACATGTCGAACATTCATTCATGTCTTGATTCCTCGCAGATCAAGTTGAGTAAGAGCGCAATCAACAACTAGTCTGTCTACCTTTCGTGCTTACGTGCCTCCCTCAGCATGCGCGGACAGAAACATTAGGTCTATTTGAAGACAGGACAATGTATTCGTCACACTGGCTCCCCAACTCGCCATGCCCAACTTACACAATGCACTAAAGAGGGAGAACAGTAATGGTAGTTCGAAGTTCACGGTGAGAAAGAACGGTATGTCTCATTCTAGGTTCTGTAAGTACGATGTGTGTATACGCCACAAGGATGGGCGTTGAAGCAGTATAGAAAACGCCATTAGCAATGCTGGGTATATGCCTGAGCGCCGGGGATACATTCCCTCCTGGCAGCCCTAGTAGGTTAGTCGTGATTGTTCATGTCTTCCAATTCGCCTTCCACGTCCTGAAATTCTTTGTCGTTCGTTCCTATTGGATCAATTCAATTATCCAGCAACAGCCCCGTTATTACTGGTATTGCTTGTCGTCCTCTCTTGTCCGAGCCCCAAAACGCGTTGTAAGCTCTTCCTAATGGCTTTGCCTGTTACACCATCTTTTTCTGGGTGTGAGGTGCTTCCCGTGAGATTGCTTGGATCCCCACCTGCGCTTTGTCGTCGCCCTAGAAAACTGAAGCTCATTCTCTTGCTTGCATGAGGCCTGTTATCCACGCTGCTTTCCTTCTTCCTCCTCCGGACTGCAACGACTGGAGGAGGTTCGGCGGCTCGAGGGGGCCATTCTCCGTCTCGTTTCCAGCCGGTGACACAAGCACGCACCACATCGCCCAGATTTACAGGACATGAGGGTGTCGCAGATTGCACCACGATCTTGTCGTAAATGGTGGGATACGCGGCTGGAGTGATAGAGGCACGCATGGGGGTGGCTGGGGGTAGAAGAGGCTGAGGTATTGGTATAAGAGTCTCCACAGGGTAGGTAGATGTATCCTCTTTCGTTTTTGCCTCTCTGTCCGTATCTGATGAAGCCACGACGGTAGTGTCGCCGGACGTACGTGTCGCACTAGGGCTGAGAGGTGCAGTCGTACCTATCGATTCCGAGGGCGATGAGGGCAGTGGTGAACTTGAAAGATGCCAAAAAGAGAGGCGCCTCGACGTAGGAGACGTGGCTATGGGGGTAGCCGGCTTTGGGCGAACGCGGGCCGCCTTTGCACCAGTCCAGGCATCTCGCCTAGCACTGAAACAAGCTAGACCATCATTCCACTCCATCTCGTCGCGCGCTGCCTTCCTCCGCTTCGCACTCTTGGCAAGGGCTGTCGCCTTCACCGAAGCGCCAACAGCATCCGGGCTGTCGAAGCGGTAAGCTGATGGTGACACTGGGGTATCATTGTTGTCGTCAGGCATGTCTGATAGCCACTCGATCCGAGGGCGAAAATGAGCGAGATCCTCTGAAACCGTGCTGTACGTCGAGGCAGCATCATCTCCTGAATCGCTTCCTTCTACGTCATGGTCATCTTGGTGGTTTTCCGCTGCGGCTTCCGTCCCTACATCTCCTGAGATTTGTTTTGCAGGCGGACGTGGCCATTCGAAATGCCAGTCATTCCGTATCTTATTCGCTAGAACTCGCTTGATAGCGTCTTTCTGCTTGGCTTTATCCCTACTCACCAGGTCCGGGTCATAGTCCGGAGGCGCTGGAGCGGAATGCGAGTGATGTCGCAACCTGGAGAGCGGTGACTTGGTCGACTTATAGAGGTCTGAAAACAGCATCTTGGATGAAGAGATGGAAAGTCTTCTATTCTGGACTACGCCTGTTGGTGTTATAGCTTGGTCGACCTGACTGTCTGGTTGTGTGGGGTGCGGGGAATCAACGTGACTGGTGGTGCCATGTAATGCCGATGGCATATTCGCTAAGGACCGCATCAGTCACTATATTAAGTATCCTGAGCTGTGAGGTGGCGTTGTGAAGTGGCTCCCAAGATCTTGGCCACGGAAGTGAATTCGTGGTGTGCGAAGGTAAATATGTAGATGCGTTCAATCAAGCCACCCGGCACGAAGGAGAGATTTGGGAAATGAATAGAACAAATGTAATTACTGCCATCTCTCGACTACCGGAGGATGTCCAGCAATGAAAAAGAAGTCTTCCATCATAACATAACGAACAATAAGCAACATAAATACAGATAGAAATAAAAACAAGGTATTGAATAGAAGACAAAGTCAAATGACTTACACATGCATTGAGTATCTAAAGAGGGAGGAGTCGGGACAATGGCTTTATTGTCGGCTTCCGACATCTTCAGACCAAGGTCAGGGTTTGGAAGTTCAGGTCCGGATTGACTCTTGGGATCAATTGACGGGGGATCCGCTGGAGCTGAGGAATTTGACTCAGCGGCTTCCATCCTGAAGGAAGAAAAAAAAAGCCTCGTTGATTCAGACTGATGAGAGGCTTGCCGTGTGTAGCTCTAAGGACTAATAGGCGGCCGAGGCAGTTGTCTTAATTGACTGGCTTACGTATCAGGCGACCAAGTGTAACGAGGATAGAGATGTGGTTCGCTGGAGGGTGGTCAGGCGAGGATCGTGGTGTAGGCGGTGTCGTGTGACCGAATCTGCTTAATGCGTTTCCTCGCCTTGGCTGGGGGCCAAGCCTGGATCTGTCTCTCAGTCGAGTGAGGCGAGGGTTCCACCGAACCCATCCAGCCTACCAAGTCTATGGCGCACACTCGACACTGCAGTCCCGGGGATAGCGATATACAACCATACACCTCGTGTATGCCGGTAGTGGTAGGTCGGTGTAAGTGCAGAGGTAGTGTAGTAAGGTTATATATGTCCAACCTACCTAGAATGGAGAATCACACAAGTACGGTACTATTGAATATATACATGATCGATTTGGTTGGCGACGAACTATCGAAGGCTGGCTGCAGGTCCGAGAATGCAGCAGTTCGGTCAAGGATCAGCGGTCAGACTGGTTGACAGATATGCCGAATGCATTCGGTCTACTTGCTGCTTCGGACTGTCAAGTCAAAAAGAATAGGTTATAACAACGCAACATTGGGAGTATTAAAAACGTATTGGGATGATGCAGGTTAAAGCTAAGTTGGGCAGGTCGGGGTAGTTATTCTTGACGTCGCATTCTTTAGTGTCGGGGGGTGGAATGAATGATGAGATGATTTTGTCAAGACTCATAATCACAAATCTTTAGCGGGCGCTTCCACCAACCTAAAAATACAAACCTTCTGTAGATCGCCGTCCGCGGCACATGACCGTTGCTAGTCGATTGTGGGGATTGGCTCGCTTATCTTAACAAAAAGAGCAAAGACAATCAGTACAATGTCTTTGTACCTGCATGACTGGGTGGTCGGTGCGTCAAGCACTCTAGGACTAACTATCACTAAAATGATCATCACATGTGAAAACTCCCCTCTCTTTGACGCATCCAATACAGCGTTGCATAGTATGGTCGCAGTGATAATGTCGAAAGACATCTGTATAAATAAATTACCAATTTCAATATTTCATGCATGCTGTCTCCTTTCACTACCAACTCCCAAGGACATCTTTTGCAGCTGAGCTCTTCGGAATCAGAGACTCTCCTCCAATGCGTCTATCACCACACCGAGAATGTCTTCGGTATAGTATTTAGGAATTTCCTATCTAGATAGTTTCGATGCCTAGACCGATTTCTCTCTGGATATAATACTCAAAGACTATCGTAATCTCGTAGCCTTCTAGGAGGCTACTCGGAAGATGAGTTCCTCTCGTCCTATGAGGCATCTTGTTTACATGAGTTGCAGTCCCAATGACGGCGTCTACAGAGGCTACTATCACAACCACTCGGTTACCTCTGTCTCGCACATTTGCCGTCGTACCTCTCACCAAAGTTTTTCACTTGGCTTCGCAGATTCTCAATCATGGCAGTATATCCATCATTTCCTCCTCATTTTGGGTCTTTCCCTTCTTCCTCTTCTTTTTTATTTATTTTTATCTTCTCTTACTCGTTCCTCACACAACGTTGCGTAATTTTACCTTCTCTTAAAATACAGTGAAACCAGCATTAGATACCTAGGCAGGTAGGTATATTATAAGTTCAGTCATTATCCCTCTCTAAGCCTTATTCGTCAGTATACGATTTATGAATATTGTTGAACTGCTTTTTAACTTGCGTGTATATAGATGTAAACTCGATTTTGAAATTTCTTAAGTTATAAAACCTTCCAACAACCACGCCACTTGACTATAAGGAACGGAGCAAATAACGAGTATTATCCGTCCTCTGTCAGTAGCTTCGTCTGAATCACTTATTTAGACCCCCTAAACACTTAAGACTCGAATTCGCCATCGCGAATATAACCAGCGCGATAGGCCTGCATTCCCTGCAACTATATTAAACACTGAATGAGGGCTGCTACTCTACGTTATGTTATATACTTACGAGACTTATAAAAGTGAAGCCATGTGGCCAGCTGTGGTATATCGCAAATCGATATTAATCATGTACAAGCGATGCCTGAATGTTGCTGCCATGCAGTTCCTATAAATGACACTTAGCTATATGCTATTCAATTTTCCTCAAGCTTTAACACCGTTCGAAGGATACGCCGAACCTCGAACGTACTCCTCCCAAATACGAAAGGTCCTTCCGCTCTAGACTCTTCAGAATCTCGTGTGAGCAATGTTTCGTATGCTCCAGGCTCCCGTAACGCGAATTCAGTCGTAGTCGGCCGTTCGACTCCGATACTCGGTGTATCCTGCGCATCATGAATGTGCAATGTGCCAGATGCTCTTCTTGTGTCGTATGAATTGCCGTGCCGAAATTCTCCCCTAGCGCCTGTTCATCCTGAATGCGGTCCTTGCCCTCTACATCGTAAAAAAAGGGGAATGCACCCATTTGACGTCCGGATTCCCACAGCCACTCATTGAATTCAGAAGCTGTATCTTCGTCGAAACATTGCCTGGGTGTCCAGCTGTAGCTCAATATGTCAAACACACATCCCAGTACTTCTGCCTCAGCGGTCGTGTTGCTTCTCCCGCAATGAAGACTACTTGCACGTGGGCTGAAATCGTGTGATTGGATCGCTATAATGACTGATATACCGAATAGAAGTGTCAATATAGAGATGATGGCAGTTCTCCAAGATCTAAGTGCACTATGATGGCGGTGGTCTGAGACCTTAGGCTCCTGCTGTATGGCGGTACCTGTGTCGTCAAAGTTGGTCTCTATCGGTTCTTCTATTGAAAGGCTGTTATACTTTGGCAATGACCATTTATGGAACAACGAAGAAGAGAAAAAGAGGCCGCCGACCGATCGGGATGCCATTTTGAGAGGTCTAGGCGATGAATCGATTAGTATGAATTTTGCTAGTCTAAATTGGATGCTGGTAATCTGAAATCAGATATCTAACGAGAAAAGAACGCAGCATGAGCAGCACTACGTGTAGGCCTCAAATATATCACTCTCCTGGTTTCGGAAGTTTCCTAAACTGTGACAATGAGAATCCACCTAGGTACCTATAATTATTGGCCTTCGGGATGGCATCATCGCTAGGTCTTCACCACAGGAGGTAGGCAGGATGCGTCTGCTGACTCATGGCGGCCTACTTTCCTCATCGAGTTCTGCCGGGACTGCCGGGTCGGACCGCCTTTTGCGTCCCATCCACCGTTTTACACGGAACCGACCGTACATAGATCTAGCTGATACTTCCACACCTTGCGATGCAATCTCTCTGGGAGACGTAAGAGATGTTTGCCAATTCATAGTGATATGGCGATAACTTCGAAAGGTCTGCAACGCAGTCAAGTTAACAACGGCTATCCTTCCATTGACAGATCCCCTTTGGCCAGAGAACCTCGACGAAGACGTCCCATCATCCAATAGTTGCGTCAACTTCATAGCTTCCTACCGTCTCTTTCTACAGAGCTCAGCTGTAATTTGCGCCTTTTTAAAAAAATTATTTTTACAAGTAATGACACCCCTTTCTCCACCCCACACCACCATTCCTAACCACATGCTTAAATCTTAGATACCATCTCGAACGATGCTCACTCACGAATCCCGACCGACTTCGAGTCTATCTCCTGCGATACTGGCTTACAATTGCCCACACTTCTACCCCACAACTCCTGGAACGGAAGACTAGCGAGTTGAGTCCTTCAAGAGATTCCGCCCCCGTTCCTATAGTTATGATGCAGACCAGCAAGGGCTAATCTGTGCACGTGGAGCCATGCGTGCGCTTTAAGAAATATACAAGGAGTTCGGATCTGAGGCTAAACTCGGCTTGAAGACCGCTATAGACGGCTTCTCCGGAGCGATCCCACTCCGCTCCCCCATCCTGCTCCTACCCCGGGTTTCCTCCTTCTCCTACCCCTGGATCCCCACTTCCTAGGCTTGGGAGTGACTTCTCGGAAGCATACGTTCTGGAGAGACGGCACGCTGCAACATAGAAGAGCGGTTTTGGCCTGCACGACTGTCGTCGTCGAAGTAATTGTCTGGCCCAACCGTCGACTGTCAATAGATACGAGAGCTTGAGATACCCTGAGCGGTCGCGCGGCTAGGAAGTTGCTGGTACCTGGGCCTTCGGACAATGCAACCCGCCTGGGTGTGAGAAGAAGTCCGGCTAGGTAAGTATTCTCTCTCTCGTGTCCCATGTGCAGATGTATTATGATATTTTAGTGTCCATACCTGGTTCACTTTACGTATGTATTATAATGTCCTTCGGACAGATGAGGGTATTAAGGAACGTAATATACTCTATGAAGCCATCACATGGAGTAGTTTTACTACATCTACTATCATATAAGATCTATTAGGTCGTTACCTAGATACATTTAGATATGTGATTAACATCCTGAAGGTAACTATCGCGAGATCAGGTAATCTTTTATATTGAAGCAGATTATCATTACATACTGGTAACCATGAAACGGATATTAACGGAGATATACGGGTTTCAAAACAGAGCAATCAAGCAGTTCCATTCTATAAAACCGACTTATATCTACACGCAGGGAGTAGATTTACAGTTCAGTCAGATCAGTCAGCTCGAAAGGACGTGGGGAATAACCACAGTCCCAACCGCTTATGTCCGGTAAGGCTCTGGCATCATAGCTAACATCGCATGTGTCGCGCTTCATATTGTCACTCCCGACTCATAACGTGAGAAACCGGAGATTTACCAAGATTCTTGTAGGCTACACGCTTGCTTACCTCTTAACATGATTACTTGGCAGGACTATATTAGTCCTATTGAAATCCACCGCGTCGAGAGCTTTCCCGTGTCTAGAGAAGATGTGTCCGACCACGTTGAAAAACGACATTGGTCAAAATATAGCTACAGATAATGCGAAGCAGACCAACCTAGCAGTCAGTTCGGAACAAACAAACCTGAGAGTCAATAATAATATAACCAACAATATATCCGTGTCTATCCGGAAAGAACAAATCGTACGAGAGTACTTTTCTCTACCAGCAACCCAAAAAGAAAACCTGCCAAAGTCAGAATGTTCGTATAGTTGAAGACCGCGATTTTGCTCCCGCTGACTTGGAAACAGTCGGAGCTTATTTTCTGAGCCTCATTGAAACGGGGGCGGTAAAGAAGATGATTGGGGAAGAGCCGCCTGCCTGCCAACGTGGCGGCATCCGCTTGCCAGGCCTTAATACATTCAGAGATGAAATTAAGACCCATGACGAGGAAAACGAAGAGCGGTCGCCAGTTCTAGATGAACTAAGCGAGAAGGGGTTTGACACCCTTAAACAATGGATGGGGGCGACAGACTACCAGATCCTGCTAGTAATCGGGGATCAGGGCAACGGTACATGGACAACCAATTTCCTGCTAGAAATTATGGAATCGATACATTCGAAACCAAAACGCCCGACGCTCGCCTTTACAGCACATCTGTGTGGTAAAAACTTGAACGCAAAACAGGGGCGGCAAGTATTCTTGATACGAGACCTTCTTGGCCAACTCATCGAAAGATACCTCGAAGGCAAATTAGGGGACATACACATCTGTGCACAATTCGAGGTTACGATGCAGGAGCCGAAGGCTGCGGAGGACTTTGAAGTGAAGGAGCTCTGGAATCTGTTCATCGAGTGCATCAAGCAGGCTGGTATAAGGAAACTCATTATCATCATCGATCGGATCGACTACATACTTGGACATTCTACATCCGACGATGTCTTCAGGGAATTTATTAGAAATCTGGAGACATTTTGCAAAACCCTTTGGGATGATGGCATTGCAGTGAAGTTAATGGTTATCAGTGGGTATCCCGCAATAGCGAGCTATTTCCCAGACATCAAGGCTTTAGAAACGATCGAATTATAAATGATATAAACTGCAATAGAAGAGGTATCACATGGACTTAGATTCTTACTAATATTACTATTATTACTATATCAATAATTTGACCATGATGTAGGATGACATCGCTCACGAAAGTCCTAACTATCTCACGAGACATTCTGTCTGTGGTTGACGGAACGGAATGTAAAGAGTAGCGTAGAATATGCCCTGTCTCCCTTGGGGAAATATGATTTTGATTCTCTAAGCTAAGAAAACGGACGGCGGTAAATAAGTGTCGATGTCCAAGGAAATCACTAATAATAACGTCGTTATCATGATATAAAATCACACCTGCTGTGCTAACTCCTTCTTCCTGGCTCTGTCTTGCATCATTACATGAATATCAGCCTTATCCCCTTTGCATACATACTCTATAAAGTCTGCTCCCAGTCTTAGTACCTTCTTAACATCGAGGTCTTTGGGACTGCCTAGAAGCTCTATGTTAGTTATTGATATGCGAAGATCATCTATTTCTTGCTATAAGTTATGCCCTCTGTTGTGTCGGAGACTGATGAATCCATGATCTCGATGTAGAGGGACAGGTTTTGAGAGCCGGCAAGAGGGCTTGAAAAATCTGCTGTGATATAAGGGCAGATTGGGCGGGGATGATCGTGAACAGGGCTGGAAATCTGCTTACCGTCATTCCTGATCCCACGGGCCATTGCTGAGGCAGCATTGATGCAGTTCCTAATCTGCCTACCATTCATCTTGACATATCTTCTTTCATCTAGATTATCTAGCTCGGATCTCACCCAGTACTTAAGTGCCTCTTTGTCGCGTGCGTTGACACCTTGGAGACGATGGATGACATCTTTCCAGATCTCCTTCTGGGCCCTCAAATCGAGATCGGGGAATGTCAGTGTTATGTGAACCTGAGACTTAAGTGCCACGTCGAATAGTGTGACTCGATTGGTGGTCATGAAGACAACAGCCCGCGAATATTCTAGCTTGCTTAGAAAGCTGGACATGATTGCGCAACGCTGAAGGTCATAATCGCGATTTCGAACGAGAATATCAGCCTCTTCCAGCAACAAGATAGCCCCCCAGTTCGCAGCACGGAGAAAGGCCCTTTGGAGGCGGTCCTCGAAGGAATCAGTGCTATTTCCCAACTCTCCACATGTCAACGCGTAAAGGGGGATCCGGTGCTTTTCACAAAGAGACTCTGTGCAAAGTAGGAAAGTAACTCAGTCAGCTCGGATAAACGAAGCAGCAAGGGGATATATTATCGAGATAATGATAAGCAAGCCAAACCTACCAACAGTCAATGTTTTTCCAGTCCCTGGGTTGCCATGCAAGAGAACGTTCAGGCCTTGCCCCTTTCCCTTGATAAGATCAGGACTGCTGCATGCTTGTCTGTTTTCAAGGTGGCCACACAGGACAAACTCCAGATCTTTCTTTTTATCTTCGTCCATCTGTAGTTTCTCAAACGACTCAGCCTGAGATTGGATCTCACTGAACTCTTGTGGTGGAATCATCTTCCAGGATTTATGCCGGAGGGAGAACGCCCACAGCCGAGGCGGACAGAACATCAGGGAATTCGGATTGTAGGTACAGCTCTCTGTCTGTCTTGCTTCGCATATGTCGCTGTCATGCGGAGCATCGGTAGGGTAAGATTGGAGTTGGACAACTTTCCCTTGACAAATAGAACAGACGATTCCAGTGCAATGTGGTTCATCTAGGCCGGTGTCTTGTTGGTATTTACTGGACGTCACGTAGTCGATTATGACATTGACTGGGTCCTAGGCAAATTGTTAGCACGAAGCGAAGATGTGATACCTCTCAGGTAGTCATATCACCTCTTGCGATGTCCTTAGCCAAGCATCCCCATCATATCGTTTGTGGAACACATCACCCCTGTAGCTCCAATATATCTTTCCTCTCTCAATCAGCTTCTCGCCGAGTCCCCCACAACACCAGTGAGGTATAACATCGAGGTTTCTGATTGGTCGCTCTGAAGAGTATGAAGGCACGCAGAACACCTTGACCTGTGGCACTAGCCACTTGCCCGTCTTGTCGAAGTCAAGGAACCAGCAGTGAATCGACATCGTTTCGGAATTAGACCCAGAATATATCTCGACCCTATCGACCTTATATGCTCTCCATGCGCCGTCATCCCTGTTGAAAACGGTCTCTCCTGGTGGGTATAGCAGCCAAAGATCTTTGAAGGCAATCTCGTAGCATCTTCTCCCCTCTATCTCATCCAGCTTTTCCCAAGCAAGGGGACTCTTCTTCTGGATGAAGTTGAACAGGGCCAGTACGTGCTCTCGGATATGCTCATTGGTATCTTCACGCCCCTCCTGTAAGATCTTCTTCCTGTTATGAAAGAACAGTTCATATGGCTCGTTGACGCTGAATGGTGGCAATCGACCATCTCCCTGACATGTCGTTGATAGATCAGTGATATTCCTAAGAAACGCGTTCAAGTCGGGGCAGATGATCTCCAAGCTAGGCTTCTTGAGATGTCTCCGGAAGGCTTGCCCGCTATGGATAGAGCACATGCTCTCAATAAACTCGTCCTCTGGGAGGAAAGGCTGGTCATTGGGGGAGTTGATAAGCTGTGGATAGTATAGAGTTAGTTTAAGTTAGGCTTTTCTGACTGAAAGAATATCAAGTAGAGAGGTTTAAAACTGACAGGATGCCCTCTATTCCAATTGTGTTTGTAACTAGAAGGTGAATCCTCTTGTTCCGCCGCAGTGCTTGTATAATAGCCATTACTTGAAGCAGCTGTGTATGAATATTGCCTCTGCTTCGGTGAGGGGTGGGAGGCTTGGTCGTCTACTCTAGCTTGATTCTGGGGAGGCGAGTGTGCTTGGGAGCTATCCGTAGTAGCGGGAACCGACAAGCTAGGAATGACCTCTTGGACTGGCGCTTCTGTTCGATCATTTAGCACATTAGGGTCTCCTAACCTTGTCCCTGATTTCGAAAATGTTTGCCCCATATTTCCAGGTAAGACTTCGTGCTATCTCAGACAGTTTTCTCAAAATAGGGAAGAAAAAAGGAGGGTCTGAGGGCATCCCAGGAACGGTGATGATGAATCTGGATTGTTTCCCGGATTATTCAAGGCCCATGCCCAAGGGAAAATGCTGCATAGCACTATGAGTAGTGCAACTATTAGATTTTCCAGACTGTCGAGAATGATTCCCAACAAAAACGACCACCTACTAAAAATTTCCACCCCCTTTCCCCCTTTCCCCCTTCCCCCCTTTTCAACGCAACCCACCGACTGTAAGCCGTCCTCTCTCAGAATCTTGCCGCCACCAAGTATCTCATGGAGGATCACTAGCATGGCAATATCGGCAATCACCACTAAACGTCCATCTTTCATGCTCACAGGATCAGCACACATGTGATGTGACTATAAGCTCCAAAACTAGCATATGTTGAGTGCAACAGAGCACGAAGACATCCAATAGGGGGTGGATCAGGATATCGTGGCTGTCATATTTCCACATACATATGCCCGTCTCCGCCAAAACTCCTGCAGGCTGAGCTGTTATTGCAGAAGCAACCCTAGCTGACTTGAGGAAAGACGGACCGGTATGCAGCGCGACAAGTAGCTGCAGCTCTTATGCTGCCGCTAGGAAGTACCGGTGAGCGGTTTAGCACTCAGCATCGCCGTCTCCAATATGTAGGTTCTCCGCGCGGTGAATGCAGCACACCACAACGGAAAGACCATCGATTCCATCCACGCTAATTGCCAATCACAGAGAGCACGGCTATCATGCTCTTGGGGGCAACACACCATTTGAAGGTGTTAGTTTCTGGACAGATTCCGAGTCGACTCATCAGCGACCCCCTATCTCCAATGTCTACCCGATGATCACGAGGTACCCCGAAAGGCTGTGAATCTTTCGGTTATCAGAACAGGGGGCATGCAGATGTGCAATTCATGGTTTGATGCCAAAATTTTTCTTCATAACCCAGGCTATTTCATACCCCTGAGCCTGAGATCGAAAAGTTGGCGGTGAGCTATCGGGCTCCTTATGGCAGTATGTGAAAATAATATGTAAATGATTACCACTTTCAACTTCTGATTTAAATCCACCGATAATTTAGGGTTAATTATTAATATCATTAACATTTGAAAAGGATTTAAATCTCACTGTGAGGTGAGGTTATTTTCCATAACCCTATCGAATCAGCTTGCAATATGCATAATTCGTTAATCCGGTAGAACACCATACCTTATCGATAGGTACACTCGACAATACCGCTCATAAGCGAAGAGCATTCCACATGCCTAACGATCCATAGATCTCTTTTCTTTTCATCATGGCCACAATATTTCATATTTACCAATGAGTAATAAACTAAATTAATAATAATTAGATAGAGCCTTGCCACGACAGCAGCCCAGCCCCCAGCCCAGCCAAACAAGCCCAGCCACAAAGCCGCATCAAAATCTGGCCAGATGTGTATCATCACTGCCAACGTTTTCCTATCTTCCCTCTTAAATTTCGTGAGGGTTCATATGACAACTTGCCGTGAATTCTGTCTAGCAAGGGATTCTCTTCGAGATATCAGGTTTTTCATTACCGATGGTGAGTAGTGTCTTACCTTCTCTATTTTCTAGCCGTGTGCATGCTCACACACTACATCAGGATGTGGTCAGCTCGGCTGCGGCCGTCGTACAGTTGATCACACAAGCTATTGAGCTGTGGCAGCAGATTGATATGGCACGCGAAAGCATCAAATCAGCTCCCAAAGTCTTTGAAGATACGAAAACACAAGCCTACAGCCTATTCGAAATTGTACAAATAGTTAGAGACAGACCCGAACTACACATAGCGGAGATCTACGCCCAGGTAGAACGAATCTATGCCATCGCCATCGAACTTCACAAGATCCTAGAGGTTATGGCTCTACGGCAACGCAAGAGTCCGCTGCGACAAGGCTTGCATGCCTTGGTGCGGGCAGAAAGAGACGATGCAAAGCTGGATAATGTGCTGAGACGACTAGATATGGCAAAGGGTGACCTGACGCTACGAATCGGCGTGGTCAATATCGGAATATTAGGGGAACTGAGGGCTAGCTTTATGAACCAGGCGCCAGAGATAGGCAATCGTCTATTTCTAGAAAGGAACGAATCCTGGGACAGCGCAAATCAGGTCAACGGAGTGATCGGTATTGAAGCCTCGAGAACTTCGACTACGGCAACAGTTATGGAGAATAAAGCTCTTGGGAACAGTCAACAGAAGAATCTCATACTAGCAGGTCCGGGGTTATTTAACATGCTCGAGATTTAAACAGGGATGGCTTCGAAACGTTCGACCAAGTATGTAATTCAATGCTCATAATACATCTAACCGTTCTTATTTACTCAACTCACTCTGAGTACCTTACCGAACTTTTATCACGATTATTGCAATTATTCTTCATCAATAGCCTCTGGCAGCTTTCAACTCATATGCCTGCTAAGACTTACTGTATTATGCGAACATACGGTCTGTCATGCGTAGTATCAAGGTGCGCGCCCTATTGACTAGCAGCCTTGCTCAGCCTGACTGCACGATCAGCCCCCATGTAGCATTCATGTGATTCAAGCCTAGAGTTTCATTTTGGCTTATAAAATAGATTATGCACGAACAGAGATTACAGAAACTCCGCACCAATCATAAATACATTTCCTCACCTTGCATGTTTCGGCTGTTCCTAATGGCGTCCGTACTTCCTACTGGTCTGATAAGTATTAGATCGCGTAAGTTATTACGGCAAGATACCGGATACCAATGAAGGCGCCTTTGAGAAAACGCCCGAGTTGGCTTAGGACTCGCCCAAGGTGTCTTAACAATCAGAATGCTGCAGATATGTAGGCAGGCTGTTGCTTGAGATCGCCCGAACAAAGTATGCCTTACCACTCCCCTGTTGATAGATGAGGCTCTATGAGAGGTATATAAACCCCAAATCTGGCCACCGAAGATGAGGCTGTGTTCTGTCCCCAAATATCCTATCTCGTCAGCTTTCGATAGAGCCATCATTATCCATGGCTACATTTACAATCCGCGCTGGTAAGCCTTACGATGTGTTAGGAGAGGAGAAAATTTCATTGGACATCCCGGTCTAGAATACCTTATAAAGTCGTTCACTAGCTTATGCTCTCCTTATCAAGATGCCGGCGAAACAGACCGAGAAATCTACCTTCCTGATCATAGCCGAACCATAGGCTCTCTTAAAGCCAAGATCACCGAAACCTATGCCTCGACGCCTGAGAGCTGTATTGTGATTCATGGCTTACCTGAAATGGTTCCCGACAATGCGCCTGTGCAAGAGTACATTTCCGAGGGTGTAGTCTATTGTTCCATCAAGGCAGACAATGTTGGGCCGGCAAGTGAAGAAGAGGTATTTAAGGGGCCGAAAGGCCAGCTAAGGCATAAACTCAGTATTCGTAAGTTATTACCACCTAACTATTTCTATGCCCATCCAGCTTGACATTACTGACACAGAGCGTTCTCCCTACGTAGGTGATAATACATCAACGGAAGACGCCCAGCAGTCTAACGTCATTCAGCCTTCGGCAAAGTCTAATATAGTCATGGAAGCGGCCATTTCCCAAAACAAAGCAGGCGGAAAAGCCATTCAAAAGTGTGTGATATCGTGTGATGTAATGATCACTCTGGATCTTTGAATTTATGTACCTACCTAGGCAGCTAGGCGACATGTGTTTTTTAGGAGGTTTTGAGTGGCTTGTTGTCTATCGTAGCCAGGCTGTTTTAGGACAAATGCTCCTAGGTTTTAATATCGTATGTGCTGTGACGGATTAAAAAACCGCCGTCATAAACAAACGGAATGATAAAATGTCCAAAGAGCATATTCCTGATGGCGAGGAGTTCCATATAAGAGGGAATTGATGATGCAATCAGCCCTGTGGGGTACGCCACCCGGGAACTTATCGATAATCATTGCTGATAAGAGCCGGTGTATTCCATAATCTGCCAAGATTGCGAGGTGTCATGTGATCTACTCTAAGGACACAAATTACATCAGAGATCATAGCTGTTTGTACACACAGCTTTCTAATTCAATCAATCGATCAAGATTAACCATAACTTTAAACTGATCAGAAAATGGTGCTTCTCATACCTGAACGGATCAGTTGGATTGAGACCTGATGGCCACAGGTGGCAACAGCTGGTGAATTACATAATATAGCTAGGTAAGTATCACATGATATCCTCTAGAATGACAAATTATGTACACACAACTTTTCAAGAATCGATCAATATTCGTACAGATCTTTGAACTAATCAGAATAGAGTAATTACGGTATGTTGCTACAGCACAGTAGTGGTACCATCATCTCCTGGGTGTGTAATCTTGTTCAGGGTTCGAATACCTCCTCTGCAGTAACTATGAAGTCTCTCTCGGTCGGTTCGGTGTTCCTTTGGTACCAGTCGAGGACAGTTGTAACATCGTCGAAGACCTTCATCCTAAATTGACCTAAATGAGCTACATAATGCCACGACCAACCTTGGTCGCTGGCACCCTTTGGCCGGCCGTACATTATATAGCAAGTTGACTCATTCCCGGTACCGCACGCCCAACCTCCTGCCACGTCATACTCTTCGTCAAGGCCAACAGTGCTCTGGGTAATCTCCTGTCCCGTATTACACCTCTCTCGCACTTGATCGGCGTTCTCGAAGTTCCCAGGTAGTCCCCAACCCTCCCAGAAGATCAAGCGCTCACTGTGGTCGCGGAGCTGGCGCCAGCCAGGGCCTTCCAGGGCATCGACGTGTTGCATCACGATCTCAAAATTGCGCGGCAACATCCATATCCCAGTGGGACACTCGATAAGCTCGAGGCCCTGAAGGATGGCCGACGTATAAACCTCGCGGTAGGCAGCGAGAGCAGAAAGGATGTCAGATTCAGAGGCCATGCTGCATTGTCGCGATGAGAAATTATAGGAAGATACAGGTAGGTAGCGTTGATTATTATAAGTTGTGCTATTTGGAGATTACTTTTTGGAACACCTGCTAACACCTGTCCACTAACTGTACCATAGCCATCCCTTGGTGGACAACTGTTGCCGGGTGTCATAGACATAATCTCTAAATGACACAACTCTCTATACGAATATCCAGTAACTACCTCTCAGTGTCTCATAACCTCAGAATATACTTATTACTTAGATTGTAATCGTGAGTTTAGCGCGTCCCATCGTTAGCCCCCTATACGAAGTAAGCCTCGTCTTAGACACATCGTTCTCCTTTTCTAACGAGGAACGCTTCATATTCAGAGAAGACATGACCAGACTCTGCTATTTACTATCATAAGGCCTCGTAGCAATTAAAATTAATATAATTGTCGGTAAGTGGCATGGTTCAAATTACCTATTGTTCCTCCCCAAATTTCCTCACACTTCGAGTTACTCATGATCCTCGTGGTCGTCTTCAGGCCACGCGGGGCCAAGCACTGGGTGTAGGAGAATTGGTCCTTTGATCAATCAGCAACGAGTAGGATGTAGTTAAAAAAAGAGAGAGCGCAAACCTTTGAGACTTGGGATGTTATTTTCTCTTGCCCATTCGACGATGGAGTTCCAGTCGCGACCTAGGGCAGGCCGGTGTCAGGACATAGTCTAGATTGAGAGGTGCAATGCTCTTACAAGTGTGATCAACCTCAAAATTCGGCCAAGGTCGCCTATAGCCATCGATCCAGCTATAAGTCTAGATGTTATCAGCGAGAAACTAGAGACCAAGGCTACCTAGGTATTCTAGCTACTCACCAGCAAAGACACGTCTCCCTGGCACATCAACACCTGTCTTAGGACGTCGATGCAATGGTCAACATGCTCAAATCGCTTCGAAGTGTTCCAATTGTCGACGCCGGGATAATAATATTCATGGTATATTTGTTGGCGCAGCTGATTGAGGCAGTGAAGTTGATGAAAGACATCAAGCGTAACCAGAAAGCCTCCATCATCGTCATTAAGGGGCAGCGATGTACGGTTGATTCTGCGAAGGTCGGACTCTGGCACTCGGATGTTATGGTCTATCAAGCCGTTAATGCACAGAACAGAGCTGTGGAATGATTGGTAATTTGTGCATACATTGTAGTAGTTCGCTCCACGCAGCGTGTAGCTCCTCTCGCGGAGCTCCTCGAAAGACACTGTCGCCGTGGAGAGGTGCGTCGAAAGTAACAACACTGTATTGACTCGCCGCTTCTCGAGCAGGAGCTAGGTCAATATTAGAATAGTTTAGATCATAGGAGTCTCGAGGAGTGAAGCTAGTAAGAGGTTGAAGTTCATACAATAGACAAGGTCGCAGTAGCATTGAGACCTTGAAGATAAGAAGATAGCGATAATGACGATGCTGTATACGAGAAAAACAAAAAAATGTATGATAATAGCGCGTCTACTCAGGGCAGGCTGCGCTTCTCCATGTTCGGGTTTTTCGAGGCGTTCCTCGTGAAGTAGAGCTTCTGAACTAGCCTCCGAATCAAGAGTAGATTCGGCATCAATTTGGCGGTGATATTTCTCCATGGGCTTCGACGGCCAACGCCATGGAGGATCAACCCTCGCAAGCTTGAATATGATATTCATTGAGGGGAAAATATTTCAATTCCTAGGGCAGACATATTGAAGCGCCCTATGTAAAATCTGATGCTCACAATATTTCTTGAGTTAATTGAGGTTCAAGGTCATGTTCGTATGCGGCAAGGCCGGTGAGCATAGGTATATCTCGGAGATGCCTAAACCGGGTTTGAAACTATAGAAAGTGTTCAAGATCCATCACATGGCTCGGGTCAAAGCGGTGAATTGATTGTGAGGATCCCTACGCGCCGCGAGGACAGTCGAACGAGTCCGCAAAGGTATGTCGCACCGCAGATCCCTTAATGCGGCCGTATTCGTTCTCTTACGAAATACGCACGACGTAATGAAGATACGAGACGCGATTCTCAGAGGTTTGGTTGGGACAATCTGCCTGCTGTGCCTCTTTGCGACTTATTCAACCAGGGGTCCTTGGCGCGGCCCGACAGACTCCTTTTAGGCACATCTGATGAGAAACAATTACACTGTTTTTTTATCCTGCGCATGGCTCAGAGCGTCACGCGCATATACTGACCACCTAGGCAAATAGAAGAACTTTGAGAACATCTACACTGTATTGAAGGTGCGCGATCGTGAAATCAATGTTCCATCGAAGGTAAACATCGCGGGATTCTATCCCGCGTGCGGCCGACGAAGTAGCGAGAAGTGAGTTGAAATCAAGTATAAAGTGAGGCCTTCATCCACAAGTTTTAATCTATCATCATCAGCACCAGCATCAGCATCATCATCTCTCAAGCTCCTCTCCAGCTACTTTCCAGCCAGCGACTCCACCAGACACCTATCAAGTGAGTCCCAACGGGTTTTCCTCTTCGACTAGCTCTATACAATTTGAGTCTAACATTGAACAGCTCTCCCAAGTAAATCCCTTGAATCACCAAGACTCTCCATCCAAATCCAACAAAATGCGCTTCTCCGCCATCTTCGCTGCCATTGCCATCGGCGCCTCTGCCGTCTTTGCCGTCGCCCTCCCTGAGGTCGCCGAGCCCCTGGCCGGTAAGTTCTCATAAGCACCCGTCTTTCTATGGCGAGGGCTTGAAACCCCGGCTAACACTACTTACCAAGTCCGCGAGCCCATCGAGAACTCCGAGTGCTACAAGCGCGGAGTCGAGCAGTGCTAGATGTCTTGTGGACGTTAAACTCCGGGGTTGCTACCATTCGAAGGGATGGACTGTCTCTCAGCGCCTGACGGTTATGGGATGGCTCTGTAGTTGATGGTCGATGGGTCAAGACTTTTCTAGACGAATGTGTCCACGGACTTCGCTTCATGTTTACCTATGTTAGGGGGTATGCCAAGGCCCAGCTTCGTCAATTTTCATGGATTTTGGCTGGTATCGTGTACAGGGAGGAGATTTTCATAGTCAATGATTGAAGTGCGCGTAGGGATCCAACATCCCTTTAAACCCGACAGTCATGGTTCATGTCTCAACGTGGTTGTGTAATTCGGTTCGATACTCTTCTCGTCAAAATTGGCCCAACCTGATCAAGGAATATGAATATCGACGGGATCCAATCCCGGTAGCGCCGGCGCAGGCCCAAGACTTAACCTATAAAGGTGAGTAGTCGACACGTCAAGGGCCTGATGAGGTTTTCTAAATAAGTCTTTATATAGAACTTGCGCTAAGTTAGGGCAACCTTGGCCTTCAAAAGTGGTCCATGAAAGTGACAAGCATTCATACTTAATTTTGTATGTTGGTGAATGTACCTTAAATGCCAATACACCTAACGATCCTGTTGGATTCCATCATGCGTCACGTGGAAAAGCTTATTTCAAGGTGACACAGATAATAATTGACACCAACTAGTTAATTCTAATGTTGATTTAAATTAAAATAGAATACAATACGTCGGAATTTGGCTTGTCTACCTATACACCTATCTTCTCTGGTCTCTGTCTGCATCTTTCCTTTTCCTTTCCTTCCCCGATTTGATCGATTTAAATGTGGGGTATTCTCTTGAACTCTGTTAGAACGCCATGACAAAGTCGAAAAATAAATTACTGACCATTTGTGTGAATACAATTAACTGATGCCATAAGTAGTCTCAAAAAAATGATTATAGCGGCATGCCGAGGTTGGTACAAAGCCGGGACGAGTTAAACGTTCTCATAGTAGGGCAATTGGTTAGATAGAAGTTAATCCAGGACTTAACTAGAGCATCCTCAGTCAGATGTCGAAAGCTTTCCATATTCCTTTCCAAAATTCCAAGGTGAACTTGCGGTCTCGGTCAGATACGATCGCTTTAGAGATGCTAGTCAGCTAGCATCATTTGCGTCGTCAGAGCGATCGCCCATTCCATTGCAGTATATCTCCTGTAGCCTGGAATCAACATAATTCTCTTAAGTGTGAAGCAAGAGACTGTCATGATTGGAGATCTCGTGTAGCCTTTCATTGTTGAGATCTTCGCTGAATTGTTGCATTGTCGGGTCTACATTGTAGTCGGTAAGGATGGGGCTTACCTTGACTGGATTAGTCAATCGTATCCCGGCCGATGAAAGAAGTTGATGGTATTGGTAATTATAAATGCCAACGATGAAAGTAATAGCGATGATGATCATCGGAAATGGTGATGTCAAATAGGGAAGATGTGCCGAATAAGGAGAAGGTATTGAACGTTAGAGCACGTCGAATGATTGGTGTAGAGTAGCCGAAGAACTGAATCAAGAAAATGTGAAAAATGACCAATAAGTCAAAAGATGCAAGCCTAGCAGGCAGTAAATATATATAACTTAATAGTAGTACTGCCAATAAATGACATTTACACCTAAGAATAACGGCAGTGGCGACAACCTGTGTTATTGTATAAGGGCGTGGAAATAGCCATCGTTGAGGAATAAGTGCGTCGAGGAAGTAACGACATTAGAGAATAGGGGCGCTGAAAAGCATTGACAGTTTGTCAGGGGCAAGTAAGTCCGAGAGAGGGCCAGTGCTCAAGAAGTATAAACTACTCATACCTAAATATAAGTCAGAGCTATAGAGCTAAAGAGGGGATAAAATCCAATAAAAGTACTAACATAAGACTATCAAAGGAGAGGATGTCATACCTTAGACTTATGATTTTTACGGTTCTTTAATGTTCGTTCCGCCTCCCAAATATATGTGATGATGATAATAGCCGTAACTGTAAGACCCTTTGTAGGTAATATTTGGGTAACTTGTGATATACCCATTCCCTGGGTTGGAGTTAATGCCAATACAAATATCTTAGGGTAGAATCGAGCTCACAAGTAGCATCAACCCCATTAATCCAATGATACAGTTCTGTGATATTTTACATCGTATACTATTAAATAGAGAAACGATAACAAGGATCGTACATGATGTACCCGTATGTGAAGTTTAGGAGAAAACTCAGTCAATATGCACCATCCAGAAAACTCCCCATTATATGATGTGCATGACCAAGGGGCAAGCCATACCTCTCTCCCTAGCGTTTATATAGCGTTTCCTCCAGTAGTTCCAGGTCCATGGAATCCTAGTTTTGCCCTCAGCATGTGTATCCCCCTGATGATGCAGGGAATGAGCCTTAGGTACGACCCAGCCATTAGCACTAGACGCGACGCCAAAGGCCGGCCCTATAAACCGGCCCTCTCGAGGCGGTACCGAGTGAGTGCTCTGGCCAGCCGCATTGACAAAGACTTTCGGTGTGGAATTTGCTAGACGGTCGGAACCATGGCCCTCCTGTTCGGTTCGTTCCCGGAACGTGGTGATGCTGGATGTTGGTCTGACGCACATCATTGTTTCTACTCGGGAATCGAGAGAATTAAGCGTACCGCGTTGATGCATGTGTCGGTCCAGGTCGTGAGGGCTTGCAAAAGAAACGTCATCTGAAAAGTCTCGGTAATACAGAGGAATAAAGACGTCGGTTTCGTTAATATTCCTCGGCCCTAAACAGTAGCTTGCAAAAAGATCAAGGCCAGGTTTGGGTCTGTCGATGTCCTCGGCGTTAATATGAGATAGGCGAAAGAAGGCATATTCCTTTAGTAACTTGCCGATTTCTTCTAAGATTTGAACATCGCTGTCTTGAATAATGTGTGCGCCGCGGAGACCGTTTTCTATGGCGGCCTGAATTAGAGGGACTGACTGGGTGGCTGTACTTGCGGGTGGGAGTATCAAAGAATTTTTTGATCGCAAGCCAGCAGCAAGAAGAGCGTAGATCCTAAATGAGCTGCGCTTGTCATCATGGAAAAGTGTTGCCCGCAGAGGCTTTAGAGTCTCGATGACATCTTGCCAACTGCTTTGGTCCGCGGTGAGCTTGAGTGTTAAGTTGGATTGCCAACCGTATAAGCCCCCTGCGCCCACAAACCACCGAATGGTCAACCGGTTCTTGTTGGCAGATATCAAAGTTGAGATACAACAGTTGCGAGAACAAAAATATTCAGCTTCTGATTCCCATCGCTTCCGTTGTTTTTTGCGATTCTCGAAGGATACTTCGGTATATTTTACGTAGCGATCTGCTTGAATCGTTTCCCTCTCAGCCATGGTTTCTTTGCTAACCTGCACATTGAAACTGCCCATGTCACGAAGCTGTCGACCACGTTGCCCAGACCAGTTCGGAACCCATGATGGGCATTCCGGTCGTGGTGTTGTCGCATCCATAGTCACGGCGCCAAAATCAAAAAGATGAATCAGAATCGTGTCCGCTGTTCGGATATCTTGGTTTATAAAGTGGAGAGCATATTGATGGTACATCTCCGCCCAATGGATTTTCGCATAATTGAGAGGAATAATTTGATTGGATCCAGCGGGTAAGAGACCTAACAGAGATGTTATGCGGTCTTTATATTCGGTGCATTCGGACTGATGAAACCGCCACAGCATGTCTAGGAGCGACATGCCTTTCCAAGCTTGGGTTCTACCTATCGTCGTGGAGAGGATATCTAGACCGTACGCCGAATGTCCGATCAGAGAAAAGCTGTGGTCGATTGTTTCCCGGGCCGTCATTACCCACGATAGATCGAGGGAATAGTGCCCGCAATGAAGGGTTATCTTCTGAGCCAGAGCTATTTCCTGTATGACCCAACGTCGATAGAACCAGAATTTCTCGAAGAATCTGACCAAGCAGGCTACATCAGTTTGGTCTGGAATTTCCGACTCTTTCGAAGTCCGAATTGATAAGCGACGAAAAAGCGCCAATGCCTTCGCAGAATCATCCAATTGATCATCCCCGAGCCAAATGTGAACTTTTCGGGCCAATCTGTAGATATCACCCATCCTCAGTATTTGTGTTGCCTTTTCAATGTCGTCCTTTTGATTCAAACAGACGGCATCGAGCCAAAGATATGTCGCTTTGTGCTTTTTGCGAAGATGTCGCAGGATCGAATCGACGTTTGGGGTAATATTCAAATATGACGGTTCGTCTTTCCCTTGCGACACGCAGAGAAGCCGTCGAGAGAAGTCGGCTGGTCCCCAACAATACGACACAGCGGAATAATGGCGGCTATTGTCTATTCCGGTAAGCTCGTCATTGGGCATGTACTGGATAATGGAACACCGTAATGGCGACACAAAGTCTCCTGGTTCTAGAGCGATAATACGCAAGGTATCAGTGCAACTGAGAGCTTCGTATTGGTATTGGTCGAGGTTTGAAGTAGGTCCGAACTGGGCCTGATCCTGCATGACTGCGGCGGCTGGGTGCCTCCACAGTCACTGCAGTATTGCTTGTGCAAATAAGTAAACCACGAAAGTTATCTGGCAAAAGGTTACGTGCATCACCGTGAGACATAACTACCTATGCTTCGTATATTTCTAATGTCTTGTATGTAGGTAGCTAGCTAATCTATACACCACAACGGTCAACCCCTGAAGCAGTGTTAGCAACATGTCCATGCAGTGACTTTACCTTCGCTCTTAATGAAAGTACCTTTGTATTAAACCTAGGTTATACGCCAGTATTATCTCTAAGATTCAGTTACCTATACGTGACTAATAGATGAAGTACAACCTTTACGGCAGGCACACCCATCTAGAAGCCATTTATTTTACCTATACCACAATATATAACCCGTAGCAGCGATGTTCAAGACATCAAGATCCCAGTGTAAGCTAGTAACCACACAAGAGGGAGCTAACATGATGTCAAGGGTTATAACGTAGATAGGTGGGTATAACAAAGCGGGGTATTACCTATCTTGCCTAGCCTTGCCCGAGTTCAGCCCCCTTATATTTCGCGCATTCTAAAAGAGGTTGATAGGTAGCAGGTAAAATGTCAATATGTGAAAATATGATATTGAGCGTATTACCTCAAGCAGCTCTACGTTTAGCCTCAATCAAGCTGAGGACGGAAAGTTATCTGACTACGGCAAATCGAGCAAGTTGTCTGACCTACACAACGCTACGCTCTGGTATTGCCTCACGAAACCAATATCTACACTTACTAAGGGGAAAGATTATGGGAGCCAGAAAAGAGTCAATTCATAGTAGCTGTCTAGCTATCTAAACATAATATCAAAAGAAAGGGGAAAAAAAACAATATGAAAAAGCTGGCTCTCCTCCAAGCCCACGCGCGTACCATCCCGTTTAGGGTCGCTATAAATATGATGTTAGCTAGGTCAAATGATGACAGAGGATGAATTGATTCGTGACTAACCTATTCTGCCATATCTACGGGGCGGATCACACCCGCGTTCAAGCCAGTCATATCTAGCGAGGGGACTCGTTGCCAAACAGCTGATATAGTGACTGTATATGAGCACCTAGTCACAAAATCCAGCGTTAGCATTATTAATACTTCGGGGTATTTAAATAGGGCACCATACCGCTTTTCCTGAAGCCTAGAAGTAGAGTCCGAAGAAGTCTGCCTATTGACAAGACTTTCCGCTCGGAAGACACCGGTACTCCATAGTCGAGTACGCGTCGCCGTTTATACGTCGGAATCGGCGGAAGGTGGTGTATCGGAATGAAGAGGGATGATGATAGTGAGACTCCTCCAACACCGAGGAAGTCGTTCAGGGGGCCGGAACTCTATAGTCGAGCCCGGTTCGTTTTTGTTATGTCGGAAATTGAGGAAAGGGGGTATGCCGGAGTTAAGGACGGTGACGGGGTAACAGAAAGGCGACTCCTCTAAGTAGCGAGGAGGCCGTCTGCACACTCAAGGAACCAGTTGAGCCCCTCGTCCTCGTCGTCAGACTCGATAGTGGCTAGGAAGTCATCGAGGGACTGGTCCTCCAGCTCTAACTCCGACTCCGCCTCGGCAGCTTTTGCTACCGCAGCCTCGTCCTCATCGTCAGACTCGATACTAGCCAGGAAGTCATCAAGGGTCTGGTCCTCCGTCTCTGACTCCGGCTCCTCTGGCTCGGCAGCTTTCGCTACCGCAACCTCGTCAGAGTCGTTGTCTGCGAGGAAGCCTTCCGCGAAGTCGAGGAACTCTGTGTCCTTTGCCTCGTCCTTATCGCCGTTCTCTGGCTCTGGGTCTGCCAGGAACTCATTTGCGAAGTCTAGAAACTCAGCGTCTCCGTCATCTCCATCCTCTGGCTCCAGATCCGCCAGGAATTCGTTCGCGAAATCAAGAAACTCAGCGTCTCCGTCATCGTCCCCGCCCTCCGGCTCGCCGACCATCTCGCCCTTTGAGGACTTCTTGGTCTTCGTGGCGGCCTCTTTCTTCTCCGGGGTCGCCTCAGGGGTGTCTAGCAATGAGATGACGACAGGGGACGACTCTCGAGACGGGATCTGGATAGGGTCGCTTTGGGCGCCGGTCGCCGCCGTTGGCGGACTCACCGGGCTTGAGCCCCTCTGGGTGTTTGGGGTGTTCGTGAAGGCTGGCGAAGGGGGAAGAGCCAACGCCTGCTAAGGGGCTGTTAGCGCTGTGACCTTCGCTGGTAGTACTGTAGGACTTGGGGAAGGGTTAGAAAGGGATGAAAGTTTGTGCTCACCTGGACATTCATCCAGTCATACTTCTTCCTAGCGCCAATCTGGTCAAGGGACAGGTTGATGGCGTGATTCTTCGCCTTGGTACTGGCACCGGTCGTCCACTCGGTACGCTGCCTCTTCAGCCTGCGGCGCTTCTCTACCTCGGTCTCCAACTCTCTTGCGGATCGCTTCATTATTGCGTATCCGTGTCGGTTGTGAGTAGAAAGAGTAGGGTATGATATGATATGATAGTGATGTTGTGTGAGGTGTAGTATCTGAAATTCTCGGATGGTTAGTAAGAGAATTTAGATAATTGTGTGGAAGAAAAGATCTTAGATGTTGAGTGGGAGAGAGTGAGCGATAAGTTAGAGTGCAGGAAGAAGGAAGACAGCCCGGATGATCAGTGGTACTAACCGCGAAAGAAGAGCTCGGGTGGGAGACTCGGGTCGTGGTAGAGATATGGTAGGTGGTCGGAAGAAGTCAAGGAAGGTTGGTACAAAATAGAGTAATAGCACAGAGACTCGTATGCCAGGATGGATACTTAATCAAAAAGGCCAAGGAACCAAACTTGTGAGCAAGAAGGTCAACTGGGTGAAGAAGAGATGAAGTGAGAAGGGATGAAATGAAAGCTGGCTTATGTAGTTTTTCGAACGGGTGCTGATAACGGTGATTATGTACCGTGTATTGTTTGCTATCTAGAATCAGTCGAGAGCCGAGTTCTATGGTTAAGGCCTTTCCCCTTTTAGACTCCTAAAGGTTTCGAGTGGTCGAGTCTAGAATCTCGTAAGATCAAACGACTTGAAATAAGTACATGCAGATGGCTATTTAGAAGCAAACCAAAGTGATCGTCTAGATAATCATCTACCAGACATCTGAAATCTTAACGTCCCCCCTTTTATTTGGTGTGTATGTAGAAAAGCCAATGCCATCCTCATGACTGATCCCAACGTACAGCTTGCGGTAGACTTCGGCAGGTACAAGGATCTGTCAATATTAAATACATAAATACATCTTGAAAAGATAAGTAGATTACTAAATATCGAGGTAGTTTGCCCATTATATAGACACAATAGGAATAGGCATAGGAATTCATGCTGTGATTTTTCCCAGTTTGGTTTAGATCAGTCAGTCCAATAAGGTACCCAGGCGCCTAGGTACATATATGTAGTTTTTAATGAAGTACACAGTTACATGTAGGTACTTGTTGACTGATTATTCGGTTGGTTAGTCGAGATATTTAGGTACAGTGCAAAGCTCTAAGGGCTAAAAGGGGGGCCAGTGAGGTTTACTGGGTGACTGGTCCATGCACTGATCATGCGCCAGCAAGGTCGAGTCAACGAGCAAAATTAACTGTAGCATATCCTAATCGAGTTAGAGGAACCGAGCACGTATCTGTAGGTTGAGGAGGGAGCTGATTAACGAAGGGCAAAAACTTTTACGAACTAATGCTGTCATGCCTTCCTCCAAGGAATATTTTCAGATGAACATATCATCTCCTGGATAACTTTGTCAAAGTCACCTCAACCGACTTTTTTTTTCATCCGGCAAAGAATAAAGGTAGAAATTAATGAAGTCTTGAAAGTATCATTGAGCCTATCAGCTGTACCCTAGTTCCTTAAGTCTACCGCGAAACCAATTACTCTAAACAGGAGATCGCCCCCTCTGCCCCTATAAACTGTCCTTAATAGGATAAGAAACACAGACGTCATTGATCTCTGAATTATTAAGTAGGTATCTAGATAGGTATGTTTTGGTCCAGGGCACAACAATGCCACGAGAGTGTCGTCTAGCAAGATCTATCATTGCTGCTGCTTTTAAGCGCAAGAACTAGTTACGCCATAATAATGGTGAGCCCCTAAGGACTAAGTAAACGCAGTGAGTGGCTGCAATACAGATCCGACGCCAAGGTGACGAAACGCTGAAATATCCGTCAACCTGTAACAACTCGAAGGTCGAGAATGACTGTGTCCATCAGGAATCAGGAGTCCGAATCCTACGACACTTCCTCTACATCTTTCCACGCTTATAGCCGCCCGGAACAAAGACTCTGCCAGAGGGGCCAGAAAGCATCTCATCAGGGACCGCTACTCGACTGCCATCCTTGTTGCTAACCCATCTCACGAACACGGGATTGGGCTTCTGGGAGTCGCCATCAGGGCTCTGGTCTCCAGCAAGCTGAGACTTGCGGCTGATCTTGGGAGCCTGCTTCTTGAGAAGCTTGTTGATGGTCTCCATCTGTAATTCAATGCATCAGCATTCTTGTACCTATAACCCTAACAGATATTCCCTGAAATATGTGTAGCTTACCTTGACTTCTTCGTTACGCTTGTCACTCAGATTACGTCGTCGGCGGGCCATCTCAGCACGACGCATAGAGAGCTCTTCAGCCGTGAAATGCTTCTTCGCTTGGACCTCTATTATTGCGTTAGCCTGAGGTTCAGGAGATCATGTGGTATAAATACTTACCATCAGACAATTTCATCAGAGCATCTCCATTCTCCTCGAAGCGAGCGCGCTGTCGTTTAGTCATTCGAGTGAGATCCGGGGTCTCGGCTCGGCTTTCGACACCGCCGTCACTACCAGCGTCGTCGTCTTCATCCTCTTCCCCAGCGGGATTAGCTGCTTCGATCTCTTCGTCTTCGCCTTCTGCGTCTTCCTCGTCACCGCCTCCAACTTTGACGGTGTCCTGGATCTCGTCTGCGTCACTTTCCAGTTCGCTGAGCTCCTCGTCATCGTCGCTGTCCTTAACTTGGGTTGCTGCGGCCTTCGCGCTGGTCTTAGCCTGCGCTTTTGACTTACTGATAGCAGTGCCCTTAGCTGAAGGCTTCGATACTTTGATAACGGGCGCTGGAGGGGGGATGGGATCCACATCCATATCTTCATCTTCACCTTCAGCATCCTCTTCGCCGATGTCATCGTCGTCTCCTTCGGCGTCGATATCCATGGTGTCGTCAACGACGATCTCGCCTTCAGCGTCTTCCTCGCCCAGATCAGCCATGTCGTCGTCCTCTCCTTCGGCATCTTCGTCGTCATCGTCCTCTACCTGGACTTCATCCTCGACATCATCATCGTCTTCGTCCTCACTAGTTTCGACGACATAGCTCTTCTTCTGGATCCGGTTCCTCTTGCCCTCTGGTTGCTGGCGGCTAGATTGGCCGGAGCGACTAGAGGTTGCGTGGCGAAGCTTGCTTGCTGGAAGCTTAACTGTGAAATGGATATGCTGGTTAGAATCCGAGGGTGAGGAAGGAGGACCGCGCGAGATGGATGCGGCGGCACTCTTACCCTCAGATCGGCGAGAAGTCCTGGAGGACATGGTTCTGCCTGTACGGCTGTTGATGTGATTGTCGCTATCGACCATGTCAGTAATTGCGGTGTTGGCCCTCTGGGCGGCTGCGCGACGTGGACGAGAAGCCATTTTTAGTGAGTGGTCAGAGAAAGCTGTCGGGTTGTTTCAGATATATATGTAAGGAGGAGGCAGATGATGAGTTTGGGGAGAGGAGAGATGAGTAAGGATTGATTGAATGGGGGTTTGCTTGGAGAAATGAAGAAAGATGTGAAGGAGATAAGTTTGAATTTTTGGAGGTGGCGCGCCCGGCGCAAGGGCAAGTGAAAGTGAGTGATTGATGTTGAAATAAGCTTGCGGCGTCAGACGCCGTGACACGTTATGGCCTGTGGTGCCTGTGGTGCCTTATGTACTGCGTCGCTATGGTACTTTCGGTGCTGTGGTACTTCGGTGCTGCGGGCAAACAGGTTGATCCAGAGGCAGGTTCCCGACCCGATGGTGGCTCAGTAGGAGTAGGGCTGTAATAACATTGATGTTTTGATTGCGATTGGTGATTGGCGATTGGAGGATGCTCAACCAGTTGGATTGTTCAACGACATATTTGAGGCAACACACCAAGACCTTTCGATGCAGCCAACCCAACAACAAAGATTTTTTTCTTTTGCTTCTTAGCTCAGACAGCACCTTGCACTGGTCTGTCTTATTGCATCGCATCGCGTCATCTTTATTCCCCCTCTCATCATCCTCTCTCGTTCGTTCGCTTGAACATCCTTCTTATATCTCAAACATCTTGGAAAATCTCCGCCGTCTCATCAAATGACAATCGCACACAAACATGTATACATCTCCCCACCCCCCTTTTTTATTCCTCTCTTCTCCTCAAGGCAGTGATGAACATATGGCAGGGAAGTTGATGGATGCTGACGAGAGACGGCTCATTATCAAATTGCAGCTTAGACTTACACGACGAATGGTTATGGGACCGATTGATATCCCTCGTATCTCTAGCTATGGCTGACAGGCCAAATTAAAAGCTAGGCGACTCTTTAATTGGGTATCGCGGAGTTCTGGGCTCCCAGCTGAACCGTTCGTCTAGCGATATCTCTGACGATTGGCCTACGATTCGGGATCTCTTCCGGTTTAGTTTATCGTGTATCCGAGCTTTCAAGGTGACACAACGGTTGAGGACAGAAAATGCTCACCTTAACTGAATCCGAACAGGTCTTTTCCTGCCCGCCGGTGGTGATGCGGGTGGATACCGATATTTCGAGGTGTGACGGCGAGTTGGAGGACGTCTCGGAATGCCGTCTACAACGACCTAACAAACTACCGCAGACCTTTTAATGCTAGATAGTAACGATATCAGGTTAAGAAGATACAATACAAGTATAAGTAAGAGATATGTATTAGGCTAAGGCTCATAAATTATTCGACGCCAAGTTCCTTTTATCTTCATTCAATTGAGAGGAAAGTATTGACGATGGAATGATCGGGTTGAAGGGTGCGACTGAGGACTGTGTCACGTGCGGAAGCGTACTCAGGTGAACTCGGTGAATGTACCACCGGCGCATCTCGCACCTAAATGTTACCTATGTAAGTAAGCAGATATTATCAAGTCGTGCAGATTACGATATGTTAAGCTATCCCGCTAAATTACCGAGAGACACTATCTGATCGCGCTAGCATATACTTTCCCCGATGTGGGTAACGAAGCTCGGCTGTTCTCGGGGGATTGAAATTCGGAGGACGTACCGAGGCAGCTGTCCACCGAATGTTGATTTCCAGCAGATAAGATACCGCTTGGTTGGGTTATTTTGTCATCGAACCCGAGTAACTAACCTAAAAGCTTCCAACTCTTTATATTCCTACACCCACCCAACCTAGTCCAATCTTTGATATCCTTCACTAGACCTAATAGTTCAATTGATTTCATTCGCTACCAATATGGCTGATTCGAAGGGACCCAATATCCCGTCCTGGCAGCAGTCACAAGCTCAGGAAGAGGCTGCACCCGAGACCAGCCACTATCAGAAGGCCGACGCGACAGACGTGACCCTCGACCAGGCGCGAAAATTCTTGAGGGATGAAAGCGTTCGGAATTCAAGTATAGAAAAGAAGACGGAATTTCTCAAAAACAAGGGCCTTGACGACACCCAAGTCCAAACGTTATTAGAGGAAACCGAACAAGATACACAAGCATCGAATCCACCGCCGACGACCAATAAGTCCGCCCCTGGAGAAAGAGATACAGAGCAGGCTTCGAGGACAGATAAGGAGACCGAGATGGCTGTCCCCACAGCTTCATCTGCAACAAGCGATTCACCGCCAATTATAACATATCCCGAGTTCCTAACTACCTCTCCCCGACCACCACCTCTCATCACACCCTCCCGTCTTGCCAACATTCTCACTATCTCCGGCAGCGTATGGACGCTTCTGTACGGCACGGCGCGGTTCGTCGTTGGCCCTATGGTGGAAACTCTCAACGACGCGCGAACAGACTACTACGAACACGTAAACGGAAAGCTAGAAAAACTAGTAGAAAAGCTCGAGGGTGCCGTCAGTGAGGTCCCATACAAGAACGGCAAGCCGTTGAAGTCGAAACAAGAAATCGCCTACGAGGATAACGAAAGCGTTTTCAGCGATCCAACCGAACTCTTCCACCGAGACATTGGGACGCAAACTTCCCCGGTGATGATGGCGGAAGACCCGGCTACGCCCGGCAATACCTCCAGTCAGCCAGACAAAACTGTTGACTCTCAACTTCGCCGCCTCACCGCCGTCCGTGCCTCTGTGCGCGAAATAAACGATATACGGATACGCCAGGCCGACGAGTCAGCCAACCTCAACGCCGTGCTCCGAGAGATCCGCGACGAGGTCGACAAGTTGGGCGCACCTCCCCTGACTGACTTTAGCTCCTATCATACCGGGCTAGGATACGGACGTTCTGCGGAACCCGATGACGAGGTGAAGAAGGCCAAGGATGCGATCCGCAGTGTGAAGGGCATGTTCTTGAGCACAAGAAGCTTCCCAACCACGGCAGCGAGATAGGAGACCGAAGCTGTCATATTGGGTTTGCGAGATAAATTAGCTGAGAAGAAATCATCTCGAGCCGTGTCTTCTAAAGTGGATACCTCGTGATCGGGCCCTCCACCGAACAAAGACGGGTTCTAAGGCTTCAGTGTGCCGAGTCGTCCGAGGATACCGCCGAATTAACTAGCCCTACTCGGCGTATAGTGTTAGGATAGACCCCTAGCGCTCTAAGGGAAGAAACGACCACTTCTCGTCAACATTATGCCACCACAAGGACGACTCGGAGTCAAACGAGAATCAGATGACGCCGATCCCACTCAAGTAGTCCCTCCCGAGAGCCATACTCCCAAGTCCAGCGCCAACGCGAGGATCCCCCAACAGACGGCGATGCTCTCCAACGCGCCTTCTCAAGATTCGCGCGTAAGGTACATGCTCGAGGACGCCAGCTGTTGGCAGTGAAGGGCAGCTGTGGTTTGGCGACGCCGTGCTGATAGACATGACTCTAGATGGTTCCCACAGTTCTAAAATGCGAGTCGGAAGTCGAGGTGGATTGGAGGCGAACGTGCGATAAGGCTCTAGACGAGTGTTAGAAAGTAGCTGTACGAGAAGGGCCAATGTTTTGCTGCGGTTATGAGGATATGGAGATGATTCTTACTTTCTAATTTATATACATATTACCGTCGACGGCGTTTCTTTCTATACCTACCTAGGTAGGTAGTTAAGGAAAGTTACTACGGATTGCCGGCGTAGGTATCACCAACTTACAGTCTTAACCCATTTACCTTGCTGGGTGTTTATAGGTGATTGCTTAAGCCCAAATACAGGACATCCTGAGTGGTGATGAGCCTGTAGGCTACTCTAGTACATTCAGGAGATTGCATACATGCACTTTAATCTACTTTCAGTCCTTGTACGGCATATTTTGATTCTGACTACCTACTATCGGTATAGTACAAGTCCCCCGTTCCAGAACCATCAGGTTTTTTCAATGCCGATACTAATTTCCATGCTAACGGCATAGAAGCCGTTGCCAACCCTCCTCGATGAGACCTACTTGTTCCGTTCCATTCCATTCCATTCCAGGGGGCGCGACAAATCGCGGAGACGAAAAGAAAATTATGATGATGGGGCGATGCAATGTTTGCCGTGTGGCGTGGGCCGAGATACCAGATCTCTCTCTCTTTCTTTCTTCCTCTTCTGATGAACAATGCTCATGCAATGCCATGCCATGCTATGCTGTGCCGTGCCGATGCCAACGCCGATGATGATGACCATGGTGATATCCGATCTATTATTTTTTCATTCATGCCGTGTCCGATCTCTCGTATCGTATCGAGAGAGAAGATATGAAAAAAGGGAAAACGAGTCGTGCTATTATTAAGGCAGAGAAGGGTATACGAATATGTACGAATGGGGAATGCCGTAACGAATGTTGAAGAATAGAATAGTATAATAAAGAAAATGCAATGCCGGTAAGCCGTCTACCCGATTGACAGGCAGGTCGCAAGTGGTACACTGAATGCACGAATGCAGTGATAGGTAGATAGACGCAAGCGCCCAACTACATGTACAGGCTGTGTTGCTTCGGGTCGGGGTATGGGTCCTCGACAGCCGCTCCTCTGGAACCGTAGTTGGGCGGCACCGCGCGGACCTATCGCTTCATGTCGCCGTACTGTACGTAGCTGCTGTTCCGGGTGTAAGGAGGCGCCTCCTCGGTGGTGACCGGGCCGCCGTGCACCATGCCGCGGCTAAACGCGTCGTCTCGTGCGAACGGCGAGCCGTGGTAGTGGTCGGGATGTGCGCTAGCTTCACCGGCGCTTCCGAACTCCGGCAGGTTCACAGATGCCTCGTTCCTCGTTCGATGAGGCGTCGGCGGCATCGGTCCCATCTCGTGCGACTGTTCAAGGCGTTCAATGCGCATCCTACGAGCGTCGCCCGCCACGTCGTTGTGGCCGACGAGGGTGCGGATGACGCCGATGAGCACGATGATGACGTACACGAGGAGCAGGCCGAGAGACACCAAGGCATCCTGGACGATGTTGTTGTGCAGCCACGTGGTGACGTGGACGACAGCGTCTGTTACCTCGTCGGTCGTGACGCTGCTCGGAGAGGCCAGGAAACTGGTGAGGTCGGTATCGCCAGAGATGGACTTGGAGGCACCAAGAGAGAAGACGTCGTTGGGGAACATGGGGAAGTCGATGTGCGCGTGGTCGTGCACCCAGGTAAGGCCCTTCTGGAACGACTCGATCTTCAGACCAATCAAGCAGCGGACCGTGGTAGCAGCGAGATCCTTGAACATCGTGTTACCGAAAGCTGTGGTGAGGCCCTTATCGATCTCCTCGAGGAAGGTGTTGAGGGTATTGTTGACAGCGGTGGTTCCGTTCGTGACCTTTCCGAGGATATCGTCGTTGATGTCTGTGCTGAAGGACGTGATGACACCATTTGCATCGTCTGCCCACTTCTGCGAGACGTTACCTAGGGTGTCGACGACCTGTTCGGCAAAGTCTTCGATTTGGCTGGTCAGCGCCGGGATCTCCTTCTCAATTGCCTTTAGGAGGATCCACTGGCAGAAGCAGGAGAAGAAGCCGGCAAGCGCGAGGGAGAGGACGAAAAGGGCCGGAAGAGATGTTGCGTATGCGATACACCATCGGACTAGGAGTCTACGCTTCTCGCCGAACTTGGAAGCAATCCAGTATCCAAAGCGAGCCGTGGTAGGACGCGACGCCATGTATACGAGATCCATGTCGTCGTGGGCGTTGTCGGAGCAGATCTGAGCACGGCGCCATCGGCGTACCTCCATGTAGGCCATAGGGAGACACACAGAGATCGCAAGGAGTATCAGTACAACGATCGCAACAACCTTGGCCGTATACGCGATATCATACAGTCCCTTGAAGAAGTCGTTGATAACCGAGTTATCAGAACAGAAAGATAGGGCTTCCTTCTGGGCGACGGGGAACACACTGTCGTTGAACGCCCAGTTGCCGTAGGCTTTGTCGAGCTGTTCTCGGATGAGGTTGAACGGAATCGACACGGCCGTAGCAGTGAGATTCTTGACGTCGTCGAAGTCCGGCAGGTTTTTGTTCAGTGCAGTCAAGTCCGAAACGAAGCCGGTAGTGTTGATGTGGACGTCGGAGAGCTTCGCAGCCACCGCCTTGATGTCGCCAGCGACTTCAGGTTTAGGCGGAATGTCGATTCTGCGAAAGATGTCACCTATGCCATTGATCGCAGTCTCGATAGCGCCTCCGATTTCTTGCGTAGCGGTTGCAACAGCTCCACCGACGACGCTTGTAGCTTGGTTGCCTAGGTCCACAGCACCGTTCACAGCCGAGTAGATGGCGTCGACAGGCTTTTGAAGATCATCGGCGGTTCCATTGATTGCTTGGGCAATTCCGCTGATGGCATCGTTCATGGCTTCGGTGGTCTCGGTAATGGCTAGCGCAGAAGCGTTCAGTCCTCCGTGGATGACCATGGAAATCAAGCAGACGTAGGTATCTGTCATCATGCTGATAACGAAGAGAATAAGCTGCTCGACACCAGTGAGGATCATGTCGAGGACCTTCATCAAGGCTTGAACGGAGTCGGTGATGCCAGATGCAGTGAGACGGTTGACGCCGACGGACAAGTAATGAGGCATCGAGGCCATGGCACTACCAATGTCCTCAACCTTCGTACACGCCGACAGGGCCTTCGCCTTAGCATCGCCGAGGTTGTCATTCAGACTACCCAAGGTCAGGAGAAAGTTGACCAACACCAAGAGGAGAAGGACAGTCCAACGGTTGAACCATATCTGCGAGAGTCGTGAACCGAGTCCGAGGTAGGGGGTAACGCCTTTGGCTGAGCTCTGGGATAGCAGCTCGCGGAACTTCATGTTGCGGATGTCCTTCGTTTCGTACGCATCGTGGTTGAGGGAAGAAGGGACTTGAGGGAAGCCCTCCTTTTCTCGAAAGATAGGCATAGCGGCTTTCTCGAATCTATCGAGATATTTTTTTGGACGCCTTTGCTAGGTATGTTGTAATGTCGGAAACTGAAACAAGAAAATTGAAAGCAGAATCGGAATTCTGGAAAGTCTCGCCTTCTGATTAGCCGCACAAGGCGTATGTGCGTAGATTTTGTATGGCGTTTGTGTGCGCGAGTACGTATGTAAGTGGGTAGGAGAAAGGGTATCGTCAAAGAAATTATATGTAAAAAGAGACGCGGTGGGAGAACAATAGAGGAGAAAAAGGAGGAAATTGTTTGGTGAATCACTCAATGATCTATTGTTTTCCTTGACTCCATTAAAAACACGAGTAATACGAAATAAAAAAAGAGAATTGGTTGTGACTAGGCGATGAAAATGTCGGAGGGAACAATGACTGAGGAAACAGTCGATGATAAAAGAGAAGCCGAGGACTGTTAAGCCTCACTACACCTCAGTCACGACAGCTCCTTGACAGCCAGTCAAGGGCGAAATGACCAGGACGGGCCATGTTTCAGAATAGAATGATAGAGTCCCTTTGTTTCGCCTTCCACGATCAAGCAGATAGTTCTTTGTCCCGTGGACTCTTTCGTGAATGTTACGCGCGGTGCAAGGGCCCAGTTAAGCGCTGGCGATGACTGTGAGCCAGTCGTTTCCTCTGCGCGCGCGCCCTCACTAGACAAATTCCTTGGCCGAACTGCGTGACTGGGATATTGTCGCTAAGGATAAATAAGGCCTAGAAGATGCCAAAGGTCGAATTCACTCCTTTTTGAGGGAGTTTATAAGATGGTCTTCGGCATCCCATGTAGCTCTTTCCTGAACCTCTCCCGTACGGGGCTGTACGGGGCTTCTAGATCACCATCTGGCCGTCCACGGCTGAATAAAGAAAGGACAGAACATCAGATAGATGACGCCCGTCTTTCAAGTATTCTAGCACCGCGAGATGCGCTACTTATTGTTAACATATTCACTACCAATACCTTACGACAAGAGCCCTGATACCCATGACGATGCTGGTGGGCCGTCATTGTGGTCTGGATTGGTAGGATCATTTAGGTCAGGCTGCTGCAGATTACTACGTAGCATATGCATGCGCCTCCTGTATGCAGAAAGGGTCGCAGCCTGGTAGTTTGCGTCATGAGGCTCGCAGAATGGTCGAGACGGACGACGGACGACGGCCGACGGCCGACAGTGGTTTCGTCTGCAGTTTTTCACACTCAGTCGTACGCCTCATCTCGTATGTACGTAACTATTAAGCCCATGCAGTTAGTCTAAAAACGGTAGCACGATAGCTATGTGAACCTCGGATGTTGGGATGTTAAACGGCTATTGTATCGTAGTTTCGTAGTTGGTTAGTCACAGAAAATCGACAATCATAAATCGGAAATCGAAAATCGAGAATCAGAAAGGGTTGGAGGGGACCTTGTTTGGTACTGTTATGGGTGGGGCCTTCTAGAACATATATCAGCCAATCAAATAATTCTATCGCGGACGTTTCAATCATTGGCTGGTAGCCGCCAGACTTGTCTTAACCCCGCCATGATTTAGGGTACGGCAGAACCTCGGTCTTCTGTCTTCACCGACGACGAAGTTGTTCGATAATATTTCGTATTCCTTCTTCACAAGCGCTTTCCCCAGCTAAGTGTCGGATACGAGCTTAATTCCTAATTCCTTTAATCAGTGACTCGCCAACATTCGAAACGGTTTGCTTACCATCATCCGGTCATAAGCTACATCGTCATCTCAGAACGGCGGCAGCGGTGTAAGATGATTGGCTCAAAAGCCACCCGCGGCTACGTCGTACGAATCCAGTCAAACCCTGTTTTACCCATCCGCACCCCTGTACAGCAAGACAAGGGTTTCGAGCGTGGGTCATATCGTATTAAGCGCGGAACATCGCTAACCAACGGAACTGACGGCGCTAATATGCTTCAGACACCTCAAAGCGAAATAAATTGAACCTTAAATAGGCCTCGACCACCCGAACACGACCGGGGTTCTTCTACTGAGGCCTCTTACCAGCATCTATCAGCAACTCAAGTAAAATCTACTCTACGAATATCTACCAAGTAATTAACAGATTCAGGCCAAGATGTTTACATGGTTCTTTCGACACGATGATATCATTGTTTGATCAGCCGAAACTCGATGTCTACCTAGGCCAGCTAGGTACACGGTATCATGTCAACATTACACACTCTTTCCATGTTCTCTTTCGAGACGGAACATCCTTCAAAGCCAGACCCTCACTGAGTCTCGTCCAAGAGTCGATTCTCCATATATAGACTCTCCAGTCTTCCTTCAACATTAAGTCCATCACGTCGCTTCTCATCCAGAAGGTCGCTGTTTTCTCCTTCATGACCCATTTGATAGTACTTAAGACTTTGATCCCGTCAGATCTAATCTTCCGCGCAGCTCTCTCCCTGTGTCCTTTCTCGTCGTCGAGAAGGAGCGGGCGCAGGTTCTCTGGTGGCGAGCCGTACTTTCCATGGTTCCAGAAGACGAGCATGAAGTGAGGAACATTGAGGACTCCAGCAGGACTGAAAGGGATCCTAACGGAGTACTCGTTGATTATCTCCAGCGAAGGCAATATCTTGCTTGGCACCACAGCGGCAAATGGTAAGAGTCCGCGCCACAAAGTGACAAGCGTAGTGAACTCCGCCGCCCAAGGCTCAACACTTATGGTCTGAGACTGGTGCACCTCGTCCACAGCAGCGCTATCAAGCACATATTTCCTAGGGGCCCTAGCTGTAATAGTAATCATGCCACCGCCAAGAGATGCGATGATTGATGACAGCCAATGGCCGGGATAACCCAGCTCAGCCATCCGGACCAGTAGTCTCAAGAATACCGTCATGTTGTGCGGGGCGAACACCAGTGTGCAGTCCGACTGGAGACGAGGGAACGGAAGACATATTTTAAGGAAGAGGGCGAATAACCACTTGGAAAAGCTTGCTCGCGGTAATAATTGCTCTAGAGAGGAACGCCCAGTACTGCATCGCTCCCAGAGATGGTATTCGCTCATTATCATATTGAAGGACATCGGGAACAGGAATGAACGAGCGGTTTGCGATTCGTTAGCCAGCTTGACCTGGAAATGCTTCTGGATCATAACGCGATCGTACATCAGAAGGTGTTCAGCGTTGAACTGGTCAACGCCCTCCCATATTGGCACATTCCGCAACACGCACGAGGTTAAACCTGTTCCAGCTCCTTCCTTCAGGACAGGGGCTCCGTAGAGAAAGTTTGTTAAGGATCCGCCGACATAGTCTCTGATTGTTTGGTCAGCTGTAAGCTTGCATCTGCTACCTTCGGTGTGGGTACAACCTATGGGATGTTGCTCATATGGATGAAATGATACTTTCGAGGCCAATCCAAGAGGGCTGGCGATTCTCGACCTTCTTTGTCTTGCCCTTGCTGGGGGCGATCTAGGAGGCCATAGCGAGTTCGCTCCAAGACGTTGGCCATATCCCCCACAATCATTTCGATCGTCAATCTGTTTTGCAGCGAGAGCAAGCTCAGACTAACCTTTCCGAAGAAATTCGCCACGTGCTTCAAAATACAGTATGTCGACTTCCTATTAGGCTCATTGAGTTTTGACGATGGACCTGTTATTTGTTCAGCGATATCAGAAGGGTCATGGCTCATATCTGGTTCATCGCCAGGTTCCATCATGGCCTGCCACTCCACATCAATAAGCGTGACGTTTACTCTCCAATGCTTGTCTAGATAGTTACTGATGCGCTTTCGGGCCGATAGCTTTCCCCGCCGATAATCCGAGACCAGTGTGGATAACTCTGGCTCGAGTCTTGATACGATAGTTGTAGGAGGAAACATGACAGAGAAGTCGTCGAAAACATGGTGGTCTGCTTCGCAATCCGGATAGTTGTGCCAGCGTTTGCCAACCAGCGTGGATGGTACTGGAGTTGTTTCCTTGATATGTTCAGCTATGACGCGACGTATTTGAGAGGTCTCATATTCGGTCGCGGGTCCCTTCTGCCAGCTCTTCAGGACCTTCAGGACCGCGTCCATCTGTGACGAGGGAAGATATGCCATGCTAAACGGCTGCTTCTTCCTCTTGAGACTGTCCACCAACTTGCCGATGGTCTCTTGCAACTTTTCCTACACAAAAGGTGGTATGATTTGGGTGCAGTAGAGGTAACTCAAGGCTAGCAGCACCACATCTCTTGATTCTTGATTAGGCACGGCTTCCTGCAATAGGCTGAAGAATATCATATCTCGAGCTATAACAGCTGGCTTATGATCTACTATCGTAATATGCAGCTTCTGTTCTCCCTTCTTCATTGCAGAGTATCGTATGAGCGTCTGGAAGAGATGGCGATACCACAAAGCATGATAGACAAGACCGGGTCTTTGCCCGCCGATTTCTCGAGTTCAGCGGTATACAGCGATTCAGCATCGTCGTGACCAGGACCGAAATAATCTGGCTCATCATGACTTGCATGTGTCAGCTTGATAAATGTCGTCATTTCTATGCCGCTCACATGTTTGCTCTCAATCGTGGCAACTGTAGTATCATCTCGCGTGATAATGCTAGCTCAGGAGAGAACGAATCAACCTCCCTTAACCCCTTGAGCAAGTCATACAGTTCTTCAGAGTCCTAGTCCGCGTCGAGCTGGCCTAGAATCTCCTCGGCTTCGTCTAATCTTGAGAGATGAAGGTACGCCTTAGCTTGTCTAACTAGCAGCCTCTTCCTAGGCGCGTTAGTTCCCGTCTCAGCCTTGAGAAGACCCAAGGCTTTCACGGTGGAGTTGACGCATTCTGAGTATCTACCAGCTTCAAAATGGGCAGCGGACAAGTTTGACAAGGGATAAGGATCAGAAGGAACCAGCTGGGCAGCCTTCTCATACGCTTTCACCGCTGCAGTAGATAGGTCTGTAAGTAGACGTTCGTTAGGTAGCTATCACGCGGGTGATTACCTTCACTAAACTGGCCTTTCCGGTATAAGTCGTTAACTCGCTCACGTGCTTTCGCTGCCTCCTGAACGGTCTCGGCATTCATCGTGTATTAAAATGTCTGAGAGTTACAGAGATTGTGGAGTTCTAAGTGTTAGAGCGACGATATTAACACAAGGAAAGTCAGTCGAAGACATAGAACAGTATCATGTATGGAAGTGTCAGGCACCAACTTGTACAATCGACAGTAGATACGCCTGTACCATCAGGTAGGCAACTTTGGTACTCCAGTACCCCACTGCGATTCAGCTTAAAAAGCCAGGATACGACTGCCTCTCAAACTGCCAGCAGGATACTATTAGAAGCACACTATTCTGATCAGTACAAATATCCAGGTGAATATTGATTGATTGATTGAATCGGAAAGTTGTGTGTACAAAACGCCATGGTCTCAGTTGTAGGTAATCCGTGTCACTGTAGGAGATCACGTGATATACAGCCATATCGCCATATTATGTAATACACCAACTGCTGCCACCTGAAACCATCAGCTCTCAGTCCAAACAATCCATTCAGTTTATCTGACAGATAGGGATAATGTTTTTTATTGGCTACGAGTATCAAGGATAGGGGTTGAATACGGCCATCTTCGAGCTTAGCTACGTGAATACGATCCTTTACCTAGATGATCACAGCAGCACCCATCATGGAACAAACGGGGGAAGAAGGACTCAATTAAGACGACTACCTCTAGCGAATGGCGACAATTTACTCGAATCGATACCTAAAAGCCTCCCTGTCAAATATGACGGAGCAGTTTTGACGTGGGACATATAGAATTTTCCCTCAGTCGCAAACTTCAGCCCAAATAGAAGCAGGCCGACGCGGGAGCTAATACTTGTCAGACTCCAATGCTGTTTTGGGTGGTATGCTTGTTGCAACTACTGACCAATTATCATCGCCAAGGAAGGGCATTTGGTAGGAAAAGGCGGAATGGGGAAGTGAAGGGAAATGGGTGGAAGGGGTTACGGATAATAAAAACACCGCGTAAAGAGGCTCTCGTTGCCTCTCGCGAGGATAAGGTCGAACACGCCAAGCAAGTCTTCCGAATGATTAAGGATCGGATACCGGGAATGCCTAAGGACGGTCGCAGATGCTCTGCTGCGAGGCACTGCTTCCAAGAGAAGACTCGTATTGGAGTCGGGTGTGGAGTTCTTGGTTTTCCTGCTTGACGGCGGCGAGCTGGTCACGGAGCTCATTCATTCGCTGGACATTGCGTTGGAGGATCTCATAGCTGAGAGACCTGACGTTGTCGGCGTATTGCAAGACTTCCGGGTTCATACTGGCCAGGAGAAACTGCCGCTCAACCGCGGCTCTTCCATGCCTACACGCTACCATGAGTCTCTCGCGATCCGCAACCTCCTGCTCTCTTTGGACGAGTTGTTCCTTGATCTGCTCGAGTTGTGTAAGGTCCGTCGTATACCCCTGGGCTAGGCTCTTCAGCTGGTCGTTTTCTTGCTTCATAGCAAGATAGTCTCGCTGAAAGTCACGTTAGTCAACTATAGGTGTCGAAAGCTTTCGGACAGAAATCTACCTCTAATTCGTGCAAGTTGGCTCGCATAACAGCCAGCTCTTCATGTTCGGCACTGGTTGCGCTGGAGTTGGAATCCTCGACGTTGGTAACCTGTAGGGCTGTGTTAGGAAAGAAAGGGAACCCCTATGTCTTTCTTCGGTCCTAGGACGATTTAGAACTTACGGTGTCATTGTTCTCGCTGTTCTCACGATCCTTCTTCGAGTATGTGCCGTCGCCTTTGGAGGCACGAGGGCCACGACCGCCACGGCCGCGACGGTTATAACGACCACGGCCACGGCTACCTCGACCGCGTTGCCCTTGACCGTTGGTATTCTCCATACCCACTGAGATTGCTTTCGCCTCTCGTACGATATGTCTGTTGATGGTAGTTGTAGAGGTGGTGGTAGTAGAAATTGTTGTGGTGGTTATAGTAGTTGAGGAAGAACTCTTTTGATTTGTAGCTCAACTATAATTTGCTGATTGATGCACTGTGTGGTATCTACCTAGGTACCTAGGTAAGCATTGCTATAGTGTCGAGTCAAATAGAGAAGGAAGGCGGTCTTACGGCAATGATGAGGATACGATCGTCCCTCACCCGTGGCGTAATACCCTCGAGGACTTTGACGCCTTGTTACCCAACACCTGAGTCATCAAGTCTCGACACAGTATCAGTTATTCCATGAGATTACCTACCTAGTCTACAGATTTAAACAAACGAAAGTCTTGGGATTTATCTTGAAAGAAAAGGTAGAGATTATTCCAATCAGGGGGAATAATTAACATTCGCCCGCCCCTATTTCATCTACGACACCTAGACATATCTCATGAATATCTACAAGACGTATTTAATCCAAGAGCCCGACTATATCCCATTGGGGAGATGAGTACCTAGGTAATTAAGAACCATAGGCGTTAGGCAGGAACAGTAGATGCAGCCCTTCCACCCTGTTGCCTTAATTATGAGCAATCTACCTAATAAATAGTAACGTTGTCGTAGCAACAAAGGCAAAGTCTCAGTACCTAGAGCCCTATTTCTATGAGTCAATTACGTCTCCCACTTCATGTGCTTTTCCCCCATCAAGTCCTCTAGCTGTTCTTAGCACTATCACCTTCTTCATTTACGCCTGTCGCCTGTCTACGACATTCCTTGTCCACGGGCTAATTGAGAGTTGAATCAAGCTCATACACTAATCATCTCCCAAAGATGACTCTTAAGGCGACCGCCCCTGACTACTACTCGGGCTGGGATCATGCCGAGCCGAGCACAACTAGCCCCAGACAGGATCCTGAAGAACAAGGTCAGAGTGATCTTCGCGACGATTATAAAGTAAGTTAGCCAGCCGCATCTCCTTCCTATGATGAATGCTAGCACTACCTCCGTGGCATTCATAAGTATCATACCTCTGACATGGTGAAGTCCGCTGAAATTCGGATATCTTCAATGAAGACGAACGATCATCCCTGTCCGCCTAAAACTGCACGACTGCCAACACCACGATTCCCGCCAAGCGACATTCCAACGTACCGTTCGACTCAGCATCCTCGACAAATCGATCTTGTCAATAGCTCGATCGCATCACTCTCAGATCATCAAGTGAACGATGGAAGTAGAGAGATGCCAGCGACGAGTAGCCATGAGTGGATATTCGCAGATGACGCATCAGGCTTCCAGTCTAAATCCTCCTGTCCCGTTACCAAAGAGCAGGGTGCCGGTATCATAGCTCTCAAAAATCTCTTGGATGACGCGTTGTCACAGATAGAACGCCAGACGCGATCTCTCTATATTGACAAACAGCATCTTGAGACCTTGAAATGGGAGATAGACAGTTCACTTCTCGAGGCCCGCAAGTATCGGGCGAGAACCGACCGTGTTGACAACGATTCGGTAAGCACCAAAACGGTCCCTAAGCTCTGAGGGGGGAAGAACGTCGAGAATAGAAAGAACATATTATTAATAAAGCGTTATAGGATAGGAAAGACTCGATGTCGTGCCAAACCCTTGAAGATCACAAGATCGATGCTTTGACCAATACCGTGAGACAACCGCTAGGAGTCCCCAATGACAAGAGGGACCACGACGAATGCGAAGACACTATGAATCCGAGTAACCCTACGGCAGGACTTTCAAGTTTCAGAAGGGAGGAGCCAGAGAGAGATATTGGATTATCCAAGGAGCAGGGCTCATGCTCGGGTTGGCAGCCAAGCGCCTTGAGCGGCCCGACAGGACGAGTAGAGCAACTCGACGGTCTCAGCGACGGTCTCAAGATGTCGATTCTTCAAACCCAGGTCGACATGGCTAAGCTCAAGGAGTCCTGGTGCGATACCCAGCTCGACGAGGCTAAGACAAGAGAATCGCAAGTCCAAGCAAAGATGGCAGAGGCTCGGGTCCTGATAGATCAACTATTGTTAAAGACGGCCTATTCTGAAGGGCGACAGAAAGAACTTGTGAAACAGAAAGCCGACTTGGAAACTCGCCTGGGAGAAGTTCAGCATAGCTGTTCGCGCCTTAAGAACCAGGTTCAAGAGGAGCGGCAGAATACCAAACTCATCCGTACTGAGGTGAAATATTGGATGGATGCGGCAACATCTGCGAGAGGAAGCGAGGAAAAGCTTCAGCGTAAGTATCAGAAGAAGAAAAACAAGGCTAACAAGCTGGGAAAGCAGCTTATGGTAGCTGAGGAAACCATCGAGGAGCTTGTGGACACTATCGAGGAGCTTAAGGGCGAGCTCATCGGGGGCGAGCTCATCGAGGCCGACAGAATGAATAGGAGAAGATAAGGCAGAGAGAAAAGAAGTTAATAAGGTAAGATGTCAAGGCATCTGGTGGTGAAGCTGAGTCCTAGGGAACATGAGGATCAGAATGAAGAGACCGACACGATCAAGGATGAAGACAGGAAAGGGCAGACAGTGTATTCTAGCTATACTGGCCAGAGCTAGCTATTGCCCAAGAAATTAATACATGCGGACAGCCAATTTTAGAGTACGCGGTGAATGTGTTCAATGATGATCATGAGGAGAAGCTATTCAGGCCTGACCAATGCATGTGGTAAGGGGCACTTGTAGCCAAGTACCTTAGTACCTACATGTACGTAGGTACTAGGCAATTTGTGTGCACGGTTGTTTGGCAGCTGGCGGGACAGGCCAAAGCGCAGTAGGGGGACAATAGCCGAGAACAAATAAACTGTGTCAAAAAGGCCGAAAGGAGCTTAGTGTCAAATAGCAAAGAGTTTGCATACGGTACCTAACCCATTGTAGATAGGTGTCTCGTCGATAACATCGTAACTTTTCGATTTCCCATTCTTCCATCAATACACCTTCTCACTCTCTCTGTCAGACTTCTACTTATACATAACAAAACACCCCCAAAAGTACTTGGACACTAAGGTCTCCTATCCTTCTTTCAGATTGACGGTTGCGTAGGGAAGCCACAGTGTACTTTTCGTCCACCAAACCACGAACGGCGCGTTCGCACAACTGAATTGATCATCCTGTTCCCTTTTTACCTCCATCCACTACACACTCGTACCTCTCCTCTCCCTTTTCCTCTTCACATCACCATATCCAGACATCGACACGCCTACAACACTTTCTCCACAGCATCTCCTTTCCATTTCACCAAGCACAACCTGACAGCTGACCCTTTATTGATGCGACCATTCTGATCAACTGTACTCGCCCAATTCAATCTGGTTGAACCGGCATCTTGCAGTCCTACATAGGGGTCTATTGCGCATTGATTGATCGGCGCATCCATTGAGAACTGCGTTGCAACAAAGAAGTGCCTTTGCGTGTTCTTCGACTCGTCTGTTTTGCATCATCTGAAGACCTAAGAGTGTGTGTTGTCTGTCTGTCTGCCTTGATACATAGACGTTGCCGCGAGTCCTTGTCACCAGGTATTTAGAGAGGCACTCTAGCCAACACCAAGGGATTGTGCAAATCATAAATCATGGCCGATACCACCAATGTCCAGGCCATCCTGGCTGCTCTTGCAGGTATGTATTGCTATTTGACATCCTATTCTGACTGTTGTCTTCCACGGTATCGTGAACACTCGACTAACCAGGTTTTCGAACTATAGCGGCGCAAGGCGGTGCCTCATCTGGCACACCTTCCCAACAGACGACAGCGTACCCTACTCCCGGGTACGCGACCAACCCACCGCAGAATGCGTACGCGACAATGCCAACCGCCACCCAACCTCTTCCGTACAACACCGGCGCTTATCCTATGCCTCAGCCATCTGCTTCGGGGGCATATGACCTCAGTGCCATCAGACCCGTCAATTCTGGTACAGTCAATCTCAACGATGCTATTGCACAAGCCAGAAGCTTTGCAGCTGAGCAAGGCTTGACACCATTTGAACAACAACCTCAGGGCGCCTACCCACCACATGATGCTCGTGCACTTGACTCGAGACACTACAGATCTCGTTCGCGTTCTCCGCCTACACGTCGTGAAGCGTATCGTGACAACTTCAACCCGTATAGGGACGAGCGTCGTAGTGACCGTGTTGTCCATCCTCGTGACTATGGTCGCGAACGTTCAATGTCACCGGGAGTGAGTCGTGGTCGTTCATCTGGCGCCGTCTTTTCTCCTCGTGGCGCCAACGGCCGTGATCGAGGCGCTGATGATGATGACTCGGAGATTATCGAGATCGAGTCGAGCCTAGTGGGCCTCATCATTGGAAGGCAAGGCGAGAATTTAAGACGCGTCGAAGCTGAAACCTCATGTAGGGTCCAGTTCATGTCCGCGACCGGTGACCCAGGGCAGTTCCGGCAGTGTAAGATCACCGGACCTCGTGTTAGGCGTGCAGAAGCGAAAGCCGCTATCAACCGGATCATTGATGACAGCGGCATGGGTGCTGTCGCGCGCGCTGGTTTGGATAGGCCACAACACAACCGCCGCGAACCGGTTCTTCCAGGCCCAGGCCCGGGCCCAAGCTCAGGTTCAGGCTCAGGCTCAGGCGCCAGCCCAGGTGAAGCGTCCTTGCAAATAATGGTACCAGATCGCACAGTCGGTCTCATTATCGGCCGTGGGGGAGAAACCATAAGAGACCTACAGGAGCGTAGCGGTTGTCACATCAACATTGTCTCTGAGTCTCAGAGTGTTGACGGCCTACGCCCCGTGAATCTCATTGGCTCGGATAGTGCATCCCGCCAGGCCAAAGAGTTCATTCTTGAGATTGTGGCTAGCGATAGTCGTAACACCAATACTGACGCTAACAGAAGTCGTGTGCAAAGGGACGACCATGGTCATGATAACAGTCAGGGTGCCGTTGACAAGATTAATGATTCTATCTATGTACCGTCTGAGGCTGTCGGCATGATCATTGGTCGCGGTGGCGAGACCATCCGTGACATGCAGAACACCACTAGCTGCAAGATCAATGTCTCGCAGTCCTCCGGGCCAGGCGAAGTAGAGCGTGAGATCGGATTAGTCGGATCCCGTGAAGCTATTGACCGAGCAAAGCATGCTATTCAAGACAAAGTTGAGGCAGTTGTGAGTTTCCCTTTCGAGATATTGGCCAAGGCAGACTGCTTACGTATTTTACAGCGGCAGAAGAATAACGGTGGCAGCGCACCCCGTGGTAATAGGACCCAACACCGTCGTGACTGGGACAATCCTAATTACACGCAACCGCAACAAGCCTTGAGCAATCAAGCTGCAGGGCCCTCTACAGCCACCGCCCCAACCCCCACCGCTAATGGTGCTAACGGCACGAACGACCCATACGCTGCGTGTAAGTACAGCTTAGCTTTATCCTCCCCATTCCTCTCTCTTTTGCCTGCTTTCTCTACAGCAAACCAAACTGACCCTTTGTGAAGATGGTGGTTACCAGCAGTACCTGGCGCTTTGGTATAGCTACGCCCAACAAGCAGGTAGCCAACCTCAGGGTGAGACGCCTCGCCCTCCTGGAGCATAAGAAGCCAGCGTCTTACTGTTGGGCTATCTGTGATGGGGGATTGTTATTTTGATCCGATTCGGTTGTCATTCACAACCGATCTAACACGGGCCAAAATCCCGGAAACTCTCCCCTATCCTCTCCCTCTTCACCTCTATATAATGGAAAGAATTCATTGGACATGCCCATCTAGCAACGTCCTTCTCTCTTTACCGCACCTAAATCAGAGCATGTTTGTCATGAGACCAAAAGGCAGGTGGAAATACCCGGCGTTCTAGGAGTCTCTGGGCGCGAAGAAAACCGATCAGAGACATGACCTTTTTATTCTTCTGGCTCTTGGACGTTTAGAGAACCCCTATTCTGTCTGCCACCAACCACCTTTTTCGGTTCTTTTCTTTTTGTCTCTTTCCTTTAAGCTTCCACGCCTTCAAGTGAGCTCTACCTCCCATATGTGGCCAATAGACGGACGGTCGGTTATATGTGGCATTGCACTTGGTAGAGCAGACGGAAACTACCGATAAAGGATAACGATCTTGTATCTTGTCCCACGCGGTTTGGTGCCGGTTGGTTGGTTGGTGGTAGTATGGGGTAAAGGGGGTTCTACAACAGTGGCAATTGGTCTCCCGGTGGCAGACGGGCAGTCGGGCAGACAGGCATTCGGCGTAGGCAAAAGACAAAAGATACACACATACTCGGCAAAAAGGAGGAGTGTCGGTGTGTTGTATATGTACACTAGGGATTCACGAGGCGTTTTGACGGTTGCGGCCCTCTCTCGGTTCAGAAAAAATGCTCTCTAATTCCGGAGGTCTGCTGGATTTGTTGTTTTCTTCGTGATAGTGCAAACGCTTGTGCTATGACTGGTTCTGAAGTGTACGCTCGATTAATCATAATATGATAGGCAAAGATGAGTGTCAGTAAATCAACTACTAAGATAATAAGTCCATGTCACTCTAAGGCTTCTACTTATTTTATAGCTGGCTTCAGATAAATCTATGACGCTGGATTTAATGCTCAACGGAAGCTCTAACAGCCTTGTGACAGGCAAGGGGTACGGCAAGTATTCGTCGTTTAAACTGCCGATATATAGAACTCGAACACACTGGGAGTATTTTTTTCGTATTCCTATCAGTTTTTTGTCTGCTATACAACTCGGGTGTAATCCGTATACCTTCCGCTATCGATATCATGTCCGCTTTTCCACTTCTGGTTGCGTTGCCGCTGTTGAAGGAGCCTGTCCCCGGTTTCATGTCTCATCGCCGTACATCCCACCGCATATACCTACAAGGTAGAAACAGAAAATACTATGCATATCTCAACTCCACTCCCCATATTTAACCCCCTAAGAGCTTGTCCCCTACTAGAATGAAATGCGTCACAACACCTTATCTATAAATCCCCGAATATTTTTGTTTTATATATAACATTTAGATAGATAAATCTTCGCCCCAGATGTCCTTCGCGATCTCGACCTCGAGCTTGACCTTGGCCCACTGCTCATCCTCGGTGAGGTCATTGCCCTCCGACGTGGAGCTGAAGCCGCATTGGTGGCTGAGGCAGAGCTGCTTGAGGCCCTTGGGGCAGAACGACGCCGCCTCGTTGAGCCGCTTGATGATCTCGGCCTTGTCCTCGAGCGCGGCCTTCTTGCTGGTCATGACACCGAGGACGACAACCTTGTTCTCGGGAAGGTGGCGAAGCGGCGAGAAATCGCCCGACCGCGCATCGTCATACTCGAGGAAGTAGGCGTCCACGTTGAGCTCTTTGAAGAGCACCTCGGCTACGGGTTCGTACCCGCCTTGCGCGAACCATTGTGAGCGGTGGTTGCCACGGCACAGATGAATTCCAATGGCTAGATCAGCGGGCCGCTTCGAGATGGCCGCGTTGATGAGTGCGGCGTATTGGCGCGCGAGGACATTGGCGTCGCCGTGTCGTTCCTCGGCCTCGGCACGCATCTTAGGATCGCAGAGGTAAGCTAAGTTGGTGTCGTCGAGCTGTACGAAGCGCGCGCCAGCTTTGTAGAGGTCGTTCAGCTCTTCCTGATATACACGGGCGAGGTCTTCGAAGAAGGGTTCCAACGTCGGATAGGCCTTGTCGTCGATAGTCTCGCGGCTGTTACGGAAGTGAACCATGGTCGGCGAAGGGATACAGACCTTCGTCGTAGCCTTGCCACCAGCAGCTGCTATCTGAGATTCCAGGTACTTGAAGTCGTCCACTTGAATGGGCTTTGGGTGGCTGATCTTGTCCACGACTACCAAGCGCGGAGGCATAGTACCTCCCACGCTGATATTCGTCGACTGCATAGCGCCCCGAAGCTCTACTCCACCGAGATGCCTCAAGAAATCCACATGAAACCACTCTCTTCTGAATTCCCCATCTGTGATTGACCGTAATCCGGCATCGAGCTGTTTCTTAACGACACCAGCGATATACTTGTCCTCTAGCTCTCTCAGCTGTTCAGGCTTCAGCTTGCCTTCAGCGACCTGCTTACGTGCTTCGAGAAGTGCTTTGGGCCGCAAAAAGGAGCCGACCTGATCGGCGCGGTATACACCGTTAGGAAGAGACATTTGATGTTATGTGATGTTATATGATGTAGAGTTCGACTACAATAGGTAGGTAGGTATCTGAGGTAGTAGACTAGAGATAAATATAGGAGTGTAGGTCTTGGTATCAATGGCCTATGTAGTATTCTAGACTTGGCAGAGACACGATAACTAGAAGACAAGTAACGACTCACTAGGAGTCAGAATGACAAAACAGAAAACAGCGATTTAGCTCAAGGGACCAACACGCTGTTCAGTCACGCTCGACTCAGTGAGGGGCAGGTGAGTATTATTTTCTCGTGTCATAAAGGACCCTGGAAACGTTGTAGTAGCGCGCGACTAGTAAGTGACCCCACACGGTTTACTTGCCGTGAAATCTCTACATCGTGCCGTTATGTCTCCAAACGGCGTAGCGGTGTGGGCAGCTCGGGGCAAAGCTATCTTATTCAGGTGAGGACTCCGCAGCTAAAGCATCGGAGACGGAAGTAGGTAGGCTCTGAGGGATTGTACCATCAGATGCTGTAGCTCTGGTTCGGGGGGTCCCTGAGGAAGCGCCACTTTGGACTTTGGACCCCAAGAATGCTGATGAACTCGGAGTTTCCTCAGTCGCGGGTGTCAAAGGAATAAGCAAAATAAGCAATGACAGACCGGCAGTTGAAGAGTCCACCCCATTAGGGCTTAAGTTCAGCAAAGTTCCAACATCATTCGGCCGGTGGGATGCTCAAATACCTCAAAGGGAGAGGTCAGGGTGAGAGGGGGTGAGCTCGGCATTCCTATTCTGATTCGCTACCAGTCCTTCATGATGATCATCTCGGGTACGAGTTGACGAGTTAACTGGTTTACCGTCTTACACCGACGTCAATCGGCGAAAGGATTGGTGAGACCATTATCGAGTAGAATCCCGATTGAGACGTAAGACACGGCTGAATGTTGAAGAGAATGAGGTATGAGAGAAGACGGACCGTGCCACATTCATACTCTCAGTCACTAGTGTAGAGATAGCAGAGTGGATACCTAAGTTAATGATTACTGGTAAACTCTAGTGGCTGGAGTTAAGGTTAGGCGGGTGATTTAAGCCTCGTGCACCTGCGCTCGCACCCTGCAATTATTGGTTGGGGCAGCTACGCGGATTGGTCCAGATTACTGTATGTGCTACGTACCTATTATTAGGTACAACTCTTCCTACGACCACATACACCTATCAGACACTTTAGCCTCAACCACGACTGCAAAGACGAAGACTTCTTCAACAGCCTTGCCTATCCTATCTCTTCTTATTGGCTCGTTCGTTATCTTCTCCATCCGCAAATTCCAGGCGCGAGCTAGACGAACGACGGGTCACCATGTCGAATCCGAATCAGCTGTACCTCTTGGCCGACCATATCAAGCTATCACTGCTTGAACGGCAACGAGCGCAAAGCCTCAACCTCGACGGCGACTCAAAAGACGGTCACATATCCAGATCTCTAGACCAGTTCCGAGATGGGTTGGCAGTGTTGGAGAAGGAGCAGAAGAGACTAGAGGAGGCAGGCGATGAAGAGTATGTGACCTGTTAAGTGATCGGGTTTATGATACATCTATACCCGAGACCAACCTCGACGATATACATAATTAACATATCAAACAGTGGTTCGCTCACCATCTCCGATGCTCTACCCGGCTTGCAGAAGCAGTACAACGACCTAACATCCCAGTTCCACGGCTTCGCCTCACCGTCGAGCGAGTCGACACTCATACATCCGAACGACCCGGCCCTGAGCACCGACTTCGAGCACGCAACCACATCCCCCACCGCAGGGCCCCCGGGCGCCGCGCAGGTCTCCTCGACATCGAACCTACGGCCCAAGGGTGCGCGCACAGCATCCAAGACGGTGCGCTTCACGGACAACCCAACCACCGCCAACACCACGACGGCGACAGATGCGGACCTTGAAGCGCAGCTCTTCGGGAGCAGCGGTAGCCGGTACCGGGACAACCCGACGGACGACGGGATGGGGTACCGGGACGAGGCGGCGGACATGAACAACACGCAGATCCACGCGTATCACCAACAGATCCTAGACCAACAGGACGAGCAACTGGACGCGTTAGGCGCCAGCATCGCGCGCCAGCGCGAGCTCAGCATGCAGATCGGCGACGAGCTCGACGAACACGTCGCCATGCTCGACGACGTCGACGGCGCCGTCGACCGCCACCAGGGCCGCCTCGACCGCGCCCGCCGCCAGGTCAGCCGCATCTCCCGGGCCGCCAGCGAGAGCAAGCAGATGATCGCCATCATCATCCTTATTATCGTATTGGTGCTGTTGATTATCATCTTGAAATAGGTGTGAAGCATGTGTGTACATGTGTCTATTAGATGAGGTAGAGAGAAGAAGAAATGAATGGATGGATGGATGGGTTGATTTGGCTGGACTACATCGATCGAGGATCAAAGCCTTCGTTGCATTTGGCACGGCGTTTACGGGGACCGGCCTTGTACTGCTTACATTGCTTTTATCTTGCTTTATACTATATCATACTATGCAGCGGCGGATAAGGACCGCGTTTCTGACACACTCGGACTCTCTTTTGGTATTTGATTTCGATCGGATTAGGGTCAAAGCTTGATCCTAGAGCTCTACAACAAACGCGCTCATCTTGGTAGATATGAGGAGCCATGACTGTATATTCATACACCAGCGACCAACATCGAGGAGTTCCACACATTGCAATATATCGGCTAGAGGTAGTCGTACTAATCATAAACGATTCCATACCACACGGAAAAGACGATCAACCCATAGTAGTCCCGAGAATATCGACATACAATTTCTTTTCTTATTTGTACAATGCGAAGGAAACCGCAGTAAATCACCCACGAAGGAGTAAAAAAAGAAAGCCGAGCCCTAACGACCTAATAATGCCAGCACTCTCCTTCATTCACTTTCTTCACCTCACTTCGTCGGGCGTACCTCACCCGGATCTATCAGATCGGGTCCGAGCCCTTCAGTCATCTCATGCCTCGTCTCATTCTCTACACATCCTCCCGGGAAGTATGAATCTTACAAACCGTCCCGCATGCTCGTGCCGGCCTTGCTAGTCTCCTCGGCGGCAGCTTTAGTGCGCTCCTGCAGGGAGGCGACGCTCTCCTTGCCGTCGCCGCCGTGGCGGTCCGCCTTGACGGCCTCCTCACTGTCCGACGCCAGCTCGGGCTTCCAGTGGCCCTTGCCCTCCTTGTGCTTCGCTAGCAGGTCCTGCTTGTGCTTCTCGGGGTCATGCGTGTCCGAGCCGTCTACATTAGTTAGGTCTGGTTAGCCAATTCGGATTCTTGAAGTCCCCTTGTGGATGGATCGTTTGGCGGAGGCAACTTACGGCTGCTCTCCTTGTAAGAGAGGTTCGCGGAGCCGCTGGTGAAGGTCCGTTGTGCAATTGCTTGTCGGCCTGTGGTGAGGCTGGCAGCAGATCTGAGGAGCATTCGAGAGGCCATTGTGTTCTTGAGTATTCTATGTCGTTGTTAAGAGTGTGGATGGTTGGTTAGGTAGATGGTTGATGTTTGTTTGTTGTAGGTATCCGTACGAAGTGAGGTAGGTTACAGGTAGCTTGGAGAAGACGATTTGGTACGATACGCACGAGTCGGGTCAAGCTTGTTAGGTCAATTGGCTTATTCCAAGGAGCTTTGAGGTAATTATCTCGTAGTCATAGCACATGGCAACGCTCCCACTGGCTGAGGACCAAGGAACCGAGACGGTTCATCCATTTATCGGTTGAAGATATGACGTCACCAGCAGGTAATAAGCTTAGCTCGGGTGGGTTATGCTAATCTAACAAAATATGATTGGCCAGATATAGCAATGCGCGGTCCACTTGTCGGCTCATTCCACTGTTTCTTTCGGCTGATGGGAGCGACATCAGAGACGACATCACTTCTCCACTAACCGCTGCACCTTATTACTAACTTTTGCTTCATCACCCGCTTCAGATCGGTATTAACTCAAATTATAATACTCCATGTAACAGTCGAACTTTTATCATATGTGTGTGAGAAGAGAATTCATACTATGGAATACTTTGACAGGACGAGAATAAGTCTGCCAGATGAATATACATATCAACTACGACAGATGATCGCATCCTAACCCCGAGGATTTTTGTAGATGGCATAAGTCATGTCTATCTTTCAAGTCAATTCCAATTCTAGCCATCTTAACACAAATGGGGAACATTTTTCTTAATTTAAGGCATTCTTCATTGTAGATTATCTGCCACTCTCATCAATGGAACGATACAGGAACCTTGAACAGGTCACCAGGTACATATGTTAAGGGTAGTAGAGTTAACCAACATCGAGTATATATTAATATGCTGCGAAACTATCACAGCCTACTCATTAATTCTGTCAACTTGCAGAAGACATTTAAGTCAAATAAACCCTTGGGGTCCCTAACAATCAGGCCGAAGCCTACGTTGGTGCGGATTAGAGAGATAATTCTGTTTAAATATATGAAAAATGTATATTGGAGGTGAACTTAAGAATGTGTATGCAAATATATATCCTTACCTTAGGTACCTACCTGGTAGCATCGCTAGGCCCTGGGTTCAAGTCCCCAAGTGGCCAACCTCTGTTTTCGTCTTTACTTCCTATAAATATCGCTCAACTATTGTCCAATAATTAGGATTATATATAGACATAGTGTTTCCTATACATCGTTGAGTTCCTATGTCTCTTATCGAGAGTGCGTGTAATATTATGTGTGTGAGATGAACCAGTCGACCCAACCAGCCTCAAGCTATTTTAGTGAGTTCCTCCTGAATATCTCCATGTAGATATTGTTAATGTAGATACCTCATGTTGGCCTAGCCTGAGGGACCTTGATGGTGTAAAGGACATACGCTACGGGGATGATAGTTATCACAGACAAAGAGTTCAAAGTCAAATCGTCATCCAACATCGATCCAACACAGTAAGTCTACACGGATCATAAATATTTCTTTATCCTCATCTAGCTCCCTAGCAGTCACAATCCATCCGTGAAAGAGAATCAGCAGATAGGGGCAAATCGTGCTTCCTCGTCAACCATTAATATATGCTTGAGGCGACATTCAGCTGAATGCTACTTTATGAGGTTCGAACTCAAGTAACACTGCTTTGAGTTGTCAACACACGGATAGGGGCAAGGCCCTGATGACGAGGCAGGTGTTCCAGAACCGTTGATATCTTTGTCTCGATGCTACGTCCTCGTTGTCCAGTATCTCTAACTCTACAACCTACCAGAATATGTGCTAGTTGCCCATTGCTGGATAAGCAGTCATGTCACTTCGTCACATGCACACTTCAGGCAGAGAGGTAACCATTATCGAAAGAACAGACATACCGAGTACGAAAACTATCTCTCAAGTGACACGGATAATGTTCCTCGTAGCGCGCGTACAACCTCCCACCCTCATCCTCCACAGAGTCCTCGTATCTCATCACTCCAGTAGTGTATGAAAGCTTCATATATCTGAATATCAATACCTAGACGACAAGATATGACCTTAACACACTCCCTCTCTTACACCGAGGACCCCAAGTACTCCGTCTCAGAAATTAATTGACTTACAATACACACGAACCCCCTCTTACTCGATAGGTAAATTAATATATCGAAAACCAACATATCCTACCACCCGCGTTACCCAAACCCCTCGTAGTCCCTCTCGTCGTGCACACACCCGCGCATCTCCTAGCCATCACCTGACCCGGCCGGCAACAGAACAGACAGACGGACAGGTCGCTGCGGTGCGCCTCCGGCACGGGCAACTGCAGGCCGTGATACACAAGGGGGAGGAGGGGGTGGAGATGCGGGACGACCGCATGTGCCGCGAGCGCTAACCTCGAAACGAAAAAGTTACATACGTACATGCACACATACATTGTACGGACCTACATACGGTAGACGATTTGAATCCTTCGGTAGGTTACCTACCTAGGTACCTATGCATGCAGGTCGACAGGGGAAGGCTGAACAATTTCTTTGTATACTTACTACATATGTAGGTAGGTAGGAATGGGTTTCAACCGGGTTTCTATTTCATGAAGTAGAAGTGGGAGTGAGTAGATGAGGGTCACATACCTTACGAATATTGAGTATGAGAGATGTTGGCAAGTCAACTTTAAACGGTAATAGTTATAAATGCCTACATATGTAGTCAACGCTTGCAGATTCCTGCTATCACAGGAGACTTACAGTAGATCAGTTCGTAGAGTAACCCTGAGAATCCCAATTGCTATCTACACTTCACAAGATACAGGAGTCACAGTTACAGAAGACTAGAAACTTAAGAAGTGAGAGGCTCATATTTCGCCCAGTTTCAATTGAACACATCGAATGTACGGCAGAGGACACCCACAGAAGGGTGCTCTTTTATTCTTCACACGCCAAAAATAATAGGTACGCCATATTGCCTTGCCATTACGAACCCGCTGGCATCCCATATTCCCCCCCTATTTGCCGCGCCAACCTGCGCTGCATTTGCCCGCCCAATATGAATACTTCCTATACATTTCGCAGAAGACATTTCCCGCGGTCTCCATCACCCCAAAGATCCCAGTGATGCAATGTTGACTCGTTGGAAGAATGAAACTTCTGCCGGGGGAATATTTGCCTGTGTGCGTGAAGAAAAAATGGACTGGTATCCTGAGTCGTCCCCTCTCGTCCGTAGTACAAGGAACAATAATGGCAGCGAAGAATGATGACAATGATGATGACATGAATATGATGAGCCCTTTATTTGCAAGCCCCCGAAATTGCACACCGCGTAAAACCAACTCCCATCTCGTGCCGTGAGCTCAGAAGCAAACAAATGACACCCGAGTTGCCCGCCCAAATCCATTGCTTTGTGTTGGAGATTTCTCTTGAACCCGGATATTTCCCATGTAAAAGACCCTACCGAGTAGAACACCACCCCGATGGAGGAACCATCCGCCGTGCTGTAACAAAAATTGAGACTAACCCCTCGTCGCCAAACACTTGTTCTATATGTGTAGTGGTATTCTTTTTTTGCTCAAACGTCATGACCCGTGATGACTCTTTATCGTGCCGCTCCCAGATTGAACCAGATGACTCCGTTGTGTCGTGAACACCGATGCAATTACGAAATGCAAAAACCGCCGTGATTAAAACGCCCATTCGCAAACCCGAACAGCCCTATCTTACGAGGTCGGAACACCGGGGTTCGTGGTATTTTTTCCCTTTGCCAACCGAACAGAAAACATGAGGTATCGATTATCTTCAATGACAGCCGCGCCCATCGTGAAAGTTTCCGAAAAAATGAAGTTTTTGGCGATGAACACGAGGTATATGTCGAATAAGGATGTTTATACAGGGAGAAAGTGGAGTGAATGTGATGAGTCCGCAGTCGAGCCCTAAAGTGACTTGAAGATGTGATGTGATTTGTCGATGCCTGATGTCCGTGTCGGTGCCCGCCAAGATTAGGAGCTACTGTGGAGCAGCGAATGACTTCTAAACGGAAAGTAGAAGATGTTCAGAACAATCGGAAACGAGTGTGTAGATGGTGAGTCATCTCAGCATCCAAAGAGGAAGCGAGACGACCAGCCATCTACCACCGTCTACCGATGTGCTGCATTCGGGCAGGCGACACGGACGGCGGCGGGCTCGACATAGTCAGGCCATTAGCGGGATTGATGATAGGGATAGCGTTACGCGCCCGGGTGGCGGCGGGTGCGTGCAACTTCAGGCTCGACTGGTGACTTTGGAAAGTAGGAGGAATAAATGCAGGAGAGGTAGAGTTGAGGGAGAAGTTAGAAGCAACTTGTTGCGGATGCTGTGTGGGTGATGCATTCGGGGAGTTGCTGGATAAGGACGATCGATCGGAAGAAGCGCTGCTTATTGACACCAGCTGTATAGAGCTAGTTAGCACGAGGGATTGAAAACTACGAGGTTCACGCATCGAATACGTTGGTATAGAACATGCAACGTAGTAAGAGGCGATCATATGGCGTCAGGTTGACTCACATCGCTCTCTGTCAACAGCTTGGGGCAAAACTCCATGTCGTCCTCGAGGTCGAACGAGCGGCTTGCTTCAAATTGCGATCGGAAGGCGGACACGGAGGCAGACTCGCTCAGTTCCTTCATGCTCCTCACACCACGAAACTGCTTCTGAGGGTTCTGAGAGACGGACAGCCTCGGCGCTCTTCGGTTTCGACCGCCATGGTGGTTGTGCGAAACTGGAGCTGTTGCTGCTGTTGGTTGATGGTGATGATTGTAGTTGTAATAAGACATTATGATATTCTTCCCCTAACGGGATGCTGAGATGTGATACTTCGGTAGTGATGGTCGTGGATGACACAGAGTGGTTGGACAGAAGGAGATGCTGTTGGGTGGCGGTGTGGGCGCTGCGTAGTTGGACCGGGTTGGGGGTTTAAGTTGCCGAGCTTTGCGCTATTAAAAACAAGGCGAAGAGACAACAAACAATGAGGAAGTTGTCTTATTAATTTGCAGGTTAATGTTGAATAAGACGAGCTTTCAGAGGCGATGTCAAAAGGGTTTCAGAATTGGATATAGAGAGATGGGTAAGGTTTAGAGAGTTTAAGGAACAGGTGAGTGGTAGGATTCGATAAGAGTGAATGATTGAGGGAGAAGGCGGGAGAGGAGAAGGGCACGCTGTGATTCGGAGAAGGCGAAGGATTTTGTTGGATGGACAAGACGCAGAGAACAGAAGAAGGCGGCAAAAGGAGGGTGGATCAAGGCCGGGGGGAGACGCTTGGGACGCTGGCTGGTCCAGGACTTGTACAGTCTAACCGAAGAAGAACTAGCGGCGAACAACATTGAATAGCGGAAGCTGCAGAGACATGCAAGAAGTGCAAGGCCTAGCAAGACTTGTGGAGCCGGGGTCTCCTCCATGATGGTGAATGAGTGACCTGGCGAATGAAACGGGAGTCGCCACATGAGATGATTGGATGGCCAGTCTAGACGCTAACACTGATATGAACTAGCCGCACAAGCTTGGCCGATGGCGCCCCCTGTTGCTTGTTACTGCATAATACATAATACATTATACAGAGTACTTGCAGGAATACCACAGTGTCAATCGGCTTGTTCTGCACACAACTTCCTTTGCCTCGACAAACACATACAGTATAGACCACTCACCCGTCACCAGATGTCCGCTGCAATGCGATCGTCAGTAGATGGCTGCCCGTTAATTTACCGTTGGAATAAAGGAACAATTATGCATTGAACCTGCAAACTGCGCCCCTCTGCCGGCGGACGAGGCTGGTGAAGACCGACAGTGGAAATCTATTTCCCTTGCAATCGAGATCCAACCGAAATCTCCCATTTACTCAGTTGTGCTAGGGACTAATGCATCAGGAGACTTAAGAGACGCGATAGTGGCTAGTGGGCTGATTGAGAAAGGGTTGGGAATGGCCTCAATCGTCCGAATCCGTCAATCATTCGATCCTTCCTTGATAGCAAAGAGTTCCGTCTAATTCTCGGACCTTCCTATCCCTAGCAGCCCAAGAACTCGTTATCCCTATCCTTTATGAACCCATAATCATGAGATCAATATATGCGCATTCAAAGAACTCAACAACCTAGCCAGCCCAAGCTTGTGTTCGCGTGGCTTCAATTGTCTCTCATTCTGCGACTCGTTACGTAGTAGGATGCCTTCCCCTTTCTGCAAGGAGGACCTTTGGAGAGCCAGCCTTGTAGGGCAAGGTCAGCATACTATGTAATGAATTAATTGTTCACACGATCAATTTCCCCCTGGATTCAGGGGAAGGGGAAGCTTGGAAGGAGGGGTTACCCCTACATAGCAGAACGAGAACGCTGACCGTTTAGGGCTCACTAGAAACTTTCATCGAATATCGAAACGGTTAACGATAGGCATACCTACCTACGGATTACCTAGGTACCGTTATGCCAGCTTTATCGAAGGGTCTATGCCGCCCTATTCTTGGGACTAGCGAGTCATTGTCTCTTCGACAACAGCGTCGCAGACAGACACGCATCCGCCATCTGCAGCGGGGGCTTCGCCTATGTACTGTGGTTACTTACGTAGACCTCTGGTAGGTAACAGTTGGATCAGTTGGAGGCAACTTCGGCCCTTTGGCTTGCGTGGGATGCAGCCTAGCTCGGCACTGTGACCAACGACACTGTGACTTGGTGTTCTGGGTCTAAGCGTTCGAACGCCCTGTTGGCCTGTGGAGCGGGTGGTGGATTTCGGACTGGAGCCTTTCCCTGTCCGTAGATTCGCTAGGATTGCACATACCAGTCCTGCAAGTCACCGTACCAGTGCAGGTGGAACTGGTCCTGGTCTCGTGCAGCGTGAGACTGCTTGGGGTTTGGAACAAAACGGGGGTGATGCTGGCTTCTTCCTTCTCATTAGGCAGCTAAGCAGACAGCTGGCTCTGCTCCTTGCGGATAGTGTCCCCAAGGCGGCTAGAGAGAGAGAGGGTTCTGACCGCTTACTGCCGCCTCGCCTGCCTCGCCAAGGTAGGGATGCCTGAACTTCTGTTTTCTGTTTCCCGCGCTCCTACGGATTAAAAGCTGACGGCATTCCTGCCCTTTGTCATGCAGTTTCATTTCTGAAGTCGACCACTCGAAATGCCTGCTGGACGACGTTGCGAGATGGTTATGATTCAAGCGCTTGCTCACCTGAACCAAGACGTTTCTATGTAATTTGCGCTGTCGATCTCCATTCCGTCGGAATCCGTACTGGTCGTGAGACCTAAACGAATTAGCAAACCGACCTAGCAAGCCTAGCGTAGCCCCTCGTGGGAGGTCATCGATAGGTTGGTAGCTGGTTACTCGTCTGCATTTGTGTGAGATGGTAGGATGGATCGTCGGAGGCAAAAATCTGGTTGAATGGCTATGTGATTGTCCAACAGGACGCGAGTTGCCGCCATGTGTAATGGAATTGCCTCTAGTCACTGGTAACCCGGAGAGTCTAGAGCCTGTTGACCCTGTTGACCCTGAAAGGGGAAGAACCCTACTGGCAGTGGCTTGTACGATTTTGGTCAAGGTGCATTTCGAGGGTTTCTCGATATGGTATGTAGAGAGATGTCTTACTTGCAGCTTGGAGCTTCGAATTGGCCCTTGTGGCTCCTTGTCACCCACCCAGCCGCCTTGTTTGACTGCGACATCTTACGCAGTACTCGCAGCAGCGTGTGACGAAAGCGGCAAATCGAATCCCGTAGATACGAGGGGTGATGGAGACACCATCTACAGCGCTATAGTATTATCTTATTAGTCGCATTAGCTTCATCCTTCCTCACCCATTTAACCGTCTTATGTCTGTTCGAGTTTGCTATCGCCGGTTGAAGGGTGTCACACTTATGTGACGATTGAATATGTAGATGCATGGCTTACACAACCACACAGGCGGATCTCTACGTAACTCGTTCTGGCCCAGCGACGATCTTCCCTTCGAGGCCCGTCAATGTAAACAACGGAGCCGATTTGTTCCTTGACCGAGGTCACGGGCTAGCGATTGCTACTATTTTCGTCCATTCAAATGACCTTCCTCTGCTGAGAACGGATGAACGAAATGGCTGGTCGATTAATTCCGAATGTGGCAGATCTACCGACGCAGGAGAGCCTGAACCTGGCCCTATCGAGTCTCTGGCTGTTGTGTCAGATGGTACTACATACAGTAGTACCTCCCCCCTTCCGTTCGCTCTTGGGGAAAGGGATTCTCGACTCTCACGATAAAGTGGTGAGATGAGATAAGATGTTGGACATCTATTTGATTCGTCGTAGGAATTTACCTGTGTTGGGCCTTTTCACATGGGGTTACGGAGGTCTTCCTTTCTTCTGTCGGCCGAGTGTATCTATTGTTACCTACAAAGGTCGACATCCCTCCCTGCCTCCGCAAACAGGGCAGGTAAGGCGCCGAGCATGGGTCACAGCCAGACGAGCGGCTGAGTGGCACAGCCGTTTCTATTACCGACCGTTTTATAACCCTACAGACAAAACCACTGCCACACCGCTTGTCCGTTTCCGTCTCTTTCATGCAGGGAGTATATTCCAGAAACCAGACAAGCGTCACGAATATAGAAAAAATCTGCATAGCATTTGACTCCGCGAAGCTTGGCGGTGGAATGGACTCGCTTATGGCGGGTGCTGCATGTCCCAGACGTCGAAGACTACAATGTATTGTCATCGTCGTATGTGACATTGGGCGTGGGATATAATTCCGACTTGCGGGGAACCTGACGTTGTAATCGTCGAGCCACCCCAATGTCTTTACACCCTTCCACCCTTCCACCCTTCTGCAGGTCAAATATTGCGGGTCTCGGAGGCTTGGAGTCTTGGACGATGCCCAGCGTGGGATGGACCATTTCATGTCGAGCACTCTCTAGTACGCTGCAAGGAACGGGACGGCAACCGATGACTGACTTGAGGTTCCAGCCTCTGGTGAGTCGAGGGTCCAGCCACGTGCTTTAATAAGAGTTCGTTCGAGTTCCCAAGACAACAGACACGTACTACCGTAAATAGTTTGGGAACGAAGTCTTAAGAGGCATGTGCTTGTTTATGGAAGCAGTGCTAACCCACTCTCCGCCCCAGCCAGTATACATTCCGATTAGACATGGTGATTAATTCCATCTTCTATGTGCATAGTTAATATTGTTTCGACCATGTACTAAATTTGGGCACTTATATTGATTGTGGCTAAGACAGTATAAAGAACATCTCAATGATACATACTCTGTCCATGCCGGATATCATCATTCGATTATTTGGATGTAGAGAGCCAGGGAGCGGATAGATACATGTATGCTTGAGGCTCTACAAGGTACCTAATATGTATATGAGGTTTAGATCAATTTACCTCCAGTTGCTATTTCATATTATGTCCTTCTATGCATTCTTATGATCGATGCTGTTCAAATTCAGTGCCATACGCTGATTGAAGATATGCAACGCTATGCTAAACAACTGATTTGCTATGAAGAGCTTCAACTTTTGCACTCGCCCACATCCCCTCCCTCGTCACGGCCGCTTCCTCAGTCTTGGCCTTCCTAATGCTTATCTAACCCTCTCGCTTTGACAAACCTGTTAACCTGCTCGCGGGTCATCTTATCGTTGTACTGCTCGTGACATTCGTAGAAGGAAATTAGCTCCTGTGTGCAGTCTATCATGCCCTCAATATCGACGTTGCTCTCGGCAAGGAAGGCTGCGAACCGCTGCACCTTACCCACCCTTGCTTCCTGCTGCTTGTCTTTCTCTGTACCAGGGGTATTATGACCGCTGCCACCGGCGCCAGGTCTACTTTGTTGAACCTGTGTAAGCGCTGCCGTCGCTGCAGCCAAATTCGCTGCATTGCTTCCACCCGGCACTGGGTTCGGGCGTAGTACCAAGGAAAGGAGAATTGCCGTGAGGGCAATGATATGCGGAGGATATAGGAGGGGGAGATCTGTCATGTAATGGTCGTTGATAACTGATAGAGCTAGATTGGTCTCGTCTTGAGTGAGGAAGAAGTTGGACTGAAGACTCGTCAAGGTTCGATAGGGTTGATGGACGATTAACTGGGAATTCATTTCCGAAATAAGGAAGAACTCGCATTCGCCGATGCGCGGGACTTCGGCATGAAGTAAATCTAGGTTAGGGAGTACCCAATATTAGCCCACGAGGTCTTGTCTGACATGAAAAGGGAGACCGAGCGTACCAGGCCATAAAGACCGCGCCTCGCTCACGAACATTCGGATGTGTTGCGGACATTCCTCCATCTTGCAAGCCAGGTATAGCGCGGTGGTGAGGACGAGATAGGGGTTCGTCCGACGTATTTCGACTTTACAATAGAATCGCTTGATATATAGCTGAGCCGTAGCAACAGCTTGCTGTTTGATAGTAAGCCTCTTGCTCAGACGGCTGATCTCTAGAAATCGGCATGCTACATTAATACTTGTAGACGTTTTCCGGGGTCGCATTTCTTACGTTGGTTAAAATAGATATTCAGATGTGTCCGTCGTGGCAAGGGGAACATCTGCACCAGGGTCTGGTCGCTTTTCTCCAGCTCCTCGCGCATCTGAGCAAGTTCATCTTTCGAGAATTGCCAGAAGCGCCTCTGGGTGGACTCCCAATAGTTGGCTGCCATGATGACTATTCGAAGGCCTGGCCTATTGTACCTGGGTAGTTACCATGTAGTTGGAATAGCGTAAAATGAAGAAAGTTATATAGACACAAGATGGGAAAACATGTTGGCAGTTTAGAAAGCCCCAGCCCTATGAGGCTGAATTGGGGGCTTACACTACAACATACGCAAAGCCAAGGGCCAAGGCTGACGAATATGAAGATTGGATGGTTCGGTTGATTAGATCTTATCAAAGCTGGAGATATCGGGGACATATGGTTTACATCGGCAGATCGGCTACTCAGGGTACATGTCACACGTACTAGGTACATACCCTAATAATACCCCTTTCTTAGCCTGTGACGCACGGTCCTCCGTCATAAATTCGCACGCGGGAAGTCGTCATCCAGTGAGCTTTGTTCCTTATCTTCTTATCGGTGCTGCCAATTGGCTTTAGCACGGATTCCCTGTTCCCCGGACTCGTTTTTAGCGGGACGGCCGTCATTTTCGCGCGTCCCGTCCTGCCGGCCCCAGCCTTGGAACCAACAACTTGCAAAACACAATCGACGTCAACAATTCAACTTGTTTAAGGGCATGATCTTAGCCAAGCCACAACGACGGCCTCCTACTCAGCCTCTAATGATGCCATATCCATAGCTTTAATCCGATGACCAGCTTTGCGATCACCTCTTACCCCCTATCATCGTCGCCGAACCTCTCATGATCGCCAAGCATGGACATTCCCACGGTCATAACCGAGCTGGAGATGGAGATGGAAGAGTCGCAGAACGAGCGCGACGCACGCGTCGAGCAGCTTTGGAGAAAGCTGGACTATCAAGGCACGGGCGAGTTGGACTGGAAGGGCCTGCAAAAGGGGCTGAAGAGGATCGATCATCGTCAGCAGCAAAATCCCGCCCTTGTCGCCCTAGACTCGGGACACATGTCACTGACTTGGTGCGGTAGCAATGAAAAACGCTGGCGATATGCTCAAGGATATCATTAAAGTTGTGGATACAAATGGCGATGGGAAAATGCAATACGAAGGTCTGCAGACTCTGCTATAGACTTAGACTGTGACGTGTCTAGCTAACCACGCTTGGACATATATATAGAATTCCGAGTCTTCGTCGAGGCAGCTGAGCGCCAACTATACGTTCTTTTCAAATCTATCGATCGAGACCAGAATGGGAAGATCGATAAAGAAGAGCTTCACCATGCTGTGCAACGTGCTGGCCTTGCGGTGCCATTGCGCCGACTAGAAGAGTTTTTCGAGAATATTGATCATAATCGTGACGGGTATATCACATATGAAGAATGGCGGTTAGTACCCCTCCAGTTCATCTCTCCCCCGCTTCCCGTGATCCTGTGAGGGATTAAAAGTGAACTCGAAATTATTGTATTGGAGAATCGGGATGAGTACCTAAGGCAGTGACTCTGTGGCTCTGAATGGTACATGGGGACACAATAGGGGTGAACAACATTTTAAAGAATATCCAAGGGCCTGACTGTGTGAATTGGCACTGACATCTTGCAACTCCAGAAATTTCCTTCTTTTCATGCCCAACACTGACTCTACAACTACACTGCGGGCGGTTTTCACATTTTATTCAGACATTCTCACTCTCAATTCTGAAGGTGACTCGGTAGTCAGTGAGGAAACCCTTCAGGGCCTAGGTACGAATCTTCTTTACACCCTCCTTGGTTCAATCTTAAGACTCGCCTCTCCGCCTGAAATACCGCCCGATCAATACTCCGTTTCTCCATCTCTCCCTTCTCAAGAGGACGAAGAACAAGATACAATACCGATTCGAGAATCTTCAGCATCCGATGACACGGCCAATATGAGCACTTCAGCAGTACAGTCATATGCTCAAGCTCCCGACGAGATATCCACCGCACCCGCCAGCGCCCTTCTCGCGGCTGAGCAGGCGAAGCTTCCCACAGCACAGGGCATTGAGATTGAAACCAGCTTGACTAAAGAAAGCAAAAGATCCGTGCTGATTAAATACATCCCCGATTCAGGCTATTTCATTGCTGGTGCTGTGGCGGGAGGCGTATCTCGCACTGCTACTGCCCCCCTCGACCGACTGAAGGTCTACCTTCTCGTGAACACCACTTCGAGTACCAATACCGCCCTCGCAGCAGCAAAAAAGGGACAGCCGCTTAGGGCCTTGAAGCATGCCGGCGGCCCTTTCATCACGGCGGTTGCCGATATCTACAAAGCCGGAGGAATTCGGGGCTTCTTCGCTGGTAATTGCTCTCCCTGGATTACATTTCTCTCTATCGTCTTGAAGCTTACTCTCGTCATCAGGTAATGGACTTAACGTAGTCAAGATTATGCCTGAGACGGCAATCAGGGTATACCCCCTAGCAGTTTACCTAATCAGGACACACAACTGACCCTATGCTAGTTCGGAGCGTACGAGGCTGCCAAGAAGACCCTTGCAAGTCTCGAAGGACACAATGATACGCACCGTATCAACCCATACTCTAGATTTGTAGCAGGTGGTGTGGCTGGTATGACCGCACAGTACGTTGCTCTCCAATTTATTTCCGAGTGACCGTGGCTAATGAACGTATAGATTCTGTGTTTATCCCCTTGACACACTGAAGTTTCGGTGAGCGGAATTACTACTACATCGCTGCTTGATTTAACGGCTTACATTACCTCTAGTCTGCAATCAGAGTATGTCTCGGGTGGTGCCCGAGGTAATGTGCTTCTCCTGCAGACCGCCCAGAAGATGTGGACAGAAGGTGGTCTTCGAGCTGCCTATCGTGGTGTAACCATGGGTCTAGTCGGCATGTTTCCTTACTCGGCGATCGATATGGGCACCTTCGAGCTGCTCAAGACGACATACGTGACGTACCAAGCGAAGGCCACCGGCTGTCACGAGGAGGACGCTCAGCCAAGCACTTTCGCGACCGGAATTATGGGGGCGACATCGGGTGCCTTCGGTGCCTCGGTCGTCTATCCCCTGAACGTCCTCCGCACGAGATTGCAGACCCAGGGTACCAGCATGCACCCGGCGCACTACACGGGCATCTGGGACGTGGCACAGAAGACGATCAAGAATGAGGGCTTCAGAGGTCTCTACAAGGGCTTGATGCCAAACCTTCTCAAGGTCGCCCCCGCGCTTAGTATCACGTGGATGGTGTACGAGAACACGAAACGCATCCTGCACCTGAACTAGGCGGCCAGGTCTGGATCTCTACCTACAACCAACCACGGACACCGACGAAATAGGGATATCAAACCCCCCTGAATCAACCTGATAGGGTTAAAGGGGTTAAGCAGAAATATTCGGAGGGATGCGACGAACACAAGGTACAATGCTCAGGGATGCCCTCGGACGGTATCGAGACGTAATCGAGTCTCCCTTTCACGAGGAACAAACAACGACAAGAATCTCAGGAGGCGAAAAAGGGGGCGGGAGGCGAGGGTTTCACTCTAGATGAATGGATAGATAAAGAGAACGCGCGAGGGCGAGAGAGGCAGGCCAGAGCCGCCATATATCCCCCACATGCATTGACTGGCGTTCTGTATCTAAAGGCGGGCAGGGAAATTTTGCGTGTTCTTATAAACACCTGAACGTTTGAGCATCGTGCGTACGTTGGAGATCATCAAGTGGCCTAGGCCGGTAGGCAGGCAGGCAGGCAGGCAGGCAGGCAGGCAGGCAGGCAGGCAGGCGGGCGGGCTTATCACCCTTATGTTGCGTTCCGAGCGAGTGAGCGAGCTGGGCTTCATCTTTCTGGTAGTAGACATGTTGTGTGTGGGTAGGCGAAACCAACCCACCGCAGCTAGTTCTCCCGTAGGTATAGTGTGGAATCTCGCGAGATACCCTTTTAAGGCATAAAGTGCCGGATGGTTCTCCCAATCCGATATGTGATCCAGTGGGTAACCTACCTATCTTGAACGCTGCATATTGATCGCTACGTGACCCGCTTATGTTTCAATAGTATGGAGTCTGAGAATACTTCTAATAGGTAAGGACAGATCGAGGCGATGTTCTACGTATTACGTAGGTAATAACAGGATTAAGGATAGCTAGGTATGTTTGGTTCATGATGATCAATTCAGTTGAACTATGTCAACGATGTCTATGTGCCCAGCAGGGACTTTCAACTTGGTTCGATAGCCCTCCCAACTATTTCAAAAGCGCAAGCATCATCCCCCATCTATCATAACAATGCTTCACCTTCGACGACATCGTGAAACTCCATGAACTCCCAAAAGGGGAAACATTACCGCAACAGCTCCCTCCTGTAGGGGTGTGCAAGCAAACCCCCTGATGCGTCGTCTGCCAAGCGACATTTTCCCACAACTCCGTTTGTTCGATGCCTCTCTGCATGGGGATATCTCAGGATGCGACTAAGTCCAGAAGAAGTGAAAAAAAAGGAAACAAAAAAAAAAAAAATCACAAATCGCGTGCTCCCTCCCCCCTTTCATAGTCAACGGATGCCGAGCAGATCGAGCCGCGTACAAAGTTGGTTCCGTAAACTCCAATAAACGCCAGTTCGATGCAATGCAATACCAAACTACCTAGGTAGGTAGAAAACGTAATATAATAGTAGTACGGGCTCGATAAGACACGCCTTCCCTATCGTGTTTTATCTACCGGTGAGAAGTAATGAGGTCGTGCTGTACGCTATCTCCTTCATGGTATTATGGCGGGTAGTATGATCTCTGCTGATCATAAATTTGATAAGTCGAACGGTCCGGTAAAGCCGCCGTTCAAGAGCATGGCTGCGATTCTGCGCTTTTGGAGAGACATATCTCTCTGCGAGTAGCCGCTAGGGTCAATTCCGAGGGATAGGTAGATAGAATTCGTGATCACGAAAACACCACAGTCGTGACCGTTCTCTTGTTTGGGTGTACGGTAGCACTCTGTGCGCCACTCGCTAGGGACGTACTTCTCCTTCAAGAAGTCTCCGAGCCAGCAACGAGCGGTTCCTATATGCTGCCTCCCACTTGCGTGCAACGAGTCGACATAAGAGATTGTTCGACGTGTAGGTCGAATGATAAGCAGGGTCCAATGGCTGTTCTCGTTGACAGGGATAAGTATTGTATCTACGTTGAGTAAGTTTGCCGGGACTAAGCCCCAGGCTCGGTCTAATCCCCGGGCGTAAAGCTTGTTTTTCTTGCCCTCCTGGTATCCTGTCCAGTAGAGGGAAGATAGTGCGACACATTTCGGTGTGTCTCGCTTGGGAAGGATGCCAGCGGCATCGTTGACATAAATTGCGAGGTGGAGCAGGCTCGCCTGAATCGAGTTATCGTTTAGCCACCTCAACGGGTGCGCTAGTCTCGCGAAATCGGATGTCTCGAGTGCAATTCCATCTCGGTGCACAGCTCCTCGCCATTTATGTATCTCCGTGTGGCCATTATAGCGCGCGTCCATGACCTTCTGCTCCCATTCATTACTGAGAGGCGCAATGAGGGTAGCCCTTGGTCTCCGCAGACCAAGTTCTCGGAGTGCTGCATTCAAGCGCTCTTCTTCAAGGCGAAGTTGCTCCTGACGCTTTTCTTCTTCGATACGAAGTTGCTCCTGGCGCTCTTTTTCCGCCCTCTCCTTCTCGAGGCGTTCGCGTTCTTGGCATTGTGAATCTAGCTCATCTATCTTCATACCATTCGGGGTGAGCTTCAAGCGCTCCAAGCCAGGTAGACAAAGCTCATTGTCATGATCGAAAAAGTCTTGGATATTCTTGTATTTCGGTGGACCTAACTCCTTCCAGATTCGATCAGGAGGCTGTTTCGTTTCTTGGGTTGGCTTCTTCTCCGAATCATCAGGTGGGGGGCTAAAGACCTGCGCCTGGGCTCGCTTTGGACTGATCGTCTTGCTGTAGGGAAATAGCTTAGTCGCTCTTCGAGCAGCAGCCTTAGCAGCGGCGGAGTTCGGTGAGAGGACTGGCGATTCCGGCCGCGATGTTTCTGATTCGACATCTAGCTTCTCGGTATTGACAGGGCAGTCAATGTCCATGGGATCATAAGTGGATTCGGCAGGGGTTGGTAGTGAGTACAGGATTGGATCAACTTCATACGTAACCAAAGATTCCTCGACATAGAGTCGACGACGCTTCGGGGACGGCTCGCTTTCTTCAGGAGGTGCTGTCGCGAGAGCAGGGTCCTGGCGGTTAAAGGGGAATATTCTATTGCCCAAAGTCACACAAAGACTGTAAGTCGAGTCTCGTAGGTAGGTGACGGCGTTACATATGTTCGCCCCGAGCTTTGTAGGGAAAGCCATGTGGTAATTTGTTGATGCCTCCACCATATTCTCAGCTTCTGGCACGACTGGCCAGGCTCCAGGCATCGAACTGGGTGCGCGCTCCTGGACCGGGTTGTAGAAGGTCGTTGCATCAAAGAATGGTAGACGTCGTCGAGACTCGGGGCTCAAGGGTCGGAAAGCCTGAGAGGGATCGGATGGATGGAATCGGGTACGCCAAGGAGGCTGGGGAGGTGAAGCAGGCTGAGGAGGTGGGACTTGCCAGTAATATCGGGGAGGCTCCTAACCAGTCCCGGATCGTAGTACCTTGGTTAAACGTTAGTGTCAAGTTAAGGACGCAAGCACCAAAGAGACAACTAGAGATGACGGCGCCAGAACGGGCGGGCATCGACTTACTGGTCGAGACACTGCTGCTCTGTTGGATTCCGGCTGCAGAAAGCGGCGCTTTCGCGATCCAGGGTTGCAAGCCTCTGTGGGCGCAACAGGGTGTGGTTGATCAGGTAGTTGGATGGTTACAGATCGTCTCGACTTTGGGACCCTAACGAGTCGCTCTCGATAGAGACGGATCGGTACGGGGGGGAATGGGAGGCCAGCTGCATGGGCGTCAAGCCTTGCTTGGGCATATGCGTCGGCATGGGCGGCGCGAGTTATGCGTAGACGATGCTTGCGGCAGAAAGCGCAGCGCGCGCAGTGGCGCTCGTTTCGCCAGTCGTGCTTTGATGTACAAACCATCGTTAATGACTGATTGAGTTAAAGTTGTATGTGGAGATGTGGAAATCAAGGCTACAGAGGTATGATCCTGCTGCAGGCACGAGGTAGAAATCTTAGATGAATGAGTCAAGAAAGTGTTGGTTTGCTCTATGCAGAAGCAGAAGCAGGTGAAGTGTAACAAGAAAGCTGTATGGCAGTTGTTGCTGATAGCTTGCTTGTTGTTGCTGTTGTTGCGAAATGCAGAATGTGAAATGGAGGTTGGAAGGAGAAGAAAGACGGAGGGAAGGGAAAGGAAGGTTGCTGGGAGAGTGTTGTACGGAAATTTGAAGCCTGGCAGCTGCCACAGTGACGAGAGTGGTTATTCCGTCTGTTGTCCCACCCAATTAAGAAAATGACTGAGGGGTATGTATATACTAGGCGTACATTGTAGAGAAGGGTTAGCAGTTGCCATACGTACATGAACCTTAATTTCTTTGCGACGGGCTTGAGCAGCGACGCTGCGCGATCACATTCGACGCTGAGGAAGGAGGTATCTAGATAGAAAAAGTTGAGGTTGCGCGATTCCATCCATGGGAAGGAACAAAGCGTAATAGAAGCGCACGGGCCATTATTGCAACCTACCTAGGTACATATGTACCAGGTACGACAGCAATTTTCGCCGCATCCAGCCTTGTCCATAGCTGATATCCCCTGTAACCTTAACCTGCCAAGTTAGGTACCTACCTCCTACCTACATAGTACATACATAGACAGTGGCATGATGCGGAGATATGTAGGTATGTACATACCTCCTACTAGGTACCTAGAAACATGATTTAATCTTCGTCTTTTCCGTCCTGGCAGGATCTCCGGGAAGTCGATATTAAGAGAGGACATTCCATTCCGTCCAAGGTCAGCCGGATTTGACCTCATAACTACATAACTTACATAACCTACATAGCTACATAGCTACATATAAGTACTCTACATATACGGTATAAAGCTCCGCATGTTCTCTAGATGCACATAGGTGAATTATTGACCGTATTTTTTTTTTTGGTTACGAGCCTTTATCTACTTGTACCTAGGCCAATTGTTCTGACCTTGCTCCCGCTCGGCGCAACAATCCCTGACTCGGCTCTTGGTTCAGCCTCACCTGCAGGATCCCGATATATGATAAAATTCCTAATTGAATGTATTTTATGGAGATATGATCCCAATCTGACCGCGCGTGTTCTACTTATCCACCACCTGGACCTCAATACTTTCAAATAGGTAGGCATCTCCTTAATCCACATCACAGGTATAGGTATCGAAGACATAACATCGGTCGGGTAACCTGTACAAGTGAACTACCTAGGTATGTTCGCATTGCTCTCTTAGGTACCCGGTGGGCCCGAGTCCAGCCCAGAGTGGCTTACAGCGCTCTACACGGAATTGTTCTTTTCAATGTCATGATAAGCACGAGGTACCTAGGTACATCTTGTGAGAGGACTGAACTGGACGATACCTGCACTAAGCTATTGGAGAATACCTGTTGTCCATCGGATTGTGGGGTAAGCCAAGATTCTGTTTGGCTAACACCGACCAGGAACGTTCAGAGATATGGTTGTCTCCGTTCTACTCGGTGTTCTTGGCCCTCCATTTATTCTCATTCCCGTCCTCTTCAGCCGTGATGGCCCCCCGCTACGGCCCCACTCTTCATTGCCGTGCTGATATCCCGGGCTTCGACCTAAGGCGACCAACAAGTGTATTTCGCTGGCTGATAACTATGGATGACAGAAGATGAGATGAAACACCTATATTTTATACAGCGGCCTTCAGCTGTTTCCCCTGTGTATCACGCACTATCCTCACTATCTACTCTCATGGTATTTTTGTTCCCCTACCTACATGTACCTACTCAGCCCCGTATCATTTAGGGGTCTTCAATGGTCATAACTTTGGTGGAACATGCCACACTTCCCGATGTTTGTGCCGTTGAATCCTTTAGTGCGGCCTTTATGTCTTATTGTCAGATCCTTCCCTCGGTCATTCTCGTATATAAGCTACACAAATTGAACTATACTTACGTGTAGTGTCCGAGTCTATTACACGTCTCCAGAGTGCAACTAGCATCGAGTCTTTCGCTGTCCTCAACTTCTTACAACCCCCCCTATCCAAGGCCCTATTGGGAAAGTTTGTCGGTTCAAATATTTCCAAATACCCGTCCTGTTCGGCACTCGTCCGATATAAGGCTGTTTCGTCATATTAACATAGAGTGACGCTGCTTGAATCATTGGCTCTGTCGTCTTCTCATTTTAGGCTTATACTAGACCAGTGACAATGGAGACACCGTCTCTAAAGTATGATATCGGTGAGTGAACTACCATCTACCAATGTACGTCACTAACATGTGACAGTAATTATTGGAGCTGGCCCCGTTGGGCTAATGCTCTCGACATGCCTCGCAAGATGGGGCTATAACATCAAGCATATTGACAACCGAGCCGAACCTACGCCCACGGGACGCGCAGATGGCATCCAGCCTCGGTCCCTGGACCTCCTCCGGAACATGGGCCTAAAGTCCGCTGTCATGGCTTATAAGCCTGCGAGGGTTTTCGAAGTAGCTTTCTGGGATCCACCCCAGAACGGCAAGGGCATCGTTAGGACGGGCACCTGGGCGAGCTGTCCGAGTTTTATCGATGCAAGGTATCCCTTCACCACGCTCCTGCACCAGGGCCGGATCGAGCGCGTGTTCATCTCAGATCTGGAGAAGAACGGTGTGCAAGTTCAACGGCCTTGGACTATCAAGGGGTTCAAGTCAGACGACAAGTTAGGTTCGGAGTATCCCGTTGAGGTCAATCTCGAGCACGTCGACGGGACTCGTCGGGAAACAGTCCGTGCCAAATACTTGTTCAGTGGCGAGGGGGCTAGATCATCTGTTAGAGACCAGTTGGGTGTCAAAATCACACACAAGGATCCAATTTCGCATGTTTGGGGTGTTATAGATGGCGTTGTAAAGACTGATTTCCCAGACATCAAAGTTGGTTTTCCTCTCATAACTTGGGTAATATTCGCACTAACAGGATGTAGATGAAATGTACAATACACTCGGAGAACGGCTCGATAATGGTTATCCCGCGGGAGGACAATATGGTCCGGTTGTACATCCAGATCGCATCGTCAACGGACGCAGACTGGAGCCCGCGCAAAACGGCTGCCGCGGAAGAAGTTCAGGCTTCCGCGAAGAGGATACTTCACCCCTACTTGATCGAATGGGAACGTGTCGAGTGGTACTCTGTATACCCCATAGGCCAGGGTATTTCAGACAAGTACACGATCGACCACCGGGTGTTCCTAGGTGGCGATGCGTGCCATACTCATAGTGTAAGACCTTTGTACCCCTCTGGAGACGCCTCATTAACTCCTCTGCAGCCAAAAGCCGGTCAAGGCATGAACACGGCCTTTTTGGACGCTTTGAACCTCGCCTGGAAGATCCACGCAGTGGAAGCTGGATTCGCTGATCGAGCGATCTTGACGACATACGAGCCCGAACGCAAGGATGTTGCAGAGACCTTATTATCCTTCGACAACAAGTATGCCAAATTGTTTTCGCAACGGCCACCTGCTGCAACAGAAGTACAAGCGGCGTCAGAACAGACGAATGCCCAAATCGAAGACAACGAATTCGTCAGAACCTTCAAAGAGGCCTGTGAATTTACCAGCGGCTACGGCGTAGCATACAAAGCCAATGCTCTGAACTGGTCCCCAGCCCATCCAGCCAAGTCTCCGTTGATCAATCCCGAGGGAATCAAACTAAGGACTGGACGAATCATGATCAATGCCGATGTTACGCGGGTTGTGGACGCTAACGTCGTACACTTAGAACAAGAGATTCCTCTTAACGGTTCATTTAGGATATACGTGTTCGCCGGGAAGCCCCCAGTCACCTCAAAAGCACTAAAGGACTTCGCATTCCATCTGAGTAACAAAAAATCATTTTACGGATCCTACCTTCGACCAGACGTCAACACTGTCTCGCACCACGAGCAACACAACCCCCATAGCCTATTCTTTACTATCTGTACCGTGTTTGCCGCCCGGCGAGACCGCATCGAGATCATACGCGACGTACCCAATTTACTTGCCCGTTACCGCGACCATGTATATGCCGACGACAGATGGGATCGTCGCATACCCGATGCCGAGGCTACAGCCCATGCGAAAATGGGACTCGATCAAGAAAAGGGCGGCGTCGTTGTCGTTCGACCGGATGGCTACGTAGGCATTGTGACAAGCCTAGCTGAGGGTAGCGGGACCGTGGATGCTTTGAACGAGTATTTCGGTACATTTTGTACGAAGAAACTAGGAGAGATGGCAGCTCAGCTATAGGAACATCGTGTGGGTTTCCCGACGAAGCTCCTTTGACTGCATACCTGATTCTTGTCAGCGCATCTCGCATACCGCATGTTACCAATACCCAAACAACTGAGAATGAACAGTCTCAATTTCGATATTTTGACATGATAAATAAATCCAAATACCTCTCAGCCTGCCGTAGTGAATGTATAACACAACCTTGGAAATACCTCTAGAGATATTGGAATACATTGACATCATATTATCTCTTACATGGAAGGCACATGTGTAGAGGGTCCTCTTACCATTGAGTTAACAGAGTTTGATACCACGGACGTCACTATCAGTACAATCTTGGCTTAGGTAGAGAAAGACAGGAACGTTACAGGACTGAGAAAGCACGTGTGGAACCAAGTAAACTTTCAACCGTCGTGTCATAAAGCCCCGGTCATGGCGTGTCCCTCTCATTCAACCTCACAAGTTCAACCCCGTGGCCCCTGATTTCCCACTCTTCCAGGTATCTGTGTAAAGAGTCAAGTTCTCCTAAATGTCCTCCGCAGGTACCTAGACACTATCTCGCCTCCCTCTATAGATGTTATGATCCTTTCTAACCAACCTACACCATGCTACCAAGGATATCATCTCGACGAAGAGGACAAGTAGCTTCCATGGAGGGAGATCATCGTGCTGCCGAAGATATGATCCATCCTATCTACGACAATGATAGCCATATCATTGATATAGACAACGCCTTCAAGCGATCTGGACCCCATAATCTGAACCGAACTGGTTACGACGAGGAGAGTAAGTATAAAGTCGGGATTTTCCCTACATTCTTCCTCTAGCTGACAATCGTCTAGAATGCCGCAATGTGCTTGTGAGATACTGCGCGCATATCCCGAGAAATTATCAATATAAAGACGGCATTCAACAAGTTCGTATCCGTTAGCTTGTGAATGAATTGCTCCTTTCCTGACTAATTGCGACAGATCTTTCTTATTCTGCGTGAACATCTTGGCGACGAGAATCTTGATCTTGCAGGTGGTGTACTGTATGAACTGATCGAGGTCGACTGTGAGCACACGGACGATCCAGGGGCAGCATTTCAACGGTGGAAGCATGACCATCTACGCAGATATGTGAGAAATTCATTCTCGCGTTGGTCGAGATCCAAAACTGATAAGACTCTAGGCTGACCTCGAACTCCCCCACGTCCCGCATATGACAACTATTACTTCATCGATCATCCCTACCGAGAGACTCGCACACTGGCGATCGAAACACCCGAGCAGATATCCTTTCGTCTTGTCCGACTCGTCCCCTCCAGCCGAGAGATCGTCCATTGATCCCAGCTGTATACGGACCCGGAAGGCATGGCTTATTGACCACACCCTGTACATCTCTACGCGGAATACCGGCACTCGCCCACTCAACAGTCCAAACCCCAAAGAATTCCATGAAATGCAATGGAATCATGAATACGGCACTCAGGGAAGACTTGTAGAGGAGCGAGACGTGCCAATCATGTCTCCAGACCACCGGAGCAGGACGTCACCTCCGGGAACTGCTGATACTCTACTCAACGCATCAAATCATTGCGGGGGACTTCGTCGTAGTTCGCCTAGATTTGGCCTCCTCGAAAAGTTAGCAAGCAGAACTTGGGCGCATAAGCAGAAGATCGAGGTGGAACAGAGACGGCGTAGCTGGAAGCCTGGCGCTCTCATGCTCGAAACAGCCCTGTTGTTCCGAGACAAGCGAACTAGCCCCGACATTGCTATTGTCCCTCTTCCCAACGGCCGCCAGATACCAAACGCAAATTTTGCTAGAAAATTTTTGCTGCTCGAAACTAGCGATTCGTTGCCTACATGCCTGTCACTCAGACAGATGCCCACAGCTGAATCAAAGGCCACCGATGCGATCGTGGAAGCTGCAACTAATGGATTGCTAGACAAAGCATCGCCCTGGTTATTCCGTGGGCCCTTCACTCCACAGCTAGGCTTTGACGGCGGGCTAGACTACCAATGGAGTCCCCAGGAGCCAACTATTACCTTCAGAAGATTCGACGTAGATGCTTTGACCCAACGGACGGCGGATTCGCACATCGACAATCAATCTCAAGGAGGTGACTTGAAGAAGTTCAAAGGTAATGCTGATCATCAACGGACGTCGACAAAGAGACAAGGAGTGATCTTTAACTTAGACGCAGCAAGCAATATCGACGAGGAAAATATCCCCCTATCAGCGAATTATACTACTTCAAACGTATTGATATCTGACAATCCAAGCGCAACTATACCGCGAGGGCTTGGTAGAGCAGCATGCATGTCACCACAGTCGGACGTATCTTCACTTTTAAGTACCCAGCGCGGCTTGACACTCTTGGCTCCTAACGAGGTCGGATCATATATTATAGAAAGGTTCACAGAACTCGTGGAGGGTCCATGATAATCACCGCTAATGTGTACTTTAGACATAGAAATGGCTCGCGTCCCCGAGATCCATTGCTTTTTCGAAATGTTGAATTCACGATGCCGGTGGAAGCCTCAGAGTCGGACACCCCAATCTCGAATCGTAAAACCACCGTAGTCGAGCTCTCGCAAGGTCATTCATCGCATAAATTAAACCCAGGCCTTTCCCAGGGGGGTGGGATATCGGGCGAGAGGTGCTTTGGGCAGGTTGGTGCTATAAAGGAGAGAGTTTCGCCCTTGACGAGTCAGCGATCTGTGATGTAAAACTTGTGTCTCGAGGAGTGACAATTGGCGAGGTTCCTGCTCCGAATTTTGATGGAAATGTTCGATTGTTCGATGAGAATGCCGAGCTAGGCGAGAGGAAGCCGGGGAAGGTGGGAACTGAGAGTTGTCGAGTGACTCGTCAAATACCTACATCCTAAGGCATGGGTTGTCGGCTCGTGTCGGATCGTAAGTCTATTGTGTATTTAATCTTAGAGAACTGTCGACAGTTCTTCCACGGAACTCTCCTCAACATTATCCAAAAATATACCAAACGTCACATTTTCTTCCGAAAACATGACTGGAAAAGAAGCAATGGGTAGTTCTGTCCCATTTTCTAGATATATAACCTGGGATCGAGGTAAGTCCCTATCCTATTGAAAACGTCAAATGCAAGAAATCTGAGAACCATCCCAACAGTTGGACCAAGCCCCATGGCAATGGCAAAGAGTCGCCGTATTCTCCATGGAAGGGTGGCATTTAGCGAGGGCGGAAGTACTCCTTGCGGATGGGGGAATAATTCATCTCTTGGTAATATGTCCCTTACTCTGTTGATACTGGCTGCTTATGCCAGCTGCTTATGCCATACAACGCTCTGACCATCGTTTCCCAGGAGATGATACTGTTTGTGAGAAGACCGTAGCGCCGTTCCCGTCCTCGTCCCCGGCCCCGCCGCCGCCCTCTGCAACAAGTAGCTCCTCAAGCGCGGTCTTTAGCAAGGGTAAATACACAAGTCGCCGTGCAACGATCTTTTTTTCTTTCCCTCTAAATTAATCAAACCGCCGCGCAACGATCTCTCTCTCTGAATCAATCAAGCAACTGGTGTACTAATTTTTCATCGTTTTCTAGAACAGCATCAGAAAGTCTGGAGTTGGCTTACTACCGCGTCTGTTATTGACGAAGTTCCCGAGCTTCTCAGTCCTTTCATAGATCGGACATCTCCTAAATCTTCAACACGCTCCCAACCTCCTACAGCCAGTACACTTCTTGAAGGAACAAACGCGTCCGCGCCAAAACCAAACCCCTATCTAGCTCCGCTTCAGACAAGCGGCACATCGCCCTTCTCTCAGAAACTACCCTCTCGCAAGGTGAAGCACGTCCGCTTTGACGATTCAGTCACGATGTAAGTATTAAAACTCATGAATTATAATAGCCAAGCTTACAAGAACAGGTACTCGGATACTCAGAGAAGCTATGGCACCGCGGAGACAGTCGCGACCAGAGCTCTCATTAAAGAGAGACGATTCCATTCGCGCTCAACATCTCGACTTCATCAAGAGACTCTCGGTGATGTACCCCATCAGTACAACCACAGTGTTGTCCCCAGTGTCCCATCGTCTATGGCTCATCAGCAACATATGTCATCATCTCCCGAAAGAGGACGCGCACTCCAGAAGGAGTACAACTTTGAGGAGAGTGATACCAACGATAACTTATCGCCCGTGTTCAAGAATGCGGGAGATAGTCATCACAGCCACGTCACAACAATGACGGAAATCATGGACGGAGGCGGTCGTGAATCTCCTCTGAAAGCTCGATCTATGTATCGACATAAATCTCCTCCCAAGCCGGCCGCGGCAACCCCTGGCGAGAACAACGGAGAAAAAGAGAAGCGTCGCCCCAAGCCTCTTGACCTTGGTGTATCTCATAGATACGGCGCGACGTACGGCACACACGCAAACATCCAAGCGGTCCATCACCCCATGACTCCGGACGAGGAGCGAGTTTCGGAATTTGGGGATGGTTACTCTTCCGTGTACAATAGTGGTACACCATTTCCATCCTATAATGAACGAAATGCTAGTCCTCTTCATGCTCCAATGGATTCTGGGAAGAGAGTCAACATTCTACAGGGCTACCAGGACTGGAAAGACCGTGCACAAGTCGCGCAACCATTCAATGCGAACGACCACCCTAGTCCCAAGAACACGATGGAGCGACGCAACGCTATGGGAATGCCCGACACGGCCGATCCAGTACCCCGAGACCGTTCGCCGTCAATGGCTAACCCAGGTATGCCCAAATCCTCCACTGCCGCCGAGTTGCCCAGGGAACAAGAGCAACCACCCTTCACCCCATTGACGCCGTGGCTCATGGAACCACATATCAGAAAGGCGTCTAAGAACTTGTTTGGGGACAAGGGCTGGCTCGAGGATACTGCCTCCCAAGGTTCGAAGAAGCCTGAGCGTCAGAAGGCCACAAGCTTCTTCGACAATGTCAAGAAGACAGCTCGCAAATTTGTATGCATCACTCACTTCTTTTATTGATTGTTGAAACTGACATTTCCCAGGCCGAGAAAGCTGAGTTCAAAGCTGGCGCGCAAAGAGTTCATAATCCTCAGGAGCTCCACATCTCGCTCAATGCTCGCGAGCAGAGTCTGCTTTATTGCGAGTTGGAGTACGCCCTTAGCAACTCTGTCAGCGCATATATCAACGTCCAGCTCCACAGCGGACGTCTGAACGCGCACGTCCACGCTGCGGTCGCCGATGCGTGGGCGCAGAAGGGCCGCCCCAAGGTGGTCGGCTTCCGCTACGACATCGAGACGCAGATCGATATGATCGCGATGAGCATACAGTCGTTCCGATTCTACGGCCCATACCAGACGGACGAGAACGTCGTCAAGGGTTTTCTGTACGGCATGAAGATGAACGCGCGCGCGATGCGCGTCCACACATACTGTCAGCCGGACTCGGTCATCGCGAAGCACATCCTCGACGCGCAGGCGCTGCTCCAGCTGCTCGACAGCCCCGAGCCCATGCAGATCGCGCTCTTCGAGGTGTCCCAGTTCTTCAAGCGCATCTTCGATCGCGAGAAGGCCGCGCGCGTCCAACGCCAGGCGGCGAGATCGATTAGCGACCGCGCGCCTAACCCCGGCGTCGCCGCCACTGGCGCCGGCACGTTGCCCGGAGGCCGAAGCGAGCTGAACATCCCGAAGACCAAGTTCCCCGGCGAGGATAGGGTCAAGAATCAGATCAACGTACCTCCCGGCGAGCGCAACTTCAGCGGCGAGATCCTCGAGCCCGCGATCTACGATCCTATGCAGCAGCAGGAGCAGTCACGCCTACAGCCGCAGCCGCAGCCACAGCCGCAGGCTCAAGCGCAGGCTCAAGCGCAGACGCAGGCTCAGACTCTGTCTCAGGCTCAGGATTACCCACTGACTCAGGATTACTCCCTGACTCAGGACTACTCCCAGATTCAGGACTACCCCCAGACTCAGGACTATCCCCAGACTCACGACTATCCAGGGTCTCCGTACCCACACACTCAGGCGTACCATCACTGGCAGGGTCGTCACTAAGCTGTTCGCTTCTGGTTGTTTTTCTTGAACGTCCAATTGGTCGTCGGCTTTTTGTCGTTGCCATTGTCTTTAAGACTAGCCCTTTGCAAGACTATGTCGACAAACCACCGTTTCACTTCTTTGGGTTTTCGTCCTTCTGGTTGATACCCCCATTTTTCAAGCTCGGTTACGGGAGGAGAATTCTGTAACTGGTTCCCCTGGCCTTGCATCACTCAGATGCAAACCCGACTTGAGGATATTTCGATACTGCTGTGGTCCGACACTGGATTTTCGTCCAACGCTGGGTTTTCCACAGAAAATTATTTCCTTTCTTTTCTTTCTTTTCATTTTCCTCTGGACTCGCGGTGGAAATTTTCGGCAGAGTGGACTCTGTCTTTTGCACTTCAGGGGACGATCGCATGCATTTCAGTTCTCGACCTTTATCCTCGACCCCCATCCTCGGCCTTCACGTTCGATCAGTTGATCAACGAATGATTGACATTGTGGTACCGGGTGATGAGGCTACTGAGGATTTTTTCATCTGTTACTGAAACGCAACCCCCAACTGTTTTTCCTTTCGTTTTTTCGGGTCTGTGTTACGCTCATCCAATCGATACCCTGGGTCCGGTTTATTTCGAGTCGTATTGTGCTTGAGGCTGCGTGGTGTGCTGAGTTGCGGCGTACGAGGAGGGTGGTATTGGTGATGGTAGTTTGCTGCGTAAGAGGAGGATGGTACTGAAAATGGTGGTTTGCGGCGTGGGTTAGGTACTTGAGAGTTTCGACTTTCTCCCTATCCATTCTGACTAGAGTGAGCTCGGCTCAGCAAAGTAGTCTTTACTGGCACGGCCAATTGTATGAGAAAACTGATCAATGAGAAACTATTTCATTGCTCTAAATGCCTGCATCTTGCCCCTACTTTGTGCCCCTTACTTTGTCGTAGACTGACTAGACTGAATACTTTGACGAACTCTCCGGTAGATCTATTAGACAAATCATCGATAACCTTGTGAGTATGGGATGTAAGCTGATTTGTAGACACATACGGATCTTCCACACTAAGTGCTATATCACGTTAATTATACCTTTGATGAACTATGAGATGAGGCTGTACAGGTAATAGATGGACAAACAAAAGGCACTTTATAGACGCGCTAGTTCGCTAGGTCTTCTTGGTCGGGTACCTGCATATTTCTTGCACTTTGGATGGATAAATGTTATCAACTTTATACTGCTTGGTATCTTAGTTGAAAGTGTAAATCTATAAGCTTCGTGAGTGCTGTTGTTCGATGGACGTCGGCATTACGGAAATTACCTCGTCTTGGCGCTACGTATCCACCGTTTAAGTGACTCGCCAGGCACATGCGGGTAATCAAGTGGTCGCGGCCTCGTGACATCATACGCTGGTGGCCCCACCAATAGTCACTCGCCAGCAAAAGGCAATCGGACGTGATACACCAAACCAGTCAACCCACTGCAACTCTCCCGGCGTATCACGTCTTGCATCGTCTGCACGATAGAAATGGCGCGGGATCAGAAGGCATTTTTCACGAGAGCCATTTACTAATACTTAATGCTAATGTTAATGTTTGCCATTATTCGTTACTCTGCCTTCTTCTGCATATTCCATATTATCTGTCTACTGCGCCTTCAACCTGTGCAGAATAGAACCAGTTGAGAGAATAAGATAGAAGTCTACCTACCTCTAAACAATACAATAGGCCGAACCACTTTGGTTGCCTTAAATCTTCACATTCTATAATAAGTCTGTTACTAGGCCTAGCAAGCCTTGCCTTACTCTGTTTCTGTTTCGCAACTCCATCAAGCATCTTACACACACATACGCTACTCAGCAATTCAAAAGTACTTAATTGTGCCTAGCCGCACTCTATCTCCGCTACACAGCAGTTAGTTACACCTGCGAAACCTATCATCAAATCAAGCACGATGTCACGTTACGGCGACGACTACTCCCGCGGTCGGTCGAGCCACCATGGGGAGCGTACCCCTAATTATGCATATTCAGGAGGTGGGAACTATCCAGCGACTTATGAGGAGAGTCGACAACTTGTCGCTCAGGGGAACGGGGCCCCGTTGCAACAAATCACATACGAACCGCAAACCCCCTTGTACCCGCCCCAATCGCCATCGAAGTTGCTCGTCCCTGACTCGCGCTCGCGACCGAGATCCCTGCCCCCTCCAGACGAATACCGCAGGTCAACTCGCGGTAGGAGGAGGGAGAGAGGCTATAATAAAGATGGCGATAGCGAAGACTCGGATGACGGGCGAGCGCGAACTCCGGTCGAGAAGGCTCGCAATTTCGTCGATAATACGTTTACGGACTCCACCGCTGGCTTAGGCATTGGTGTGTTAGGCGCGTTGGTGGGGGGCTTGGCGGCGAGAGAAGCAGTCGACGCTACAACCAAACATAATGGCTATCATCACAACACAGACCACAAGCGCAATCAGCTCATCGGGACGGTAGTCGGGGCGGCTGTGGGTGCGCTTGGCGCGAACGCGGTCGAGAAGCGGCTCGAGGTGCACCGTGAGAAGGACCGGATCAAGCAGGAGAAGTGGGAGCGCAAATACAGGCCAAATGCTGACGTTGTCGAGAAGCGCGAGCTTGTCACGCGCCCACGCAGTACCGGCGGAGACGGACAGGGCTGGAAAAGAGACTGGGAGCCATGGGACAAACGTGAACACGGTAGCCCCCCTAGGAGTCGCGGCCTCGAGCGGGAGGTAGACCCGGACGCGCGCAGCTGGAAGAATGTCGAGGATTGGCTGAATGATGACCGTTATGATAATAGGCCGAGGTCAGGCGGGCGTAGAAGCCCGGAAGGCGAATATCGCTATTGATGAAGAGGCGTTCTTGGTTGTTTCGCATCTTACCTAGAACAGGCCAAAGCTCACTCTCTTCCTTTTCTCAAGCCCCACTTGTCTTCATTACTGGTATTTCTCACAGCTTCGGCTGTAATTCTCCTTTTTAGCAAGCGATATTCATAGCTCATATTTCCAACTCTTTCGGTGATACACATACATTATATACTAAATGGATGATTTGGGAAGTCATGGTTTTAGAGAGTCTTTTTTCAGCTATATATAAATATACCTGCATATCTTATCTTATGCTGAGTTTTGAATCACCATGTTTCGAAAATTCGAAAATTCGAAAATTCGAAAATTCGAAAATTCGAAAAAAAGAAAAAAAGAAAAAAAGAAAAAAAGAAAAAAAGAAAAACCAATATCGAGGCTTTCGAGACCTTGAAGTAATACGGATAGCGTACTCATCCAGGGCGGGAGCTAACGGGATACCCATAATCCGTTATGTGCAAGCAGTCACCTAATTGGCCAGTGCGTTTTAGATCTTAACTAGCCGACCAACCACAACAATCATCCCAATTGATTAGGAGGTGCTACAGGCACTTGCTACCTCTCGTACCTACCACTTCAAACCCATCATGTAGTCAACTTCATCCTATATTCGAGTTCTGTTCTCTTTGGTTGTTCCAGTGCAACATATTCCCACATACATCAACCTTCTCCCACGGAACTTTGCACCTGGGATTTTCGACATTCTAGTCCACTATAGTCCGCACTGGCGTGCTTCACATATTCCATACCTCTAACAATTACCACCCCAAATCAAAGCGTCCACCTGAATGAGTTCCTGTCATTGAGATTGTCTATACATATAGAAAATAATTGGGGTGCTCACTCGCACCTCACGGTCCTACCTAGCACCTAGTTTTGTTCATTTTGAGATTCACTTCGAAGATGGTGGCTCCTTCACGCCGTGCATCTATGCCCACTGAACCTAGTAGGGTCGACGATGTTGATGACATCTCCCTAATCTCTACTGAAGATGAAGACGATGATTCTGACAAGGAGTGGGTCGTCGACGATATCTATGCTGAGCGTGACCACCCTGATGTGCCAGGCGAGAAGCAGTATCTCATCAAGTGGGATGGCTTTCCTATGGACCAGTGCACTTGGGAGCCTACAGAAAATTTAGGCCCAGGCCTGCTTTCTCAGTGGACGGAGACCAAGGAGGAAATCGCTGCTGGGAAGCGTCAGCCTTTTGACATTGAGATATATAACGCCGCTCGTAAGGCAAGAGATGAGAGGCACATGAGACGAAACGCCATACGCAAGCGTCGCGGTCTATCACTCACCCGGCCTTTCCCTTCACGGTCTCCTACCCTGGAAAGCCCTACTGAGGTCGAGGCTCAAGAGAAGGATGACGCAAAACCGACTCGTCCAACGCCTAAAAAGAAATCTCAAAAAGTTCCTAAACAGAAGAGTCCCAGTGGGAAGCCCTCCGAGAAGCCTGAGGCGGGGCCGGGCAAAGTGCAGAACGTCAATCAAAAGATTCCTGCACGAGCCCCGCCACCGCCACCACCATCGTCGTCGGCGCCCCAACAACCAGGGGTGTCGAAACGAAGAACCTCGAGCGGCGGAACGTCAGGTGCTACGGCAAGTGGGTATCAAGGCACTGCTCGAAAGCCTAGTACAAGTATGAATTCGGGTGCACCTGCTGATAAGGCGCCGAGTTCGACATTAAAACCAAGCCCAACCCTGCCTCCTAAACCGCAGACTAGTCTAGCGAATAAATTTGCAGGCAAGCAACTTAGAGCAACTCGTACTCGACCCCAACCAGCCGCATCATCGACAGCCCGGCGGACAAGCAATGTCTTTGTTGGAGGCAAAGAGCCAAAAAAGAGGGCAAGTCTGGGCGATATTATGGGCGACCCATCCAAAGCCCCGAAGTCGTTCAGTTCCATGCGCGTGATGAATATTGCTAAAAAGCGAGGAATCGAGAAGAACAATGCGGCTGTACCGGATCTTTCCTCGATCCCAGCTAGCTTTCTCCTGACTAAGGACCAGAAAAATCGTCCTAAAGTAGACCAGACGAAATCGAAAGACCCTTCCACAGCTCCAACACCACCTTCCATCGTACAGAGTCCTACAGCCATGTCGCCAGGCGACACGAGTACAGTTGCGCCAGCGCCCAAGGCGAAGAAGTCCGTTCGCTTTACTGGAGCCGAAGACATCTCGCCTAGGGACGAACCAATGAGCGAAGCTGTGAACGACGTAGTCGATCATATAGCCAGTGGACTTGATAGTGGAAACGACCCTCCAGGGGACCCAGTGTCAGCCACTGCTCCACCGACAGCTCCGAAAGGACCAAGGAGACTTTCATTGGCCAGATATCAGGAGAGGACACAGACACAAGTCGTCGCGAAGGCAACTGTGTTTGGAAAAGCTGGGTCTGAGTCTCTGAAAGTCTTGTTTTGTGGCATATCTCGCCAAACCCAACCGTGGCTATCAGCATTCATGGCCCGAGAAACGCTCGACTTTAGTACGGTTTGTGCCTCATACAATTTCATCTCTCATAGGTCCGGTTTGGTAGGAGAAATACTCTCTGCCGGTGCCATCGATGCCCGTTCTCCGGAGACCTTGTCGGCCTTGACCAATGTAGCAGAACACTTGCGACATAGCTTCTATGGGAGCCATCTAGTGACCGAGCAATTCTCCATTCTCGTGTATCCTTCAAATTGCGATAGTTGGAATGAACTCGGCATCGAAATAGATACGGATGACTCGAGATCTCTGCGGCATATAATTTATAAGTCGCCACTTGATATGAGGCTCCATGCTCCGGAATCTATTCCTCGTGCCCCAGTTCGTCTAAGTCATACGGGACAAGGATCACATTGTCGAGTACTCATCGAAGATCTGTTTGCGTTAGACTTTTCCCGGTTTCTGCCGCAAGAACCAAAAATGAAAGACAAGCAGGTGTTCATGTTGCTCTTCCCCGAACGGGAAATGCAGCTGTGCAATATGATCAAGCTTTGGCTCCGTAAGTCATGTTCATGACAAGCAACTGCTTTCACCAATGGGAACACGACTGCTAAACATATATGCAGGTTCTTGTCAGCCAAATTGTCGCATTTTCTCCCATGAGATCAACGATAGTTGGGTAAAGTTCCATGAGACAGTGAGAGCTGGCGCTGCAGGCACTCTTATCTTGCACGAAGATGTGAGCGCCGTGATTCGAAAAGTACCACGCATATACCAAATGATCGACTACAAGCGCTGTTACACTTTCTGGGATCTTGCTACCGGACAATATGACCCGCCGAGGTTTCCCTCCGATATACATGCTACGATCGAGCCCGGGACTCTCCAAATGACACGCTTGTTTCCATACGGCCGAGCCTTCTTGATCACTCCTAGTTTTGCACTTTCTGATCCAGCCAGACTCTGTCAATTTCTCGATCTATTCAAGAGATATTGCGTCAATCCGCACTACCTAATCGTAGCTTGCGCAGACTTCCCCAATTACCTGAAAGCTATTACACTAGAGAAGGAACGGGAACGCGAAGCAATGTGCTCGTTATATAAGGGCAAGCCCAATCTGGAGGAACTGCTCACAGACTCCGGTCTAGGCAAGGCCGACCTCGAAGCGAGATTCCGAGCGTGGGAGATCTTGCAAGAGATCATGGGACAGTTTGGAGACGAAGATACTAGCGAGGAGATACGAAAGGTTGAGTGGGTCACAAACTTCATCGACCCGAACGATGAGCAGAGCTTGGTGAACTGGTTCTGTTGGTGGTCTACCCTGAAGTGCGATCGGTATCGCAAATTCACTGTTCTGGGTTCGAGCAATAACAGAATCAAAGCCGCCTACAGGCATATCGAAATCCCGACCTACACAGACGAAACGGTAGGCGATCCTGATATAGCCTTGGCTCGGGAAGACGAACGACGCCGAGCAAGAGAAACAGCAGAGGGCGCCAAGGAAATTGGCCAAGGCGTGTCTGCAGCCTCTGTTTCTGCTCCGAATACCCCTGTTTCCCGTCAATCGCCCGATTTTCGCCGTGCTGTTGACTTGCGCAACTGGATCACCGACTTATACGGCCGAAGCAGAACGGCGTCTTGGGCTAGGCTACATGTTAATCCCGTGTCTTGGTTGAACGTGCCCATGGCGGATCACTTCGGTGATCCAAGGTGTGAGTTTGACACCTTCAAAAATTGGTTCGGCAATACACCAAGGTTTACCACCCGAATGAACACTTGGTACGGCCTGTTTTATACGATAGACAAGGAGTGGAATCCTCACGCGCCTACCGACTCGTATGGGCGTCACCCTTGGATTGTGGTATTCCGACCTATCGACCCTCATTTCGCGGATAGGTATAAAAGAATGGAATTGTTCATCTGGGACTTTTACGCTCGAGACAGAGAAAGTACTCGTGGCCATTCGTCGCTTTTACTTGACATGCAACGGCGACTTGTAGATTTCGTTCGAGAAGAAACACCCCAGAGAGAGCAGTATTACCTTGACGAGGTCTATATTAGTAGCAAGACGAGGCTAAACATTAAGCCGACCGACCACCCGGTCGACATAACCTGCCGAAGGCTTGAGGAGATGATAACTGATGGAAAAGTCTGGTTGCCTCCCTTTGAGAATCTTCTACCTGATAGGGGCTGGGTAGCTCTCCCAAAGTCCGAATGGAAAGGAGGCATGGCCGTCGACGTTTCAGATTTGCCGCAAAAGGCGCAGCGAGGCAGACCATCTCTAAGGCATCACAGCGACAGCCATAAGTTGCAGAGATCAATCTGGCACCCACCACGCCCTATGGGTAAGGAAGTAGGAAAGTCTAAATGTGTGAATCATTTGTACGAAGCGGCTCGTGGCGTCCGCGCGGCCAATGAATCGTCCCAGACTATGAGATACCAATATAGGTCGACTCTGGACTGGTATCACGATATTAGGGCAGAAGGTCGCGGTGCTGGGCACGTTCACGTGGAGAGCGCGGATAAGATCCTATATAGGCTGTTTCAAAAGAAGTAGACCACTTGCAAAATCCTGGCTTTAATACAATGTATTGAGAAGTCCGTTGGCCCGCTAGGTTGACAAATCGGATCTTACGAGATGGAAGAAATGTTGCACTTGCAGTAGCTTGGGGTGGGATATGTAGAGCACCTAAAGGCTCACGAGGTGTATGATAAATACTATACCCCACAACCGCCTTTATCGGGATGGTTCAAAATGCACCTATTGCTCCATTGCTCCTCTATCTACTTCATGGGTTGCAGCAGGCGACGTAAGACTCATCCTAAGCTGAAGTTAGCGTTCTGTCTAGGAGTCGCCAAAGCGGTCATACTTACAGCATCATCAATATCGCTCTTTATATTGCGGTGATGTTCGGACGATATAAGCTTCATCCTAAGTTAGAATCAAAGACCTACCCGAGGCTACCGACGATCACACTTACAGCATCAGAGCGTTTCTCATTCGCGCCCTCAACTAGGGAGATATCGTGAATGTAAACATCGTCCTGATCCTGAAATCAGCAATTACCGCAGCCCCTGATGGCGAGGAAACCTATAGCGTCGTTATGACGTGCAAAGAGGTTTGCATCTAATGTAGAGTCTATGTCTTTGATGCTGTGTCTGGTTGATGAAAATATACTTACCCTGATGGGTTAGAGGAGATACAAAGCCGCGAGCCACAAGTGCGGACAGGATTTCAATGATAACTGAAGACTTCATCGTAGATCCTTGGATGGTGAATGTATATGATGTTCGAAAGAATAGGAGGCAGATACTAACCTCGGCCGAGCTCCTCGCCCTCCACCTCTAACGAATCACGAGGTCGGCCGCGGAGTGTATTTACCATAAATGTCGACCAATGAAATTACTGGTGCGAGCCATCTAGACATGGCAAGAGCCTCCCGGGCCACTAGATGCCTAAAGAACGCGCCTTCCTTCCTTCCCCCTTACGAAACTAAGCATATATAGCAGAATAACTTCTCAGTCTGTCAGCCTTCCCCATAAAAAGGACGTATCCCTGGGTGACCATGAGGTTAGAGAAAACGCCCCCGGAAATCATATGCTGGACCGGTTTGGCGCAACCGTTGACTTGACAGTACGATTTTCCACGCTGGGTTTTTCGTAAGTGCTGGGTTCACTCCTGGTACTGAGCTTTTTTTTCTCTCTCCTTTTTTTCTCTCTCCTTTTTTTCTCTCTCCTTTTATTGCTCCAACGATAGGTGATATCCTGCGGATATCTATCCTCTATCCTAAGATCTAGATTTCGATCTTCAGACCGCTTGTTCTACTACAGGTTTTATGATAAGCTCAAGGGCTGTCATAGCATTAGCCTGCTCATGATGGCTGACAATACCTATGATGGTGCTGCTCATCCATTACTAAGACATATCTAGTGGCTTGGGCATCTGACCTGATAGAAGTGTCATGCGTCTAGCACAGCATTATGGACTGGTCGAGATCAACAAATGTTCGTTGTAGTAATAGTCAGATATCGAGCACACGGTTATAACTTGCTGTCATTTGACTGGAACACTTCTCTTCCGTCAGCATTCCGCTCAGTTCCTTGATTCCTATCTTTCCTGACCAAATCTCGGCGAACCTCGCCCATACTGGTCAAACTGATATACTCATTGACATATTCATTTCTATAGGCATATAATCGCGTATTCTTTCACAGAATTCATTATCTTCAGCCTTCTATTTACTTCAAATACCAGCGTAGCATTCACATTCACGACATTGACTGGCATGGCTATTAATTAGATCACATGAGATTGATGATGGTATCTCGATTTAAGCAGTCTTACAAGGCATTCGGTCTCATGATGACCTGTCACTAGTGACTGATCCAAGACCCTTCTGGTGTGAGACATTCGGCACTTTAACCATATATTACCAAAATCAAACATACCCAACTCATATGATTGGGTACATCGAATCCGGGGATGTCATACGCCTCCCACTACCTACTTCTGCATATGCAGTCCCCTGTCTCAACTGTTGTGAAACCAAAGATGCTTGAATCTACCTCATCGCTCGGCTCTTATTGCGATTGGCGAGTTAGCAAAGTCCAGGGCCGGCATACTCTTCACGAGCTGGGACCGGCTCAACGAGTGGCAGAGGGAGCGGTCCGTCGATGTGCTGAAGCCTGGGTTTCTGGTTCACCCGCACCTTGGTAATTGTTCCTCCTCCTCCTCCCCCTTCCTCTGCTGCTGTCTCCCCCTTTGAATTTTTATCTACCTATCTTGATAAATGAGGCTCTAACAAATTTCTGTTCAAGGTACGCCTTTCCCCGAAGGCATCGGCGTTGTTGACCCCGCCCATGCTATTGGTACCGAGGGCGAGATTGCAGATGAGCTTCTGGCGATGGGTTTACGGAATAGCAATAGACGTTTGTTGCTCACTCGTGATAATGAATTCCAGAGTCGATGTCCTGTGTCGTATCGTCAACCCGGCGTGTAAGGGGGTTCTGACGTAACCCCCCATACATAGAGCGGATTCTAGGGCTTAGACCTTTACTCGTGAAAAACCGTGGTATTAAGAGTTACAGAAGAGAGTACATTTAAAAAGGCAATTGTTGTAACAACCATTTAAGCACTTAGGTCATACGGTCAGTTGTGTTAGGGGTATAAGGTCAGTGGACTATAGATCACCTCGAGGATTTGATACAAGTCAGGTGTTAAAAGGTCTTCATACTTGCTACCTATCTATCAGCTATCTACCAGAAAACCTCTATCTAGTGCCTCTCAATATGTGTGCAGCCCCAATACAAGAGTCTTCCTAAGCCCCTGACAAGTTGGGCTCCAACTAGGTATCAATTCTTATATCTGATTGATACCCCTTTTCTCCTTAGGTCTCCTAGCCACTTCAACACTACTCGGTGGAACTAAGCCGAGCTTTATCACATCCGTCTTGTTTCTATTTGAAGATGATGAGCCGAAATCCTAGCCTGGACAAGGACTCCACTCCTTTCCACCCTGTTTAGTTGCGAGGTGGCTGAGATGGCAGATCTAAACTCGTCGATGACGGCCGCGCGTTTCTCTAGTTCGCCACAGATCCAGGTGTCCGAGGTTTCCTCCCGAGCTTCTTTAATCTGTTTCTCGACAGCATCGAGGTACTCTTCGGCCAAGTACGAGTTCTCAGACCCGGCTACGAGACCACATAGCGAGATCTTCATCGAGATAGACTCGACCAGACGCTCGGAGACGAGTTTTGGGTCGGATAGCAACTGGTTGGCGGACTGGATTTCGCTCATAAGCGTGTCTCCGGGCTTCGTCCCGATCTTTTCTTGCGTCAGTACGGCTTGCGTCAAGCACCATAGCCGGGACGTCAAGGATTCCGGATGCTGCGGCCCGCACTTCGACTCGATGGAGCTCCGTATGTTCTCGGAGGTGGATTTCAATTCGTCCCAGTCGAACTGCTTCGCTTCTCCCCTCTCCATGTTGTGTATATCCAGGAGGAACCTGGCCTTTGCAAGTTCCCGGCGAGCGCACAGAGTATCCAGATGGGAGTCTCCAAGAAGCGTCGCTCTGTCTCGCGCTACCTCCTCGATCTTCGGCAAAGCCCAGAGAAGGTTCCGGGGACTCGCTAGGAGTAAGCGTCCTAAGTCGTATCTCACCGTGGCACTGGCGATCGACATACCGTGGCCTGAAGCTGCGAGGTCTTTGCGGAGGAATTCGAGGGTCTCCTGACCTACGCTTAGGTCTGGAAGAGGATACCAGGTGTTATGCATGTGGACTTCAATGTTGGCGAGTAGCCGCATAGTGGATATTAGGTCATAGTTCATATAGAACCCTAGGGGGCTCTGATCATGTCGCAAACCACCTCTGCGGCGCAGATCTTGCATGATGTCCCTATGGTAAGGTCTGGTTTGAGTCAGACCTCCTAGTGCCATCGCTATCATCGCAGCAAGGTAGCATGCTTTGTCTACTTTCCCATAGGAGAGATAGGCACGAGTGAGTTCGTAATAATAACCAGCGTTTATGCTTTTGGTCTGGCTTATAGCGTCTTCGAGTATCGTAACCGAGGTACGATAATCGCCGTTTGCGAGATGAGCTGAACCCAGCTGACACTTGGCGTCTATTGCCAGATAGTGATTGGGACCCAATGTTTCTCGCATGAAGTCCAGTGCCTCGGAAAAGGCTTCGAGAGCGGCCTGATAATCCCCCGACAGCATGTTGATCGTGGCTTCGATAGATTTCATGCGGTAGTGCTCAAGGCCCTGCCCCGCTTGCCGGCATTGGCATTCCGTCGAGGAGTTGGGTGCTTCTGAGTCCCTTGCACTGGAATTATCCACCGAGGAGTGCAATTCGCTCCAGGCCGTTGCGATGTGTTCCTTTGCAAGATCGCATTGTCCCATCTGCGCATAGGCTAGTGCGATATCTCTGTGAAGTGTGGAAGAGGGCTTCAGTTGAAGTAGGCGTCGGTACTCGTCCGATGCTTCCTTCCACTGGGTCGTGGCGAGCATGTGGTTAGCTAGTCGAAGGTGGCAGTCGAGGTCAAGCTCTGCTTTCAAGGCCTTGTCTGCGTCGTTGATAGGCTCAATCTCGTCGATATCCTTCTGAATGGCCTTGATGTCTTCCTCGCTTTCCTTGTATTTCCTTCCACTAAGCCTAACGGAGGCTATTTCCAGACGGATCTGGAGGATTTTGAAGGGTGGAGTTTCCGGTGCTTGCGATAGCATATCTAGTATCTTGACAAATAGATTCTCAGCATTTTCAAATTCGCCTTGCTGTATAGACTTAAATGCTAGCTCGCTGGTTGTCTCAAGGTCGACGGGGCTGGTGCTCGATGGAGTCGCCATGGCGTTAATAATCTTAGATACGGTCTTGGTGTTTCTGTAACCGTCTAAAAGCGCTATGAAGGTAAACTAAAGCTCCTTCTTTGACGATGTCGTTGGTCGAGATTCCGTACCGTGCTGTTACTGGTGTGTCGTGATAATACGAGTTTAGTACTTGAAGATAGATCTATGCCGCTCGGCCTGTGTGTGTCTTGGAGGATGAGGAATAATGTTGCTGCTATCCTGCGAAGTCGGTTGGTTTAAGTACTTTTGAAAGGCCAAGCTATCCTAATACCCAACACTGTAAGTCGAAGGGCCGGGCACCTTGAACTGAATGTAGAGTGCGAGCAACCAACAATGATTCTGACAAATATTGGTAGGGTTACAGTCGAATGTCATGTCTGACATATTCTATTAAGTTGATCACTTACACCATTCCCCTGCCTCTTCTATGAAAGCTCGGTGGTCTAGAGAGTAGGTCAGGACGATACAACATCAACAGGTACTTACTCAGGGGTGGCTTTGAATCCCTGGTTTTAGCAGTTGAAATTATATGCATGAAAAATGTAGGTATGCGCCGAATCTGCCGTATGACCTATCAACTGGTAGTTACTCCTTATAAGTGATTTGATGAAGTGCTTATTTAGGTATCAACTGTGACGTCCGAGATTTAAACAATACCTCTCTTATGACTACTAGGAAAGATGGCAAAAGCAATAGTGACGTTTCACAAATCAACTTGATAGGGAGACAGAACGATACACGCCTCAGTCACGACGTCGTCCGAATCATGTTGATGTCCATTCACCAATATTACTGAGCATAGAGCACAAGGAATTTGTACTTTGAGTTACAGCCTAACATCTGCCTGATATTGGTGTCAATTTATGTATCAAAGGGTATATAAGAATTGTCTTGTCTAAAATCCCACGCAGAGGTCAAAATATCCTCGTGCATCATATTCAAAAGAAACTCATCTGCGAATACTTCATCTCCCATAAAATCAAAGGCATCGTTCATGTCGATACCGCCGAGTCCGCTGTCCGGGGTCGGGAAGGCAGCAGCACTGGCCGGAATGTTCTGCGGCATCTCGGCTAGAAACATGGCTTTGATGGTTCGAAAGAGGTGCAACGTCTTGGGAATGAGGCTGATTGGCTGCGCCTCCGCATTAAGTATGCTTGACGTTGTCGGGCCATTGCTAATGATCTCGCAGGCGCGGTCAAGAATCTCGAACACGTCGGCCCGCCGTTTCACCTCTTCTAGGTCCCACCCAGGTTCCTCGAGGGTGGCGAGCTTGAAGAGTATCACTAGACACTGCGTAAATTGGGAGAAAGTGTCGGTGGTAATGGCAAGCCAATCGTGCAGCGGCATTTCAAGGAAGACCGCACGCCAGCGTTCGACACAGCTGAGGACTGAGTCCAAGTTCTGAAGCCTCTGGAAATGCGAGAGGCCGGTCTGGTCCGGGAGTCGTGGTCTGCTGAGAAGAGACTCTCGGATTTTGAGCTCTGTATGCCACAGGTATAGCTGTGTAGCCCCTGAGGAAATCATTAGATATCATCTAGTTGTGGGAGAGTTAGGAACCTGACTTTCTGACTCAAGCTGGGCAGGCAGGTTCTGCCTAATATCACTAAGCTGCCCTAGGAGGGCCGCGACCAGAACTGCTGATGGTGCTTTCGAGCTTTCGCCTCCCATGAACTCGCCTGGGGAAGGGCATGTTAGCTGATTGGTGATGATCTGGCACTTGACTTGTGTTGCCAATAGCATATCTAGATGTGTTTCTCTCCCTTCGCTGACGAGGCGAAGGCAATCGTCCATATACGGCGTCCAACGCAGGGGCTCCGTCTTCCTGTAGGCTGACCATGTACTAATAGCCTCTGTTTAGCAGAGAACTTAAAGGATTTGTAGCACTGTACATGCTTAGAAGGTCAATACTCACGCCGATGTAACATGGAATACGGCAAGCATAGTTCGGCGCTCCTCCAAGGTCCGGGGAGCCTGTCTCGCGGGCTGTTGGGGGAGAAGCCGGCTACGCCGTAGCGGGTTAGCAGGCGCATCTTGATGAACACCCAGCTCGAAAGCAAGCAACACAGTCAGTTGTGCAAGCATTGTCGTGAAGGGTTTCTCCTTTTTGAAATAGTGAGACCTGCAACCGGAGTTAGTTAGCCCGGCCCGTTACATACTCATTATGGGATGGCACAGACCAAGTAGCAAAGCAAACGAGACCGAGGAGTAGATCTAGATCAGCGAGATGTTGCGATACTATTCTGCGTGATATGATAGTCCATATGGTCTCCTGCATTGCCGACTGCTCCGAGGCTGACTGAGTGGTCAGGGACATGATCATGAGCCAGAGAAATGGCCTCTGGCGACGAAGCTCAGCTGCGCTAGTAGTGGCGGGGATATAGACGAAGGGAAACGTTGAGATAAAGGAGCGGCGAAAGATGTCCAACCGCTCTTCTGCCATCCTATCTGGCATCTGGTGCGCAGATATATCTCTGGGAATGGGCGATGACGACGCACGGGGTCCAGCCGGGCATAGGAGATGGACAACGCTGGCAGTGGTGTCTAACGCGATGTCTGGAACCTGGGCTGCCGGAGTAGACAACGGAGAACCGCCACGGTCATTAAGTGTCGTTTCCGGTGTTGATTCTTGGGGGGGCTGTGAGGTTTGAGCTTGAGATGGAATCTGCTTCTCGTTGGCCTGAGAGCGTAGAAGGGTGACCAGGTCGTCGAGCTTCTCCTCAAGCCGGGTAGATAGGGGTTGAGGGGGAGGTTGTGCAAGCGGTGGTGGTGTCTGAGCCTTGCGCTTCCGGACAGCTGACGCCGGTTCGCAAGTTTTCCCAAGACGATGACATCGCTCACACGTGAATCCCTCAGACCGATAGAAGCACTTACATTTAGCACGCGAACAACCGGCACATGCCCGCCCATAAGGTGCTGGACTGCATGACGCGGAAGGCCCTGCTACTGAACCGGAAGGCATCTCATCTTAGACCTGGCCAGCCAATAGAAATAAGACGCGGCTAGAAATCCCGCGGTAATGAAAGTTGATAGTAGCCGAGATGGATCTAAGACGAACGGAGCTGAAGTTCGGGGCCGCGGGTTTCGCAAACGGACTAGACCGACTTACGTAATCCCGCGGGGTTCAATTCCCCCTTACCGCAGAACACGTGATGCCCACTATCATTCCACGATCATTCCACACTCCCCTTGCAGCTTGTAACTATCTAGCATTTTCAAAGGCGCGACTAGTAACAAGTAAGGGTTGATTGAGTCCATTAATTCGGTCATTCCCTATATGTACCTAGGTACCTACCTAGGCAATTATACGCGAATATCCGATCTCAAAGGATAATCTCAAGAGACTTCAACAACACATGATGCTCCGAAGAATGTATCCACAAAAGCCGCGGGATTCGTTATTTTCCCCGAACTTTCAACATCATGTCATCAATCAACAACAGAAACCCGGGGGATTAGTAGTTGGAAGGGATATTCAACACTCTAGAGCACGGTATGCGAGATGACATCGAGACATATATATACGTTGCCTACCTTCCAACTATAACAGCTAAATTCATTGCTCAGACCAAAACACAACAACATAGACAATCCCAATTAGCTATTAGCTATACATCACACCAATCCTTCATATCTCCTTTATATAAAGTAAGATAAAAATAAATCACAATGGGTAGCGCACTTAGCCCCATGCGACAGGCCTTCCCTGGAAAGGCGACTTTCACAGACAAGAACGTCCCTGACTTAACAAACAAGGTAAGTGCACTTCTGTGCGAAACTCCTCGAAAGGGGGCTTTAATATGTGTCAGATATGCTAAACATGCTCTTAGGTCATCATCGTAACCGGGGCCAATACCGGCCTTGGCAAGGAGCTTGCCCAGATCCTCTACTCCAAAAACGCCAAGGTGTACATGATGGCGCGATCTGAGGAGAAGACAAAGGCCGCTATCGATAGTATCAGGACGGCCGTGCCTAACTCGCGCGGCGACATGATATACCTCCGCCTCGATCTCGCTGATCTCCCAAGCATCAAGACCTCAGCCGAGGAATTCCTCCGCAGAGAGCAGCAGCTCCATGTCCTGTTCAACAACGCGGGAGTCGGATACCCGGAGCGGGGATCCAAGACGAAGCAGGGCTACGAGCTCCAGCTGGGCGTGAACTGTATCGGCACCTTCGCCTTCACGAAGATGCTAACGCCGACGCTCGTCTCAACCGCCAAGGTGTCGCCGCGCAACACGGTTCGTGTGGTCTGGGTGTCGTCCTCGGCGGCAGAGGGCATCAGCCTCAAGGGGTACATGGAGAGCCTGCCGAACATCGAGCAGAAGAGCGGCTTCCAGCAGTACTGCACCAGCAAGCTGGGCAACTACTTTCACGCCACCGAGTTCGCGGCCCGCCACAAGGCCGACGGCGTGCTGGCCATTCCCCTAAATCCCGGCAATCTCGACTCGGACTTCTGGCGCTCCCAGGGCCCCTTCATGACCTGGTTCCTCCGCAAGACCGTCCTGTTCCCCCCCATCTACGGCGCTTACACGCAGCTGTTTGCTGCCTTCTCGCCAAAGGTCACCCCTGAGATGTCGGGTCATTTTCGTAAGTGCTGTTGCTCATTGGTCGCTTTCCAGGACATATAAGCTAATATGAGAATAGTGGCTCCATGGGGCAGATTTTGGAATGTTTCGAAGCACATGATCGCTGCATCGAAGAGCCAGTCTGAGGGTGGTACTGGGGTGGCGCGACAGTTCTGGGACTGGACTGAATTCCAAGTCAATTTGCATATTTGAAAGTTTCTAGATTTTTGTTGTTTGGATGTTGCTTGTTTTCACTAATATCCCTACTATCACTAATACGAAGTTGAGCGTTTTCTAGTATTATAGAATTTCTCTGTTCGAGAACTTGGGTAGATTGCTATTCCTTAGGTCTGGTTAGATTTACACTGTCTATTCTCTATAATACATTGCATTTTCGTGTAAATGGATTGACAAGCAAGACTTAGAATAATCGTTATACGGTGAGCGCGGCATACACTAGTAGACGATGCTACTATCGAGAATTATATCAGAAAGAATCTCTTCTAATCAATTCAAAGATCTGTTCGATTATTGATTGATTGTCGCGATAGTACAAACGGCTGACGTAATTTTTCTCTTGTAGGAGATCACGTGATATTCAACCAATTATGTAATCCACCAACTGGTGCATCTGCAGTCATTTTTGCCAACTGATTTATTCATCTGACAGGACCCGGAGCTTGAACTAGGTATGCACTGTAAATACGATTCGGTAGGGGCCATGATCTAACCACATTGTACCAGCAAGATACGAGAAGAACAGTTAAGAATTGTAGAACTCGTGAGGCTGTAGGAACAATTACACTAATTCTTGCCTACACCCTCTGGACGACCTTCCATCTGTAATCACCATCGTCGAGGGCGTCCCCAGGCTGCAGCTGAGGATCCAGAGTTGCGGCAGCCAAGCAGGGCAGGCTCCGCCCGCCAACTCGTGCTGTCAAGGTCCAGCGAGCATCACGCCATTCCCATCTCTCGGCTGTGAAATCGTCCCCCTCGCGCATCACCCCCTGGCAGTACTGGCCCAGGCGGATCACCATGCCACGAACGCCACGGCTGTCGTCCTGCAGCTGGAGGACTACGCACGGTACTGATGCCTCGTCAATCCAGACGGGCTCCTCATCCTGCCACAACTCCTGATAGTCCGTCTCGGCACCAGTCGCAGGGTTTACCATCCTCCCCGTCTCGAGAGTCGTCCCGTCCGGCTGGGGGAACATGTCGCCCTCATCCCGGACCTTCTCGGCAGCGTGAACACGTGAGTCGACCCAGTGGTGGAACGTCGAATGAGCGACCTTCCCTCCGCGGCCATCTTCGCGCTGTGACGACTCCGAGGTCCCAGCGAACGCCCAGTCCAGCCGGTCCGGTGGGAGTTGCTTCGACTCGTCGTCGCGGGGCGTTGGCTTCAGGATGCGCACATCGACGAACCACCGCCCGGACGATGTGAGCACGAGCGTCGAGGTCGGCTCGCTGGCGGGGTCTGGCAGCCAACGGATGTGGCTCCGGATTGAGATGCTGCCCATTGCTAAATGGCTCGTTGGTGGCAGCGACTAGTATTCAATCCCGATGTCCTTCGGCGGAGCCGGAAGAGGCACCCGAAGGAGATGTGGAGTGATGCGGGAGAGTTCCGGGGTTGAGGTACCTCAAGGTAAGGGATGTGTGCGTGAGGAACGTAAATGGTAAACGCGGGGTACAATCCTGAGAAGCCGTGGACTTGTGACGTCATCCTTTCCACACTGGCGGTCGCAAGCACCTTAGACCACGGACTTGCTTCAGACAGGCACGATCACCCGATCTCCCGTTAAAGGCATAGGTATGACAATTGCTAAAAAGAAACCTAAGTACTCAGTACCTACCTATCTGTATCTAGGTAAGGACGGATATACCTCGATGCCATCTAGGAATTACCAGCTCACACATAAATAGTGCTACGAAGCTACACCTAGTATACACTCAGGGGGATGGGGAGGGAGCCGGGAAGGGAGGTGTTACAGCTGCCGGTGAGAAACCGTCGCAAGGCAAGAAAAGGAAGTTTGCTGTCGTTCACTCGAGCAGAGATCTCATCATCGACACTCTGAACATTGCACGATTCTATTCTTTGACAGAGGCCTCAGTGACTCATCACAACCTAATGAAGACAAGCTCCTTGAACAATTAGCCGGGGGATCTGCGGCTGGTAATGAGTCCACGAAATGTCAAGAGCGAGGAGGCAGTTAGTTGCCTGACAAAAGACAAGATTGGGATATTGTGGTTCCCAACGCCCAACCCCGCGGAGGTGTGCGGTACCACGAAGGATCGCGGCCAGGTTTTGGGTACCGCTCAAGTTACATTATCCAAGATCTAGAGCTGTCAATACCCCCAATGCGGGACAGTTGCGAGACGATTAGGTAGATGAGCTGTAACCATATCCCGCGCTATTCATCCTATGCGTTCCATGTAAGAGCTCCTCTGCCATGTGGCCCCCTTACCCTATCTATACCGAGGCCAACAAGTCCTCGATAGGTTCTCACCTCCCCCTTCCGCGGAGTTAGAATGTGTGGTGTGAGTTAATGGGTGTAAGTGTATAGTAGGTGTATATTACCATTACCGTACTTTTTGGGCAGTTATCCCGAGCCTTGTTTACGCCTGAGGCCTAGTTAATTTGTTTAACCGGTTAAGTTTATTTCGTTATTTCGTTTCACGTCTCGTTTTAACTCCTTTACCCTTTTAAAATATTTAAGCTATCGGAAAGTTACCCGCTCCCCTTAACTATTCCATTTATTTTCGTTAACCCTTTAGTATTAATAGCTATATGATACTATAGATACGGTAAACGGTAGTTTTCGAGTTGTTAATGGGTAATCTACAACTTCTCAAAATAATTACATCTCTTCAAGACTCGCATTATTCATTTCGACCCACATCCTGATGGAACAATGTAGCGCTAGCTTGACCGGTAGAAAGATCTAGATGCGGACTATATAGGGGGCTAACGATTATCTATTGTTCCACGATGGACTATAACCTATATGTGGGAGATTCCCGGCATGCATACAAGGAAGGCTCTCTATCTCTTGTCTTAGAGCTATCCCCTCTAACAGGTTAGACCCCCGAGAGCTTAGACCTTTAACAGATGCCTCCTACGAGCTAATTCCTTTATGAAAACTTTTCACGAGCTGACGTATAAAGGGGAACTGTAAAGTAAGAGTCCGGATAGTAAGCGATGAGCTGTTAGCTCACTAGTGGCCAGACTAGTATTCTACCCCTATTCACTAGAAGGAGTAGATAGATCTACCTTAGAGCGGCGAGTCATCCTAACTACCTAATGTACGCTATAACTTATCAACTCAACATCGGACATATCGGGCCGCAATCATAGGACTTCTTGGATATGTGAGATAAGAAGTTTCAACTATACATATAGGATTCTATGTTCGAGAAGTTAATCGAAGGGGCTGGAACTCAGCCATAGCGCCTGAGCTCTAGGCAGAGCTTCTTGGCAATCAGCTGGATGATGATCTCTGTTGCCTGTCTTTGCAGATGCAGCGACAGGGTTATTTTGATAATAAAGTTGCATTCGAAGTTCAGGGGTTGTGAGAGGAACTCCTTTCTAAGACGTCCGAAGCCAAATATGGCATGAAGGCGACAAGAGCCGCAGTTTACTCCTATGTCTCAATAGACTTCTACGTTGTTCCTTCATCCAATCCTAATATAGTTAATTTTATCTACATGGCATTGTACCTAGACGCTAGGTTTGCCAATCTGAAAATAACAATTTGTAAATTACAGGCTCATGATTAAGTTTTCTCGTAGAAGCTCCTTTATGCCCCGTGAGTATAAGCTTTACGGTATACTCTAAAAGGAGATATTTTAAATTGTTGGGTTAGGTAAGTTTTACTGCATGCGGCTTACATAATAGGGGTAAGGTAAGTATAATATGATGTAATATATCGCACGTACCTTTTTAGGATCACCGAGTAAGATACGCGTTTACGTCACATCGGCCCTATTCGTCTTCTTCTGTCCTATTCTTTTCAGTCAATGAACAACGACTAAAAGAGAAAACCAAAGAAAAGAAAAAGCCGGTAAAGCTTACAAAACTACCTATTCCATACAAATCGGCAGTAAAAGTGTCGTCGAAGGAAGATAGAACCAGTTTCTTATCCTAGGCGTCCGGTCCTCCGGCGTGACATGGCGTGGGGGTGAGCGACTACGAACACCCATGAATGATAATGCGTCAATTGAAATAGAGAGGTTGCTTACGCCGCGCGAGGCATCTCTGGTAAGAAAAATGGTGTTGAGAGAGTGGAAGGATCCCGCCGCGGGCCCGTGGCAGCGAAAAGTGAGCCGCACGCGGGTTCTCGGACCGCGCCCTGCATTGCTACTCGCCTCGCGAATTCTTCATTTTGACGTCTCGCCAGCCGGCCTTACCCGTTTCAGCTCGAGGTCTGCTACGAGATAACGAGATAACGATAACGACGGGCGGTTCGGTCTGTCATAGACCGAATAGTCTCAAATTCCACAATCCCGCCAGAGCGGAAGGATGAGTAAGATGGGGCTGCGATGGTTTCAGAGCGAGGCTCGATTTGCCACTGGGCTGACGTTGACACCAAAGAGCGGGATCTCGTATCAGCCTCTTGTCCCAAAAGATGCGAATCTAGAACGAAAACGCTGAGATGCTCACAAAGTACGGTCCGCCCTCTCCCATTACCCTGGGCCGCCGCTCAGAAGTCTGGAGAGATAAAACCATTCCATGAGCGTGGCTCTGGACTGAGTTTAGTTTGAGATCACCAGCTTCCTACACTCCCATCAGTAGAAGGGGACAAATATAATCAACGTTCGATCCTAATATCATACGAGCTCAGGTTCTCGTTTGACATTCCATTCCATCATCGAACTATTGTCATCCAAAATGCCAGCCATGTTGAGATCCTCGAGCGCATCGTCGTCCGCCTCTGACGGCGACACGCCCGGAACCAGTGTCGGTTCCAGCGTCAACGGCGAGTATCCGGCTGTCACCTTCCCCGACTACTCAGAGAAGCCTCTCGATGAGCAGCTTGAGCCGATTGCCGTTGTCGGCATGGGTGAGTTACACTACTTCGCTCCGTGATGTGACACATCAACTTCCGGGCACTAACTGAAGTCTAGGCTGCCGCCTGCCGGGAGATGTCCGTTCGCCGGCCGAGTTCTGGGACATGATGATGAACAAGAAGACTGGCAACACACCAAAGGTCCCCGCGTCGCGTTTCAACATCGACGCCCACTTCCACAAGAACAACGACCGTCCGGGAAGTTTTGGTGTCTTGGGTGGATACTTCCTGAAAGATGACCTGTCTAACTTCGACCCGGGTCTATTCGGTATCACCCCCATTGAGGCCATGTGGATGGACCCTCAACAGCGAAAGCTGCTCGAGGTCGTCTACGAAGCCCTTGAGTCTGGCGGTATCTCGCTCGATGCCATCTCCGGCACCCGAACCGCCGTCTTCGCTGCCAGCTTCACGGCCGACTGGCAGCAGATGTCCTTCAAGGAGCACTCGTTCCGTCACAGTTTGGCGGCTACTGGTGTCGACCCTGGCATCATCAGCAACCGTATCAGCCACGTTTTCAACCTTAACGGCCCTAGTATTGTGGTGAACACGGCTTGCTCGTCTTCCGTCTACGCCCTTCACAATGCTTGCAACGCCCTCCGAAACAAGGAGGCCGAGGGCGCCATTGTGGGTGGTGTTAACCTTATCATCACTGTCGACCAGCACATGAACACGGCTAAGCTCGGTGTCCTGTCCCCAACATCGACTTGCCACACCTTTGACGAGAAGGCAAACGGTTACGGCCGTGCCGATGGTGTTGGTGCCGTTTACCTTAAGCGTCTCTCCGACGCCATCCGTGACGGCGACCCGATCCGTGGTGTTATCCGGTCCACCGCTGTCAACTCCAACGGTAAGGTCCCCGCTGTGGGTATTACCCACCCCAACCGTGAGGGTCAGGCCGATGTTATCGCCCATGCCTACAAGCGAGGTGGTGATCTCGACCCTCGTCTCACTGGTTACTTCGAGTGCCACGGAACTGGTACTTCTATTGGTGACCCTCTTGAGGTCAACGCTGTGGCCATGGCCATGAACAAGAACCGCAAGGCCGGCGAAGAGCCGCTATGGATCGGTGCTGTCAAGACCAACATTGGACACAGCGAGGCTGCCAGTGGTTTGTCTGCCCTTATCAAGGCCATCCTGTCCGTGGAGCGTGGCGTCATCCCTCCCACGCGCGGCCTTGTCACGCCCAACCCCAAGATTAAGTGGGACGACTGGAAGGTCAGGGTTGTCACCGAGCCCATCCCTTTCCCGGCTCATCTGCCAGTGAAGCGTGTCTCCATCAACAGTTTCGGATACGGAGGCACCAACGCCCACATCATCGTCGAGGACGCCGAGTCCTTGTTGAGAGGGGAGATCCAAACTTACAAGTACATCGACCCCACGACCAATGCTAAGAGACTTCACGTGCCTCGCCGAGCCGCTCTTCGCAAGCGCCCATTCCTGTTGCCCTTCTCTGCGCACGACAAGGCCACCCTCAAGCGCAACATCGAAGCCCATGGACAGGTTGTCGACAAGTACAACTTGCTCGATCTCTCGTACACCCTTGCCAACCGCCGAAGTGTCCTTGGAAGCAAGGCCTTCACTGTTGCCAGCCACAACACCGTCACTGAGATGTTCAGCAACATTGCCAGCGCGTTTACTTTCGCTGAGAAGAAGACCGTTCATAAGATCGGCTTTGTCTTCACTGGACAGGGTGCTCAATGGGCGCGCATGGGTGCCGAATTGATCGAGTTCAGCCCCCGCTTCCTGAGGGCCATCCGCAACCTCGACCATGCCCTCGATGAGCTGCCCGACAGCCCCGAATGGTCGATTGAGGATGTTCTCCTTGAGCCCGCCGAGACTTCTCCCGTCAGTGAGGCCGAATTCTCTCAGCCTCTCTGCACCGCTGTCCAGGTTGCCCTTGTGCAGCTGCTCGACTACTGGGGAATTCGCCCCACTGTCACTGTCGGCCACTCGTCTGGTGAAATTGCTGCCGCGTACGCTGCCGGATTGATCTCTGCTAAGGAGGCTATCACTGCTGCCTACTACCGTGGTAAGGTCACTCGTGACGTCAAGACCAACGGTGCCATGATGGCTGTTGGCCTCGGCGCCGAGGCTGTCCAGCCCTACCTCGAGGACGTCCAAGGCAAGGTCGTCGTTGCTTGCCACAACTCTCCCTCAGGTGTCACCCTCAGTGGTGACGCCGATGCATTGGAGACGGTCAAGACCAAGCTCGACGCCACCAACACCTTCGCTCGCATTGTCAAGACCAACGGAAAGGCTTACCACTCCCACCACATGGCTCCCGTGGCTGCCAAGTATGAGAAGCTTGTCCTCGCGGCTAAGCAGGCGTCATCGACTCTTGACCTGCCTAACCCGAGCTCCGCCAGGATGGTGTCTTCGGTCCACAATGCTATCCTCCCTGAGATGACTGTCTTGGACCACACCTACTGGAGCGCTAACCTGAGGAGCCCTGTGCTATTCAACCAGGCCGTCCAGACCATCCTCACCAGCGAGGAGTTCAAGGACGTCGACCTCATGATTGAGATTGGTCCCCACTCCGCCATGTCCGGCCCCATCAAGCAGATCAAGGCCGAGCTGAAGTCCGAGAAGCTTGACTACCTACCTACGCTTCTGAGGGGAACTGACTCCGCTGTGTCAATGCTGAAGGTTGCGGGTGAGCTGTTCCTCCGCGGTGTTCGGATGGATATGGAGCGTGTCACCAGCGCCTATGTCGAGGAGCGCACGCCTAACGGCAAGCCGAACAAGACCAAGGGCTCAGTCATTGTTGACCTACCTCCCTACCAGTGGAACTACACCCGTCCCTTCTGGGCGGAGAGCCGTGCCAGTAACGAGCAGCGTCAGCCCAAGTTCCCCCGACACGATGTTCTCGGACAGGTTGTCATCGGATCTTCGTTGACCGAGCCCACCTGGAGAAACGTTCTGCGAACTCGTGACCTGCCATGGTTGAAGGACCATTTCCTCGGTGGCGAATCCGTGTTCCCGGCGGCTGGCTACTTCGGTATGGCTGTTGAGGCCATCACCCAGCTCAACGAACTGAGCGACAAGCCCGTCGAGATCACCAGCTACGTCCTGCGTGATGTGTCCATCAAGAAGGCTCTCGTGACGCCTGATGATGATGATGGAATTGAGGTCTTGTTCAGCATCCGCCCCTCCGTGTACGGCGAGTCTGACGCTAAGACCACCTGGTGGGACTTCAGCGTCTCGTCCATCGACAACGAGAACACGAAGAAGGAGCACATGGCTGGTAGCATCAGCATCAACACTCACCCCCGAGGCAAGACTCCCCGCAAGGCACCTCAGTTCCCTCAGCGTGCCAGCGGAAAGGCCTGGAACCAGGCCCTCCGTGACGTCGGCTTCGACTACGGTACCACCTTCCAGGATATGGACGATATCCGATTCGATGGTAAGAACTACGAGGCTAGCTGCACTACCAGCATCAAGCAGGTTGTAGATGAGTCTCTAGGTGAGTCTAGGTACGCCCTGCACCCGGCCGTGGTCGACTCTACTCTGCAGCTCAGTATCGCTGCCATTTACGCTGGTCGTACCAGCGCTATGGACTGCGGTGTCGTGCCTGTCCAGGTCGACGAGGTCACCATCTGGCCCCCGACCAAGAAGCAGCTCGAGACCCAGAAGGCTACCGCCTACGCTTGGGTTGACAAGCGCGGTATCCGATCTTTCGAGAACAGCGTCCAGATGACCGCAGAGGATGGCGAGATGGTCCTTGAGATCGTCAACGTCCGCACCACCAGCTACGAAGCTGCCGTCCCCCAGAAGGCCGAGAGCGCTCTCAAGGAGGGCCCTTACGGAACTATGGCCTGGGAGCAGGACTTTGACAGTCTTACAACCGACTCGGACATTAACGGCCTGAGCACGACCGACCTGGTGAACCTAGCCCTGTTCAAGTACCCCAACAAGAAGGTTCTTGAGATCGGCTCCAAGTATGCGCCGGAGATCCTACGCAAGAACCCCCAAACTTCTTACACCATCATTGCCTCCTCCGATGAGGAAGTGGAATCGTCCAAGGCATCCGTTGCTGGATTCCACAATGCCAAGGTTGTCAAGCTTGATCTTGAGCAGGAAGCTCAGGCCCAAGGATTGAAGGCTGGATCCTTCGACTTCTTGGTTGTTGCCAACGCAACCACTGAGGTCCTTGCCAAGCTCCAGGGCACTATCAAGGCCGGTGGCAACGCCGTCTGGGATACCCCCTCTGCCGGCTCTGCCCTCTACGAGGCTGGCTTCGGCCCCTTGGACGAGGTCCTCAAGAGCAGCTCGGGCGTCACCCTTGGCCACATTGAGTCTTCCAGCGAGAAGGAGGCTGCCTCTACCTCGGGACACGAAGTCCAAATCGTTTACCGTGATGCTCAGGGCCCCATCATCTCCCAGGTCAAGAGCGCCTTCGAGGCCCTTTCTTGGACTGTCAAGGTTTCCAGCTTGAGCGAGTGCATTGACTCCCCGATCTCTGAGCACGTTATCATGCTTGCAGACTTCGAGAGCCCGACTCTGTTCAACTTGGTTGAGAGCGAATTTGCTGCTATCCAGAACATCATCAAGTCGACCTCCTCTCTCCTCTGGGTTAACCCCGGCGGTATCCTCGACGGCAAGCGACCTGAGTTCGCCATGACTTCCGGTCTTGCTAGGGTTATCACCTCCGAGCAGGCTTCCATTGACTTCAGGACCCTGAACGTCGACACCGACAACGTCAGCCCCCGCCAAGCCATCGAGTCGATCAGGAAGATTGCCCAAGAGCAGCTGACCACCACTGAGGAGCTACCTGAGCGCGAGTACACCATTGCTAATGGCAAGACCTACATCAGCAGACTGGTTCGCAACAACGAGCTGAACAGCATCTTCACTGCGTCCCAGAACACTGAGGAGGCTAGCTTCACCCCCGGCGACCGTATCACTGGTAAGGTCTTGAAGGGCAAGGTCGTCTTCCAGCAGCAGATTGAGAGCGAGGAAGAGATTAAGCCTGACCACGTCGAGGTCCAAGTACAAGCCAGCGGCTTGACCCGAGAGGGCTTCCGCGTTATCAGCGGAGCTGACTACCCCACCACCTTCAGCCACGAGATCGGTGGTGTCGTAACCAAGGTCGGATCCGGCGTCCAGTCTCTGAAGGTCGGTGACCGCGTTGTTGGCCTGAACTCCGACAAGTTCGCCAGCTACCAGCAGGTCCCCGCCTCGCTGCTTCAGAAGCTTGCTCCTAGTGACGACATGACCAAGGCAGTGAGCACTCTTGTTGCCTATGCTGGTGCTCTGCACGGTCTCCAGACCCTTGCCCAGGTGAAGGCTGGAGAGAATGTCTTGATCCTCCAGGGCACTGGCACCAGCGGTACCGCTGCTGTCAAGATCGCCCAGGCTAAGGGCGCCGTTCCCTTCGTCGTGGCCGAGACCCCAGCTGAGATTGACTTCCTCCAGAAGCTTGGCCTTAGCGCCCAGCAGATCCTCAAGCCGTCTCAGGGTCTTGTCACCGAGCAACTTGCCGAGCTGACCAATGGCCACGGTGCTGATGTTGTCTTCAGCGCTGGCAACGTCGAGCCCAGCGCTGCCCGCGAGGCCTGGCGATGCATTGCTCACTTCGGCCGCTTCCTGGATGGAGGCCGAAAGAACGTGCTCAGCCGCAGTGCCCTTGACACCGTTCCGGTTCAGCGTGGCGCGAGCTACATGCCTTTCGATGTTATCGAGATCTATGAGGCTCGCCCTGAGATCGTCTCCAGCCTGCTCCCTACTATCATGAGCATGCTCAAGCAAGGATCGATTGTCACTCCTGGTCAAGTCCAGTCCATCAACATCACTGAACTCGACCAGGCTGTCTCCGACTTCTCTGACTCCTTCGGTGCCGCCAAGCCGGTCATCCAGTACCAAGCATCTGACGCCAAGATCCAGACCCTGCCGACCAGAGCCCAGCTCAAGTTCAGCCCTGAATCTACCTACCTGCTTGTCGGTTGCCTGGGTGGTCTCGGACGTTCTCTGACCTCCTGGATGATGGAGTCTGGTGCCCGACGATTCACTTTCCTGTCTCGTTCTGGTGCCGACTCCAAGTCTGCTGCCAAGCTTGTCAGCGACATTGAGGCTGCTGGTGCCATTGTCCAGGTCGTCCGTGGTGACGCTACCTCTGCCGCTGATGTTGCTCGTGCTGTTGCGGGTGTGTCTCCCAAGTACCCGATCAAGGGTGTTGTCCACGCTGCCATGGTCCTCCGTGTAAGTTTTCTTAGTCCAGTCCACGGGTAATGAAACATGAACTAATTTGATATTGTAGGACGGTCTCTTCGACAACATGACTTACTCCAACTGGAAGACTTCGGTCGAGCCTAAGGTCCTGGGTGCTACCAACCTTCACAAGGTGCTGGCAGACATCCCTCTGGATTTCTTCCTCATGACCTCCTCCGTCTCTGGTACCCTCGGTACTCCTGGTCAAGCCAACTACTCCGCTGCTAACAGCTACCTCGACGCCCTTGCCCGCCACCGCGTCTCCAGCGGCAAGGCTGCCACCTCAGTTATCCTGCCCATGGTTCTCGGTGTTGGTGTCGTCGCTGAGAACAACGAGCTCGAGGATGCCCTCAAGCGTAAGGGCATGTACGGTATCGATGAGGAGCACCTTCTCGAATCCTTCGAGGCTGGTATCATCTCGGAGCAGACCGCGGACCACGTTGTCGTCGGTCTCGACCCCGCCAAGCTTCAGAAGGCTGTCGAGGAGGCTGATGAGGGTGACAGCTTCTGGATGGAAGACGCTCGCTTCAGCCACGTCGTCCACGACATGAACTCTTCCGCAGAAGATGCCGGTGGTGCCGGAGGACAGAGCATCCTGGCCACCATCAAGTCTGCGGAGACCCCTGCGGAGGCTATTGGAGCCGTGATCGAGCACTTCATCGGCAAGCTCGCCCGTATGCTGCTGCAGAGCCCGGAGGACTTCGAGGCAGATGTCAAGTCGATCGCCGACTATGGTATCGACAGCATGATTGGCGCCGAGCTGCGAAACTGGATCTTCAAGGAGTACCGCATGGACGTTCCATTCCAGCAGCTCCTCGGCCCCACGCTGACCATCGGCAAGTTCGCGGCACAGGTGTGCGCCAACCACGGGATTGCGCTGTAACCATTATTATTATTATGATTAGATATTTCCTTTGTACTGTAGATGCCGATTCTCCTTACTACTTATCGCAAGATTGTGGTGGGGGGTCATGTGATGGATATTTTCACGGTTCACTTATTACTTTAGACACTCTAGACTGGAAGACATAGAAAATTCAACGTTATCTCTAAATATGTACTTTTCTCCAAACATGTGAGGATGTGATTGTGTTTGATATTCATATGTATCCAGTAGTGATGTCTTTTCGGAACGCATGTTCAAGCGAGTTGATGATGGCTGGGCGGTTTCGTCTAAACGTCTAACAGTCACAACGACGCTGTTGTCACTCTTATTAGCGGATTCAAACATTCACATGCCAACAGAAACCTTGGAGTCATATATACCAGGTATATAAGGTACATACCCAAGAGCATCCATGGATGGTATACCTACCTCACAAGAAACTATAGTAGGTTAAGCACGTAAGTCGCCAACCCCAGAATAGCGCACATGACACTTTAGGCAATTATGAGATAGCGGATACTCAGCTAAGCAGCAAGGTTCAGTCACGCGGTACTGAGGGAAGCAAAGAGACTCAGAGATTCAAACTCTATCATTATGCGAAGTTACTAGGAGGTAGTTGCGTTCCAACTTACTAGCATGTAGGACCAACCTATATGTAGTAATCTGTTGTCATAATCGTTGGATAACCATTAGCCTTATGCCATTCCAACTCAGTGAGCCAGACCTGTAACCCGCCACTTCGATTCCCATTCAACTACAACTTAATGTCTCTGCCTACATACATGTACCTACCACCTAGGTACATGTGATTCAGACTTCAACAATATTAATCGTTTCTCATCATGATAATGCTAAGCGGACATTTCATCTTTTACCACGAAGGCCTCCTACCAAACCTGTCAATACGATCTGAGCCTCTTCTCATACCATATGATACAGACTCCTTACAATTGGTAACTCTGCTACCCGCGTTGCACAGGCCCAAGACAATGCTACATATATATGGACATATTGACTGGTCAACATCCAGAGTCCTTCAATCCACAAGATCTTGAATTTCTTTCCAAACCCTACACGGAGGATCAAACAACAATACACATCCACGTGAGCAAGTACGAAAATGAGCAAGTACGAAGACGAGGACGTCTTCTTCTCTGAGGAAAAGGGGGTGGCAGATGTCAATGCCCCAGTCCTTCTTCAACCTCAATACCATCTTCTCTCGCTCCAAGGTCGCTCTCTCGATTCAGACCGCATAGACAAGGCCGCGAGTTAGAGGGGAACAAGAGGCACATTACTCCTTGGTAACAGCCTGTCAGAAGCGCATAAGCCACACAATGTGCGAACACCCTACTCCACCTTTTAACTCTCCATTGGAGACCACCCAGAGTCCTACACCAAACTATGTTGCCTGGGTGGCGACGTACACAAGACAGTGCCAGCAAGAATTGAGATACACGACGCGATCTAATCGGCATCAATGACTCGAAAGAAGTACTACGATGGCACACACAAGCCAGACCGCGTTTTGCTACGCCTACACAAGGGATATACCTGGTACACAGCGCTAAGGCACTACCTACCTGCCGAACAACACGAAGCACCTCTGGCAAGAAGTAGTCACAACAGTTCCAAGGCATCCCGAGATCGCATCAGAGCGTATTTGCAGGAGCGCAAGGGACTGATTAGAACATACGCACCAGATGATTGGGTGCTCCGTGTGCGACAACAAGCCTCAAAACATCCTGCCCATACAGAACGTCCCAAGCTCTACAGTTTTAAATACTACGACGTTGGAAGGCACAGAGTTGCGCGCTCCCAAGACGCGGGAATCTTAATTGATTCATCCTCAAGATTCGGGGCTGTATTGTTGAACGAAAGCGACGAGCGAACCGAGATCAGCGGCCCCAGTGGACTCTGGGCAGTAATCGAACGCTTAATGTACAGTAGTACACGACGTTAACAATTTCATCATCATCTGGGCAGTAATCAGTTGCCATCCAGGCAACACATACCGCATACAAAGCCCAGGAATATAGCTAGCGAATAAGTACAATGGTATAGCCACGATGGACATCCGGTACCTTGACAAGACACACTCAGCAAGGAGGACGACCCCAATAAGCCAGGAGGCCTCGACGCTCTCCCAGACGACAGGGACGAGCACTGGACATTGTTCGCGGAGGCAATGGACTGCACATTCGAGAACGCCCTACGAATATCTGGGTTGCCACTACTCGAATGGGTCCATGGACATGTGGTCCGTGCTGTGTATTACTTAGGTTCCACCCCTCTGGAGCGACTTGTACCAGGTAGACTTAGATTCTAACAACCACCGTTACATTCTGACTCGCGACCTTTTTCTGCCCTACCAGTAATCGAGATGGCAGCGACAAGACAAGCGTTCGGCGCTGGTCCAGATGGACTGTCAGGCGCCACCACTATAGTAGGCGCACGGGCCCTTGGGGCAAGTATCCACCGATAGAACACTAGCATCCATGGATAGATACTTAGAATACGGTACCTGGTAGACAACCTCTTACGAATCTTGGCAATGAACCACATTAGTTGTGACAATAGGGGTATGTACTGGTAGGTGGTTCGTGCGGCAGGACATAAGGGAAACTTTACTGCAATCATTGAAAACTTAGATCTTCCTTCTACATCATCAATATCACGACTCGCTCAAAACAATCGACACCAAAGCGGATCAACAGTGCGAGAGGCTCCGAAAAGACCAAGGACATCTCAACAAAGTGACAATACACACAAGAGCGCCGGGAGACTCTCCCCACGCTGCCGGAACCACAACTGACGCAGAGTCTACAACGAGTGTTAGAAGCCGACGAATTGGTTGCAGAAATGCGGCGAACCCACATCAGCCAAGGGTATGCAACTGTTGATTAGGGATAGCGTATAGAGGAAGTCCATATAAGGTAGGGTGCTTCGCACTCTCGAAGGAGACTCGAAGGGCAAGCGTTAATAGATCATTGTTACTACCTAGGTACACACCTACTTTCTAGGCATCCACTCTATGTATGACAACAATCACGGGTCTCTTCTCACACATCCCGAAATCGTTTTATTCTGGTTTGTTTCAAGAAGCATTCGGAGAGTCGGACGATATAAAATTAAATAGTGTCAGGGGACAAGGTACCTAGAGACTAGCTCTTGGCCTAGCAGTGACTAGGTAGGTACCGTTAGAGAGGCACTCGTCGCGAATACAAAAGTCGCTATCGACACCGGGGTAGTAGTACTAGTTAGGTAGGTATAAATGACCATATATTCTCTATCTTCTGCTGCTACAACCAAACTTCAAGGGCTGTACCAATTCCTTGAGAAACTGTAGCTGAGGGTCTGATGATCAAAATAGAACAAGGTCCATCTGTTGTAAGAACAATATCACCGGATAATACCAATAAGCACTTAGCTAAGAAGTTCATCGGTGATTGTCTAGGAAGAGGAGCTCGGAGCTGGACTGTGGTCTGACCTTTGGATATATGTAGAGATAATTTGATGGATGTATATTTCAACTGCTATGATTTGACTACTGTGAGGGTCGGACCGAAGGCAATCAAGACTAAGCTCGAATCAATCGTATTCGTGAAGAGACTATTCTAAGATACAGAGAAAAGGAGAAAAGAATAAGAACAATGGTTCGCATCTCTAGAATCAAATAGGTGGGAGCAACGCTCGGACCACTAGCTCGTCTCCCAGGAGCCTCCCCCGGCAACCCCCCACATCCGGGGAACCCAGCCCTAAGGCCTCAGGCACCCAGGCACGCCACCCAGGCACGCACCAGCCCCAAGGTTCCCAGCCCTTGGGGCTCCAGCCACATGCGGGTTGTGACAACTACCTAACTGTCAAGATAGAGAAATAAGTTGTCATGAAGGATACGCGCTAGGCTATAATGCTTTTCTAGTTCTTCTCACAGCTAAGTTCTTATTGGATACGGAATAGAGAATAGGTATTCCAGGATTTTATTAAGATTCCTAGGACTAACAGGCCAGCTTAGATGACTCCTAGTTCTATTAGACCCAAAGTGTTTTCAGGGCCTGAGCAGTGGCTAAGTCTGGCAATAGTCGTGATATCTATAATATACCGATCGGCAAGTTTTGAAATAGTGTCGATGCACGCAGCTTACTTCTATTGCGGCAGTTCCTAGCTTTGCTAATTTGAATGATCCTAGCTAGATCATATACATAGTCGCTCAACTCAGGTCGCCGTCTTGTCAAGGACGAGAAGGTTAAAGGTACCTAGTTTACGTAAATTCGAAATTCCTCTTACGTCCCCATTTCCACCGCCAGACCTGTCCGACAGCTCAAGGTACTAATGTAGGTAGTATCGCGAGCTACATGAATCCCCCGATATGGTGAGGTACCTCCCAGTAACTCTCTCAAGGGAATTAGTCGGGTAGCGGATGACAAGCCACGAAACTCTGGACTTAAGACTGGCTTTACATGTTAGGAGATTCACGAAGACAGGGAGAGAAGTATTTTAAACTTTCAAAATTCTATTGAAAAGCTACCCGTAATAAATAAAAAAATATGTAGCTAGAAAAACCCTGATCGTGCATTTTGCTCGCTCGCGCGCGGCAACCCGATCGACCCAAACATAGAAAAGATAGCGTGGCCCTAGTACATGATATTCTATAGTGCTGTTACCCAACAGCAATGATGAAGATTGATAGACAGAGAGAGGGAGAGAGGAAATGTTTAAGCCTCGGCCTCAAGGGGGGTTCCGTAGGGGAACACCTCAACGCCCTCGATGTCCGCCCAGCCGACCAGCTTGCCGTCGTGGTCGTCGGTGTTGGCCTTGACCCAGCCCTCCATGGACTTGACGAAGGCGGCGAAGATGTCTTCCCTGGTCATGTCGACGGGGGCTTTGCCTTGCGAGACTAGACGTACTCTGAGGTAATAGTCAGCACCCACGTGCGTGAAAGAAAAAAAGTAGAGATCCAGAAAAGGGGGAGGGCTTCACTTACTGCGCGCCGGCGGCGACGTCGGTGATGACGTAGTTCTGCTCGTCGAGGAGGGAGTCGATGGCGCCCATAACCTCGCCCGAGAGGATCCGCTTGGGGAAGTCGAACTCGTGGCAGGCGGGTCGACCTAGACCGATGCCCTGGACGATGCTCAGGGCCTTGATCATGGCACCGACGGATCGGAGACCGCCTGTTACGATGGCCTTTGTCTTGGTCAACTCGGGCACGATCATGTCGGCGAAGTCGAGGCTATGGGCTAGAGTTAGAAAAGCCGGATCATATCGGATCATTGAGCTATCGCCTCAGCTCAGGGGACGGGAGCTGGAGTATGATGACCAAGGATAGGGGTAGTTTGTTAACTTACAAGAAAGCTTCACGCTGCTTGGAAGACTCTCGCTTGTGCGAGAAGGCAAGGGCCTCATAGGTACCGCCGGACAGCTCGACGAAGTCGAAGCCGTGCTTCTCCAGCTCGAGGCAGAGGAGTCTGCAGTCATCAGTAGAGAAGCCACCCTCCTGGAACTCTACGCTGTTGATCTTGATACCCAAGATGAAGGTCTTGTCAGGGATGCGTTCGCGGATCTCATTGGCGATCTCGAAGATGATGCGGGCCCTGTTCTCCAGAGGACCACCGTACTTGTCGGTACGCTTGTTGGTCGTGTAGGCCAAGAACTGGGCGAGCAGGTATCCGCTATGACAGTACGTTAATATGACGAACTAAGTGGACCTTGAGGTCAAATGTGGAGATAAGTCAACTTACTGCGCGCCGTGGAGCTCGACGCCATCGAAGCCGGCCGCATAGCAGTACTCGGCAGCGTGCACGAAACCCTTCTTGATGTCCAGGATATCCTGTTCGGTGGCGGCACGTGGGGCCCTGAAGTCATGGCCCAGGAAGTTGAGCTTCAGCGGGACGGCGCTGGCGCTGACGGGCTGGTTCTTGCAGTGGGCGAAGACCTGGCGACCGGGGTGCGAGATCTGCGCCACAACGAGAGAGCCATGCTTCTTGGCCTCAGTGGCCAGCTTGCGATAAGCCTGATAACGCTCGCCCTCGAAGGGCGCGTCGGTAGGGATGATGAGATTGCCAGAGGCCTCGAGCTGATCCGGGTCGAACATGACATTTCCGGTAGCGATCATGCCATAGCCTCCCTCGCCCCAGCGGCGGTAGACATTGATCAGCTCCTCAGTGGGAATACCACGTTTGGACAAGTCCGTGGGGTGCCATGTGGCCAGGCGCTCAGTGATGGGGGCCTTGTGGAAGCGGTTGATGGCAGTCTTGCCGCTGAATTCGAAGTGCAGCGGCTCGCCCAGGGGGGTGAAGTCGGCGGGCTCGCTTTCGTAACGCTTGATAGGCATGGTGATTGTGATTTGGGGGCTGAGACGGATTTGCTGTCTTAGGTAATTTGGCGGTAGTTCCTCGAATGGGACTTAGTGTGCGGCGTAGCAAGTGGATTGTGTGAGTGACGGTGATTCCAACTTAGGTAAGAATTGGACTTTGAGTGTGGCTCAGTGAGTTGGTTGGTTGGTGTGTGTGAGAGTGAGTGACGGGATATCCAACTTGGGCAGAAAACCGGTCCTTCTTATCATGGCATGATGCCGCAATAGACAACTGACTGTCTTCGGCCATCTCTATTCAGCTACGTCAGGCCGGAGCGCCAAACCGAGTAAGACCGCAAGAAGGGAGAAGCCCTCCGATTCGATCGGCGCGGATTGGGGGCCCCGAAACGCGTATAAGTACCCGCTCCCTCCCGCACCTCCGGCCCCGACATTTCCTGATGTTGTAGGGGCCGCACTCGCCGAGTATCAACCAATATTCCATCCTTTATTTGGTTTTGTCATCTTACCAGGGATGGAGTTGAAGGTACTAGAGCCGAAGTTGAATTACAATCGCCGAAGTTGAAGCTACTAGGGATGAAGTTAGGGTTACTACGGGGGAAGTTAAAGTTACTAAGCTGTTAGGGCTGAAGTTGAAGTGTCTATGTCTGCCTTAGGTAATTTAGCTCGTGGAGATCTTGCTGATCACATCACTAGAGGAATGCTTAAACGTGCATCTCCACAAAACATGGTTATCATTGCAGTACTAGCCGTAGATCTAACTAATCTTAGTCAGTCAAGCTAGTTGTCGCATCTACACACACTAAGGGTTGATTTATAAAGTAGTAAGTACGTAATTACCTATTTAGGACGTCAAGTGAACAAAGGTTTCGAAGGATTTACATGATGCCAAAATACGTGGACGTAGGCAATAACGCATTTTAACGCCCGGAGAATCCGGACATATACAAAGATATCCGACCAAGGGTTTGCTTATCACGAGGTTATCGAAGGCTCCACTCTGTGGACTTACATCTCCGGATTGCTTAAAATACCTTGATCCTAGCTCGGACAGCGGACCGACATGCATATGCCAAGCATCACAGGGCCCGACAGGGACAGGGGTTGGTTGCACAAGACTCCAATAGGGCTAGGGAGCTCAGATCTAAGATGTGCGGGTTTATTGGTCTTATTGGTAGATTTACCGCGATACGTCTCGAATCCTTCCCGTCGCCAGCCTAAACCAACACGACACCTAACCACGAGGAAATGCTTCATTTGTCAAAACCGGTCACTCGATTTTAACGCATAAGTCCGGATGATAAGACCGCATCGATCTTCACGCCTGACCCGTAAATACGTAGTTATCTATCATACCCTGGCTCGAATAATAGTAATTCCTTATGTAATCAGCCATCGTATAAGACGCTTCAAGACCAAGAGCTCCCAACATAAAGCCCAATGTAAACATCTCGTTTTTTTGACTAGACTCTTCAAGCTTTAGTGCCTTGCTATAATCTACCATCATCACCATCCTCAGCATCTCCGAACATTTCATCATCCGTCCCCCTATTTTCACAATCATGTCTCTGCCAAAATCCTATAGGCAAGCTGCCTTCCACGCCTCGGGAGAGGGTTTGATTATTGAGGAAACCCCCCTGAAGCTACCTGGAGCTGGTCAGATTCTAGTCAAGGTGGAGGCATGCGGTGTTTGCCACACTGACCTATGCGCCCAATACAACTACCTCGGTGGTGGCTTTCCGATAGTCCCCGGTCACGAGATTATCGGAAAGGTAGCAGCCGTTGGTGAAGGCGTGAAGGGCTGGAACGTCGGCGACCGTATTGGCGGTGGCTACCACGGTGGTCATGACGAGGTCTGCGACCAGTGCGTAAAGGGCTGGCCCCAGATGTGCGATCATCCCGTCGCCAACGGTATCACCATCAACGGTGGATGTAAGTTCCTCCCCCCCCCCCCCTTTTTCCGCCCTCGGGCCGCGTTCAACGGCACAGAAAACTGACTAGAGTCCATAGACGGAGAGTACACCACTCTGTACGCTAATGCCGCTGTCCGCGTTCCCCAGGACGTAGACGCTGCCAAGGCCGCTCCTCTGCTGTGCGCTGGTTCCACTGTCTTCAACGCTCTGCGATCCGCCTCCGTCAAGCCCGGCGAGACTGTCGCGATCCAGGGTCTTGGCGGTCTCGGCCATCTGGCCATCCAGTATGCCAACAAGATGGGCTACCGCGTGATCGCCGTCTCGCGAGGTGCCGACAAGGAGGCTGCCGTGCGCGCGCTCGGCGCCCACGAGTACGTCGACTCTACCAAGGGTGACGCCGGTGCCTCCATCAAGGCGCTTGGCGGCGCCCAGGCTGCCTTCACGACAGCCCTGTCCGTTGACGCCTTCACACCTCTAATCCGGGGTCTCAACATCATGGGCAAGCTGGTCGTCCTCAGTCTGCCCGGCGACATGACGCTCAGCCACACCGACATGATCCAGCGCGGTATCTCGGTGCAGGCGTGGCCCGTCGGCAACAACAAGGACTCGGAGCAGGCCATCGACTTCGCCGTCCGCCACGGCGTCGAGTGCGCCATCGAGACCTACACTCTCGACCAGGCCCAAAAAGCTTACGGTAAGCATTTACTCCTCCCCCCTTTTACTAGTCTCATCGAACCATGCTGACTTTTCCAGACGACATGTTGGCTTGCACCCCTCGCTTCCGTGCTGTCATCAAGTACGATTGACTAGATGGCCCCGAAGTTGCCACTCCCGAGAGTGCTAGCATTAAAAAGCCAACCAGTGTAGAAGAACCAATGGGTGCTGAGGAGGAGAAGTCAAAAGATGGGTCAAAGTGGAAGCGGGCGGCGTCATACATGTGCTGTTTTAACTAGGTCAATGATACACATAGAACAATTTAATTCCTTTTGTCGGTTCACTCTGATCGCTTCTCATTCATTTCGTTGAGTTCTGTTAGCGACGCGGTATGATTTTGGCTCTTGCCTGAAGTCATTTCGAGCGGGTTCTGCATAAGTTATGGTGTTGAACGCCAAGATTCATATGGAAATTTCTCGTGTACAGTTGAATAGACTGAATTTCAAGCTGTTGTGTTTTTGATTGTGTCGTCTTCCCGCCAACAAGGCCAAATCCCTCGGAATGCCCCTTCAACGAGACAGAAATGGCGAGAAGAGAGTGGTAATAGTTGAGAATATCCTCAAAAAACTCATAGATACGTTTTACACGTCGGGGAGTAGCTCATATGGTCGACATAGCATAGCATAGCATCGTTCTAAGCTCGTAGTCGCTACGAGCATCTAACTACCAGAGCTACATACAAACCGCCTTTACTTATAGATACGGCTTGCGCCATCAAGGTTGCCACCAAGGTCCTTCCACTCACGATGCCGAAGGGCGTACAGACCTTGGTCCCTCAGATAGGTACCTGGCCTGGTAGGTATATATAGCTGGACGCAAATACCCTAATAGGCAGGCCCGGACCTGACCACCAACTACCCAATCTCAAGGCTTTTGGTTATCTCTCCTCCCCTGAACAAATATAGGCAAGGGGAATGAAAACTAAGAGCTACCATCGTGAGATAAGCTTCTTTTGTCCTTCGCGAATACCCAAGTTAAGCAACGCCGGGAGCACGTGGCTTGCCAATCTATGCCATGTGTAGGTTCCTGCAGCACGTAGGATTCAACTGTACATATCCTCGGAAGGACGCGTGCGAATGTCGCAACGACTAACATGATCTATCGAATGTTAGTCTTATAGAAGGATCCGCCCGTATCTTCCGGACGCAACGCCGTAAGGCAGATCTACGCCCCCAAAAGAACGTCCGTTGCCAGTACCATGGTTCTATTCGCATATGGTCCCGACAACCATCATGCCATCAGCCCTAGTTGCATGGCGAACCTTTCCTTAATCTACCTGAAGCGGACTTTGACAGCGCTATACTGCCCTCTCGCACCCTTGCTTACTCTCGTAACCCTGCGCCTCGCTCATGTCAGCAGCCTGCCAAGCCCCTGTTCTTCAGCCCTTGATCAGCCCACGACACCCTAGCAGGGGCCCCGTGGGAGCTGAAGCCTTGAGTTATAGTACCAATCAGCATTGTTGGCGATCCTTGCGAATGAGGAGCGGTCCGCGATGACCGAGGGGTGAGGAACTCACGATAGCCCAGATAGACGGCGATAGTTAGGGGGCGTTTTCCATGAATATAATAACTCTGAAATCCTGTGTCTGATCGTCATGTAGAAACCGTTCTCGTCACGGCCCTCTGCTAGCCTGTCAAGTTTTCCACTAGTCTTGCATCAAACATTCATTTCCTGCCCTATCACGTCTCGCTTACCTTGCATAAGTCCTATTCTACCAAGACTTTTCACTCTCTCAAGACCTTGCATAAATGGGACGCTGCGTGAAGGCCGCGTGCCTGTCAGCCATCTTGGCTGCAGCTGCACGTGGCACGCTTGCCGCCAGACTTCTGGGCTCGTCTTTCGGCATACCGGGAAATAATGCAAACTACGACTATGTAATCGTTGGCGGAGGAAATGCCGGCCTAACTCTGGCCAGCAGACTGGTAGAGCAAAAAGCCGGCAGTGTCGCCGTGATTGAAGCCGGAACGTTCTATGAGACTGTCAACGGCAATGTTAGTCAGATTCCGGGTACCGCCGCTACCTACGTAGGAAAAGACAAGAATGATTGGCAGCCGATGGTGGACTGGGGTTACATAACAACCCCTCAAGCTGTACGTCCAAGACTATTACCACTTGACAAGTCTCTTTCTAACGCTCTCTCTAGGGTGCTTTCGATGGCGAATTGCACTATCCTCGAGGCAAGACGCTTGGTGGATGCAGTGCTCGAAACTACATGATCTATCAGCGAGGCACTGTAGGCTCTTACCAGATGTGGGCTGACGTTGTCAATGACACGAGCTACACCTTTGACAACCTCCTGCCTTTCTTCGAGAAGAGTCTCAACTTTACACCGCCAAACACGCAGCACCGTCTCCAAAACGCAACGCCTGAGTACGATGACTCTGCACTTGGAGACAACACGGGGCCGCTTTCTGTCACATTCCCCAACTGGGTCTACCCGTACTCTACCTGGGCTGCTAAAGCTCTTACTGCCATCGGCATCCCGACGCGTGCGGGTTTCACCAACGGTGGACTTCTTGGACAGGCGTATGCTCTGTTCACCATCAACGCCGACACCATGTTGCGTGATTCCTCGGAGACTGCATTCCTTCAGCGAAGTCTCGACAACCCAGACTACACCGTCTATCCCCTGACCATGGCCAAGAAGATCATTTTCGACGATAGCAAGACTGCCACTGGCGTCCTGGTCAACAGCGACGGCAGGGAATACACCCTGACCGCACGAAAGGAGGTCATCGTGTCCGGAGGTGTCATTGGGTCGCCTCAGCTACTCCAGGCATCAGGTGTCGGCCCTGCAGCCCTGCTTAACAGCCTCAACATCCCTGTCGTGGCCGACCTGCCCGGTGTTGGCCAGGGCATGCAAGACCACATCGTCTTCGGTGTCTCGCACCGCGTCAGCGCCATCACCGCCTCATCATACAACGTGCCCTCCATCCTAGCGGAGCAACAGCGGCTGTTCGACGAGCAGGCCGCTGGCATGTTCACCAGCCCGGCCACCGACATCCTCGCGTGGGAGAAGATCCCCAACAACACGCGCAGCGGCTTCGCCAGCGACACCATCAGCGTCCTGGAGAGCGAGTACCCCGCCGACTGGCCCGAGGTCGAGTACATCGCGCTGTCGTCATACCTGGGCAACGGCTTCACGCCGACGACGGCGGACCCGAACGACGGCCACAACTACGCGACGCTGACCGTGGTGCTCTGCACGCCGCGGTCGCGCGGGTCCGTCAACATCACGTCAGCCGACACGTCGGTGTCGCCGGCCATCGACCCGGCGTTCCTGACCAACCAGGCGGACGTGGACGTGTCGGTAGGCGGGTTCAAGCGCGCGCGCGAGTACTGGGCGTCGCCGGAACTACAAGGCTTCGCGGACCCGGAGGAGGCGTTCCCGGGGTCGGCGGTAGCAAGCGACGAGGACATCGCCAGCGCGATCCGCGGCAGCTTCCAGACCATCTTCCACGGCGCCTGCACGTGCGCCATGGGCAGCTCCGACGACCCCAAGGCCGTCGTCGATTCTCGGGCTAGGGTCTACGGCGTCCAGAACCTGAGGGTTGTTGATGCTGCGGCTTTCCCGCTGTTGCCGCCTGGACACCCGATGTCTACAGTTTGTGAGTAACCCCATCTTCTTGATCCGATGATTACCTACCTGTCAATTGAAATTGTAAAGCTAATGAAAATGCCGCATTAGATGCTTTGGCGGAGAAGATTGCTTGCGACATCTCTGGCGCCTGTTAATCAAGATTTCCCTAGAAATCAAACCGGAAAGAAAAAAAGGCCTTTGATACACGCGTTATGACGGCAAAGGCAACAATTCATTTTCTTATACTTAGAAGGCATAGACTTATTCTAACAGCACGGCGCTGAATATTTTGTTTTAAATAAATTGTATCTAGGTAGTTTTGTAACGTAACGGGGTTATTATATAACTGGCCGGTATAGATAATACACATCTTCTCCAAATACTGGTTATTGCGATAGTTATGCTTCTATATGTCTTCATTCAGGGGTTGGTTCTTTTACTTCTTGGTTGACCATTCTGCTTAAACATGGTACGTGGGTTTCAATATGAAGATGCAAGGTAAATCAGATTTGATATATCATTTTCCTGTAACTACTATCAGATATCCTGAATGAACTAGTTGGATCAAGACCTGACCGAAGGGTCATCCAAGTGGTTACAGATGTCGACAGTTGCTGGATTATATAATTGGCTATATATTACGTGATCTCTTGCAAGTGAGAAATTACATTAGAGATTATTAACCGTTTGTATACGTACACAACTCTCAATCAACATAGCACACATCTTTGAATCAATCAGAAGAGATCTAATTTGATAACAACTTTCTTAAAGTGAAATTTGGGAATAAGCTGATTTAATGTGAGTGTCCCTCTGCTATGATTGTTCCATTAACTATATACCTGATAAAAGCAATTCCAACACCGTTACCCTCCGCTCTCTAATTTCCAGAAGTCCTATCTTGTATGCTCCCTACTAAACAAACCAATATCATTCCTCAATGTTACCTACTTCACCTAAGTAACAATTGCGATAGCTCCTCCATAATGCCTGCTATGCTCGCGAGATTCCCTGGTTTGGGGCCTTCGCGATGTCTTCAATTCGCTCTCGCTTTGGTGAGGTTTCCCTCTGCTAGAGCAGACAATTGTGCAAAGTAGACGGCCATCTGTTTCTAAGCCTGCGCTTCTAGGGTGAGGCGCGCAGTTTAACCCATATGAATTGGGACCTGGTCACCCTTATGGAAGAACCTCTTCTTCTATGGGGTTGTTAGCATTGGAAATAATTGGATGAGTGGCAGCCTGTCACACTTACGTTCAAGAACAAGGACAATACGAAGGCTCCAGCACCACCAACAAAGGCTGGAATGAACACCTTTCGGAGACTCTGCACAATGATGGAAACCACTGCAGGACGCAGCTCCAAGGGGACTAGATCAATGGCCGAGCCCGATGTTCCTATAGCAAGCAAGGTCAGTTGGCTGTTCACCAACACACTAATTTGGACAGGGCCACTTACCGCTGATGATTGCGTTGAGCTGCGCATCAGGGAAGGTTGGCAAGAGCGCACGCAAGTCCATCATGGCATAGTTGAGGAAGACAGCGCCGGAGATAGAAAGACCAAGCGTGATGCCGCTGTATTGCGCAACCATCATGAAACTTTCGGACCTTCAAGTTAGCGCATACATAATTGCCTGCAGGATGCAAGTAGAACTTACGGAACAGCATTGCCCTTGTCTTCGGGTCCAACTAATGCGTGGACCACGCCGTAGCCGGCCTGTCTGGTCAGCAATAACCTGGGAATAATTGGCGACAGATGCTTACCTGATTACAGATACCAATACCTAAACCAACCAGGATTTCGTATCCATAGATATTGGCAGCCGGGGTATCTACATCAATCGTATCTAGAATTAAGTCAGTAATGGATTCAGGTAGGCCGATTCATAAGTGCTATACTCACATAGCAGAACGTTGCCAACCAGTCCCATGGCGGCGCCAACGGTGTACCACGGCCAGTAGTAACCGGCCTTGACCATGAAAAAGCCGTTGATGAGCATACCGGCGCTAGCCAGCACAATCAGGGGAAGAAGGCGCACGGCTGCGATCAAGGCGGTCTCATTCCTCGAGAACTGGAAGTAAACAGGAATGTTGAAGATAGGGACGAACACCGCAGCGTTGGTGCAGACGGAGCAGAGGAACAGGAGATTCGCCTCCTTCATGTGCAATAGCTGAGCTGGGAAGATGCGGTCGATAGGCGTGGTGAGCCACGAAAACTTCTGCTGGATGCAGAATGCGATCATTCCGACGCCGCCAACCACGAAGAGCGCGATGATGCTACCGCTGTTCCACGGGTAAAGAACACCACCGAAGTTAATAGCCAAAATCAGACATAGGTTGGCTCCAATGAACAGAAGAGTGCCTAGGAAGTCGAAGTTCTTGGCGCGTCGCGTGAGCGAGATGGACTTGGGAAGAGGGTCGAATGGCGGGAGGATGAAGAGATAAGCCGGGATGAAGATTCCGCCAATGATGAGATTGATGTAGAATGCCCATCTCCAGTTGACCCTCTGGAAGGCTCCGCCAATAACAGGTCCAATGACTGTTCCGATACCCCAAACCAGGCCGCACAAGCTGATGTACGCCGGTCGTTCGTCGTCGAGAGTGAATACGGCAACAAGAGTCAAGATACCGCAGTACATAGCGCTACCTGACACACCCAGGAGAACACGACCGACGATGATGGCGTTCATGTTGGGAGCTGCTCCGCAGACTGCGGATGCGGCCAGAAAGATGATAACGCTGGCCGTGTATACCCATTTTGCGTTGTACTTGGCGTAAATCTTTCCGACGGGAAGAATGGCCACGAAAGCTCCAGCCATAAAGCCCACGGAGAGCCATGGAAGCTTTGACACGGAACCGAAGTCGTTGACAATAGCAGGAATCAAATCAGCCGTGATTGTGCCATCAAGTGCATAAATGAACATGCTCGACAAGATAGAGCAGATCACCAGGAACCACTGTTATATCGTCAGTTTCTATCCAGTTTCGAAATTCAGGACATGGGTGAGAAAATACCGGAAGGCCACGGATTTGGCGTTGAGGCGTCTCACCGGGCTCTGCCAGAGGCCCTCCAGATGCGGTTTCTACTTCACTCCCTGGAGTATTCGTCCCCTTCTCCTCGTCCGAGGGGGAATGTTGCGAAGACGAAGACATGACGAAAAAGGAGTTTCTACGTCTGTTGTTCACGCTTCTTGCAAGAGGGAAAACTAATGTTGAATGAGGACTAAATCGACACGCTAGAATCTTTCTGAATACAAGTGCCGGCTTGCTAGGTTTTTGAAGTTTATAAGTCTAGAGATTGCTATACACTGGGCAAAGATCGTCATTCATCGCCAAGGCCAATAAAGCGTCACGCTTCAGGAAGTCCCGTATTTACGGATCTGTTGCGTTTCCCCCGTCATTAGAAATCAAAAATACAGCTCGCTGCGCTGGCTCCTGTGCACTCACTCTACCAACGATAGCTGAAGGGCTTTCCGGATTTAACCATCTAAGACCGTTCTCCTATTCGCAGAGTCACACGGGGGGCTCTTAGACGACAACCCCTGGTCAGCGCGGCCCGCTGTTGTCCGACGATGCAACATCATAGGTCGGATGCACAAGTGCGGGCCGAGCACCCCGACTACAAGGCATTGCTGACCGTAGGACTTCCGCTTGGCCAGAAAGGCGCGCGCAACAAACGCGCGCGTGTTAAACCTCCAGCTCGCGCACAGCTCGTCCGCTGCTGGACTCCGCGCTCATGATGGTGGAACGATGAGAATCGATTCTCGTCTGAGGGCGCGGGATTGGAAGGATGCTTTATAGATTCGCTGCCGGCGCTCGCTGGTCTAAACTAGAACCATGCCCTAGCTGATGCTGTTCGAGTAGTCCCTAGCTAGACTAAGACGAAATCGGAAAATTTGAAGTCTTACTTTGTTGTCCAATTTGAGAGGATGTCCTCCACCACGCAAACTCCCTTCCGTGTCATCGTCGTCGGTGCTGGCGTTGCTGGCCTGGCTGCGTCGCACGCCCTGCAGAAGGCGGGCATCGACCATGTCGTCCTCGAGAAGCATCGCGATGCCGTGCCGACTGAGGGTGCTAGTATCACTATCTACCCGCAGATCGTGCGTATCTTGCATCAGTTCGGCTGTGCGGATGCCCTCATAAAGAGCAGTGTGCCTCACATGCATCTGGTCAACCGACGACCAGACGGGAGTGAATTCGCCAGAGTTCCGTTCTTCGGTTACGTCAACGAGAAGTATGTGCTATCATTTCCGCACCACATGATCGACGTATTAGATATTGATTTTTGATAAAGTCACGCTGCCGATCTGCTCCCGCTTGAGAGGCGTGAGTTCCTCCAGATCCTGTACGATGGACTCCCGGATAAGACTCCTATCCGCACGAGTGTCACCATAAAGGATGTAAAGGAGGTCATGGACGGCGTGGAGGTCACGTTGGCCGACGGAACTGTCGAAAAGGGGGATATGGTCCTTGGCTGCGACGGCGTGCACAGTTCTATGCGGAACTACATGCAGTACTTCGCCAACAAGGAGATCCCTGGCTTCATAACGGAAAAGGAGAAGAACGGTGAGTTTCTACCTTCATTATTAGTCTGGTACTTTCTAACAGACGTGATGCGAGGAAACAGCCTTCAAGACGAGCTGGAAGTGTCTCGTCGGCATCGGACCGCCTGAGGCCTCTCTCGGCGCAAGCGATCTCACGATCACCCACGACGAGAAGTATTCGTTTGAGATCGTGGCCCAGCCGCATTGCACCTTCTTCTTCGTCTACTTCTACCTCAAGGAGCCATACTACTCCCCTGCCCGGGTCCGGTATACCGACCAAGACGCAGAGGACCTGGCCGCCACCGTCGCTGACCACCCGCTTACCGAGACCTGCAAGTTCGGTGACCTCTGGAAGAACCGTGTCCGCGGCACTCTCGTCGCCTCAGAAGAGGGTATCCTAGAGCACTGGCACCACGGACGCATCGTTCTCGCAGGTGACGCGATCCACAAGGTACACTCACTCACACTCCCCCATTAAGGGGATTCCTTACTAATGAACCTCAGATGACGCCCAACATCGCACTCGGCGGCAATGCAGCCATCGAATCGATCGTAACGCTATGCAACCAGCTCACACGAACACTCGCAAAGCACCAAGGCGCGAAGCCCAGCCGAGCAGCCCTATCCGAAACATTCGCGGCGTACCAGGCGGAACGGTGGGAACGCATCAACTACGCGATCAAGATCTCGGGGATCGCAACGCGCATCCAGGCGATGACGAACCCGCTGTACAAGCTAGGCGCGTACGCGACGCCGTGGCTGCCGGAGCGCGGCGCCCCCGACACCGTCGGCGAGTACATCCGCGGCAGCCCGTCGCTCGACTACGTCAGCCTCGACGGCTTCCCCCGCGGGCGCTTGATGTGGAAGGATGAGGAGGAGAAGCTCAATCTGCAGATGGGCAAGACGACTCCCAAGAAGAAGAATGTGAGGGCTTTGAAGGTTACGAATAAGACGGAAAAGTCCGGCGTCTTCTTCCAAATGATGAGCTTGTCCGTCGCTGTTGTTATGGTTGTTTCGGCTCTTCGGTTCTTGCCGTTGGGTGCGGATTATAAGACGCAGCAGCTTGTTTCTTGGGTACGATTTTAGATTTTTTTTTTTATATGAGGTTTGTTTATCTGGGTTGGTCTTTGGCTGTAGATTGCTTGTTAGACACTGGTTTTGCTTTTACATGGTTGCTCTTTTGTATGGTATAATAGATGGAATTACTATCGTTATTAACAATATACTTACCTACCTAACTATATAGAAAGACAATTCCTTCGTGGATTCTGCATAGTCGTGTGGTTGGGAAATCAGTTCGTGAACATATTTCTCTTCGTCATAGCTAAAAATGTCTTCATACATGCTATACCCCTATCTGTAGAGACATCTGAGAACTTCAGTTATTCTAGTTTGCTAGTAATAAAACACAGGCCTCTCTATCATATGTGCTATTCTACATGTTAGAATAGAGTTATGACTTGTCCCATCTTACTTAGTCCAATGCATCCATACAGTAAAAACCCGACAAGAGGTGAAGGTATTCGGTGAAGCTAGAGGCTTAGATAACCCACCGATGAGTCCGAAAACAGACATGGCCGATGATGTTACTGAAGACGGTAGTAGGAATGTCACAGGCGGATCGAATCCCAAGGAATGTATCTGCAGCAAGCCATGCTCTGTAAGCATGGCATCCAGGTAGTTCCGTACCCCCTGTCTCGCAGATCATCAAGTGCAAGCCGCATGGCACCATCGATCGTACATACGGCCTTACAGCTGACACATCCTTGGCATCGGTATTAAGGATCGCTGTTACTATGTAAGCATCGCACTTAGGGTATGGCGGGGCGCTGTGAGATCTAGTCTGTAGGGCTGCAAGCGAAGCGCGGACCGCAACGTCCGAGGGAGCCGGGCGGAAGGCGGGATCTGGCGCCGCCCCTGTCCGGCCAAGGCTCGGTCAAAGAACAGGTCACGGAGTTTACCAGAACGGCTTATGCGACAAGTCGTTTATGACACGGCGGGAAGCATATAGTAGCCGGATGTCAGGAGGCAGAACTCGTCTGTTCATGGCATGATCGTTGCGTTCTGCGACATCTTCTTCTCAACCAGTCTTCAAAGTCAGAGTCAGCCAGATACAACAATCCTTTTAGAGACCTTCATTCTTTCTCTATAGACACAATGGCTGTTGACAAGAAGGTGCTCGTCGAGGCTGCTGACAGCTTCCCTACCTCGCAGCCAGCCTTGAGACTCAAGGTATTACCTAATTCACATGAGACGAAGCTCGAAGAGCAGATGACTAACACCATATAGACCGGATTCAGCGAGAAGCTCATCTGCGGCGACATCTTCACGGGATCCACTCTCGTAGCTGTTGTACGTATTATCAGCAACATAATACTTCAAGAGCTATTCTAACGTCTCAGCCCCTTCTCCCTGGCACTCTCGAGTCGGTCGGCAACTTCGAGCCCAAGATCAAGTTCACCATCAGCAACGCGACTGATTGGTTCTCTATCGATGCCGACAAGACACACGGCCGCCTGTGCGTCAAGGCGCTATGCACTGACGACAAGGGCCTGAACGTCTCCCTCACCGTCGATGGTATCGTTACCATAAACGAGACCACCATGCCTCTCGTCTTCGGCCTCCCGGACGCCAAGACGGCGCCGTTTGGCTTCGGAAGTAAGTTCTACACTCCTATAATAGCATCGCTATAGTCTAACACGTATGCGCAGTCGAGAGCGTGAAGTTCGCGACCGGCCACGAGGAGTACAAGGCGCTTGAGAACATGGTCTTTGTAGGAAGCCAGCGCTTCGTCAAGGAGGAGGGTGACATTATCGGAGTTGAGGCACGAATCTCTCAAATCATGCCTGGTTCTGGGTTTGAATAAAGTACCGGTGTACACCAAGGGGTTAAAGGGAAGGATCTAGACCCTTGGATAGGGGGTCGGTATAGAATGTATGCATATGATCAATATTAGAAAAAAACATATCTCCGCCAACACCCGTGGACATACCAGTCCCTTCTAATGACCATATCTCCGCGGAGGTTATTCAGCGGGCCTTGTTGTGACATGATGGTAGATAATCTCACGCCTCTCATGGGGGCCTTGACAGTGACAGGGCTGCACACATGGCGGAGAAGTAACGGAAATGCAAGATTAGATGTAGCGGAAATGCAAGATCAGACGTATCGAAGCTTCGGTAGAATAATGCGGGGACACATACGTGTCATCATGCATCACCAGATCAAAAATAGTGATCTCGCAGGGTGTTGTTAGATTGTTCTATGCCTAGGACCGTAGATGCATGTTGTAGGTGATTGTGTGGCACGGTTTACGAGGATAAAGTGAGGGAGAGATCTCAAAAAGCTTAAGGTTACCGACAATGCCATCTTAAGTAATCCCGATCTTTACCCTGTGATTGCAATAATTCCTATTATCTAATACAATTCAGGTCATGGGAGGATATCGTTGTAAGGCGAATGCATGGAAGCTTACTAGTAAGTTGCTCTTTGAGGTCTAGCTCGATGATGTTTCACGTTCTTATTACAAGATCTTAATCCTCTTCAGGCAAGTTTCGCACAGCAATGTTAATGAAAAAATTCTATACCTGGGTTAACCTAATCTAATACAAGCTTTCCATATAAGTGACCGACACTCCGCGTATATCAAATATCAATCAAACTCCCCATCGGCATCTCCCTAATCGTCTTTGTCCGTACTGTACCAACATCCACACATTCACACCTCAGACATCGCATATCACACACCACAACTCCTCACACCCCCCGTTGCCTTACTCTCAAGGCTCCCATCTTGAAACCGAAGCAGGAATGCCTGGTTCCTTTATACGGCAGTAGTCGGGGCACCTGTAAGATAAGCTGCAGCCGCCTTTTCGGCTTGGGCCATCTTCTCGTCCGATTCGGTCTGCTTGAGCTTGTTGCCCATGCGACCCCACATACCGTTGATGATCTTCATGTTGTGCTCGACGAAGGGTCCCTGGAGGGCCCTGGACTTGGGCATCGGCCACTGGAGGCGCTCTGCGGTCACCGAAGCGTCAGCAGTTAATTATTCTCCTCGGAGAAAGCGTCTAGGTTAGGTAAGACTTACGGAGACCCCAGGGGTTCATGTTGGAGTAGATGGCTTCCCAGTGACCCGGCGGGCAGTAGAGAATCTCGTGCTGTAAAAGGATTTCCGATCGTTAGTCATCTTATTCAGTCCCCGCGTTGTGGTGGAGAGGGCGCAAAACAAAGGAATGGGATTTTAATTCCCCATGCAGAGATATCGCATTTCTGCACGCCAAGCTTTTTTTATGGCGCGTAGTCCGAATTAGGAAATATGTTTAGGGGGCAACTCACCAAGACACCGGTTCCCTGCTGGTCGTTTCCAGTCGTCTGGATCTTCACGAGGTACCTGAAAGCCTTAATGTGGATAGGTCGGCGAGCGAAAGCCTCAAGATCCTCGATAGTCTTCCAGTAGCTGATCGAGAGAAGCGTGTTGTTAGAAGAGAAGTCCTGAGGGAGGAAGTCCGCTGTGCGGCCGAGGTCTGTATTTTCCCGTTGTAAGTAATTGATGCAAGTCGGTCATGACACATTGGGACAGAGTGGCTTACATCCGTTCGTAGTACGATTTCCCTCGGCGTCGGCGTATAGCTCATCCATGTAGTCGTTGAGCTTGCGGTAGGCTGGGCTAAGACGACCAAGGGGGCTGCACGACATCAGTTACGTTAAGTCCCATCTCACGTGTATGCAGACAGGGACCTTGTTACGTACCTGTTGGATCGGATTCCGACAAGGAACATGGCTATGGGCTTGTCGCCAAAATTCTCGGGACGGGTACCATCATCGTTGGGGAAGATGACGGTGTGCCTGCCGGGGACGGTGTTCTTGAGGTAGATGTTTTGCGTAAGACCGAACAGCTGCGCTGCGAAGTTCAGGGTCAACACGGCGATAGTGACGACTGCCGGGACGTATGCGAATCTCGCCGGGGCCGCGAAGCTGACTATGATCTGGGCCGCAGCACCAATCGCCAGCCAGGCTGGAAGACTGAGCTCATCTTTGAGAAGTCTGAAGTTGTATGCACCCATTGCAGCTGCTGAAGTTGGATTTCCTGTTTAGGTGTATGAACGGTATTACTTAATCAAGGAACTTGTTCAAGTGTGCGAGTCGGAATGTTCTGAATGAGGAATTGTTCTGTCACGGCGTTTCTGGATTCATCTTTTGGCTCGGAGCCTTCTACTTTAAGTCTCGATATCCTGCTGACAACAAAATTACCTTTCACGGTATGGTACGATCTCGGGCCGTTCGTTCAGTACGATGATTCGAGCTGAGCATCGCGGAGCAGCCCGAAATAGAAGCCATGTGGTGGACGACCCTGATCTGTGAGCGCCCTTCCTCGGAGGTTTTGGGGCGATACCCGGGCTACGGGATCGCGGGTGCCGTGGGTTACATCTGACAAAGCTGAGATCTTGCATTGTGTCATCATCGTACCTGGCCCGCGGCATGGCGGAGAGCACGGCAAGATCCATCAGATGCGGACCGCGTAGCCCGCTGGGCGGTCCGTAGGAAGGACTACCTAGGCCCCTTTTCTACTAGCGACCGCGCCACCGTATTCCGGATCCTTGCCTCCCTCTTCAAACATCCCATCTCACGCAACGGACGACTCTTGTTGGATTCAGAAGGATGACGAACGGGCATTAGAACGGCGGCGATAGGTCATAATGCGTAGGCATTAACGAGTTGGATCAATAAGCAACACCATATCGTATATCGAAGATGGCGCTATGGTGACGTGTGAGCTGTCAGACACGCAGCTACTGCTAGATCCTGAGTCATGAGAGGATCGAGATACGAAAGAGGTATGGTCCAGCATGCAGCCCTAGCTAGCCACCTACGTACGTACGTACATCATGTAAGGAATAATGAAATGCTGACTAGGCCGTTACATACACAGATCTCGAGGCAGGGGGGATACACGGGTACCTATTCACATGACGAGATATTCATGTTGATCCCTAGCCATTTTCAATTTATCGATTATAGAAGCTCCTTGAAGGCCCACTAGCGGCTCAACAACTTCATGCGAGGCTCTTCCAGCAGGTTTGGCGTACATACAATTGCTGCAGGGATTTCGATCCCATGCCTAAAACTCCATAATTCATCACGACGTTCAAGAATCCAAATTCGTAAACCGTGCGCCCCTTGATCCCCACGCCGTTTATTCCCTTTGCTTCGAACCCCATCAGCGGGGTATCTTTCGTTACATGCAAATGTCCTTGGTTCACTCCCCCGTCTATTCTATGGGACTCCATTATTTTTCTTAGAAATTGTTCGTCGAGGGCACGTATGGCCTCTTTTTCGGCCTCTCGGCCTCGGCTACTTTGGCGTCGACCTGCTCCAGGAGCCCGGGGCGAAGGTGTTTTGGATCGATGAGCTCTCTCATCGAGTTCGATAGCATGCGTAGGGCGTTGATGTGTGCGGGGGCGTTGTTCTTCAGGTGGTTCAGCATCCACATGTATGCTTGGATTGCCTTGGTCATGGTCTTGGCGTAAAAGAGGTTCGAGTGCCGGAATATTTCCATGTCCCTGCCTTTTAACCGCTGCCCGCTCCGTACGGCATCCACGATGTCCATCGCCGCGGATTGGCACCTGACTATGGCTTCGGTGGTGAGCGCCGTAGGGAGCTTCTCCTTATCTATTTTCGTGATAGCTATCTCGTGTAGCTTGATCTCCAGCCCTCCCAGGTTCATACGTAGTAATATCGCGAGGACGTCGCTATGCCCTTGAGTAGGTACAATTATATGCGGCCCTATCAAGTGACTCCGGCAATGCGTTATTATCTTGTCGGTGGCATAGTGCGTATCCCAAAAGGGGTATGATGGCTGCTCAATCCAAGCTTGTATGTGGTCAAAGATGCGGCGGTAGACAAAGATCATGATGACGACGCCTGCGAAAGATGAGAGTTGGACATTCTTAGCCTCACAAATCTGTGAGAGTGTTGGCATGCCACTGAGTTCGGTGACATTGGAAAGCTCGGCGGCACATGGTAGTGGAGTGGAGATCTTCATCGAGATGGTTAGATTTCAGCATGTGATAAAGACGAGGATGACTTACCTGGCGTCCGTCGAAGACTGGAGTTGATTTTGTTCTCATCGCGGCGAATGAGTCTAAGATGTAAAGCTGCCAGAATGTGCGCCGCCTCTCTTCTATTAATGCGGGATCGAGGATTTGTGGGAGTTGAAAGAATAGCTCGGCGTCTGAGGAGACGATGGGCAAGTTTCTATCTAAGCACATAATCTTGGCTAACTGGATAGCTCGCCCTAAGGTCATCCAGGCCCTGGCGAAGTTCGGTTGTGAGAATTCGTAAACACTAAGTAGGACATAGGCCTGCAGAGTGTTGATATCGAGGAGGTTCGCGCCATTCTCTTGCCTCTCACACATTTCTAGGAGAGTACGAGCTTGGTTATAGCACGCCTCGAGCGCGCAGGTGAGTTCTACATTCGCGAGTGCTCCCAGAGCTCCGACGGCGTGAGAGAGCGCCTGAAGCTGTATCGAATCCGGCGACTGCGCCAGTTCGGATTGAAGGCGCATACGATTAATAAAAGGCATTACGGGGTGAAAAACATCGAAAAAGCTGGCGTGTCTACTTCGGGTAAGTTTCGTGTTTAATAAAGACGTATGGGCCAGGAGTAGTAACGCACAATCGTGGAAATAAGGCGGCGGGAACCGATGAGGAGCATTGGCTCCCGGCATCGCTATACGGCGAAGGTGAAAATTCTTGAAAGACGGGGTCAACATCAAAAGTGTCGTTTACTGATTGTGACCCTGAAGAGAAGTCAGTTGAGATTGACGGCTCTAGACTGCCGTACCTGCGGGAGAGTTAGTCGTGAGAATCTTCAACAAACCGAACTCCCAGACACCCTACCATTCAGTAGTAACATCGGGCATCGCAACGCTCGATATACTTCCTCGGCTATGCGGGTCTTGCGGGTCTGGCGCCGTAGTTCGTGAAGCGGGTCTTATTAACGGCGCCGGCTCGGGAATGGGGATCACGTCGGAGGGCCCTTGTCCTGTTGGCACCATATCGGGCCATGGGTAGGCAAATTGTTGGACATTGGGTATTGGCGGCGTATTGAAGGCCAATTGGGCCTCTGCTTGTTCTGTATACACGAATCTACGATCAGCCAAGGGGGGTTAGGGAAGACAAAGAGTCACTGGAAACCCACCGAGTCTACTGTGGAGGGTGAGTAGGAGTCGAGACAGGTCTAATTTTGAAACTGTCTGCTTTGAAGGACTAGAGTAGACGCAATTGTTCCCCAGCTTCGCACACCTCCCACACGTCGGGTGCTGCCTGTCGCAGCGGACTTTGCGATCACGACACGGGTTGCACGCAAGACGCTTAGCCGACGGCTCTGGCGGTCTCTCCTGGCCTGCAGAACTAGCACTTTCAGGCGGAGGAGGAGGAGCCAGAGCCGCGACAGGAGTTTCGCTTGCTTGTTGCTGTTGTTGTTGTTCGTCATCCATGGATATGATCTCGGTCGCTGCATTCATATTGTAGAAGTAAGACATTACTGCAATATGATGTTGACGGCGAAGAGCGACCGGACCCTTCAAAAAGGCGCGTCTGAGGGTGACATGTGAGCGGCCTTGCTTGTTAAGTAACGGTTGCTGTGCCTCAACCGAGCTTTATCTGAACTGGAACTGTTCACCCCCCCTGGCTTACATAGTTAAATCCGAATCGACGTATCCTGAATCATGAAGCATGCAGGATTCAAGGTGGATAACATGGGCTTGAGGCGGCAAGGGCTTGGCAATGTCGGCCTAATTACGAGCATGGAAAAGTCCAAATCGCATCTATACTTTATCGACTTATAGATATCGACTAGACGCTATAGTTCTCTTAAGCTGTTATTAATTTTATATTTCTATAACTACCTGTTATATTATATATTTCTACTACTATTATAACTCTTCTCTTGCCTTCATCTTTACCTCAACTTTGAATCGAGAGTATAGCAAACGCTGTGGTTCACCACATGTTCTAACGCGCAACCACCGGAGATGCAAAAGCCGCTGCCGTCTGACAGATTCCCTGGACCCTGAAAATCCCAAATCTACCCCTTACTTATTCTCTAAAGCTACCCTCTCCCTCCAGAACCGACCAGCTGGTGTCAATGGATGGTTCGTTTAGACACGTGCAGGAGGGTTACATGGAACCCTTGGATGTCTTGTTTTCGACGTATTTCTTCTATGCTAATCGATTGGGCGATTCGCGCTTCCATGCTTCAAGATGAGACGACAGGGGTGACAAATCACATTGTACAGTAATAATCGTGAGCTGACTCTTTCGGAATTCTTGGCTAGTATTCCCTCGAAGATGGCCGATGTTACATGAAAGATAACGCTACTTCACCGTGTAAGTGAAATTGGCCATGTAAGTGAAGTACTAATACGATGTAAGTAAAGTACTAGTACGATATAAGCTTGAATCTCCTGACCCCCATGTCCCCGAACCACGCAACGGCACAGGGATTCGCAATAACCTTATTTATAAGGTTTTGTACTCTTCTGAAAACAGCTAGCAGTAGTTCATCCCCAACAAGACCATCCGATCATAAACCCTTCAAGTTAGTCGCTGTCGTTAGGATCTTTAGCTATAGTCTGCTACCCCATTAGTTTAGGGATCATCTTCCCAGAGTATTCGCCGTGGGCATCCATGCAAACAAGGTAAGACGCAATTTTATCGGCCGAATTCTGGGTACATTGGATGTAGTAGGGCTGATTAGGTAGGACAGGATAAGCTGTATTCTCGGGGCTCTGCTGTATTCGGTATTTATCAGTCTTTCTCTTTCCTCTTCTTCTTCATTGCGTAATCGGGGGATACCTAATTGGGAATATCCGGGTGTTGTGGGGAAGCATCCTACGTGGTACTTGCATCGCCCCCATACTATGGTATCGGTATAGCCACGAGGAGCTTTTAATCTCACCCCTCCCACCTCTCACCCCTTTAGCCCTCGTGGGTTGGGTTTCACCAAAACGAACCTGCCGGTACACTCGAGCCTCAGCCTCTCATCACTTTAATTCCTTAGGTAAGACAATAGACCCCAAGAGTGACGTAGCACATTGATGTAAGTCTAGATTGCTCCAAATTCATGCTTATGTCAAAAGTACAAGAATAAATATCTCCGGAATTTTATACCTCCCTTACGTCCTCACGTTCGCGGTCTGAGCAAACCTCTCAAAAGTCCACTGCTTCATGTGTATATTGCAAATGAGAGTTAGAAGCATCTTTAGGTAAGCAAGATTGCCTATCTTCCCACACCCTCTACCTGAAACTGCTGTTCCCCCTATTGAGATCCAAAACAAGGGGGACCATATTCCCAAGACGACCGTGAGTATTGAAAGCATGATAGTCCCTGAGGATGATTGGCTACTCAAACATCTAAATATTCCCTCAAATCTATGAAAACAATCTCCCTTTCTATAAGCTCCAACCCACTAGTTCTCAACTCCTATAAAAATCCCATCTAAGCCAAGACCCTGTTGCCTCACCCCCGGCCCCCTTACGCATATCCGGCCGCCACCTCCACATCTCCGCCTACCTACCTAGGAAGTGTTCAAAGCACACCGGCTCTTACTCACTATAGTCGAACGCCGTAGCTTTCTTCTCCGAGTACGACTGGCGAAACTCGTCGACGAGGCCGCGGTAGTCTCTCGGGTAAGCAGGGAGGAACAGTTCCGAGAACGGGTTACTCTTGCGCTTCGTCTTGATGCCGAGATCGCCAAGCAGCAGATCGATATACTAGAATTCCCCAGATTAGTAACAGCGACCGATGCCCGAAATAGGCTATCACTTACGGAAAGGAAATCGTAGATGGCGTAAGCGTGCTTCCGGCCCTGCGTGAGATACCGCTTGCGCGACCACACGATCCACTCGGACACCTCGCGCTCCATGTCGGCCTGTGGGGGCGGGTCGTGCAGGCCGAGGAGGAACGTGACGCCCCACAGAGCTTGCACCTCCGACACGAGAGGCGTGTAGATCGAGTGGATGAACCCTGGGAAGTAGATCGAACGATCGCCCTGAGCGGCTAGGCTAGGGACGACTAGGCGGCGGTAGTGACGGCTGGGGCCGTGCGACAGCTTCTGCCGCTGGCCGTTGATGCTCGCGTCGAGCGTGAGAGGGGAGTCCCTGAGTGCCGGGAGCAGCTCGTCGACGGTCAACTCTGACTCGGCGTCGAGCTTGGCCCACCTCTTCGCGTCGCCCGGAGCGGGCGCGAGTCCGAAGGTCTGCTGAAGTTCCTTGCTGAACGGATGGTAGGATTTGTCGAAGCCAGTGCAAAGAACGACGTAATCGGTCTCGAACTGCGCGCCGTCGCGGAGGGTGACGACGTTGTTGTCGGTGAGCGATGCGATCTCAGTCCTGTGGACCGTGCAGTCTCCCGCGTGGAAGACCTTCCAGAACTCAGGGACACTAGCAGCGCCCAAGCCGGCGTTGGCCCAGAAGATACTATGTTACGCGTTAGTAAGTTGATAGAATGTAGCTAAGGCAAGGGGAACTGCAACGTACCCATTTCCATGAGGAAGGGGTCGGAGCTTCTGCGCGTTGGGGGACTTCGCGTAGCCAGCGTGCGTCTCGGCGATCCAGGTCAAGCTCGTCCAGAAGGTCTTGGCGAGTGCTCGCCCGATTCTGGTCCTGTTGAAGAAGCGGTAGCCGGGGCCCTTGGTTTGCATGATGCTCGAACCCAGCACCGCGACCATCTTGGTGGCGACAGCGTCCATCGTGTTCACGACGCCGAGGATGGTGGGAGGCATGATGGCCAAGGGACCGGAGCCATCCTCTCGGATGATCCAGTTGACCTTCTTTCCGGCCTTGAGCAGCAGGAAGACCGTGTCGTAGGCGGACTTGGCCGCTCCAACAACGGTCGCCGTCTGGATCTTGTCCAAGGCCTCGAGATGCGTTCCCGTCTCCGAAGAGTGGATGATGGGCGAGTTGAAGTTGGACTGAGGCCACGAAGGAACGACGGGATGCGAAGTAGCGCCCGAAGCGTAGATCAGCTTCGCAGTCTCTATCGCAGGCTTGCCTTCGAGGTCCAGTTTCCAGCCACTGCTAGGCAGACGGTCGACCTTGATGACCTTCGTCAGGAGTCGGGTTCTCCTGACGAGATCATAGTCCCGAGCAAAATCGTTCAAGTATGTATTGATCGTCTTGCCCGAGATGTAGCCGTCGGACGTGATGCCTTCCCTTCGCATGGGATAGAACGAGTATTCGAAGAGCCCATACTTGATCTGGGCGAAGAGACTTGGGTAGATCTTCTCGTTACACCAGACACCTCCGATCGATGCTTGGTCATCGACGAGGAGCAAGTTAGCGTTGGGCTCAAATTCGAGGTACGTCTTAGCGGCAATGAGGCCGTTCCAGCCTATGTAAACGCGTTAGCATCGAGAAGTCAACATGACAAGTTGAAGTCATACCAGTACCCACGACGACGACGTCAAAGTGTTCAGCAGCCATTATCGTTGCGACTTAGTTTGTGTCCGGGGGGAGAAGAACTAGCACTGCAATTCGTCGGTCTTCACGGTTCAAGCCGTGATTATCACCCTCCCATATCCATCAACATTTATCGCATATATTTCCTCCATAGGCCAGTCCCGAACTCATTTTGATAGTACGATAGTGAGACCATGTCGGGCCGCCTGTGCAAGCCCGAGCTCCTTCATGACCAAGCCATGCGGCTCTGATAACGACACCATGGGCCCTGTCTGCTTATGCACGGGTCGAATCCGCCGCAGCGGAACCGCAACCCATCCCTGCAGTAAGCTGAAAACGTGAGGCTCGGGATCTGCGGCCGATGCGGACTATGGCGGCCCGTTTGCCGGAGGCTACTACTAATGGGCATCAGCGGTATAAGTCCCATATGTTAGTAATCCGATCGAAGGAGCGCAGTTTCACGTTTCTTGAGTACCTAATACTCATACATCCATTTCATAATCCGCTTGATGATTTCGTCTTGTCTTCGCTTGTTCGACCCGTAGGCCTATCTTCCGCCCAGAAAACTCTTATCTCCAAGTGAAAGACGTCGTCTCGATTAATCATGGCTTTGGTAAGCCTTCGGTCCATCTTCATTGGCCTGAGTGGCCTTGGCTTCTGCTTGCTATGGGTGGTCATGGGAGTCAATGGCTCTTTGATGGCCTTGCTTGAGACGATCATGTCTGCAACCTTCCCTACCGGGCGTGCTTTGAAGACGAGCTACACCGGAATCTGGCCCATCGACTTCCTGCTCTGTGTCCTCGTGGTATTCTTCGATGGGTTGAATAACCTCGTGGACGTAGGGCCGTATTTAATGCTGCTAGAACTTGTCTCGACTCTGTTTGTTATCAACATGATGACATTGGTCGAAAGCCGCCGGGTAGAAGGACCATACTGGATGCGATTGTAAGGAATTCCTTATATACTGTGTATTATGTGCGCAAAGCTGACCTATCGTAGCCCTGCTCTCTGGCAGTATCTATGGAATAGTGCGGGTGTCGCTGTCTTTCTCCCCATTTATTCGCTCTTGTATGTCAACCAGGGCTTGACAAGCGCTTCGCATGTGCCCGTGCCGGAAGCGCAGGCTCTCCCTTTCACTGCTGTCTGGAGCGTAGCTCTTGCGCTGCCTCTCATGCTGCCGGCCTTGGTCAACGCATCCGTGTTCCAAATCCAAAATGGGGTCGTCATATTCTTCCTCACGCCCCCGGCGTTTGTGGTTTTCCACCGGTTCGCCAAGGCCGCCATTACCAAGACAAACTTCCAGGCCTTTAAGCAACCATCTAAGATCGCGTACTGGATTGTTGGTGCCGTCAGCGCTTTGGTACACATCGGAATTGCCGTGTATTCCATGTCATCAGCAGACGCCGATCTGACATTAAGCCGCATCTACATCCCGCACTACAGCGCTGTCCAGCGTGGCGAACCAAACATCGTGACTGAGGGCGCTCTGCTTTTCATCCAGTACGACTACGTCATCATCAACATCGTCGTCCTAATCCTCGGCACCTACATCTTGCAGTTCGAGCCCGCCTTACTCGCTAAGTCTGCGGGTGGTAAAGAGCGGGCTGGTACTCCCCTGCTGATCTTCCTTGGCATCTTTGCGGTTTTCGGAGCTGGTGCAGGCCTCGCTTTCGTCCTCTACTGCAAGGAACATTGGCTACATTCTCCCGATGCCCAGCGTAAGCGCACTTAAGTGAGACTCTCCGCCCAACGGCATTGGAAGCTGATATCCTAATTAGCATTACTTGGGAACAGAGACTAGATGATATGATGGTCGGACGAAGGCGAGTAAAGAAGCCTATCATGGTCTCTCAAAGTTTAAGATCCGGCAATAGGCGTTTGCTCCCAGTCCTTGAGTAGCAAGAGCAAAAAACAACGACCACAACTAGAACAGCGTCATTGTTGGCATCAACGATGGCGGAGAAAAAGGAAGATAAACAGATGAATTTTTCATCAGCTCAATTGTAAGAGATTATGAGACATATGACAATAGACAGGTATATTAAAAGAGATTGTTACATGTTGGTGATGATTGTGTATGGTGTTTAGTGTACTTTGGTACTTGAACAGCATTAAAGCAACATTGAAGACAAATGAACGAGGTCACGTGCATTCTTTGTTGCACCGCCTCCTTTGTAGCCCACTAACGTGGCTATTGTCAGTGACTCTAAGCCCTGATTGTGACAATGGGAAGCTACGGTACTTGGTGGTGTACATAAGCTGCTAAGTTTATCACTCGATGGTCCTAGCAACAGCCCGACCGCTTGCTCCAACTTACATACAGTAGGCACGGTACCTGATTCCCCCCCATTCACAACTCCACCACTCAGGTATATTCGATCGCCTGCATCTACAGTACAAGACAAGACATTTGAAACCCATCTGAACAGCAGACAGCAGAAATCCGCGACAACGAATAAGCCCTAACTCGAGTCTTGCAACGTAGCGTCAACCTCCATCACCCTTTATCGTCGCCTCGCCTCTGCCTCGTCTCACATACCGCAGATCCCTCTCGCCATCCGACTTCGTTTTCCATCCGCCTCAGCGTCATCTCTGGCAAGAACTGCATCTAACCGAAAGTCCATCGCCCAACATGGCCAACGACGAATACGATGTAAGCCTTACACGTCTTGTCCTTGCCCTTGCCCCTCCTACTGCTCGATCCGTACAATTATCTCCGACATGTCTAGCTAACTGAGACTTATTATAGTTCCTCTTCAAAGGTGCGCCTCGCGAACTACTTAGCTTAACTAGCTCATGATTGCTAACTATTTGGAATTGCAGTGGTGCTGATTGGTGACTCGGGCGTCGGAAAGTCCAATCTGCTTAGTCGATTCACTCGAAACGAATTCAATCTCGACTCTAAGTCGACCATTGGCGTCGAATTCGCAACCCGCTCCATCCAGGTCGATTCCAAGACGATCAAGGCGCAGATCTGGGACACTGCTGGTCAGGAAAGATATCGCGCCATCACCTCTGCGTACTACCGAGGAGCCGTCGGTGCGCTCCTTGTCTACGACATCAGCAAACACCAGACCTACGAGAATGTTACAAGATGGCTAAAGGAGCTTCGGGACCACGCCGATGCCAACATCGTCATTATGCTGGTCGGCAACAAGAGCGATTTACGGCACCTGCGAGCCGTTCCTACGGAGGAGGCCAAAGCGTTTGCGAGTACGTTGTCTAATTCTATCCTGATGCCTAAACTGCTGACGCGCAATTCTCTAGGCGAAAACCACCTCTCTTTCATAGAAACCTCCGCTCTCGATGCCAGCAATGTCGAGCTAGCCTTCCAGAACATCCTTACCGGTAAGTATTCTTTTTCGTAAACCTCAGCTCATTGAAGCGCTAGCGATGACAGCCGCGTTCTAACTGCACGTGTCTATTTAGAAATCTACCGCATCGTTTCGAGCAAGGCGCTAGATAGCGGCGAGGGTGCCCAAGCTCCGATGGCAGGCACCAACATTTCGCTGAGCAAGTCTCCCGACGACGCCGCAAAGCAGGGCGGGAAGTGTTGTTAAGTCAATGCGCGCGCTGTGGGATGATGCGACGGTTATACGGTTGATATGATGTTACGTATATGGCGTCACACATTGTCCGGAACGAACACTCTGTGGCAGAGTGATGCATCACAGGGTTCGGGATATTGACCTTGACATAAGGACATGGCTCTCTTGTCTTTTTCTTCTGTTTTTTCCCTTGACGTTCGTGCCCACAGTCTGAGATTTGACAACTGGAGGTCACTAACATGTCTAATCTAACACACCCCACGTATCGACGTAGTTACTGAATGTTATATTTTATGTTTCTTGCCTGTACCGAGATAGAGGGCTTTGCTACACTACACTGCAATGTAATCTACCTACATAAGCTGTTCCCTTGGCGGTGGTCTCTAAATTTGGTGATTATTGACGTGGCTTCATCTTACCGACGAGTTGAGCTGAGAATCACAGGTGGCAAAAGACGATCGTACTATGTACGTAAGCAAGCTGCTGTTTATCTTATTCTATACGGTAACTGCTCATCCTCGAACCGATTTATTGTGTCTTGGATTAGATGTTATATGCTTGGCAATGTCGAGTTTGATATGTCTACGTACCAAGGTATCTTAGTGTACGTAAGCGAGGATAAAGAAGGTTCAACGTGCATTGAACACATGCATTGAATGCACAATATGTGTATGTACCTAAGTACCTTATAAGCCACATACATTATGGACGTGCCACATCAATTAAAAGTCCAAGCCCCGCCATCGATATCTTATCGATAAACCAGTCAGAAAAAAAAGTTGACTGCGGATCGCGACTTGAGCTCTACTAAACATCTTCAACCATATATTCATCGACACGATGGCCGCTGTATACAAGTCGTTGTCTAAAGGCGCAAACGGCCAGAAGGCTGAAGCACCCGCCAATGGTGTCCGAAAGAACAAGCAAAGAGTCTTGATTCTGTCTTCTAGAGGTGTAACCTACAGGTATTTCCAATCCAGTCAACCAAGGAAAACTCATGCAATGATGTCTGATTTAATTGCTTGCAGACATAGACATTTACTCAATGACTTGGCGGCCATGATCCCCCATGGCCGGAAGGATGCCAAGTTTGATCAAAAATCCAAGCTGCACGAGTTAAACGAGCTTAGCGAGTTGTACAATTGCAACAATGTCCTCTTCTTCGAAGCGCGAAAGGGTCGTGACCTTTATGTATGGTTGAGCAAGGTTCCCAATGGTCCGACGGTCAAGATGCATCTTCAGAATCTACATACGATGGAGGGTCAGTACTATCCACTTCCCATCCTCTCTGACCCTATCGGTATTTGCGAGGATGCATGACTGGTCAACCATTGACTCTTTCCCGAATAGAACTCCATTTTACGGGCAACTGCTTGAAAGGTTCGCGACCTATCATCTCCTTCGACACCGCTTTCGACAAGGAGCCCTACCTGAAAGTCATCAAGGAGCTCTTCCTCCACACATTCGGTGTACCTCAGGGCGCTAGGAAATCTAAGCCTTTCGTAGACCGCGTCATGGGGTTCACTGTGGCGGATGGGAAGATTTGGGTGCGGAACTACCAGATCAAGGAATCGGAACCCTCGAAGTCGAACCCAGGGCAGGAAGGGGAGACCGAAACAGGCCCTAAGCCAACCAAGGGCCGTAACAAGGAGCCTGACGTCTCGCTCGTCGAGATCGGAGCGCGATTCGTCTTGACACCCATTATCATACAAGAAGGATCCTTTGGTGGGCCGATCATCTACGAGAACAAGGAGTTCGTCTCGCCTAACCAGGTCAGATCCGATTTGCGCAGGAAATTAGCCACGAAGCACAATGCTCGCACGGAGCAATACGTGGAGAGACTTGCGAAGAAGGGAGATCTGGGCCTACGGACAAATGGTGGAAAACCGGCCCCGGTAGATGCGCTAGACACGAGACAACTGTTCGCTTGAGTGGTCTTGTCTATAGTTGGCGTTCTGGCGTTTGCATGATACCTAGGTATCCATATGAATTTGAGATACTATTCATTAATTAAGTTGTTCCCTTGAATCCATGCTTAGGGTGTTGGAGCGAATATCCTCATAATACCTGACTCTAACACCCTCGATGAATTCATCCTAAGTCCTGTCGATAATTCAGAATAGAAACTCGCGTAGATCAAGGACTGTGGTGTAATACTACCTAGGTTAATGCCGTAGCTTATTTGGCCTCATCATTACCCACTCTACATTACGGCACTTATTCATTTATCTCTACAGACTTAGCTAACCTACATGATTACTAAAGTTACGCTTCATTGGTTCTAGACGAGGGCCTCACCGGCTCGATTTCGCGCTGACGATTTAATCCAAAAAGAGATGTCCTTATTCTAGTCTAAATTCTCAAGTTCTCAGTGTGATATCTATTATTGTGTGACTAAGGATGACCATCCAAGCATGATTTCTAAAGCCTTTGCTGTAAGTTTGATCTCTAAGATGTTGAAGCCCTCGGCGCTTGGACCACTATAATGACCACTTAGCCACCTTTGCGAACGCTCGGACCATCCCTATAGAGCTCTAAAGAGACCTTGGAATTGCCGCTAGATAGAACGATAATCTGACAATAACGTCCAGCTGCCCAGGTGTCAGGGGTAGGTAGGTATACAAAGCTGACTTAGCCTCGCGCGGTGTCAATCTTATCTTCTTTTTTTATATATCAAGCGCCAACATGACATTACAACGCAATGACATCGCCTTTGTGGCGAAGCGACTCCAGCGGCACATGATGGAGCTGCCCAGTGCTTCCACCAGTGTAGCCCTAAAGGAGGGATTGTCGCCGATTGAGTCAGGGAACTCTCTGCCCCTGGGTCGATGAAGGGGTGCTAGGTAGTGGCAGATAGACGAAGCTGTTGAGTGAGACTTAGCACCAGGTTGACCGAGGAGCTATATCACATCAGCCTCTGTGTGTGAAAGGAGACCGGTATACGGCCAGAGGGAAGACACCACGCGTGAATTGGTTCTCACCAGTCCGTGATAGGAAGGCTTTCTAGGTCAACAGAAGCACTTACCGTTGCCGATAGGCGTGTCTACGACAAGGAAGGCTGTATTGCCCAGTGAGGTGATCAAACAAAGCAGCATATGTTGACAACTCTCGTTCAAGATACGATGTGAGGCTTGCTTGATCTTGGTAGCCCTGAACACCAGCTGATTTGCGGCAAGCAAAGAGTATCGACTCAAGAGCTAGTGCCTTCACAAGTACTCCTGGCAGAGAGTGGGATTCAGCAGGCAAAATAGACACCGTCCTCGATATCGAGCATACTTCCGACATCGTCCAGGGCTATGGGCCATTAGCTTAGGAGATTCAAGAGCTCACCCACGTTGCCGCGGTAGAAGCTATTCCGAAATCTTCCATTATCGTCCCCTCAACCTTACTGCGTCGTTCACTACCCCTCTCTTCGTGTGTCTACCTCTAGCTAGAATACCCCATCCACTCGTCTCTGCTCATCTTCCCATCCACACTCTCTACACCTTTCTATCTACACTCTCTACACCTTTCTATCCGCGCATTCTTCTCCTCTTTCTCAGCTCTCTTGTTTACGCTCCTCTAAGCTTGGAAGGATATTCCAAGTCCTACTCATTCTGTTTCCTATTTCCAAGCCTTCCTCCAAGGAGACCACATAGTCAGCAAGACCTTCAGTTCTACCAGCATCCGCTAAAGTATCCTGCTACCTCTCGACTCGACCAGCCCCAGACTCGAATCCTCGCATTCCTGGAGTTGATCATCCTCTCCAGCTTGTCAGCCTCAAGGTAATTATCCCCTCTTCACCGACTTTCATATAAACTTCATTGAATCATGGTCCTCGCTGCTGTGACTCTTGCACTCGCTCTACCCCCAACTTCCTTTAGATGATACCTTGCTTTCACCTAAAGGCATCTTCGGAGTACTTCCCTCTTTCCATAGCCCAATCTAAAGCACTGTTTTGTTTCCCCCGCACACACGTAAAGTCGGTTGCTAACCGTAAATTTACCTAGGCATACGATCCGCAACTGCTAGGCAGTTGGAACTCACCCGCCAAACATGGCATCCCTGTGCAATATCCCCGACCACCGTGGTCTTGGGGGTTTGGCCACCGAGTTGGTTATCAAGATCATGGAGGAACTGTCTCCTTCAGGAGTATCGAACTTAGCCCTTGTGAACAAACGATTGCTCGCTATCTTCATTCAGAACAAGAATGATATCACAATCAAGATGCTTAAGGCACGGCCTGAGTTCCAGACAATGCTCTACTTATGCACTTCTCATTACAACGAGCTTCAATGTGAACGATTTCTCTACGCTCGCAACATCGACTTCCACTGCGGGGAGTTCAAGGTCAATCTCATGCGTCCGGATCGGGCCATCAAGGTGCTTGAACCCATGGAATCGTACTATGCAAGCCCCTGGAAAGTGTTCGGTCAAGAACAAGTCCTGCACATGTGGAATATGACGAAGGTCATTGACTGGTGGGTGGAGATCTACCCCAGCCTCCGTTGGAGAGATAGCCCCACGGAGCGCCGCTGTCTGCGAGCTGATGAGGAGGGACGATTGCGCAAGGCAGTCGCAAATTGGTGGTTATATGCCCACTACCATCACGGATTATCTTTCCGATTTCGCAACAACCAGGAGCCCAAGAGATTGTCGAAGGATACAAGACTCCACGCCATCCGACGATTGTCTACGGCCGAGATCAGTGAGTTGAGCTATCTTTGGCTGGCAGTGAGCGACACGGTTAGCAAGGACCTCTGTTCGTCTCCTGAGCGAGTCTGTCGCTGCAGAGTAAGTCACTGAGTCACTTCATAAAATGGGTCCAACTTGAATAGGTTTTGCTAATCCATTTGTAGCACGGCTATGCCATTGATATTGTCCCTTGGGGAGCAGATCAAGGTCGCCACGATAATATTGTCCAGACCTACATGAAGCTTGACCCCTCCATGCTGCGCGGCTGCCTCTCCGGTTGGGCAAACTGGAAGAAGATCCCCACGATCCATGCCGTCTCAAACATGACTCAACAGCTCAGTCGCGACATGGAGACACTTTCAATCTCCATGCAGAAGGTCATGCAAGAACGACTCATGGTCATCAACGTGAACTCGGGCAAGAATGCTATTATCCCGCCAATTGGTATCCTGGACGAGGATAGACCGAGCAAGGCAGACATAGCCCCCTGGGTTGATGACGGTTGGGTCAGCGGACGAGTACCTATGACCGCCGACCGTATCAAGCTCATTAGCGTCAACCAAGCCACGCGCGACCCATCAACGCGACTCCCTCGCGGCGACGATGGCAGTGAGAGGCAGTCGATCAAGGAATCGTACTAGCAAGGCGGTCGTCGTTGCCGCCGCTGCAAGAGACTTGATCCCTTCCCGGATTTCATGTTCCACCCCCATTCGATTCGTCGTGTTGATTCTCCCTATATCAGCCCCTTTATCGCCCCTTACAACGTAGCCTACCAGGCCTAGCCATCTGAAACCTCTGAGGCAGCTTGAACGGAGGCATTGCATTTCTTGCAATGTAATACGTTCAGCGTAAGACCATATGGCAGAAGAGTTTGAGAATTACAACATTGTACACGCTTCACATCCTTTCCCGAGGCCGCTTTCACCAGCCACGGCAGAAGGACGTAATGAACAGCTGTCTCATCGAGACCCTTATTCTGCACATGTCGGCGCAGATCAGGGCATTTCTTTTCAGTCTCACGCCTTCGACTCTTCGATCGCACACGCATTAATACGCCATCCCCTATGGCTCCGATATTTCAATACGTTTCTGTTTTCAGTTGCATTCGGCTCGAGGCTTTTCGTCTTGACACCTGAGGTGGATGCCTCGCTTGTCGCAAATCGAAGCTTTTCTTTTCAGTCTCACGTATTCGACTCTTCGATTGCTCACGCATTAATTCGCCATCCCCTAATGGCTCCGACATTTCGATACGTTTTCATTGTCAGTTGCGTTCGGATCGAGGCTTTTTATTTTGACACTTCAGGTGGACGCCCTGCTCATCGCAAATCGAGGCTTTTCTTTTCAGTCTCACGTATTCGACTCTTCAACTGCTCACGCATTAATACGCCATCCCCTAATGGCTCCGACATTTCGATACGTTTTCATTGTCAGTAGCATTCGGATCAAGGCTTTTTTGTCTTGACAATCGAGGTTGACCTCACTCATCGCACACGAATCGAGGAATTTCTTTCGACACTCGACATCGACGCCCTGCTAATTACACATGGATCATGGCTCTTCTTTCGGACTTGACGCACATTCTTTCATCAGTCCACGCAGATCAAGGTCTTTTGCTCTCACTCATTACCAGTGCTTCACTCGCACACAAACCAATGTTTTCCCTTGAAAACATTTGGCTCTTCGTTAGTCTCGCATCTACACTGCAGTCTTCTTCGGAATTCTAAGGAATGAGCAGTCGACCGTCAGCCAGTGTGTCAATTTCTCTGTGCGATGACCCTTTTCGTGACGTCAGTAGACGTATTTGATGGCTTTAGGCCAACTTCTGTATCAACTCCTTCAATAAGATTGACTGTTACAGTTTCTGCAATTCTTCTGATTCTTGTGACTCTTGTGACTCTTGTGACTCTTATGACTCTTCGAGATAAGCAATAAGACTTCATATTTCGACCCCAAACCCTTCGTAGACCTATCGTAAAACCGGCGTTTCCCGTTGACAATGCCTTTGTAGATATCTAGACTTGGGTCTAGACCGCCTACATCCAAGGGCAATTTCTAAGACATTCCTCAGTACCTACATATACCTTGACCTACCTATAGGTACATCAGTGTAGGTATCTACATGTAGTACATACATATATGTAGGTATATGCACGTAGGTAAGATACAATAAAAATACTAGAATTGTATGGTCTGCACTCATGTCGCGCCTCAGATGATAGAAGGAGGTTTCTAGTAGACAAATGATCAACTTGGAAGTACCTACAGGTAAGTACTTGATGTTTAATGGTAGGTACCTGCCTCCTACCTATCAGGAAATGTCCACGGGTCTGTGTTGTGGCGGCGTTATCCGGGTCCGATACGCCGTGCCCCTGCCCCAACTTGGACACGCTAAAAACATCACTGACCTACAATACATAGCAATTGGCGATTAACCTACTTACATCCATAGAACAAGCTTCTATGGACGCTCGTTAATTCTCCTAAACTGCATCAGACCTCGTCCGCCATCATTTCATCGAGTACCTAGTTTTGGCCTTCTGCCGCCATTCATCCTTCATTTGAGAGCGCACTACTCTTGCACCTGTTGACCTGGGAGGCTAGAGTTGCGTGATCCATCAAGCTGGTAAAAGTCACCAAATGTAAGTGCGTGATCCCTTCTTCTTACCATTCGCTATCTCATTTGGCCTGGTAATTATACGAGTACTATGTGATTAGCAAGCTCTCTTTCTAATACGAAGGCTCGACAGCTTAACTAGAGAGTCTATCAGATATCTACCTTAGGTACCCTTCGAGTTCGATTCGAAAGTGTGTTTCTTGAAACCAAGTTAACGTCGACTCGAGTTTTCGCGTGTAAGTCTGGATATAGCATCTAGCTCATTCTACGCGTTGCCACTATCATACATAGTATCGGATACCTAATTTCTAAGATGCGTTTTCATTGGTCTACGTGTACCTAACTGGCTAACAGATTTCTAGGCCACTCTCGTTCCACCTCGGTCTAAGATACCTTTGACAGTAATCTCAAAAGTAGCCGTGGGCATGCGAATCATCAACTTCCCCAAGGCATCTAGATCGCCGTGTCTTCACCAGGCCTAAACTAGACTACATTGGTCAGTGAAGGCTCTGTTCGTGATTCTCACGCTGGTCGGTGCCCTTCGTTAACTTCAACCAGTCGACTTTACAGCACTAACTCCCTGCGCCTGATAAGCTCTGTTAAACATCGCCGATAGAAGGTAATCCCTTCAACTCGGCTTACCTTGACGACATCATGGAAGGTGAGGACCAATCTATGGTGGACGCGCCCAATGTCTTTGACGAGTCTCACGTTACTCCTGTTGCTCCTGCAGTAGAGCAGGTAGGCGGTGACATCTCCGAAAAGAACGGCATGGATATTGACAAGGAAGCGATTGAAGTGTCCGTTCGCACCAGCGACGCGGTCAAATTGATGGAGCGACGAGGGATGTTGCCTACAGGATGTTGTTACGATGATAGAATGAAGCTTCATGCGAATGCTGATTTCGGTCCTTCACCTCACCATCCAGAAGACCCGAGAAGAATCGAGGAGATCATGAAGATGTTTAAGAAAGCCGGTCTTATCTTTACCGGCCCTGATTCTGAGCTTCTCGACGTATTGAAAGACAGCCCGACTAAATACATGTGGAGAATCGCAGCCCGCCCAGCTACGAAGCAAGAGATCTGTACGGTACATACCCCGGCGCATTATGACTGGGTCCATGATCTCACCGAGATGCCGACGAGAGAATTGCGACTGCTCAGCAATTCTCTAGACCAAGGGAGAGCCTCGCTCTACGTTGGCGGCATGTCCTATGAAGCAGCACTACTTGCGGCAGGAGGGTGCGTGGAAACGTGTAAGAACGTCGCCGCTGGACATGTCAAGAACGCCTTCGCCGTTATTCGCCCCCCTGGACATCATGCCGAGTACGATACTGCTATGGGATTTTGTCTATTCAACAACGTTCCTATCGGTGCCAAGGTCTGTCAGAACGAGTATCCGGATACTTGCCGCAAGATTCTCATTTTGGATTGGGACGTCCATCATGGAAACGGAGTCCAGAACATGTTCTACGAGGATCCAAACATCCTCTACATATCCCTCCATGTTTATGACAAAGGAACCTTCTACCCGGGGAGACCAGACAACCCCATGATACCAGACGGTAATTTCGATAAAGTAGGTACGGGTCTAGGCCAGGGGAAGAATGTCAATATCGCCTGGCCTACGCAGGGTATGGGAGATGGGGAATATTTCGCCGCTTTCCAGAAGATCGTGATGCCGATCGCGCGGGAATTCGATCCGGACATGGTCATCATCTCTGCTGGCTTTGATGCGGCTGATGGCGATGAGCTAGGTGGATGCTTCGTTACGCCGCCATGCTATGCCCACATGACGCATATGCTGATGTCCCTCGCCAACGGAAAGGTAGCCGTATGTCTTGAGGGAGGCTACAACTTGAAGGCTATATCCAATTCGGCTCTAGCGGTTGCCCGAACACTTATGGGTGATCCGCCGCCGAAGATGAAGATACCTTCTATCAGCAAGGATGCTGCGTCGCTCTTGGCTAACGTCCAAGCCGCACAGGCTCCTTTTTGGGAGTGCATGAGACCTGGAGTGATTGATGTCCGAGACTTTGGCGAGGAGAAGTCTCGTCTGCACGATGTTATCCGGGGTTATCAGCGACAGGTATTGTCCGAGAAGTATTCCATGCTTCCCCTCTTCATCCAGAGAGGGGTGCTCTACAAATCATTCGAGAACCAAGTCCTCGTCACGCCAGGACTACGAACCAAGAAGAGAGTCTTGTTCATTATTCACGATCCGTAAGCGCAATCTTTAAGACCCCTCTCTGTCATCTCTTCACTAACAAGTCACGTAGTCCTGAACTGAGAGCGATGCCAGATATTGTTACCAACACGGTAGACGCCCATAATGGCTTCATCGTATGTTTCCCTCCGTCTTGTCTCCGAGCACAGATACTGACACATGGCAGGTTGATGGTGTTATGCCGTATATCGACTGGGCACACAAGAACGGCTTTGGCATCATGGATGCCAACATCCCGCATTATGTCACGCATCCCCAGGATTTCGACGCTTACACTCCCCAATTGGACGAGATGACGTTGCAACGCCAGATTCAGGACCTAGTATGCTTCCTCTGGGATAACTATCTCCAGCTCTACGACATGGAGGATCTATTCATCATAGGCGTCGGTAATGCATACGTCGGTGTCAAGGTTCTCCTGACGAACAGAGGTACGGGCATACTCTGAAATTATGATAAGATATTAGATGCTGACAGCAATACAGATTGTAAGAATCGGATGACAGGTGTTATCAACTTTGTAACGGGAAGTCTACGGCCTATCAAGTCGGAGACCGATCCGGATCTATCGACTTGGTACAAGCAGAACTCGCTCGTGTACGTCACGAATGACCATGCTTGCTGGAGCGATACCAATCTAGCAAAGAAGGTGCTCAAGAAACGATTCGGAGGCGTACAGCGAAGCTCCGAAGTTGGGCTGAGACGGATGATGGCGGCGCATGCCAAGGACGTCTTTAAATTCATCGGCGATAGGCTCACTACAGAACCAAGTGGTAATACCACGGAGGAGGAGAAGTGAATTCTAGGTGATTCAGAAGGGCTTAGGTGGTCGAGATGAGGAAGAGGAAGAGGAAGGGGAAGATCAAGATGTATATACCACAAGGGGCGTGTCGGTCTGGCAGAAGCTGCAAAGTGGCCAGTGCTCGCGTAGCTTTGTTTTCTAAGGCTCTGGGCACTGTACCAGTTGCTCATGATACATGGCAACCGCAATGAATTTTGCTATTCCAGTGAATGACGGGAGTCGATGCCTACACTACCTACCTAAGGTACGTACTTAATACTGTCGTCTATGACTACCACCCTTTTCACACACTCTCTCGCCGCAGCACTTTTCTGCAACCTCAAACAACATTACTCACTCGCCTTAGAGAGTAAATCCCACCTGCAAACCTCAACCAAAATCATCTTACCGTCAACATAAATACCTTTGTTCCGTTCAACATCTCCCATTCGACGCTCCATCTTTACCCAACGCCGCTAGTACCTACGTACTATTTAATTGACCACCCTCGGGGTCATCTTAGACAAGATTCCGCACGACTTAGTGGGGCGGAAGATAGGTCAATCATACTTCCACTATCGCCACTCTTTCATTGGTCAAGATGACTTGGAATGAACAATTTCATAGCCAGAGCCGGGGTCATGGGCGTAGGCGTAGGCGTAGGCGTGGGCGTGGTCGTGGTCGTGGTCGTGGCGGGCAGGGACAAGGACAGGGACAGGGACAGGGACAGGGGCACGTTTCTTTCACAGCGAATCGTGAACTTTTCCCTGAACTTGTTGAACCTGCACCTGCACCTACGTCTCCGAGACTTACACAACCTCTAGAACAGGACGACGATTGGTATCGTCATTCACCACCACGTCATTACGGCCAAGAGCTGTTCCTGGCCCTAGCCTACCGTCCCCCACAAGGTCAAACAGAGTCATTCAACAACAGGTATCCTTTGTCGTCAGACGCATTCGAGCAGAGATATTCTCTAGACGAACTTGAAGCGACCCGCCCTCCTCAGGAGTCTTTTCTCATTCCCTATCATCTTCGAGAGAATATAGAACCCGCTCCTCAATTCCGACAATCTCCTTCTTTCCCCCTCGACCCCAGCAACTACGGAGAGTTCACTTCCCCAGGGATGGATCGCGATCGCGATGCGCGAAGTAGAAGGTAAGAGTGATCCAAATTCGAATATCAATTTTGCGATGGCATAGGACTAGCTTGTTCAATCAGGGAAATTGAATGCTAACTAGATCCCACCAGGTACGATGACGGAGAAGTCACTAGATATGGCGCAGGGGAATCGTACCGACCCTTCAACTCCAACCGCTCTCCACGACGGGCTAGAAGCCCTCCGAGAGGTCGCAGTCCCCCGCTTATAGACAGCGATCGTTATGTCCCTGGCCGGTCGCCACGACGTCGTTCACGAAGTGCAGATCGTTACCGACGAGATGCTTCTAGAGACCGACGAGACACTAGAGAGGTCGGCGACAGCTGGAGACGACGAGATAGAAGCCGCAGTCTTCGCAGGAGCCCTCCTCGACGCTCTCCTCCGCGACGCTCTTCTCCTCCTCGACGTAGTCCTCCTCGACGAAGTCCACCGCCGCGCAGGTTCTCGCCGAGAAGGGATGACAGAGATCGGCTGCGATCTCCTAGAAGGGGCTTCGAGTCAAGGTTCTCACTACCACCCCAGAATGACAACCCTAATTTCATTCCCCTAACAAGTCTTCCATACAGACGAAGATCTAGATCTCCCTTCGAGAGAGATCGTGGTCGAGACAGGACGCCTCCGCGGCGTTCACCCCCGCCGGCACTGAGAGCTAGCACATACAGAGGCCGCTCTCGTAGCCCAGAACGACGAGATGATCGCTACGGTCCATCGTATAGTAGACGTGCTTCACCGCCCCGCGATTCTGCTATGTCTTCGGCAATTCCGTCCCGCGACACGTCCCGCAAATCCTCGCCTCATCCTCTACCATTGCGTCGCGATGATCGTTCCCGTCCAGAGTCGCCCATTCCCTCCCGACCGTTGTCTCAATCTTCGCATAGTATCTCGATTAGAGGTAAGAGTCCTCAAGGAACTCCTAAAGAGCCTGCAGCACCTCTTCGATCTCCGCCGCGTGGTCCTGCTGCTCTCCGAGCCCCTCCAACCGGTCCGAGAGATACTCGCAACTTCGGGAGCCAATCTGGAGGAGCGATAGGTCCGCCTCCCAGACCGGCTCCAGCCGTTCCTGCAGCATCGAGTCGACAAGACATCAGCTCCGGCGCCCCGCCCTCAGGTCCCCGTGGATATGTCTCTTCCCGAGGAGGTGGTTATAGTCGAGGTAGTCGAGGAGGACCCGGCTGGGGCAGCACGATCCAAAGTCGTAATATACCACCCGCCGCGGGTCCCGTCTCCGCGTCAGCAGCAACAGGCTCGAGCTCTATTCCCACCGGCCCCCGCGCGGGCCCGTCCTCACAATCAGTCCCCACGACTCCGATCAACCAGTCGAAGCCCTTTAACCCGCCTAAAGGCCCCGCCGCCGAGAGCAACCGACCCGGCCTCGCGCAGCAGCTCCTAGCATCGCTGCCACCCATCATCCCGGGCGGTAAGATGGACCCGTACCACCTCGCCATCACGACGGGCGTGATGCCGGAGCTGCAGGCGCACACGCAGCAGCTGAAGGAGGAAGAAGAAAAGCTGCGCACGGAGAAGTACGCCAAGGAGGACAAGCTCCGCAAGAGCCTCGCCCTCTGGGACAGGTTCGAGCGCGAGGCCAAGGTCCTCGAGATCCGCACCGACCTCAGCGAGACCAGCGTCAAGAAGTTCGCCGGCGAGGGTGTCGGCCGCGCTGCTTTCTAGTGAGAAGCATTCGAGACTATATTTTTCTGTGATCCTGTGTGGATGTGTGGACTTGTGGACATGGACGTATGGACGTATGGACGTATTGATACGAAGGAAGGAAGAAAAGAAGAAAGAAAGAAAGAAAAAAAGACTGGAGTTTGTGCATGGAGTTATGCTCGCGGATAGGGGTTGTGTTGAATGAGGACTTGAGGCCCTTGTGGCCTCTTGTTAGGATGACAGGATAGCTAGTATTCGGCTACGAAGGTCTGTCAAGTCGGAGAGTCCTAACCACTACGGTTTAAGTGGCTAGCATGGGACGGATTGCATGTGTGCAGGCGTCTAGGAAAACATTTCCCTTCTTACAGTACCTAGTTAGTGCCTTTGCTATTGCAATTGCGGTGTACGCCTACAACTACGATATGACTAGGGTTAGGTAGATACTTTGCTTCCCCGAGGCCGTTGCGTGATACCAAATTATTTCTTGAACTGAACATTCTTAGGTCTTTTAATTTCAAGTGAGCTGGGTATATACAAACGTAGAGGATGTGATCCGCGTAGTCATGTAAAAGGTAATAGTTTGTCGAGTATAACACGATTCGCTTGAGATATTTTAACCATTCATGTCAAGAAGACGGACCGCCTAATCAAGCTTCCCTCATCTACCAAACGACCTCCCCGAGTTCCTCATCCCCCATTTTCTCCTTCTCAACCGAGATATCCTAACTCGTCCTTTAGGCAACGCACTCCTCTGGCCCGCCACAGCACTCATCTTCAACAGATGCGGCGGGGCGAACGATCCCCTATGGAACGTCCCCGCAGTCCGCAGGGTATCGCGGTCGACCTTTCTATACCTAATTTCATACGAGGCCCACTCTTCGAGTCTTGGGATCTGGATATCGAGCGTAGGCAGGGCGACGAGCTTCATCTTAGAAACATCAAGGACCTTGGGATGCAGCGACGTCTCGTCTCCTCCTCCTTCGCTATTCCTCTCGCTATAGACAGCATCTGTACACAGCGGGTTAGGATAATTCACGCGCGGAACCACACCATCCAAGCCCAGCTCCAGATCCAGATTCTCCTCGAGGTATATCCCGGGGAGCGTGTACCTGACTTTTCCCGGGGCGTACCTCTTCAGCAGGGCGGCGAGGCGGTTCCGGTCGTCAGGCGGGAGCAGTTCGCGGAAGGGCTTGGCGTGTTCCTTGAGGAAAGGCTGGACGACGAGGCGGTACGGGAACCGGTGCTGGATGTGCACCCAGTACCGACCGTCCCATAGCATCCACGGCAGGTGCGGCGACGGCTTCCACTTCCCCTTGCGGTTGCGCTTTATAGCCCAGTACGGGGTGCGGACGCGCGGGAGTGGTAGAGTTGAGGGGTAGGGGGCGCGAGAGAGGTACCAGCTTAGTTGCTGCTGTTGTTGCTGGGAAGTCGTCCTCTCCGAGGAGGATCCGGGGTTGAACTCGATGGGGACCAAGTAGACGCCGGCAACGGTAAAGGCCCGTGGTGGGCTTACCGCAGCTGCGTCCTCAGGAGATGCAAGGGATGGGAAGAGGCGAGCTACGAAATTTTCCAAAGTCGCGAGAAGCGGAGGGTGTGGTTCCGGGCTCACGAGCATGAGAACCTTGCGCATGACAACAGCGGCAACCTCTCTTTGCTTCAAGAAGCGCGCTCGGCGACGCAGTGGTGAGCGCGAGTCCATGCCCACAGGATAGTGTTCAAATGTTGGGAGTTGAACCGTTACAGTGCCGGCATGCAGGTCGAAATCGTGAATGATGATTCGGCTCAGCAGCCTATTAGCCTCGGCCTCCTGAGCTTGAGCCCTTTGCTCACATCTCTGGGAAAGAGCAAGGATAGCTGGTTTCTGGAGCGCCTTGGGGAGGGTGTAGCCCTTGTATAAGTGTCTAACAGCGTTTCTCATTGTGAGCGTCGGGTCTTCGTTGGTAGCATCTTCCCACCATGAGACATTATTCTCTAGGCAGGTTGCGATCAAGCGGTCTTTGCTGAATCCCAGTAGGGGCCGATACACGGTAACTCCACCATCTTCAATATCGATAGGTGTGGGCTCGAATGACACAACTCGCTTCGATTGGTATAACTCCTCTAGGTCGACGTCAGTTAGTCCGGTAGCAGCGCCCTCCTCGAGCTCAGCTTCGACCATGAGACGGTCAATGCTAGACCTAAGTTCCCGGCGTATATACTTGCGCTGCTTCTTCGTCGGCTTTGTGTTGTAGAAGGGAGACGTCCCGCTCTGGTCATCTACCCAGCCACTCCGATCCGCACCAAAGATACCCTCACACTCGGGGATAGCATGGACTGCCCTCATGCCACGCAGGCCGCGACTACCGTGTCCCTGTAGCAAGCGCATGAGAACGGTCTCATATTGATCATCCTCATGATGCGCAAGCAGAAGCGTAGCAATCTTGCGAAAGGCGCACATGGCGCCTAGTTTCCGGTACCGAAGGGTGCGTGCGATGCTCTCAAGGTTGGGCAGGTCCTTAGGATGACTATAATCACCCAAGGCCCGCGACCATTTGAGCGGTATCATCTCAGCATAGAAACCCATGTCCTTAAGGGTATTGTAGACCCCGAAAGCCTCCTCCTTAGACCCCTGGCGGAGCCCGTGGTTAACGACCATGCCGCGGAAGCCGGACACAGGATTGTCGGAGAACTTGAAATCTGGGTCCTGCTTACGCACTTGGGAGCACAAGAAGGCGAGGGCCATGGAGTCAACGCCGCCACTCACGGCCATAGCTACGTGCCTGTGTCTCGTTCCCCTGGCCTGTGGGAAGCGAGACGTGCAGGTGGCGCGCACGGCGTCCATGAATTCGAGGACGCTGATCGGCTTCGCACCCGTGTGCAGGACGTGGTGGAGTGTGCCCATTCCATTCTATCTCTGTCCAGCCACGATGGTGCCGGAGACTGACGGAAGAAGAGGAAGATTTGGATTTGTAGAATTAGGTACTGAAGGTTGCAGTTTAAGAAAAGTATCGATGAAGCTTCTTATCGACAGCTTTATCGATAGTACCGATCCTAGGGTCCAGTATCCACTGTAATTTCATATCGATAGCGATGATAGCTAACCACCACTGCCACCGACGTCGCTCTACTGTCTCTACCCTAATACCTCCATATTAGCTAAGACAGGGTTTTCTTTCATGGTACAAATCACCAACAGCTCGCTCCATTCCCCAAGTTAGACCAATGGATGCAACCCCTCGAGTATCCCCCAGGCTATGGCCATGAGATTCATTCGTAACGAACCCTTTCTTATAATAAGGGACTTCCAGTCCACGCCTACATAAGTCTAAACCCTCATCAAAGACCGCAACAACCAACAAACCCTCACAATGTCGCCGCAACCGCACCAACCACCCTTCGCAACAGCCCTCCTCGCCGGCGGCATAGCCGGCACCACAGTCGACCTATCCCTCTTCCCGCTCGACACGCTAAAAACGCGACTGCAATCCCACGCCGGCTTCTTCCCCTCCGGCGGCTTCCGCGGCATATACCGGGGCATCGGCAGCGCGGTAGTGGGCTCCGCGCCCGGCGCCGCCTTCTTCTTCTGCACGTACGAGGGCGTCAAGGGGTACCTGTCGTCGCAACGGGAAAGGTCTTTGTTCGGTGCTGGTGTAGGCCAGGATCCGATACACGGAGAGGCGACGCGAAGTATTGGAGGGGGAGGCGGGTGGGAGAAGGCGGCGGAACACATGCTCGCCGCGAGTCTAGGCGAGGTCGCCGCGTGTGCCGTGCGCGTGCCGACCGAAGTCGTCAAGCAGCGTGCGCAGGCCGGCTTGCACGGGGGGTCCAGCGCCGCGGCGCTAGGAGCGATTCTCGCGCGGTACAAGACCGTTGGAGTCACGGGGGTGTGGCGGGAGTTGTACCGGGGCTGGGGAATAACCGTCATGCGCGAGGTGCCGTTCACCGTGATCCAGTTCCCGCTGTGGGAGGCTTTGAAGGGCTGGGGGCGGCGGAGGAAAGCCGGTGGCGTGGGCGGCAGTAGTAGCGCGGTGGAGGTCAGCGCGGGCGAGAGCGCGATATACGGCAGCATGTCTGGCGCTGTGGCCGCAGGCATCACGACGCCGCTCGACGTGCTCAAGACGCGCGTCATGCTGTCCAAGGAGCGCGAGAAGGTCTTCACCGTGCTCAGCGACCTACTAAGAAACCATGGGGTCCGACCCTTCTTCGCCGGCATCGGGCCCCGCGTCATGTGGATCAGTGCCGGGGGCGCCATATTCCTCGGGAGTTACCAATGGGCTGTGAATGCCTTGCAAGGGAACGCTTTATGACACCTACATATCTGACGAAATCAAAACGAAAGACGAACAATGCGAAGAGGCTGAGGCTGTTAAGCAGAGCTCTCGCTGTATATAACTCACGGGAGGTATATAAGACATACCCCGTAGCCGCATTTCAAAATGGCGGTATGAAAGATGGAGAGTATGTACAACAGATGATGATGGAATACCCCATTTTTATATTTACCGGACATAGACGCAATGGAAGATACCCTCCCTCCTAATCATAAAATACCAATCCTAATTCTAACCAAATCAACTTACGGTGGCTATAGGTGGTATCACCGTCTGTCCCCCAGGATCTGAGACTACGGGATCATCAAGTTGGGGTTGTGGAAGCTCCTTTGGAATCTCCTTCCGGCCGTTGGCTTTATAATACAAGACAACATCGTTGCCTCCTTTCCAAATGTGAGCTCGCAGGGTTGCAAGGCTCATAGTGTTCGGTAGCAACTAATTTCGTCGGTTAGCATCCTAACTACGCTCTCATGTATACTTGATACATACCTGATCATTGCAATATAGTTCCAAATACTCCTCAGGCTTGAGAGCTCCAGGCTCGGGCTCTTCGGACTGTGGATCAATCCTCTCAGCCACATAAGCCAAAATCTTCTTTACCCTTAGCATCCTATTCGCGTTGAGACGATTATTTCCATCCGCCGTCGCTATGCTCGGTAACGAGTCTTTCCAGGGATGCAATACAAACGAGACCTTGACTGGGTCTTTCTGTGGAATGGTATTCTACTGAAGTTAGTCATAACCCTAGATTACGGAAGGGGCCAGGAGCATACCGCCAGCAGAACTTCGCCCAACCACATTGGAGCTTTCTCCTCGATGATATCTGCGTCGACGCCTACACTCATCACAGTGCCCCGGTACAAGTTAGCACTACCACCGGATGTCTCCTCCTGAATGATGACTTTTGTGCCTTGCGGGAGCTTCAACACCGGCGCGTCGATGGGTAGAGCTGGTGTTATTTTAGTCTCGATCAAGTTTTCTGGAGCCTCGAGCAGTTGCTTCTCGTAGTCGTTATGGACCTTTTGAATGACGCCGCGGAGGCTGTCGTCGATCTCCTTTTCATGGTTAGACGATGACTCCGACTTGCTCTCCTCCGGTTTCTCCTCAGCCACATTAGGCTTCTCGATATTTGTAGACGCTGATCTTCCAAGCTTCTTAGTACCAAAAGACATCCCCATCCGGAATTTCTTGCCGAATGGTGTACTCGGAGATTTAGCAGTGTCTTTCTCCTTATCTTTCGTTTCGACTGGGGACTTTGGTGTCTCTTCTTTAGCTGGTGCTTGATCTGCTGGTGCTGGGGTTGTAGCCGGCTTTGCAGGGGTATCTGCCGAGCTAATACCACCAGAGAAGTAATCCTCGCCGGAAGATCTATTCAGTTGTTGAGAAGATACCTTGTCGAGAGGGCTGCCAGGGATAGCCACGTTCTCAGCAAGCCCTGGCAGATGTGTAGCTGGTGTAGCTATGCCTATTCCAAACCCAGGAGTCATTGGAAAGTTGGGTCCGTTTGCTCTTGGGGTTGTAGCTGGAGAGTCGCTGGGTTCCCATCCTTGCATGTTTGGAGCAGGTATTGAGATTGATGTTGGTGGGTTGAGTCGAGTAGCAGCCTGACGTTTCTCCACGACCTCATTCAGTTTCAGTCTATAGGCCTCATCGCGTTTAATCTCCTCGTCGATCAATTTAGCAAATAAATATCGAAGAATCCACCTCCCAAGATTTACTAGATCGTAGTTAGTCAGCCGTCTCCTAGTAAAGCTTATGATATCGTACTTCTCTGGTCTTCCCGGAAATCGACGGGTTCTGCCAAAATCAGTTCGTCGGCATACATCTCGGCGTCAAAGCAATTGAAAGGTTCCAAAACAACAGTCAAATTTCCAGAACTCGTGTCGATGGAACACCAAGGAGCGACAGCTTCCAAGGTATTGACTTCGGGCTCAACATCTTCCAAATGCTTCTTCCCAAATCTCTGAATGACTTCGCACTACTCCATATTAGTTAATTTCCAACATCATATACAGGGCACCAACTCTAATAAGATCCCACAGCAATACATCTCCAGCAGTATCCAAAGTCAAAACCCGTCGTCGATCATTAAGAAGTTTATGCTTCACCAATCCGTTCTGCCCTTCGATGGTTTCCTCCGGCAAGTGATGTATAGGCTCAATGACAGGAACCACTGGGTCAACGAGGATTTCCGATCCTTTCCTAGGGACCGTTCCAGGTGTCAAGTTTGACTCAGGAGAACCATTGATTTCCGGGAAAGCTGCAGTATTCGATATCCTTAATATGGATTTTGCGGGGATTTCATTCTTTTCCAATCCGTTTGCTGACGCCGCAGATGGCTTCCTCGATCTCGAGACAGGGCTACCAGCCCGCAGGTGTCTGAACGGCTCTGGGAGTTGCGCATCAGGACCGGTCTCGACGTTCGTCCATCTGTTAATGGAAGAACTAGAGGAAGCAGTCCAGATGTAATCTCCACATGCCACCACCTTACTCACGCCGTCGTGTTCCTGAGCCACAGCAACAGACAGGCCTTCGTCCATTTCCACCGTCCCCCGAGTGTCGGTCTTGACTATCAAGCCAGACCGATCGCTGCTGTAGAATACGGCCAGCTCGGGGTCTTCGGAAAAGAGCGACCAGACACTATCATTGTGCATGGTGAGCGTGTACATGCACCTACCAGCAGTGACACTCCACACCTTGACAGTCTGATCGGAGCTAGCAGTCATGACAGTGTCGCCAGACTCGTTCATTAATATGGCACGGACGTTGTCGGTATGTCCAACTAGCTTGGTGATCCTCTTGCCTGTCTTGGGGTCCCATAGCCGCACTATTGACTCGGGCCCTCCGCTGGCAAGAACGCTTCGACCGACACTCATGGCATATACCGAAGCCTTTTCGCTGACATCATCGCCCCTAACATCAATTTCCAGGGACTTCCCCTTGCCATTGAGGTCCCAGAGGTATATCTTCCGGTCCAGACCTCCCGAGGCGACCCAGTCTGCAGAGCTCGGTGTTGCGACACACTTGACATAGTCGGCGTGTTGGCCAATGGTATGGGGTTCGGTGTCCCCAAATTGCGGTCGCCATACTTTCACAGTCAAATCGGAAGATGCAGATACAAGAGCGGAGTTGTTGGCAGCGAGCACTATGTCGTTGACCCAGTGGGTGTGAGCTTGAGTCGATGCGCGGAATTTGGTGGTCGGCTGTAGTTTCGCATTTTGACTGGACGCGCGGTCGTGGTTGGAATGGTTCTTTAGGTCTAGATTCAAGTCCCAGGCGCAAATGACTCCATCTCTACCTCCGGAGTAGCTATGCGACAGTGTTAATGGGCGGGTCTGCCTCGCATAACAGCCGACGGGAGCTTACAGAATAGCATTGTCTCGATCCACCGCAAGCCCATTCACGCCAAGTCTGTGGCCACCTGACGATGAATGGTCAAGTTCAAGAACTATAATGCAAGTAAATTATTAGAATAAATTCAGAAGATATCTTAAAGGTGTGTAACAATATCACTCAACCACGCTTCAAAGTTCGACGATGAAGTTCTGGTGGATAGGTATCGGCAGCCAACCGACCAGAAGCATTATGCGGGGTGGGCGAAGATCAATGAATTGAGGGGAACTACTAGAGGTTCATGTGGTGAGAATGAAATCAACAGAGTGACGAACCATAACTTATCCTCTGACGTGCCTTTTTGGCCATGGCAAGCGGGAAAATGTAGAGATAGTCATGCGTATAAGAAGGTTGTCGACAGAATGCTACCTTAGACGAGGCGCAACAGCTATTGATTAGCAGAGGTCAAGAGCTATGTAGGTATGTAGTAAGCTATTAGTATTATGATGTATGGAGGTCCGAGCAGAGAACAGTGAAGAGGTTTAGCGAGATCCAACCCGAGCTATCCCGGGTCTGCTGCATGTAAGTATTAGCTAGGCCCAGTCCACGCGAGTAGCACGAGGCTAACCTAACCCCCGGGTTTACGAGGTTCAGGTATTGTTCTAGTTTCCCCCTGAATGCTACGAGTACTGTAAGGGTTCATGTGCTGTGCTTAGCTGCTTCAGGTACCTTGCCTTCTATGCAAGGTACTAATTCTGTACGTCAGGCCCCACCTGGTTGACCCTAACCCCTCAAAACTTGGACGAACCTGGACGAAGCTGCAGGGGTTTTGGCTTTCCCCAGTTCGTCATAGTGTGCCGTAGGAACGTCTCTGTTAAGGGAACAACGTTTAGGCATTTTATACTTCATTATACATCCGACCTCTACGTACCTAGACCTATGTATAGGGGTAAGTATACAGACATGTAAAGAGGACGAAGTGCTTTCATCCGATTTAAATTGCCTTAGGGCTTCCCAAGTTATCATCCATCCCAGCTTATTCCGTACTGAAGGGGATACGCTTTGGCTACGGTACAGAGCTTCCTGGAGAAAAGCCATGCTCAGACCCTTACGACGGTCTTCGCATGCCCTCTAGAAGTTTCCAGGTTACCTAGGTAGTTCCGAGAATGGTTTCTTGGCTGTGCTGAGAACCTTGGAAGAGTTTGAGAACTGATAGTTCTGGCTCTCCCTCGACAAAGCTGATGCTGGCAGAAGGTCGCGTCTAAGACAACACACAAAACTCCAAGGCCATCCAAAATTTAAACACAGCAAGGTCTAGCTTCATATCGGGAATTATTTCATGTTAGAGATCTAGCCGGGTATTATGAGAAGATCGTATCAAGCTACGGAGAATCGAGTTCTTCGACAAACGCAACACCCCCTTTTTCAATGCCGCAAGCTCATCGTCTGCAGATTTTCCCGTTGTCGTCCCCTATTCCATACGTCCAGGGTCAAGACGATCCATAGCTTCCGGCAACCGTCTTCGATAACCCAACTCGGAAGACTCCCTAGACCTTTGTTCGCTGTCGTTCTAGGCAGAGCAGCGAGTCGCGGAGTCTCTTCGCCGCTCCGGAACCTGGCGATAGGTTGGTGAGTCCTCGGCTTTGGCTTCGGTCTGTCGGGAGTATTAGTCGAGAGCTCGATTCTGCGTCTGCTTCCTCTAAAGCCGTCTCCGCTACCGGGAATTGTTACCTGGTGTCTTGGACTGATCCGACATAGTGGAGGAATCTGCGGTGTTGCTGCCGGAAGCCTCCTTTCCCTGCCTCGCCTTCCTAGCGCATACTGGGCACCCCGAGTTCTTAGGTCTTGTTGCTATGCGGAGCTTGCAATTCAGTAGTCCTGGTGGGATCTTGGGCGGCTTGTCGGGGAGGAACTTCGTCCTCTTTAGGACGTAGTCGCTGTCAGGTTCTCCTCGTCGCGCGACCTGGCAGGGAGCCGTGTTCTGATACGTCTTGTGGCCGCATCCCTGGTAGCTGTTCCAGACTTCGACGCACATGGTAGGCCGATGTGTCCGTGCAACGAGAGCACGAGAGAGATTTGTGGTGGTACGACGTCTCGGTAACAAAGTTGTTGTGAGGTGAGGTGGTGGAGATGCTGCAGTAAGTGTACTCCGAATCTCGAAGAAGGAGAAAGTAAACCAAGTTTACGATGCGAAACGATGATGAAGTGATGCCGCCGAGATGAAGTAAACACAAGTTGACGCGTGCTCAGTGATCGATATCGTACATGTCAACACAGAAATTTATGGCAAAGAGAAGAATATGTAGTTTAGGGGAAGAAGTGAAGGCGGCGAATCGAGGTTACGTGAACCAGAGGAGCTCTCTGCCCGAACAGCAAGCTTATCGCTAATCATTATTTACAGTATCGTGACTGTCACTGGTTGCGCTTTATTGCCCACAGTGTGCAGTGGATAAAGTAAGGAGAATTCTCCATACACAGTACAAAGTCTCCCACGCTGTTCAGATATGGTCATCCCATGTCCCTTGTGCCACAGCAGACTGTAGTGGAAGGGATGGAACATTATCTCAGAGTTGTGAATAGGGATGAAAGGGTTGGCATGTGTTTGTGCAACGTCGAAGTCGTTGCTCTCAACTATCACAAGGCTGATACAACTGTTCGCCTTCAAGTAACTCCAGTCCTCCAGCAAGCAAACACAAAAAAGGGTCAAATTCAGCCACGAGGCTATGATTGCTATCTAATGCGGCTCATGGAATAATTGCTCTGCGTGGAGCACGAGTTGACGTACTACTAGGATAGAAGGCAAACTAGTACTGATCACTCTATACATGCCTGATGAATAATTCATAAAGCCATAAGGTCAGCCAAAGATCTCTCTTATCGTCATACGCAAACCCGGTATTGCACCTATTCTCTTCTAGTTTCTGACCTCATAAAAGCTGACAATTGTAGCGCTAGGAAGCCATACTGTCTAATGAATGACAATACCATGTAAACAAACCCCTATAGCTGGTACCCAAACCACTGATTACGCTCTCCTAATACGCTCTATGAATAATGTCACACGATGATGTTGCTGGCTTCAAGGGTCGTACCGCGGAATCGCATTCGACCAATCATCAGCTCTCAGCGCACCGTCGCCATCATCTTCCGGCTGAGCACCAGCACCGTCACCGTTGCCACCATCCTCATTCCCGCTACCCGCTCTATCTCCATTCTGCTGCGTTCCGAGGACTCCCAATTCCGCCCTGAGGGCCTGTAAGTTGAGGGAAGCCCTGGTCCTTCTCGAAAGTGATAACATATGTCCGTAAGCTCGGTTCAACCTCTCCTCAGCCTGGCCGTTACCCGAGCCTCTAGTCCCGTTCTGTTGAGCCTCTGGGGGAATGGGTAAGTATCGCTCTGAGTTTGGATTGGTGTTGCTGCCAGAAGAAAAAGCCAAGACGGGCCTTACGAAGTCCCTCGCCAGAGAGGCCGTGAGCTCGGAGGCCTAGTTAGGACGGCTCATCAACCGCTCACGCGAGCTGGCAGTGGCGGGTCCGGGATCGCCGTTGTTCTGAATATAGGACGGAAGCTCTGCCGAGGCGGCGGTGTTGTTCGCCGTGGGAGGCCGGTTTGGATGCCGAGATCTTCCGGCCTGTGCGCTCGAGGGAAGCCCGGGATTCTGGGCTGGTTCCAAAGTGGTAGTCAAGTGATCTATGGATTCTGCGAAGGCTTGTGCGCGATGGTGGTAGTGACTCCATTCGGCTTCGTACGTGGTGAGACGGGGCAGGGGGGTAGGCGAGTACGACTGCACCAACCCTGACACTTCTGGGAGTCTTCGAGGCGGCTCGCGAGGCCTTGAGGTGCGATGTGTTGCTTCCATGAAATCCGCGTAGTGGGCTCCGAGGGCCCTAGGATTTCTGTTCGCGATGCGTCCGGCGCGAACAAGAGAAGTCCTTAGAGCTATCCGGTTGGTCCGTCGAGCCTCGGCCGAAAGGGGAATACCCGAGGAACAGTGGAAACACAGGTGCGAATCATCGCTGTCTATGTAGCAGATGCGTGGCATAAAGGATGATGACTGGGAGTTCGGGCAATTGTTCATGTTTCCGTTCCTTGCATGCTCGCAAATCACACGCCGGTCGGGAGTCATCGTGACAGATCGGCATGTTATGCAGACGGTGAAGTCCCTGACAACTTGACACATCTTGTCGTGCGGTTCTTCTCTCCTTTCGTATGTAACGACTGACAAAGATTCTAGTTAATGAAGAGATAATCTCTACCCCTATAACTAAGCGATTCGTAATGACTGTAGCGAGAGAATAGTTATTTCAAGACTGGCTACTAGACGAGACGAGGTTTACATTCTCCTCTCGCCGATTTATATAGACGAAGAATAGATGTAGAGTTCATCATGCTTATGATGAATGTAAAATACTCATCTTGATAGTATTAATATGTGGAAGTTTCGATGACCAGCTCCCTCCTTATTAAACCTTACGTACAAGTCCCAGCAAGTGCTCAGACAAGATAAGCTTACTTAGTTAACTAGCCCTTTCACCTTCCTCCGAGTATCTATTGAAGCCGAAGGAGATGCCTGCCTATTCCACTTGTAGCTCCCCAACTCCTCAACTCCTAAGGCGCGAAGAAACTAGCCGCTACTATTACGACGATAATGCAAAGTCAAAACGAAACCATGATATATTCTGTTCTCAAGGAAAGTCCCCTCAACACCATAGCTATGCTAACGAAACCATAACGCCACGTATAAACCACACAAGCTAAACGAGCGCGAGGGTATTTCCACCATATTATTCATGCCCGCCATGTGACCTCCAGCCCATCAGCCCATCCATTATTACTCCTTGCCAATAACAGCATCCATATCGCCCGTAAGCGCGTGGACCTGGATAGTAGACCCAGAACCCCCAGGGCCCTTCTGCGCCGCGATCTTAGACCCGACCCAACCGCCTCCCGACTTGATGATCTTGACATCCCTACCCCTAACACCAAGCCTGCCGCTAGTCGTCTCAGCCTGCAGATAGCCCTCCCAGGCCTGGGGATAACGCAACCCGATATCGCCGCTCGTGGACCTGTGCGCCGCCATCAGGCAGTTGAGGGGTTTACTACCCATCGACGATCCTGTTGTACTCCCAAACCACAGCGGCTCGAGCACGCGGACGGCGGTAGTCCCGCTCGTCGTAGCGGTCTCCAGCTGCGCAGGCGACTGCGGGGACAAGCGGCCAGCGTCCATAACCGGAAGAAGATCAAGCGCAATGTTGCTCGACGTGCTCTTGAGCTGGACGCCGGCGCCGAAGGCGAGCGCGCCGTGGATGCCGCCCGACGTCGACTTGACGTCGACGAGGTAGTTGCGCAGGGGGATCTGGGCCGGCGCGTGGATCGGCTCGGTAGCGTGCACGGCGCCAGACACCGAGCTCACGGACAAGACGGCGGGTTTCGGGTACGACTTGAGTTCGTCCTTAGGCGTGATGGAGGCCTTGATGTCGCCGGACACCGTGTGCAGGCCTAGCATATCGTACAAGGGCCAGTTCCCGTCGATGCGTCCTGAGGTGGACGATATCTCGAGGACGCGCGAGTCGAGGACGTAGGAGTTGTTCGCGGGGACGAAGGTATATGCAGGGACAAAGGGAGAAGCGGGGCCCGTGGGTACGGTGCTGGAGTTTTTGTCGATGAGAGTCCCCTCCGCGCCGGATCTGATGTCCCCGACTACTGACGCGATTTTCGTGTAGTCTGCCACGTGTATGGATAGGTCGCTCATCAGAAGGACGTCTAGATGGACTACGCCCAGGTTGAGCATGCCGATCTCTGCGTCCTCGGGCACCCAGATAGTAGCCATCATTACCACGCAGGGCTGGGGTTCGGAGGAGTCGGACTTCTTAGGTACGATGACCTTCATGCTCTGCGCCTCCTCATTCGTGATGACATTGAGCAAGATGTTCCGGTCGGTAGTGCCGATTTCTAGTACCAGACGGGGTTGGCCTCCGCTACCAAGACGTCGCACCCTGACTTGGCCACCGACATGCACATAAGTCGATCCCCCCGAGTGCGTCTCCAGCTCCTGTACGAAAGTAATATTGTGGTCCCTGTCGAAGTTGAGGTCCAAAATCTGATCCTCGTAGCGGTAGTGGGCGTCCTCGCAGTAGGACGGCAAAAAGGGGTTCGCCATGGTGGGATCGTCAGGTCCTGGTTCAGTCACGGGTTCCTTTTCCGAGTCTGGTGGTTCTTGCTCTATAGGCTGTGCTCCAATAGTTTTCTTCTGAGGGTCACCCTATTAGCGAATGTTCCGATGGCGGTTGAGGATAATGAAAAAGAGGAAAGATGTTCCGAGCTTACATGGTCGTCTTCTTTATGTACTCGGAAGGAGTTTGCTAGGAACCCAATCGAAATTACCAGTATGATTAAGCCAAACAATAGCATCTTTAAACTGAGCCACGTAGGTAATCGCCTCCTAACTCGTCGACCCCATTGTGACTGTGGCGTGCTACCGACTTCCTCGTCACTTGGTTGGCCGATACTTTCGGGATCTCCCCCGAGTAACCTCTCATTCTCAATGGTATCTGACAGGCCCATATTGGAATTGAATGTGTTGTAGCTTCTAGGTTGGGTGCTCTGGTTGGGGGGTGATAAGGGGGTCGTGGGCGAGGGGGAGTATGCGGGTGGTGCCTCTGAATATAGAGATGGGGTGCGTCCACGCGCTGGATAGGTTCGGAAAGGCGTACTCGACGATGACGACGGCGAATACGTGTGCGCAAGCGCAGAATTGTATTGTGGTTGACGTGGTGTGGTCGAACTAGCAGCGCGCTGCTGCAACTGACTGGGTTCTCGAGTGCTGCCTGATCCTATGGGAGGGTAGTGATTGTGGTAGTAGTCTTCGGTTCTTCGACTATTTGAAGGAACTCTCTCCTCTTCTGCCTCTTGAGCTTTTGATTTACCATCCGCCTCTAATGTTTGTTGCTGTAGTGTGGGGTCGGGGACCAAGATGTTTGGTACGTGTGGCACCACATGGGATGACAAGGACGAGGAGGCGAAATAGCCGTCCGTAGGTGATAGATGATCTGCATAATTCTCGCCATCCGACTCTGAGTCGCCGCCAAATGAATACATATTGTCAGAGTAAGGCATAGTCTCAGTGGTTGAAACGTGCTTGGCGGGAGGACTGAAACTATCGCCAAGGCTCTTTTTGCTACACTCGAAACGCTCGTCAGTGTCTTACCGTAGTAGCAAAACGAAGATACGATTGGTATACCAAGTAATGGTCTAACTTATGTAATTAACAAACTCACGAGGAGAAATTAAGTTGCTAGTGTTACTGAAGACAGCGCGCAAAATGACTCTATCTCGAATAAAGAGAATAGTGGGAAAGTCACGAAGCGTGGTGGTTTTGTTCGTGATAAGGCTGGTGACTAACATCTCACCATAACCAACTCTACGCCAACCTCGCTTACCTAGAAAATACTCCGATTGATGCTGGCAAGGTAACTCTAGTCCAATTGCAGTCAAGAAGGCTGCGTAAGCCCTATGTGAAGTATGCGTATACTGCATGTATATTCCCTCATTAAGATATTGCGTGAAGCGGTGAAGCGGTCCTATAGCAAGGCTACGCAGGCAACCAGCTTATCGAAGCTGCAGCTAGGAATTGCGAAAAGGGAAGCTCGATAGTTAAGATGCTGACGCGAAGGATGATCTATTGGTTAGAATAGGTATAGCTATGCTATAAGTCGTTAGGCAATACCCCGCTAGGTGACTTCCCCTGCTCTTCTACTATGGTACTGTAGAGTCCTACATCGTCTTCCCCGCTCTCACGTTCCAGTGATACGTCAGCTACTTACTTTCAACTCATACGTAGGCTCAAGGGTTGAATTGCGAATCTGATATACCACCAAAGGCTTGATTGGACCAGGAGTCCCAAAAACCCGGGCCAAAATAGACTCTTGAAGGGCTGACGAAGCCTTTCCTATGAGTCGTAGTGGCCATCGATGGAATGGTGACGACATCATCCCAAGAAGTTAAGAGATACGCGACAGTGCGGAGTGCTCCGCGGACCCCAGACTATCAGCCCTAATTCCCTACTAGTGAAGGTCCAACATAAGCGGCTCTGCGATTAAGTTATAGTTGATCTAGAAGATCGACCACGTGAGTACGCCGCTACTTTCCCTCCGGTGTAGTTAAGCATGACCATTGCTCAGTGTCATGGTGTCGCAACAATGAGAAGGAAATATGTGAACTAGCGAGTCATTTAGATGCTCGCCATCCTGCAACAGTAGTCAGAACACGATATTAGATAAAGTGGACGTGCTTCATCTAAGGGTCGACAATTTGGTACTGGGCTGAATGACAACTAGGTGACGCTGAGGGTGTTCCCTTGGGCCGTATCTACGTAGTTCACAGGTAGATACTAAACTCGGAGGTTTCTCCTGGTGTTATCCACCAAATAACCTATAAGGTACCGGTATCTATGATGCTTCCAACGTTAATTAGTAGTTTGAATCGTATCTGACTAGTATAGGGGCTGTCTCCGAGCAATAGTCCTCAACCTCAGATTGGTCGACTAAAGTATAGGGGTAACCAACCTTAATAGCAGCCATCTACATTGAACCGGAGAGAAGGGTCGATAGTACAAAGTATGTTTCACGTGTTTCATTTTAACTACTGGGTACTTAAGTTATAGGTAAGTTGGGGGTAAGAGCCGCTTTAAGTGTCCTGACGTATCGTGTCTCTCGTCTAGGCTTAGCCCCTTTCCTAACCGCGAAGCTGTTGGAATGGAGACGGGCAGACCCAAGTCCATGTACAGCTACATGGTACTTAGTCACTCTTCGCCTGTAACCTGTCATGCAACTATATTTGCATGTAACGCTTAGTGATGGAGAAGGCTGGTACGCCGTTCGTGATAAGTACAGTACCTAGGTAGATTATGGGTATGTTACCAGTGACAAGTAGAATAGGGGGTACTTGTAAGGATACTACATCATTTCCTCAGGGTCCCAGTGCAGGGAGACGCAGTACAATAAATGGTGATATTCGTGAAGTTCTTCTCGCTGCTATTTGGAAGAGATTGAGTGTCCTCGGAGATGGCAATGCTTCCACGGCTCACGGCACGGCGTTGTCGCCCTCCTAGGACGAATATCTCCGTGTTATTGGAGTAGCTGGAGCCTCCAAAAATGAATCATGGACCAAGATTTTGGAGATCAAAACCTCCGGGCATAGTTGTGATGTTCGTGCTTAGTGTAAACATACCCCAGAGTCAAGACATCGTATCCTCGATCTTCAGAGGAGCCATTGTGATTCGAGCTGCTATAACGGCTAATGCTAGACGTTCCACCGTGGCGCCAGCGCTGGTATTACAATTCACGATCACTCTAATATAACTAAACGCGTAAAAATAAATGAATCTGCGCGAGTGTGAAGCAGCAAATAACACCTTCCCGTCACGAGTTAGCATCTCGAGTTCTATCTTGGCCCTACCACCTTAGAATGCTTCTAGAAGAGTGGGAATTGATGTCAATATGAAGTGCTTATCTCTGCTGGAGGAACCTCCGCAGCATTCTCGCATAGTGGGCGCTATGGGCCTCGCCCAGTCTTGCTGGGGGAACCTGTCTCTGCATGAGTCAGGTATTGACGTCTATTCGCTGGTAACAGTCCCTGTTTCGCGGATGTGACTTATGTAGCTAAATGCAATTTAGGCACAACTAGGAATAGCTGAACTACATCCACCATAGATGATTATGGTATTGATCTTTGGTAAAAAGGGGTAACACGGTGGTACCGGCGACTCCCTGGTCTCTTCTCTCCGGGTAAGCGGTAAACTCGAAGGAAACTAAGGGGCTAATATGAGGCTTAGGATACCAACTCAGATTCGTCCTGACGCAGGATATCTTAGATGACGATTTACCCCCAGAATTCCATCCGCAGCAGTGGCGTGGGGTGTGATCTGAACCAATACCCGCCCCATCGGCAGATGACTTATCTGCCATCCCCTGACAAGTCAAGATGTACCTCCCCTATTCTAGCCGCCGCTTTTAATGAGCTCCCATGACGTCTTCAGGAGTGGGATACCACGTTGAGGAGAATAACTTACAACTTTCCCACAATCTGTGTTAACTTGTTTCCACATATTGAGCAATCGTGAGGAAAGACTCGGGAAAGTCGGGATCTTAGTGTCACCACACTCTATAAAGACATAGACGGAGGAATCCACGATATGGATTAAGATATTAGGCCTCGACCAAGTCATAGCAGCGGTTCATACCGTCGTACTGGCTAGCGTGGTGGTTCCTGGTGTAATTAATAGGGGCATAACCAACCACGAGCCAAAGCCTGCCGCTGCAGCAACTGTCTGTGGCTTACTACCGGCATTGAGCGTAACTCGACGTATCCTCCGTCACTCTAATCGTACCTTTTGTCTGTTAGCAATGGCACGAGAACGGGCTGTCATCCTACACAAACCTCCTCGGGAACTCCCAGAAACAGTTTACAGGGGCCGGGCAGGTAACGCATGGACGTCTGCGAAGCAACCCCGTGCTGTATGAGTTCTGCGATTACATAGCGGTTATTCAGTGTTGTCGGCGGTCGAAGGCTTTCGTGGTTGTCGTCCGTTGGTTTGACACTATGTTTCGTAGGAAGCGATGTAACTGGGGGTAACACAACGGAACCTGCCATGATCTCTCTTCGTGGACATGACTCTCCAATGCGGCCGCATTAGGGGTACATATTGGTTCATTTTGATACTTTCCTCCTGATACTGCAACGTCCTTTAATCACCTAGGAATGGGAATAGCCGTAGGCTACATGATCAATTCCTAGGAACTTGTACCTATAGGAGCTCAAAGTGATATCTCCAGCAGACATGATGACCATTGGTGGTACAATGATGACCTAAGATACATCGTTAGCATCGATGATTATCAAAGTATTATTCTTAGAGTTAGAATGAACGTATATGGTGAGATCGTCATTAGGCGGTCCCTGGAGGCTGCGGAAAGGGGCAATGTACTTTTGCGGCTGGCGTCGCCGCCCGGAGGGCTGATCTCAGCAACGACAACATATCCGGTGTTTGAATCCCGTGATCATAGCTGATCTGCTTTGAACGGATCATTAGTCAATTCGTCTAATAGTAAGCACCTTGGAATCTACTATAGATCGATGCCGTGCCGTTGGTGACACGGCATCTGCTAGTTCGTTAGCTCTAATGTCGGTAAGTAGATCGCGAAGGACCACGAGGCTGTTGGAGCTGAATACGTGCCACTTCCAAGATTTTATACATATGTCAAGCATTTTAAATTGCCCTACAGGAGGAGCAGCAGCATTCGCCGAGCTTAGTATACGGAACAGATGTCACACGAGAAGCATCTTTCGGATATTCTAGTATCGCCATATTCTCTGATAGAAAGGTCTAGCTGAAATAATGGATTCACACCATTTCCTAACCCCCGAACAAGTACTCGAGAGGAGTGCTACGTATTATATGGCACTAGTAACTGCGAAGAGGAGTATATCTCTCTCCCACATTGAAATGATAGGAGTCCTAGTTCGTTGTACCAGCTGTACCAGCTCATTCATGCCCTTATACATTCTCTTAGAGCCTAGTCGAATGATGAGTAATAACACACATGTACACCATCTCTAATCGGACGTCCTTGGCCATATAAAAGCGATCTAACTGCCTTGCATGTTGTTGGGATCGACGACGGGATTGAATGGGGAACTCTAGCCCGCATGGGCCAATAGCGGCCAAGTCAGTCTCGACAATCGTCCCTAGAGTAGACCGAAGGGAATCTTAATCTCGTTCGAGTCGATCTTGGCAGATTTGCTGGCAGTGGGGGAATTGCATGTAAATAGATGCTGCCAGGAAGCCAGGGAGGTATCCACGATCCTTTGCGCATTAATATTAAATATCAAGTCGGGTGATGTCCCCGGATTTTCCGAACTCGGTATTTGCGTTCAGACTTGCCCTTCTAGTATATAGCAGGAAAGTGGTGGAGATTGAGGCTGACGGGATCTTCCAACGACACCGAACTACGTATGTAGAGTTATATCGAATGTCGACTGGGTGTATGGCCAATCGGAATCGATAGCTCTGATCTGAACTCGAGTCACATTGATGAGCGCATTGATGAGAGCCAAGCTCTAGGTAGGTCAGGCCGAAGACAGGTGTGCAGTCTTCTCTTGCCTCTTTAGGCAGCTACCAAGGCCTTGTTCGTCCACACCAGCATATACGAATAGAACAAACAAGAGGGCCGAGCCGTTACTATGAGGCTCTGCCAAGGACCGTGAAAGATTTCTGTCCTGGGTAAGTCTTTCCATCAGCAGGTAAACGTCTTGGGATGCAATATCTCTTATCGTCGCACATCTTGGCGAAACTGCATGATGGAATAAATTCCAGGTCTCCATGGGAAGATCGGCATAGGGGCCGAAAAGTAATGAATGTCCCACTAATCGTAAATGTGATTTCCCATTGAGCCGGGTCTAATAGGAACACGGCAACCCATTGCAATATTGTGATATGGTTGCTGCGAGGAGATCAAAGTTTTGTGAGTTGTCATATCTCTAGGAATCTCAAAGGGGGAAGGGAAAAAGAAAGAGCATGCGCTCAGGAATGCGAGGGAGGAATCATGAACGGCTAAATTGTCTGGCTTCCTTCAGCCCTGGAGTACTACTATATGCAGCTTGACTTGTGGCGCATCAACGATCCATAAGGAATCAATTGCATCACGAGCTGTTTTACCGCTGTGTTCGTAGACGCCGTGTCACATACAGAAGGTGATGTACCCCTATCGGGGGCCTTTAGAATAGTCTTTGTTAAGCGATAGAGCGAGCGCAAGCCGTGTAACGTTAAGCAAGCTGTGGGCTGCTACATATTGCATCGCTTGGAACTTCTTCGGTAGCCGGGTATCGATGATTGACAGCCGTGTAGATATATTGGATCGGCTGCTTCCTGCATACTAGAACCGGAAGGTTCTCTTCGTCACGTGGAAGACTGTTCATGATATCCAGGCCAGGCGTTCACCGGTGTTGGGACACAAATACCCGGGTACTCGAGATGCGACGTTACCAGTAAGGCTGTAATTATGAGTCAAAATAACCCAACTGGTGTTAGAAGTAGCCATGTCACGACTCTCTAGCGGCTAACACTGGGCGTGGAGTCTCGCGAATCGACTAGATAGGAGTGTGTTGGACATGTAACCAGGTGACACCTGGGTGAAAATTTTTATCCTGTACGGCGTGCTGGAAAACAGGGCAGTGGTTGGCTCATTGGAGGAGTTTGGAGTTCGAATTAAGTTGTACGAGATTCTCGACGTCTTGGTATGTTCTCGAACCTCCTGCCCCTGCGCAATTCAGGCGCCACTACAGCAGACGACGCAACCAACATCGCGGTAAAGCGCCTTATGCTACTGATTCCATGATCAATAGCACCGAATAGCTAAGGCTGTCAATAGGAGCTGAGAAAGGAGAAATACTAATGACGCCGTGTGATAGGCTGTGCCGTTCTCTCAGCTCATAGTCGCATTCTAACCTCTGACTGCCTTCCTAATACCGCTAGAGCGCTTCGACAAGTTGGTAAGCGCGTTAAATCCTCGAACCGACAGAGAGGTTGATTGGGATTGCTAGTACTTACCTGATTAGTCAAAGATATCTATCTGGCTGGGTCGGAGAATATCCGAATCTCCTGACAACCAATTAGCTGCGGTAGCGCGGCACAGAACTTCGATGTTCCTAGAAATTACTATGTAATCTAGACAAAGGCGGCAAGGTCGTCGGTCAACATTTGGTAGTAGGTCGCGAAAAAAGCGTCGACGTCTAGGCTGCTAGTGTAGATTCGTTGATGATGATGGTGGACACCAAGCATAATAACACCGTCACTGAGCGAGCTGAAGAAAAGTTGGGAAGGACTTGAACCCATGTTTTGCGTAAACGGAGAAGCCCATTGGGTTCCAGCTCTCCTTCCCTCGGCCCCGGCTTTGCCGTCCGGCCCTGCGCTAAACAGCCCCGACCCACTAAGCTGCAGAGGGAAATGTTCTGGAAAACTTCTGGAAGGCATCTGGAGCTCTATTACGCGATAAGTGGATTTATGATCATTTATCATTTTTTTGTACCTTGGTTCAAGTGGGGCCCTTGATCTGCGCTACGTAATCCCTATACAGTGCGGTACATGTACCCTGTCCTAGCTTGTCCGCGGTACGTACAGTATGTACTTGGCCGTATCCGTGGCCAAGTCATTGCGAGTTATTTCTATTGTGCTTCTTTGCACATTCCTTCTTGGGAGAGTAAGCAACGGAGATCGCGGAGGTTATAATCCTAGTTCGGAGCTATTAGACAGCCTTCTCTCGAACTAAATGTCATTAGACTTATTAGGTAGTATAGTGTATGAGTATCGTTTTTCTATGTAGATGGCTTTCTCTTTCTTCACTGTGAGGATCTACTACGATGTATGAGTTGAGGTGGGATCATGTTGTGGGGTAGTAATTTGGATTCCTTCACGGCGAACCCCTTGAATGCGGTTGTGGTCGGCATTATCGCATGTTGTTGCGCTTCCGCGTATTAACGTATTCTCTTTTTCCTCCCCTTATGAGAACTCGTGTAAAAAAGGAATAGGCAGAAATTGCGGTGAGGCGTAAGTGCGTAGGGCAATGTTAAATTCGGCCCCTAGGACGACTAGGTAAAGGCGAGCGCTTTCTAACCTCAGTGTAGAATTGCATGCCCATGGTGTATTATAGTCGGTATGGAAATAACCCCTAATACGACACCTTAATATTCATGATACTACTGCTCTGGCAAGGCTGTTCCCTCCTCGTTCCAGTCAAGTCTCGGTGTCGCGGCCGGATACAGCAATGCTGACAGCTAGTTCCGTGATGTCACGGCCAATGACAGGTTCCTGGCATCGCTGAAAGAGGTAGCGTAAGCAGCTGATCAAGATGTTGGTCCTTTTAAGATTTTCGTCCTTGCCTTTATCGGCGGAGTTGAGGCTGCTCCGAGGATGGGGATTCGTCTAGGTATGCGCTATGTCGGTGTCCTGCATGCTGATCCTGACTTAATTCATTCCCGTCGAGCTTCTCGAGTAGTAGAAAGGGTGTGAGACGACGTTTTTGGCCTACGCTTATGTCCAATGATGCAAACTGGCATCTTGTTGTTCCGGCGCCCATCCAGCGGTTCGAACTGGTTGGCGGACGAGAGCGAGACATTAATGCTACCTTGTATTGCTCACCAACTGCCGGCACCTTTTCTTCCAACATTGAACTGGTAGGGGGGATCTACATACCATTGGCTTTCGCTACCTACGCGGCTTGCGCGTCTGTTAAAGATGCAATACTCATATTAGGACTCGCTAGAGATAGGCAAATGGTTCCCCCAACTGTAGGTAATTAATTGACCAGCAAACTGGACCTTTCCTATCAAGCCCATCATATCCTAAGGTCTCTGTGAGTCTTGCAGCACAATATAAATAGCGTCTGCCGAGAGAAGCTTGGCCCCAACAGTCGCGTGCGCCCAATTACCATTTGGGGGGCGATGATACTATAATCATATAGGATAATATCGACTGAGCCAGTCACATTGCGCATCAATCACGAGCTGCCGTAGCGCGAGAGTTGCTGGAGGGGCTAAGAACATATTACTGATATGGACGAAGAAGTCTTAACCTTCGCGAAGGAAGTCGAAATTTCGAATACTGCAGGTTCTCTGCCGTGATAAGTCGAGTGCATGTTTTGGTGCGACAGACCGAATCTGCAAGTTATACGGAACATCTAATATCTGCAGTCCGATAGTGGCCTTCTCTACTAATGAGGCACCAGGAGAGTAAAATGTAGCTTAACGATCGTCGAATAAGGCGACCAGGGGCCCGGGGGGAGGGGGGCCGGTTTCGATGATCAATCAAGATGATGCCATCGTCGCCCTGTCTTCTTTCAATTGTGTAAGAGAGGGAGAGGCTTAGAGACATGGCAACGTTGTCTTTGCGCTCTTCAGACCGGATTGCGTAGTGTGCACGCCTCGTGAGGTCGTGTTGCTCACTCATCTTCGAGGTGGCGACTTCGAATTCATTGTTTTTTTTTTTGCCTGCCTTTTGCCTTGATTTTCGAATGGCATTTGCTGCGGTACCTAGATACTTCTTTCTCTAGTGGTTCCACCACTGACCGATACCCCACTGCGACGGGCCAGCTGGGGCTGCTGATTGGCTTTGTCCGCATCATCAGGTGCTTCTAGCATTCTTCCATCATCCCTCGCCGCTTTATCTGAACGGCTAAAGTGGACAGGGGGTAGTCGGACTATTCCGCATGGGTACGAGATCCCTCGGATGCGATTGGAATTGCCCATGTGATTGGGCTCCCGGCTGGGTTCTGCTTCTTCTAGCGCCCTTCTAGCGTCGCGCCACTTTCCCCTACGTAGTACGTAGTCACCTCTCCTGGCTGAAGCGACCAGGGCAGCCAACTGGAAGATGGATGCACATAGGCCTATTTGTGAGATGACGGCAATATACGCAGAAGTGATCAGGCAGACAGGTGAGGCTTCGAAACCTAACCTCAATGTGTAGTATTACGGGCAAAGCGGCGCTCGAACTAGTAGGACTGATAAATGTCCCGTTGCCTTAGTATTGGTATTGTCGTTGCGTGTACATGTAGGTTATGCACGATACCTAGATACGTTACTTAGGTACATGTACGTAAGAGCAGTGGACGAAGAGGTAATTGAGATAATGTTGGTACTTGTACCATAGTAGATGGCAGCTTCGCCCAGCCCGATGCTCTTTCCCCTCTCTTTCAACCCCCCGGTCTATTCGCCCTTGAAGAGAGAGAGAGGACAGAGTAATCATCACTGTGACCGTATGCGCAGACTGTCGATGACTTCTACTCGACAATAAATTCCCATTTTCTTCAACACATACCGCAAAATAAAGAAAAACACACGTGAATACGATGAAAGCAAGTAACGATGTCGAGTGCTAGTCACGATGAACTAGGCGTGGGTTGTGATGTATAATGTACTTATGTGGGTTCTTTTAGTCAAAAGTTCCACCGCAAGGTTAAAGGGGGTATCCATCTAAAAACCCCAGTCATTCGCCATACATGAGGTACCTTGATCACCCCAAGGGTGGGTACCAGTACTTGTCTCCCTTTTTCCCTTTAATCTTCCTGCTCTCTCCCACCCGCCTTCTGTTTCTAGTCCAGGTTGTCCCACCCAGTCTCGTCTACTTCATCAACCGTTGAACATCTTGTCTGAAGTCCTCAATTTCACTCGTACCTTACTACCTCTAAGTTGTTACCAAAAACTCGCTTCGACTTCGATCACCTCTCTTTCACGCGACCGCATCTCTAGGAAAAAGAACGACTTCAATTACTAATACGAGTACTCGCTATACGGCTCATCGCACTCACTCACTCACTCACTCACTCATCCACGCCCGCTTGTTGCCGTCAGTTCTAACTGTACCAACGCGAATAACACCATTCTTTCTTGGACGACAGTCTTGCCGCTGTTACGCCTGGTGGATCTAGCTGCTGTGTTTCGGTCTCTCGTTGCGAACTACCTGCGATCTTTGCCTGCTCGTGCTTCATTCCTCAAGGCCTGTCGTACCGGTACGCTGTAGAACAAGACCGTTGCTTATTGCGTTGCACTATTTTACTCTAGAACAGTGCTAGAAGCCCAAGGGTCATTTTAGATTTGCTCGGCTCAGGCAGAGGAAAGCATATTTCCCGCTATGCTCATCGCGCGTTGGTGACCTTCGAAACCCTATATTGTCGAGCCCGTTACCGATTATTCTTCGCGGGTTTTATTGGACCAGCTTGCCGCTACGAGCACGGAACTCTCCAGCAGCAGCACTTGTCAAATTTAATTCTGGCCGTGTCGGACCACTGGTGAACTTTATCGGATTTCAGGACGTTGTTCCGAGAGCGCGTCGGTGCGATCCGACTCTGTTTGCCGATAGACATTCGCCCCAGGCTGTGTCGGACAAATACCTTTTATTCCTACCTCCCAGGTTGCTGCCGGCCGTCTTGTCGCGCCGCACCATCCTTATTTACCAATTTGTGCAGGCCAAATCAGCACGACATTTGGCCAGCCGGTCGACTGACCTCAAGTGTTTTGAAAGTCACTTGATTTCTGCCTCTACCCGCGCAGTACTAGGGCGGAAGCTCACTGATTGGCTGGAAGGGGTTGGTATCCTGGAATATACACGGGCTGCCTGCAGATGAGGAGGACGTCTTGAAGATAAGCTAAAGACGGCTTTTCGTGCATTCCGCAGTCCCTTACGAAACAATTCTGTCAAACAGGAAGCTTGCCACTTTTGCATGGCGTCAGAGCTTGTTTTGGGTTGAATTCGCTGCAAGAGCTCCTGTTTGCTCTGGGTTACACAGCCAGGCGGATTACCCGATACCTGTTCTCTCTGCAATCTTAAAGGAATAATGGGAAAACCTAGATTACGAGGAAGCTCGCCAGTCTACTTCAATCCTTCTCCTAGGGAGTTGTCACCACCGTCGTCAGTCTTCGAGGACTGGGATCAAGAAACCGCAATGGACACGTCACGCCCGACAAGCCTGGCCGTACCGCGCACTGGCTCGCCCTTTTCCAACCCTCCGTCACTGACGGAGATCCTTTCTAACACAGCCCCGCCGCCATGGACGCTTAGTTCGTTCATGGCCTTTTTGTCTCAGAATCATTGTCTGGAGACGCTGGAATTTATCCTGGATGCCGAACGATATCGGTTCACGTATCATCAGATTGCGCAAGGCCACTCCTCTGAAGGTCCTGCGCAAATATGTTCGCTATGGCGAAAGGTCATCGACGCATATATCATGCCCTGCGCACCGCGGGAGGTCAATCTTCCCTCACACGTGCGCGATCGTCTACTACGGCTTCCGTGCTGCCGAGCAAACCCACCGGATCCCTCTGAACTCGACGAATCAGTTCAGATTGTCCGGGACTTAATAAACGACTCGGTCCTTGTGCCATTTCTCGAGTCTGTAGTTCCGACCTCGGTCGAGTTACGCGCCGAGGAAGAGATTTTTGACCCTCGACAGGGACGTTCGCGCCTTCGAATCCCTATGGACATTGTACATGGTGACGAAGCAAGCCAGTCACCTAGGGCATCCTATCTCCCACTTTTCATCATCGGTCGGAGTGGTGGACCTGGCCATCGCTCAACTTCTGCTTCAGTGGAAACTGTCGATGTTGATTTCATGAGCGATGATAGCAGCCCGAATTCAACGCCTGGGCCTGAGCCCATGACACCACCTACTACACCGCCAACCTCGGACTTCATGCGTGGTACCTCGCCCGGCACATTGCAACGGGCGATATCAGGAAACAGCTGGAAGAGGATGGGAGCGAAGTTAGGATTGACCAGAAAGAGCAAATCTACGCGCCGCGTAGGCTCGACGTCAGCTAACCAACACCCATTATGAGGGTTACAGGTCACGCCATCACCTAATTCATCCACTGATGTGGACTGTCAAAGTAGCTCGATGCCAATAAAGCAAGAGCCTGGTCCCATAACAAATGCGTTCTGGGAGGACCCTCACCCCGGTGAGCGGTTACAGATTCCACTCGGGATGCCTGCCGGACTGCATATTTATCAGACGGTCAGTGGAGATGCTATGGGTGGCGTGGCCGTGAAAGCGCGGGGCGCATATTACGATAATGGATTATGTACGACGCGGCGTAGTGTTCGCCGTCATCGGTACACTATACCGAAACCTTTGAAGATACCTGCCAAGGTGCTCGAAGAACCGGATGCGAAAGGTATCCCATCAATTTCATCACAACAGTGTGGTCTCAACAGCCCGATATCTCCGCTACAATTTATACCTCTCCCCGAACCCCTCCAACCTCTCGAATTTGAAACCGATACCGAGACAGAGGTCGGTGCTGAGACGGGGACACTCGTGGGCGATGGGGAATCTGATCAAGCCAAAGTGGCTTGTGATAGCCGAAGCCACCTGAGTGATTTCTCGAACTACCTAGATTTATCGCATAGAGAAGAAGACGACGATGCGTCGGTCACTGTCGTTGATCCAGATGCATTCACACGAACCAGTTCCGTCGACGATGTATACGGCTGGGAAGCAGAGCTGGATCGCAAGATGGACTGCAGAGTCAGCAGCACAGATGCTATGTGCTCCTGTCATTATCAGTATCACAAAGCAGATGGCGGCAAGCGTGGTCTCCTGCACCGCGTATTTTCTGTCCCTGCAAGGAGAGTCGATCATGGATTTTAGGACTCCCGGATTCTATCCGGGAATAATGGTACAATCAACTTGGAGGATTTGAATTAATGGATCGACCAACTATTGTGTCGCTTTTAAATTGGGCGGCCTTACGGACATCTTCAGCATGGTCGTTATTGTGGGTGTGGAAAGCATCAAACATTTACTCGGCGTTATCATTTGGACAGCCGGGCAACCGGATCCTTTAGGCGGCAAGCATCAAAATACATGGGGGGGGCAAACAGGGCATAGACTGGGAACCAATTGGATCTGGCGAGGCGTTCAAACTGGAGTGCGGAATGGTTTGGATATCATCTTTTTCCCTGCTAGACGATACGAATTTCCACTCATCACACATTGGTCGGGGGAGCAGCATCGTTTTTTGGAAATCATATGATACGGGCTGTGGAAGACTGGCGGCTCTTTACGCACTCTGCATTGTATGGAGCGGGGCATCATTAAGCGAAGACGAACACGCATGGCAACCGTAGGGAAGTTCGCGTGGAGGGAACTTGATTGTCGATATATCAGAATCGTTGATCATGACCAGATATAGAGGAACGAAACGAATATAGCACAAGAGATTAATGTACATAGCCAAATGAGCAAAAGATGCCAAATCACAATTGTCATGTAGTGCCACTTTGCAATGTGCTTTTGTTTATACAACGTATGCGCACACGAATCGGAATTGGAAATGCTCCGATCGTATCTCATAGATCACAAGATGTAATGGATGTTACATGGTAAGCCTAGCCATCGAGTAGAAAACCACCTTGCAAAGCTTAGAATATTGTCGAGTCTTCCATCCATTCAATTATACTATGGTGTCTTCTGAATATTTAGGTACCCGTCATCAACACACCTATAAGTGATGAAGCCCACGAGAGTCACAGGTAACTACATAATAGGTTCACTGGTCCATATACATGTACCTAGGTAGTCTTTGACATTTTCCTATTGGCCATCGCAAGCAAGGTGATAGATACGTCGCTCTCTAGCAACTCTCCGAGTACATAGCAGATATATGTGTTGAAATGCTCCTCCCTACCAAAGGAAAGAAAAAAAAGAAAACATACGCCAGAACTGCCCCATCCAGCCTTCTATAATTTCAGATTATAGGTTGTCTCTTATACAACCCCTATCCTATTTATTTAGGTATAGAATCATCCCTTCCGCTCTATTCCTCTCGCTACTTTACTCCTCCGCAACGGGAGGCTTGTCGTGTCTAGAGTACATCTTGTACTCAAGCGAGGAGCTGAAGTCGAGCTTACCCTTCTCGACCTGAGCCCTAGTAGCGGTCAGCATCGGCTCGGGCAAGCCCATCGACTGCAAGAACGCCACGGCTGAAATAGTAAGATATATTGATTAGCATTCGTTTTCTTTGATCGAAAGGGGGCTTGTCACGTCTACGGGGGCGCTCACTCTCTTTCCATTCCCGGTCCTGTCTTGCTCTGTCCCACTTCAGCTCTTGACTCATGATGTCAATGATTTTAGGTAGGCACTCGAGCGCGGCTTGGGCGTTAAGGAATGCTAATCTCGTTCTTCGCGCTAGGATGTCGACGGCTGTCTGTGCGTACTCGTTGGCAATAGCATATCTGACTTCGCCATCGACAAAGGGATAGAGACGAGCGATACGTTCTCCTCTTGCCGGGAATCGTAGGTCCGTCGGCTTGCACATAGCTGCCACGGTCCAGGCCCTGTCGCCGTAGCTTTCTGTTAAGTGTTTAGCAACCTCAGTTTCGACACCAAAATGCTGAATGAGATTGATAAATAGGGTTTTGCTGAAGCCATGGGCACCGATCAACCGGACATTATGGGTCTGGCAGGTTCCGTTTAGAATCGCACCGTCGTCCACAGCTTCGGTTCCGCTAACTCGTGGGGCATTAACGAATGGCTTAGTAGGCAGATTAAATTCCTTGACGGCCGCATCAACGCAATCCTCTGCCATCTGTCGGTAGGTGGTCCATTTTCCACCCGCACACGTCACGAGGCCCGAGCTAGAAATATCGACGAGGTGGTTGCGTACGAGGGACTCTGTGTTCTTGGCCTTTGGGTCTTTGACGAGGGGCCGGATACCAGACCAAGCTGCGAGCACATCACCGCGTCGGACACTGATGTCAGGAGAAAGATAATGACTGACTTCGTTCAAAATCCATTGGATCGATTTCTCGTCGGGCAGGGGATTTGGAGAGATTGATGTAGGCTCATCAGTCGTGCCTGCAATCGTGTTCCCTTGCCATGGTAGGAAGAAGATGACTCTGCCATCTGACGTCGACGGGTCAATCAATCCCATATTTGAGGGGCTGTAGTAGCCAGGTAAGATAACGTGGACACCGGAAGCTGGTGCAACGATTTCCTTGCAGTCCTGGTCATCAAGCTTCCGTATCGAATCGGTGAAGGGCCCAGTGCAGTTGATGACACATTTAGCCTTGACAGTAATCGGCTCAGATTTCTTACCGTTGCGTTCTGGGATCATGTCCTTTACTATGGCACCGCACAGCTTACCCTGATCGTTCTTCGTCAAACCAGTCACTTCGGCGTGGTTCACTATCGTAGCTCCGTATACTGCTGCAGTCATAGCAATCGAGACATTCATTCTCGAATCGTTATGTGCACCATCGTAGTACACCAAAGCACCGACGAGGTCCGTCCGCTTTAACATGGGGAATGCATCTAGCGCCTTGCTCCTAGTCAAGAAGTAGGAGCTTTCGATACCCTCACTACCGGCGAGGAAATCGTAGAACTTGGTACCAGCCCAATAATACGGGGCCTTCCACCACTTGTCGAGCGGTAGCATGATGGGTAACCATGAGCTAAGATGAGGAGCGGTTTGCAAGAAGTACTTGCGTTCCTTCAACGCTTCCTTCACCAGCTCATATTGATTATAGTCGAGATTCCATACAGCCTTCTCCAGATATCTCACACCGCCGTGTACGAGCTTGGTGCTTTTGCTGCTGGTGCCGCTGCTGAAGTCATCCCGCTCGACCACTGCTACTTTGAGGCCTCTCGTAACAGCATCCAACGCAACACCAGCCCCGGTAGCTCCGCCACCAATGACAAGCACATCATATTCCTCATTTTCCTTTGTGCTCTTTTTCAAATCGGCGATCTGCTCATCGCGCGATTTCACCTTCGGAAACCGAGGGAGCTTGAACGTGCCATCGGCGCCGTAGATGGGTGGAGGGACCGCGGGACCTTCGAAACCGGGGATATTTCGGGGACGATACGAATATAAGATGGCACCACCACCGACCGCGGCGATTGTCGTCGGAATGGCAATACGCCTCAATCCTCTCGCAAATCTAGACATGGTGGCGATGAGTCGAGCTCGTATTAATACTAGGGTGCGTCCCGTACAACTGCACCAACCGAGCCTCTCCAATAATGATGACTATACCTAGCTGCAGATACAGAGCTGTGTTCAAGTATAAACTCAAACGCTCGAACACAGCAGCTAAGCAAGTCGATTATTACCAGCTCCGGTCCCACTCAAAGGAGTGAGACAAAGCTATGCGGAGGATAGTGAGTGAGGTCTTTTAGTCGGCGGTTAGAAGCCGGTAAAAGTGACTTCAATTCAGGTCTAGCTGGCTTGAAGCTTGAAGTACCTCACCAGGGTATAATAAAGAAGGATGAGAATAAATTTCCCTCACACTGAGGTGGTGAAGCTGGATGGTGTTGGCTTAACGTGGGGGCGACCACGCCGTCTGTGACTTCTCCTGGTAGTGGAGAAGTAGAGGGAAGAAGAATGGAGACGGGGGCTACGTGTAGAAGTCGATATCAACATTGTTTCGTATATAAGCTACAAAGTTACGCCGAGATAAAAAGAATAAATATGGAGGAAAGGACCTCTTTTTTTAGTCGCGTATTAGTTTGCGATGGGCTGGCCGCTGCAGCTCTTTCCCCGATGTGAATGACCACCAACAGCTCATACCCCACAGGCCCCATAAATAAGGATGCGGCAACAGCCAAGGTCGGACTCGGCCAACTGCAAAACGCGCATCCTACAAAGAGGGGTTATTCAATTATCGCGCTGACTAGACTAGATGGGCTCGACAGGCCAAGAGATGCTCGGCAATAGATATCCCGTCAAGCACAGACTGTAAAATTGATTTGATCGATTAAAGTGTCTTGGGACGTTCCGTCTATCCATTAAATGGTTATTTATCCAGTATTCTGTGAACACCGTTGAAACGGGCGGGCAGGTGCGATACTGTCATACACATACTCCCTTCATTAGTTACATATGTATGACAAGATAGGGGGAATCCACTCTGGCCTATGACTTTCTCCACGTGCGCCTATCCCATGATCTCATCATACCTTGTCCTGCTATGCAACCAACCAACCAAACAGTTAGCAAATTGAAGGCAGGCTTCGCATCTTACGTCTCAGATGAAGGAAAAACTCTCTTCTCTCCATTCTAGACAAAATAAACTTTATCAACACTATCACCACCATGACTATAGCTAGTTTCAGAGCCCGTCGATGCAAACGGCAAATAGCTCATCAACGAATGTAATCACTTCGTTGACTTTCTCACGTTCGGCTACAGCTGAGCCGAGAGGTTTCCCAAGATGCGTGTCTTCCTCCTCTGGCAGATAATCCATTTCGAAGTCAAAGCCTGACCCAGCCTTGACCATCGTTACTCGGTCCATCTTTGACGCAGTCTTCAATGGGACAGTCGGCCCTCCCACAGCGTCGTCAATTTGCCGTATATCTACCTGGATCTCTTGAGACACCATGATACCGCCCAACCCTGAGGATTGCGGGTGTGTTACCGTCTTGGGTGGCAATGTGTCATTGGATAACCCCTGACGATCGTGGGGATCCTGATTCCAGAGCTTAACCGAAGATCTAGAGCGGCTTGAATCTTGGCTAGAAGAGTTCCGCCTAAATTTGGTTGAAGTCGTGGAACTATCTTCAACGACAGCATAGTTCTTGGTATTTAATCGTCCAAGCCGGTGTAAAAAGCCCGAGCGATGCCACCGGGAGAGCACTTTCCCACACTGTTGGTATGTTGCTAGCGGTACCGAATTCACGATGGGAGACAATTCTCGATGGACGTATCGTGCGAAGCCGGTTAGATGAGGCGAATTCTTGTATACCATCTGCTGAACTTTGAAGAAATTCAAGGGTATAAATTCGCACCTAGGGCTGTCAGCGCTGGCATGAATTGGCATCATAATGTACAAGGCAATCATCGCGCAAGACTTTGTCGAGTTTGACCCAGCTTGGACACGACAAGGCGCCTGGACCACCTTAGATGTCAACACCGATTCGTCGAAGATGGGATCGTCTATCCAGGCACGAAGTGCTTGGAGGGCGTCGGACAGTTGAGAGGCGAAGAGGACTTCCCGAGGAGAAAGCAGTTTCAACGCGTCAAGATTTTGAAAGAGAAGAGGAACGCTCATCCTGTCGAATCGGCGCACAACTACAACAACTTCAGTTAGTGATCCGTAAACCTCGGGATTCCGGACGGGATCAAATCGACAATCCGCCCAGACAATGTAGCAATAGGAATTGAAGATGTACGTACTATCCATCTGCCAGGGTTCGAGGCGTTCGAGCGGTATCGGCATAGTAGGGAGTAGGTTTCGAGCGCCCTTCTTGACTATCACGTCGAAGCCAAAACTTCCGACTTGAGCTTTAACGCCAAAGAAGCCGAGGTGTACTCCGGGCTCCATCACGGTGTTCCCTCCAGAGGACATTGCCATATTCGTTAGCTTGCCTTTGAGGTCCTTCGTTTTTATGTGCATGCCAGACCCAATAATTCCACACACTTGGTGGATATCCGCAAATCGAAACCCAGCAGCCTCAAGCCTAATTTCGTCATGAGAATTCTCGAGACGGCGTACCAGGAACATGAGTGATCCACGTCCACACTCTTGCTGTCGCCCAATCCGACCCTCGCGTGCCCGAGTAAAATGGTTGGCGATGCCTTCTTCTAGTGCATTCTCAATACCATGGTTGAGTCCTTGAGGCAATGCGTCGATTCCTGTGGCCAGGATCTCATCCCATAAAATACCGACGTTCACCAACTGCTCTTTCAACTTATCTGCTAGACCCACGGCTGCAACGCAGAATAATTCACGAAAGATAGCGTCATAATTCTCGATCGGTCGCCCATCGTCGTCAATTAGTCGAATCTTACTGTCGCGTATTCCCCTGGGCAAGTGTGCCAAGTGATTGGCCATGCCATCAACCATACCACTCACGCTGTTCCAATTCCGAGAGACTTGAAACATCCAATGGAAGATGGGATGGGCAATGCTGAAAGTGTCACCTGGAGTCCTTTCCACATAAGTGTCTGTAATCTTTTCGCTGGGCAGCAAACCGTCCGGGTTTACCAAGATCCTGCCGGACTGGTCGAAGACTGCCGTTGCTAAGATGACTTGTCGGGCTCTGTTTCTGTTGCGCCTCATGATCCATGTTGCATAGCTGACAGATCCTGCAATGAACAAGGCTGCGGCAATCGAAAGGCAAATGGCGACTATGATGGCATGAGTCTGGGACAGCTGGGAGCTCTCATTCAAGCGTATCAGACGATAATTGGTCCCTGCAGCCGCAACCCAATGCATGCCTGATACCGCACCAGCTAGCACGCATGCCGACAGTACTCTTTTCCACCATGTGTTCCTCCAAGAAGCCCTGAAGACGAAGAATAGTGATAGAGCCACGATGCTGTCAAAGACGGCAAATAAGGCTGCTCCCACGACATAGACATTGTCATAAACGCAGTGATAGTTGCTTATGGACAAGTTACCCATGTAATGCATCCCGCAGATGGCAGCGCCGGCAAGCACACCTCCGCAAGAGAGTCGATACCAGGAGACCTTGAAGTTCGCCCCCAGAGCCATGAAAGCAGCAAGGAGTACGATTACCGGCAAGAAGAAGGAGAGCGCGGAGAAGCCGCTAGAATAGTCGATACGGAGTTCGGGTTCATCATGGCCTAAGGTGATTGCGCGGTTCCCAACGAAATGCTACGATCGGTTAGATAACAGCTACGTTATTTGTATGCCGTGGAGTCTTACCATGCACCAAATCGATATGCCACCCATTGATAGTGCAGAACTGACAAGTATGAGATAGTTGAATAAGCCATGTCGGGAAGTTCGTCGGTTGAGTAGCTCAAGTGTCAAGATCGCTCCGATGCAAGAGACGAAGTAACTTAGAACCACGAAGCCGCTTTCGACGAACCGTGGGACGAACTCGCCCTCGTACTGCGACAATAACTTCTCGCTTGTTGACATCGTGAGGAGCGTTATTCCGTGTAAATCGGATCGACGGCCACATGGGTGACGGACCAGAAAACGACTTCAATCATCACTAAGGACTCGTACTGCTAATAATAACATAACAGTGCTATCCACAAGATGAATTCGCCGAGCAACGTAATTGCTATTTGAAAGAGCACTGGCACGAAGAACTGGAAGGTTTTGTTATGGGCACTCATATGCCGGGAATCTGATGGGAGACGACTCGGGAAAGGGCCCAGTCAACGTTTGGAATTCAAAGCTTTGACTTAAGAGGGCTACACTAACAGGAAAACATCCTGGCCTGGTGGAGATGGAGGACGAGTCGAACTTGATCAGATATGCTGTACTTCACAACACTACTACCCTGTCCTAGAATCAAACATCCGGTCGATGATGCTCTAGAGCCCAGTGAGTGTGGAATAAGTAGCACAGCAGCTGGTGGCGTACTGAGAAAACATCCACAGCAACCATGTCTCACTCGATAGCCCTGGGGGCGTCGATTCGAGGGCACCCGGAGTTCCACGGGAAGCGTTGCTATTGGATCCTAAAGAGCTCTGGGGATTTCTTTTCTCAATCGAACCCTGGAAGCAGTCGCATGGTCATGGAGGTCCCGGGAGGTCGGCACCGACAAGGATACCATTGACATATCACCAACGGCATTGCAAAGCCAGAGGAATTTTCTATATTAATCTCCGAGTTTTATATTCTAACTGGTAGTTCAGGATGTACAACCTCCGAGCGCCTATTCCTCCAACGTCCGCGATTACCGACATATGGTGCAGATATGAGTTTCAGTACAATGATCTGATGAATACAGGCCAAGATGGCATGTCCTATGCTAGGAGAATACAGACACTACCAGCTATAATTTCGAGAGGTCTTTATGTCTTTCACTCTACCCATATCATGACCCACAAGGCGAGATCTAGCATCTGCAATAGTAGGTGAGGATCACTTGGGTGTGGATATCCTATCAGCTTACTTGTTCCGGTTCCTAATTTGACGACCATATCGCCGGTACGACTTGCCTTTGCTTAACGTGGAAGAGTCGTGCAAGGGTGGCGCGGCTTTTTCCGTTTGCTAGATCCTTTGAGGACCGACTGATCGAAGCCCGATACGAACTTTCAGAGTGCCATAGTGATAGCAGCTATTAAGTTGACCCTGATGTGAAATATGCTGCTGATCATCGGTTTTGGATTGTTGAGAGCTTGAGGACGCAGGCCAGAGCGGGTTGCATTGGAACACATCCCAGCTTCCGGCAGAGAAACAGTGAGCTCTGATAGTCCCGGATGAAGCAGACCTCTAGGATCAAAAGCTGCACCCCTTCCTTCCGCCAACCCTGCACGGTTCATTTGTGTTGCATTCCGATATTTAGCTCCCAAGCTGTCGGTACCTACCTTCGACTTGTGAGCCTCGACATTTATCAACCCCCTACATAACTATCACTCCTGTTTGTCAGATCTGCTTATTCGTATACAACGGCCGGCCCCAAGCCCTGATTCCCTCTCTATCGCTGTGTCTACTCTTTTATTCGAACACTTGGCTCGTGGTACCGGACCCAAAAGAAGGAGATCGGCACGCCATCGACGTCTTTTCCTACGCTAACTAGACGCCATTGAATCCATACCATACCATTCTCGGGCTCTCTTCAGCTGTATTAAGAGCCAATGAAAACTCGCTGGTCGTCTTAGCCCATGTCGATCGAACCAATTCTAGGATTCGTCGGGGACGAAAAATTCTATCCGGGCTTCGGTGATCTTCCTACGTACTAGGTAATACACAAAAGTTCTAACGATATGTAGCCTCATTTCTCAACCACCCCAAGGATCAAGGGAAAATCACAAACCCTCAGACACCAACCTAGATAGGTAACGTTTTGCTCGATTCCTTCGGCCGAGCATGTTCCACTCGCTATGAATCAGAAAATGTTACTGCTAGAAAGCAGAGCCAAGGCAATGTGCAATTCCCTGGACAAGCGGGTCTGTGGCTGCAGATAAAAGAAAGGAAAGGAGAGAAGCGCGTTGCCAATACAATTCTGCTTTAAACAGAAATCTTCTAGACGCCGTCCCAGCGTTCCCCGAATACATATCTATTGTTCATCTAAGGCTAATATAATTCATAGGACACTGCGGCCTCATAGTATCATTCTAACTCCAATATTAACGAGGAGTTTGTTGGGGCCTCTTACGGCTTTTCGGTCGTGAACACCAGGACTACTTTCTCTCACCCTTAAATATTTCTTCCTCTATCCGTACCCCGTTTGACTCGATAGTCATATACCACGCTTGCGAGCGGAATGCAGAACTTGATACATGTGACTCCAACCCCCAACTCCCAAGAATCAGGCATTAGCGGGAGGGGTTGGTAGGTGACATCTCGGAACGCGCTGGTAAAGTCTTGCCTGCATGTGATGTGCGACGACGCACGTCTAGGAACACCAGAGGTCGTTAGGGCCGGCTATCGTTTATTGTATTACAGAACTGTGCAAAGTTTGATCTGGTGAACGTGGCCTGGTAGCCTACGGATCGGTGCTCGAGAGCAGGTGGCGTTCCCTACCCACTTACACAGGGATGACTAGCGAGCATCTTAAGCATGTTATCACATTCCACCAACGTATCTATCGCTTGGGAATCCATACGGAGCGAGCTCCGGGCCGGAAGTATAACTTACCCCTGGAGTTCCTCAGAAGCATTAAGGGGGATCTTAGATTAGATGACGTGTCGCTGCTTAGAAGAATACCATACTGAGGAATCATCTAGCTACGAAATTTGGGAATGTGATCGATGAACTCGGTTTCTTCGTCAAATGTCCGATATTCCATAATAGGGAAGCCAACTTTTCTCAAAGATTAGAGTTGAATAAATGCGAGGCGGACCCTCAGTTCTAATAACATTGAATATTAATTCTCGGCGTTGTATTCAAGTCATGACTTCAATGCTATGGATTTATGGCTTCCCATAACACAGGAAATCATTCTTCAGTCGTTAGTACTCTCTAGCGGAGTAGCCTCTCGGAATATCATCTTCCATAATTCTTTAGTAGACTTAATCTTAACCTGGCCGTTGTGGTCGAGGCATTGTGACACCTAGACAGTATGTTTATGATACAGGAGTTCACAGAAGGGTGATGATATTATTCTTTGCTTCACAGATCTATACCTCCTATAAGATGATGAGGTGCATGTACCTTTGTACTTCTGTAACCCCGCTAAAAAAGTAAAGTGCCAGGGCCCACATGCCCCGCATACGTCAGCAATTGGCTTTGCGGAACCTTAATCAGAAACGGCGATAACCTTGGTCGCAACGATTTTTTAAGATAACTCTTCAATCTTCCCAATTGAAACTACGCTGTCACTTTCACATCCCTACCTAATGTGATCTTGTACTATCTCTGGAAGCATAATCATATTATCCGTCAGATCGAAAGGAAAATAATCAAGGACGTGATCATCTCGAGGGTGCGCCGAGGCACTCGAGAAAAAATGGAACGCCCAACCTGGATCAAGCTTGCGCCTCTACCTCCTTTCAAACCCGACTTATACCAGCGCGCATGGCAATCGATACCTCATCCGACGCTCCCCCTGCTAGCCACAGTCCACGAGAAGTCCGTCACCATCTTCTCCCTCTCGACTATGTCCGCCCACAGCGCGCTCACCAACGGCCACGAGCGATCCATCCGCTCCACCACATGGCGGCCGAACCTCCCACCCCATAAGCTATGTCTGGTAACCGGCAGCTTCGACGCAACGGCGGGGCTGTGGAAGTGGGGCGACTATTCCTCCGGAGACCTCGAGGTCGAGGTGGCGAGTGACTCGATTCCCGACAAGGATTGGGAGCTGATCGTCATCCTAGACGGGCACGATAACGAGATCAAATCGGTCGCGTTCTCGCCCACGGGACAGTTTCTGGCCACGTGCAGTCGCGACAAGACGGTCTGGATCTGGGAGGATGTGGGCGGGGAGGCCGACGACGACTGGGAGACGGTCGCCGTGTTGAATGAGCATGACGCCGACGTGAAGGCTGTCGCTTGGTGCCCCGAGACGGATCGTAGCGGGCGAGGCCGCCACGGCAGCGATGTACTGGCCAGTGCGAGCTATGACAATACGGTGCGCGTGTGGCGCGAGGACGGTGATGAGAATTGGGTCTGCGTTGCCGTGCTCGAGGGCCACGAGGGTACTGTCTGGGGCCTGCAATGGGAGCCTGAGCCCAAAGACGGCAAGTTCCCGAGACTTTTGACCTGGAGCGCGGACCGTACCATCAAGATATGGACGCTGAAGGAGGAGGAGGAGGAAGAGGAGGCACCGCGACATCCGTGGACCGGCCTGAGCGGCCTGAGCGGCATGGGCGGCTTGAGCGGCATGGGTGGCATACCGAATACCATGCGCAGATCGCTCAAGGAAGAGTGGGAGTGCACTGCTACACTTCCCAAGGTGCATACGCGGGATATATATGCGGCAACGTGGAGCGCTAAGTCAGGACTAGTGGCGAGTACGGGCAGCGACGGCATCATTGCCATCTACGACGAGGTGGAGGGGGAGGGTATGAACGGCGTGGCGCATGTTACGGATGACGAAGCAGCTGCGGAGTTAGATGGAGATGTGCCCATGACGAATGGCCATGAGAATCAGGCTCAGGAGTCTCGCAGATGGAAGTTGATCTCCATGACACCGAATGGTCATGGCCCTTACGAGATTAATCATATCACGTGGTGCAACCGGTACGACCAAGAGTGTCTGCCGGAGTCGAGAGGGGTTGCGGAGGTCCTGATCACGACTGGAGACGATGGTATCGTTCGGCCGTGGAAGATCGTATTATGAGACTACCTAAGGGATCATTGATGAGTCGTTCGGGACATTACTCGAGACTACCTGTACATAACGCATAACGCATGAGGCTCTTCCCAGAGGGATGAATCCTCAGTGCATATCAAAGTGAAGCATACCGCATGCTACCACTAGACTCCCCCCTATGTTAATGTACATAGTCGGGCGAAAAGCATAATACAATGACCAAGTTGTCAAACCTAGAGACACTTTGAGGAATTATCATTGCTCTCTTAAGGAGAATCTTTCTGACACTGCCAACCCCTATTCAAGCCAGTGACCCCTTTTCGAAAACGTAACCTCTCTCCGTCCAACTACCCCCTCATCTCCCCCTGAACATCTTCATATGCGTCGACAAGTGCCTGCCAACCAAGCACCTGTACCGTACTCCTCCATCTTCATCATCTTCTTCACCATCAACCAATCTTCTCGCAGCAGCACCACAAGTACACAACCTTGCGCCACGCGCACCGCGTGCACCAGTCCTCGCCGCGGCGCACCCCGTGGCCGCGCCCGAAGACCGTAGACATCAGACTCCAGCGCTGGTCCGAGGGCCGGCCGCACGCCTTGCACGACCAGTACGGTCGGTCGTGGATCTGCACCGCGTGGTACTGCGCCGGGAGGAACTGGCTGCAGGGGTCGCCGGTGGCGGGGACGTGGGTCTGGCACTGGCCTAGGGAAAGGATCTGGATGTTGTTGTCTTGGCCCTGGGCTTGGGCTTGGGCTTGGGCTTGGCTATGTCCGGCTACTGCAGCAGTTGCGTTGTGGGGTCCTTCCAAGTGAAGCCTCTGGCTGGTGATGGTGGCGATGGGGGCGGAGCTGCCCTCTAGGTGACGCATGTACGGGTGCGCATCGAGGTTTCCGTGGGCGCTGCGCTGGCCGCGGAAAGCTTGGGGAGCGGGAGCGGGAGCGGGAGCGCGGTCGTGGTCGTGGTCGTGGCCGCGGTTGTCGGGGTACGCGGGCGCGCCTTCGTGGGCGGGCGTCCACTCCGTGAGGCACTGCGGCATCGGGGGTGACGGGTGCAGAGGGTAGGTCGGCTTCTGCGGGTACGTGTGGACGTTGACGGTCTCGACCGTCGGCGGTGAGTGGCGTTTGCTGGTGTTGCGCAGGCGCGGGACGCCGGCTGCGATGCTCTCGTCGTCGACGGTGACACCAGCACCGGTGCCGGTGCCGGTGTTCATATCGCCAATGTTGCCACCACCAAGCTCCCAGTTCTCAACACCATGTTGAACGCGGCTACCGCCGAAACCACTACCGGTATGCTTACCCTTTGCGGTTGTAGGGGAGAGGTCGTTCAGACTGAACGACTGGCGGCGACGTAATCGACGGAGCAGCAGGGCGCTATCAACGCTATCAACACTATCGTTCTTGTTGATGGTGGCATTGTCACTTCCGATGTAGTCGGCATTCGCATTGTTGGCGTTTGCATTGTTGGTGTTCGCATTGTTAAGGTTCGTGTTGCTGGCGTCCGTGTTGTTGGCGTACGCATTGTTGGCGTTCGCGTTGTTGGCGTTCGCGTTGTTGGCGTAACTCTGATTACTCGCGCTAGGCAGCTCATGCTTGAGCAGAGACGAGATGTCCGACGCGGACAAGCTCGCGCTGACGGCGGTGCGCAGGGTCGCGACGCTGCGCTGCTCGATGATGGGCGCGAGCTCCGTGCCGTGGCCGTACAGGAACGGCGTGTTCTCCAGCAACGACAGCGCTCTCGCCGTCGCCGACTCCTCCAGGCGCGAGAGCGGCGACTCCGAGTTCAGGTCTGGTACTCGTCGGTAGGGTGGAGTGGCCGGTCTGTCTCCCATTAGATAGGCCATTGATGGAGATAAAGGTAGACCTGGCGTTCGAGGTCGAGGTTGAGCAGAGACCGGGCCTAGGGCTGAAGCTAGAGCTGGGGTTGGGGTCTGGTACGGCGACATCGTGATGTCGCTGCTTGAAAACCAGCCCGCGTCGTAGATGGAGCTATGACCGCTGGGCTGATCCTCAGAGGAGTCCTTGCGCATCCATCGCGGGTCGGGGGGTGAGAGCGGTAGGTACGCCGGCTTGCTGACGTTGGATTTGTTTCCCAAGGGGATTCGAGATCGTGGCAGAGGACTGCTGCGAGGAGTGGTGTCCATGTTGACGATGGTATATGCTTGGTGTTGATGCTTGATTCAAAAGTATCGTATCTAACCTATCTATCCGTGATGGTAGATGATAGTAGAAGAAGTTGAGAAGGGTAGAGTAAAAACTGTGGATGTTTCTGAGGACTAGAGCTTGTTTCTAGACAGGAAAATGCTAGGGGGATACTATCGTCCAGGCAATCTCTTCTGGTTTGGACTGACGCCGTTGGAGATAGGTGAAGGTAGTCTGGGTATGTCGTCTGGTGTTGTGCCTTCTATTGTTCGTTATGATGTTGCAACTGCCAAGGGGTGTTTAGCCTCGAGGCAAGAGAATATGACGATTCTAGGCGGCCCCTTCCAACCAGTTGCTCGACGGTGACGATCTGATTCACGATCCTTTCAAGTGGACGTCAAATGTGAAAGGCTTGAAGTTGTTTCTATTACCTATCAAGTATTCTGAACGCAGAAGAGACGATGCTCATTGTCATCCAGCAAATTGGTATCATAATGTGTTCAGCCCATCATGTATGTGTGGACGTTAGCGTATGCAATCCATCGACCCCAGCCATCCTAACCATAACGCCCAATTCTCACGTAGCACCTTCAACGTTCTGTGCTAACCTGAATTCCCTCAGCAGCTAGTGCTCTCTGATAGTCCGCTATGGCTTTGTCTAGAGATCGGATGGTAGGCTCCATGAGCTTTAGAACCGCCTCCCGGCCGCCACGGACAGATTTCGAGTTGAATTTAATCTTTCTCTTGGTTCGCTCGTAAATCTGTATAATCTCCGCCTTTCTCTTCTTAATTTGGTCCTCGCGCGCCTTCTCGGCTTCAGTGGCGACACTATCGATTCTGTCCTTGGATCGCTTCAAAGCCTCAGCTAGGTATCCGAGTTCGACAGCTCGATCAGGGTCGCCCGACAGGAACGTTGACCAGAACTGATGGAGAAATTCTATCGTGGTGGCGTGCGTCAGATTGCAAGACTGGGTAACTTCTGCAGGGAGTCCCATTGGTGACGTTTCGTCTGAGCCGTGGCCGTATAGCTGACCTCTTCTTTGCGCTATACTGTCAAGTATCTGCTTTTGGGCGTCCTTCCGCGATGCTCTTGACCCTACATGAGGCGGGCGTTCAACCTCATCTTCGCTATCGCTGTCATCATCAATACCCAGTGAGCCGTGGATATCAATACCTCCAGCACTGTTATTCTTGAGGTTCCTCAGATCACCCTGCACATCCCCGAGAACCTTCGACGGCTTCTGCTTCGCATAGACAGCAGCAGTCTCCGAGATGGTATTAGTCTCGCTCGCGAAGAACCGGCTTTGTTCATGGATCTTAAGCATTATGCGACTTTCTTCGACGTCCCCCTGAAGATCGCGCAAAGAAAGTTCTGGGATGGGGTCATCTGGATCTCTTAGATTTGTAGCAATAGTGTCGTACGGGACAGCACTGGCTAGTAGTTTCTCGGTGGTACTGTTCATAAACTGGATGATAGGGACGTCTCTTCTTCCTCTTGGCCGCATCTCGACATCCTTGCGGTTTCCGCTTCTGAAGCCACCCTGGTTCTCCTCATTGCCTTCAATATCGATGATATGCGGTACATGCGGCGCCAGGGCCTTGTTGTTGAAGGCTTTGATGTCGTCAAATTCGTCGTATTTGTCGAAAATCTTGTCGGGCGCTTCTAGATCCGTAACACGTTCTCCCCTAAGCTTCTTGGACAGCTTGCTGAGGAAGAACCTCTCCCAGAAGTCTTGTTGACTCAGAGGGGGGACATTCTCATTGTAGATACGTTTGACGAGAGGATGCTGATTCAGGATCATCTGGATTTGCTCGACGCTGAACTTCATCTTTAGCTCACTGGGCTTATTCGGATCGGCGTTCTGCTGCAAAGTCGGCTTCACCTGAGCCAAGACATTGTACGGGCCTTTCTTCTGATTACTCTCAATGGCATGGGCTCGAAGCAAGTTGATTCTCGCGGACCAGAATTGTGTATTGAAGGTAGCATCCGACATGGAGTCCGGCTTTGTCTTGCGACCTTCCATGTACATCTGAGAGAGGTTGCGATCTGCTTTCATGAGCGATTGCTGTAGCGCGATGTCACTCTTTAGGGCGTCATCGTCGAATAGACGTGCTGCCACTGGCTTCGATACTGCGGTGTTAGCAAAGGCCATGGATGCCGAGCTACTACCCGCACCACCCGCGGCGGCGGGTCGTGGGACATTGGGGTCATTATTCTTAGCTTCTGCGATGAGGGTTGATAGGAGATCCCTGATAGCAATAGCTTCTGCCTTTGGGTCCGAGGGAGAATTGAAATGAAACAGGTAGGCTACCGGCTCTGCAGTCTCTGCCGGTTTATCGAATATCTTCAGCATGACCTTGGCAGCCGTGTCTGGAGTTTGCTGGAGATCTAGAAATAAAATCATTAACTGGTAATGTTCAAGTATGTCTATAGCGTGGTCTTACTGGTGATATTTTGCACGGATAGTGATATCGATGGCGGACCACCGGGCGCAGAGTTGGGAGTCCATATGACCTTTTTCTGGTCGGGAGTGAGAGTGAGGACGCCGTCCTTTTTCTTGTAGGCAGCAGCGCCTGTCGGGATCGCCATCTTTACGATGTAGGAGAAGGTGAAAGAAAGGTATCGTTTTGAGACAATGAATCAAGTGTAGAAGACGGCGTCTTCCTCTATAGACTCTACTTCAGACTTTCCCTGAGTTTGACGCAGCGACGCCGTCCCGTAGTACAGTATTTGTCGTCCCCTACTAGATCTGCTCATGCGATGAACCCCAAATGGGGAATGAATGCGAAGAGAGCGTCTGAATCTGATATGGGAAGATTCAACAACGCGTCTTATACGTGTTCTGGAATTGGTTGTTTGTTATTAGTCTTCATAAGATTTCTTAGGCAAGTAGGCTTTGTTGAAGTATTCGAGTTGAAGTTTAGAGATGGTTGATTCATCGTCGTGGCAGCGTTCAAATGCTTTGACGCATCGCCACATATGGATAGGTACCTAGGTACAAGATACTCGCACTTACGATAGGCAAAGCCATACGGTGTGGCTAGAGCTCCGGCTGTTCAAAATGACAGCTACCGAGCTAAGAAGCCCTCTGATTGGACGGAATATTTCGATCTAGCAAGGGTGCAAGCTTTCTGCGTTATGACATCGTGAAACAACCTCAGCTATTGACACCGAAACATATATTGAAACAGACCTGTACTTTGCAATCCTAGCCACCATCACGATTTCTTTTGTGAGTATGAAGACTTGGTTGTTTGAATACTTCCGTATCATTCGAATGCAAATTACACTACCCAGATATGTATATGAAATATAGGTACTTATTCATATCTTTCGATAAAGACACCTGTACATACTCCAAGTGTAGAATGTGCATATCCGCCATGTTCCCGTCTTGTGACCTCCAAGTCACCATCTTGATCAACGAGCACCTGCCTGATTATTTATAGAAACCTATACTAGGTGAGGCTTTTACAAGTATATGCCTACCTAGGTAATACTATATAAATGCAAGAGGTGTCATTTGAGCGATAAAAAAAGCCTCGCTGTCGAAACTGTTTAGTTGCGTATAGAAAAGTTGACATAGCCTCGGTGATATTTTGCGGCAAGAATCGGGCCTTTCTACCGAATCAGATCTTTGTTCAAAAAGCCGAATTTAGCCTGTAATTGCAAAACTTCTCACTTAATTGCATACAGTAGCCATCAGGAGGCCAGGCTTAGGCGCATGGGAAACACTGTCTAATCGCATACTCGGTACCCCCGGGCGTTCTTGGCTACTTGATCTGCGACCGGGTGACGACAGGGGCAGTCGCATTGGCTGCATTTTGGATTTTCTCCAACTGAACTGGGCCCGCGAGCATGACCCTGCCAACTTTCTTCTTCCTCCGGCTTCAACACCACAACTCTTGTGTAAGGTAGTTGTTCATCCAAAGACTTACTCCGCCACTCCTTTATCTCTTCTCGAGGTCTTAGCACCTCGTCATTCGGTAGGAGTTTGTTTAATTGGCATTCCTGGTTTTTTACATGCCAGAGTAGACAGAGCTTGTCTTTTCCATACATACGGATACACACACCTAATACCCTTTTATAGCTGTCAAAGCATCAGCCTGGCGCCATGCTGAGAAGCTCCCTTCGATCCTCGAGCAGCAAGCTCTTTAGAGCTAGCTGTCGAACCCCGACATGCGCCTACCAAGCCTCGAGATGTTACTCTGTGGCCTCCGCTCGCCGTCCTCTCGCCCTCTCCGCCCAGAAGAGGTTTGCGTCCACTACTACGACGACGACGACCTCGTCGTCTCCGTCTCCCAACGACAACTTCTTATCCGGTAATACTGCGAACTACATCGACGAGATGTATCTACAATGGAAGGAGGATCCGTCGAGCGTCCACGTTTCGTGGCAGGTCTACTTCAAAAACATGGAGAGCGGCGATATGCCCATCCAGCAAGCATTCACCCCTCCACCTACGCTTATTCCCAATGCGACCGGCGGTGTTGGGCCAGCGGTAGGAATGGGAGTTGGACACGACTCGGATGTCACGAACCATCTGAAGGTCCAGCTTTTGGTCCGCGCATACCAGGCCCGTGGTCACCACAAAGCTAATATCGATCCTCTCGGTATCCGTAACGAGCAGAAGGGTTTTACTAATGTTAAGCCGAAGGAGTTGTCCCTCGATCACTACCAGTTTACCGAGAAGGATCTTGATAAGGAGTTCACGCTTGGCCCCGGTATCCTACCGCGCTTCAAGCGAGAAGGCCGAGAGAAGATGACGCTTCGTGACATCATAGCTGCTTGCGAGAAGATTTACTGTGGCTCCTACGGTGTCGAGTTCATTCACATCCCTGACAGAGCCAAGTGTGACTGGCTGAGGGAGCGCGTCGAAGTCCCTCAACCGTTCAAGTATTCGATCGATGAGAAGCGCCGAATCCTCGATCGCTTAATCTGGAGTTCTAGCTTCGAGTCCTTCTTGGCCACGAAATATCCCAATGACAAGCGATTTGGTCTGGAGGGTTGCGAGACTCTCGTACCTGGAATGAAGGCGCTCATCGACCGAAGCGTCGACTACGGTGTGAAAGATATTGTTATTGGAATGCCTCACCGTGGTCGTCTCAATGTTCTTAGCAACGTTGTTCGTAAGCCAAACGAATCCATCTTTAGTGAATTCGCGGGTACAGCTGGTGCGGAAGACGAAGGATCAGGAGATGTTAAATATCACTTGGGTATGAACTTTGAACGCCCCACGCCGTCTGGTAAGCGAGTCCAGCTTTCTCTCGTGGCCAACCCCTCGCATCTCGAGGCCGAAGACCCGGTCGTGCTGGGGAAGACCAGAGCTATCCAGCACTACAATAATGACGAGGCACAACACCGAACTGCCATGAGCGTATTGTTGCACGGTGATGCTGCTTTTGCCGCTCAAGGTATCGTGTACGAATGTCTCGGCTTCCACTCTTTGCCAGCATTCTCAACCGGCGGAACCATCCACTTGGTCGTGAACAACCAGATTGGTTTTACTACCGATCCGCGATTCGCCCGCTCGACTGCGTATTGTACGGATATTGCCAAGGCAATTGACGCTCCCGTCTTCCACGTAAACGCCGATGATGTCGAGGCTGTTAATTTCGTTTGTCAGTTAGCTGCTGACTGGCGCGCTGAGTTCCAGTCGGACGTTGTTATTGATCTCATCTGCTACCGCAAGCACGGCCACAACGAGACCGACCAGCCTTCCTTCACGCAGCCTCTGATGTACAAGCGCATTAGTGCGAAAGACCCCCAGATCAACGTCTATGTGGATAAACTACTCGAGGATGGTACATTTACCAAGGAGGACGTTGAAGAACACAAGCAATGGGTCTGGGGCATGCTGGAGGAAAGCTTTGCCAAGTCGAAAGACTACCAGCCAACATCGAAGGAATGGACTACCTCTGCCTGGAACGGCTTCAAGTCGCCCAAGGAACTGGCCACGGAGGTGTTGCCGCACATGTCAACCAGCGTCGACCAGAAGACGCTGGAGCACATTGGCGAGGTTATTGGCTCTACTCCAGAAGACTTCCACGTCCACCGCAACCTGAAGCGTATCCTTCAGAACCGCTCCAAGTCGGTTATCGAGGGTAAGAACATTGACTGGTCAACTGCCGAAGCTCTCGCATTCGGGACACTCGTTACTGAGGGCAACCACGTTCGTGTCTCCGGTCAGGATGTTGAAAGAGGTACCTTTTCGCAACGGCATGCCGTCTTCCACGATCAAGAAAGCGAAGAGACGTACACTCCCCTGCAACACGTCAGCAAGGACCAGGGCAAGTTTGTCATTTCTAACTCGTCCTTGAGTGAGTTCGGCGCTCTGGGCTTTGAATACGGTTACTCCTTGTCCTCCCCGAATGCGTTGGTCATGTGGGAGGCTCAGTTTGGCGACTTTGCCAACAATGCACAGTGCATTATCGACCAGTTCATCGCCTCTGGCGAGGTCAAGTGGATGCAGCGAACCGGATTGGTCATGTCTCTTCCCCATGGTTACGATGGGCAGGGTCCTGAGCATTCTTCTGGTCGTATGGAACGGTATCTGCAACTTTGCAACGAAGACCCTCGCGTGTTCCCATCGCCGGAGAAGCTGGACCGGCAACACCAAGACTGCAACATGCAGATTGCCTACATGACCACGCCTGCGAACTTGTTCCATATCCTGCGTCGACAGATGCACCGACAATTCCGAAAGCGTAAGTCGTCTCACACGAGTTCTAGAATGGTATTACTGATCGCTAACATATCGCAGCCCTGATCATTTTCTTCTCCAAGTCGCTACTACGACACCCCTTGGCTCGCTCTAACGTTGAGGATTTCACGGGTCCTGAGGCTCATTTCAAGTGGATCATCCCAGACCCTGAGCATGAGAATGGAAGCATCAAGTCCCCGGAGGAAATTGACCGCGTCATCCTGTGCACCGGTCAGGTATGGGCGTCGCTTCACAAGTACCGTGCCGACAACAAGATCGACAACGTCGCTTTGACTCGGATTGAGCAGCTTAACCCCTTCCCGTGGGAACAGCTGAAGGAGAACCTAGACACGTACAAGAATGCCAAGACCATTGTCTGGGCTCAGGAAGAACCACTCAATGCCGGTGCATGGAGTTTCACGCAACCGCGCATCGAGACTCTACTAAACCACACGGAATATCACGACCGCAAGCACGTCATGTATGCTGGCCGAAACCCTTCGGCGTCTGTTGCTACTGGTCTGAAGGCTGCCCACAAGAAGGAGGAAGAGGAACTGCTGGAGATGGCATTCACCGTGACGCAGGACAAGCTAAAGGGGGAGTAGAAGGAGTGGAAAGGGAAAAGAAAAAACATATAGCATTGATATGATGACGGGGCGCCATGTTTTTTGTATTTTATCTTGTGTATAACGCGGCCTCGTGGATCACATGGAGGCTACATAGACGGGGTGGTTACTAATGGGCTTTCCGAGTATCACAATGCATGCTTTCACAACTTCAGACTTGACAGAATGCAGTCGACTCTGGGCGCTGCAGGTACTTACACAGACATACCGTTTAGTCCCGTGCAGAGAACAGGTACGCGTCGGGACGGAGCTCTCAGAGAGGTTACTGCTTCGGCGAGTATCACGCCAAGATGGCTGGGGTAGTGATAAGCACCTTGCCGCTCGCCCCCAATTTTGCCAATGACTGAAGCTTTCTTTATCTTGGATTTCGTAAGCCTATCAGCCCTATAACGAAATGATAATGATCGCTGGGTTCCGATGCGACATGATTCAAATATTCGCTACCGCCGACTTGGGACGAGGGATCCAATCCCTCGGGCTTTCCAAAATTTAGACAAGAGGCGTCTACTTCGCATATTGGATGTCACTGTAGCAAACATTCTGCCAATGCGTTTATAGCAATGGATTCATTCGCATTCCGACAGCGCGGCCATGCTATCAAGGAGAAGACCCGAGCTCGGCTTACCGACAGACATAGCTGGAAATTGCCCAAGCAGACCAGCAGTATTGCTCCCCCTCATGTTTGGACCAATGCAGGTACGCCAATAGCTATTTTATATTGCCAAGTTACCGTTAATGATTATGTCTTACCTCTGCTATAGATCAAGATCCGGTTCCAGAGGACAAACGGACCTGGACCAAGTCGGCATTCATTGGCTATTGGTACTCCGACTTGGTGACAATCTCAACATGGACTGCTGCCAGTGCTATCATGACCACTGGCTTGACAGCTACTGACGCCGTTCTTATTGTCCTCGTCGCTGCTATAGTACGTAGATTTCAGCTATCTTGTTACAGCCCTCCACTTTTTACTCTGCATCGCAAAACTACATATCTATCCCAATCTACCATCTAGAAACATGAGCTCGTGAGAGGTCTAGCGACTCAATGTTCTACCCCAAGCTTTCGCATGTAATTATTAACTGAGCTGCCACAGTGCAATGCGATCCCAACGGTGCTGAACGGTGCCATCGGGGCCGACCTCCACATCCCATTTCCCATCGCATGTCGAGCCAGCTACGGGTATTGGTTCAGCTACTTCTGCGTCGTGACCAGAGGCGTCCTCGCGCTGTTCTGGTTCGGCGTGCAGAGCGCTAACGGCGGTACCTGCGTCACGGCCATCTTAACGGCCATCTGGCCTAGCTACGCTCACCTCCCCAACACGCTGCCCAAGTCCGCGGGTACGACTAGCCAGGGATTGCTCAGCTACTTCATCTACTGGTGCATCCAGTTCCCCTTGTTGATGATCCCTTCGCATAGGCTGCAGTACTTGTTTTGGGTCAAGACTATCCTAGTCACGCCTATGGCCTTGGCTATGGTCATCTGGATCACGGTGGAGGCGGGTGGTCAGGGCGATTTCTTCTATGCGCCAGCTACTGTCTCCGGGTCTACACGCGCGTGGCTTTGGTTGTCTAATCTGGTAGGTAGTCCGAACTCGGAGTTTTTGCGCTACTCGCCTGCTGACAGTGCCAACAGACAAGTGTGACGGGCGGTTACTCAACGCTCGCCGTCAACATCCCCGATTTCTCCCGATTCAGCAAGAGTCGCGGGGCGCAGCTGTGGCAGCTCCCGTTCATCCCGATCTTCAAGACCATCGTCGGCGTCTTCGGCATCATCTCGGCCAGCGCGTCCAAGAAGGTGTACGGCACGGTGTACTGGTCGCCCCTGGAGATCATCAACCGCTGGCAGGGCTCGCCGGGCGGGCGCGCCGCGGCCTTCTTCGCGGCGTCGATCTGGCTCCTGGCGCAGGTGTCCGTCAACATCAGCGCCAACGGCATCTCCTTCGCCAACGACATCACCACGGTCGCGCCGCGCTGGTTCAACATCCGCCGCGGCGTCGTCCTCGTCTCGTTTGTCGGCGGCTGGGCCCTGTGCCCGTGGATCATCATCTCGTCCGCCGCCGCTTTCCTCAATTTCATGAGCGCCTACGCCATCTTCATGGCGCCTATCGCCGGCATCCTGGTGTGCGACTATTGGATGGTTAAGAACCGGAAGTACGACGTCCCGGCCCTGTACGACCCCGACGGCATCTACCGCTACGGCCGCTGGGGTGTCAACTGGCGCGCGCTGATTACGACGGCCGTGGTCATCATTCCGCTGCTGCCGGCCCTGGCCAAGAAGGTCACGCCGCAGAACGTGGACATCAGCCAGGGCTTAGTGAACTTGTTCACGTTCAACTGGCTGTACGGCTTCTTCGTCGCGCTGTTCATGTACTATGGTCTGAACTACTTCTTCCCCGACAGGACTACGCTGATACCGAACGTGGTTCCCGGAGACGCGCCTGTCTTGCGGGCTGTCGATGCTGATGTCGAGAGCCGCACTACGGAGGACGAGAAGAGGGAGGACGTACGCGCGGAGCCTCGGCTTGTTTCTAGTAGGGAGGAGGGGATTGCTGCTATGGCGTGAACGTCGCTAGTTGTCTGCGATCCTTGGGAATGTTTAGGCGTTGGGCGGATAGAGCTTTCAAAATGTTATAAAGCCTGAGAGCTTACATGCTATTTAATCTTTTATATATGGTAAAATTAATGGTCCATTTACACAGTTGAGGTGATTCTTAACTTTTGCTTCCGATTGTTTATTCTACAATCAAGAGGTATCTACCTCGTTTCCTGCCTCTTTTTTCTAGTTCTAGTTCTCATGTATTATAAATCTATTTTCATTAGGACCTAATCAGCCGCACAGCTCCCCTCCACCCTCGAACACCCCTTCGGACAAGGGTAATCAGGGTCATACTGCCAGGCGAAGAACGGATCCGTCTCGTTGGTCATGACCTCGGCGATCAGGCGGCCGGGGTTCGGCAGGTCGAAGGACTGGCGGAAGACCTCCATGGACGCGATGCGGATCTGGCCCCAGCCCTGCGCGATCAGCGTGTCGATCGACGTCCCGTACACGTACTCCCGGAACCCGGCCCACCGGATCGCCGACGCGCACATCGGGCAGCTCTCCGCGTTGGTGTACAGCGTCAGGCCCGCAAAGGCTGCGACTGCGGCGCTTGGTGCGAGGTTGTAGGGTCCCGTCGGGTCTGTTAGGATGCGCGAGCAGTTGGATATGGCTGCCATCTCTCCTATACGTCACTGATAAGTTTTTGCAGCTTTCGAGTTTTTCTTTTTTCCTTTCTCTCATAATGGAGTACATCTGTTAGTAGGGTTAGAGGATGGTGCCTTCTTACCGTGAAGTGTCGGGTTTCCGGTCGTGCTCCCGCTGTTATGACCCGTGCAGACCAGTTCTCCGAGTCCCGAACTCCCCGTGTGGTTTACGATGACGCTGCCGAACGCTGCGAAGGGACAGGGGTTGTCGAGGGCCAGATTGGCTTGCCGCATCCAATATGCTCGGGTGCTGAAGGGAATCCTGTTGATAGAGAGTGTCGGTTCGCCAATGGGAGCTTGCTCTGTTGCTCTCGCGTGTAAGTGGTGCTCGTGGCAGAGCGCCGGACTGTTGAAGCACGAGAAAGCTATTTGGAGCACGGATCTAAGCCGCATCGTGTTTAACTAGCCGCTGATGGGCTTAGAAATTATAAGTGTTGCCGTTGATATTAAGAGCGAATCATCTGGAGTTTCTACATCGGCAGCAGCTCTATAGGTACCTAGGGGTACGTATATATGCATTACGGGAAGAGATCTTATCGGAATCACTGAATTACCAACCACCTGTATATTCAAAAAGACGTCAGTCCGCTAGAAAAAGGAAATTACCGTCAATGTTCTTTTCGTTCAAATCTATTGGACTTTGACCTGTAATGGAGAGCCCCGCGCTCTTCTTGATAGGTACCTATATCGGGCTGCCGGCAGGGATTTAGCGATTCATATCAACGGCCACCTCCGATAGATATCCATGATAGACCATATCAAAGTCGACAATGGACTAGTATATTTATCATCACTATCTCAGAGCACGGCCGTTTCTGAGTCATGGTTTAATCCTGTAAATGATTAGATTAGTAGATTGGCAAATGAGATCCTGAAAGACTTCATCATGTCCCCAAGCGCAATTACCCCGGAGGCGACCTTCACGGTCACGCCAATGAAGAAAACCCCCAAGGAGAAACACAACTACGGCGCAACTGTCACCGGCTTGGATCTAAACAACATTAATGGTAAGCAGACTTTCCGACCAAGTTGTGAATTATCATAATCAACCTAGTCAGATGAGGATGTCCGCCACCTATCGGATGCTATCTGGATCCACAAAGTCGTCGTGGTCAAGGGGCAGAAGGACCTTGCGCCGATCAAGCAATGGGAGCTCGTAACGCGCTTCGACCCCGACACGCCCCAAGTTCACTCTCACGGCGATATGAAAACCTTTAATAGCAAGGGTGGTTTGCTTTCTGTAAGTGCTCCCAAGATCGACCCTGATCCCCATGAACTAGCCTAACAGTCAAACAAGAAACAACGCCAAGTCGTAGGTATCCCAGGTGCTGAGAACGTCCGTCTCATCGGAAAAGGGTTCCAAGGGGAAGACCACTATGGCATCAAGAATATGACCATTACCAAGCCCCTCTCGCATGATTGGCACGATAAAGAGCTGCCAGACGAAGAATTCAAAGCAGGGAACGTTAGGTTTCAACGCTGGCACATGGATGCGCCGCTGTATGGGAGAGACCCGGCGTGGTTCACCACTCTACGCTGTCTAAAGCGGCCTACCGAACCCGAAGTCAACATCCGATGGGATGACGGCTCTGGTCTCAGCATGAAGGCAGAGCCTGGCCTGACTGCCTTCATCAGCAATGTTCAGATGTACGAAATGATGACCGAAGACGAGAGGAAGATGGCTGATCACAGCTGGGTTGAATACGCACCTCATCCCGTATGTGGAAGCCTCCTTGCTATACGAATACTACCGAGATAGACGCTGACTCGTTGATGATAGTACATGTGGATCGGCGATTGCAAAGGGAACTCCAACGGCCTCGGCCTCGTAAATCAAGGCAAAGAGAAGAAGCTCGAGGATCTAGGTGGCTTTGACCCGAAGGATGTCAAGACGTATCCAATGGTCTGGGTCAATCCCGTAACCGGCGAAAAGGCATTCCAAGTCCACGGGATCTGCGCGAGAAAGGTATTCATTCGCTCGTCCCCGACAGAAGAGCCCCGAGTCATCGAAGACGTGGTGGAGATTCGGAGGCTGTTGAAGACTATTCAGGAGCGAGTATTGAAGCCCGAGTATATCTTGATTCCAAGCTTGGAGGAGGGAGATATCGTCATGTGGGCTAACTATCAGATGTTTCACACGGCTATTGACTATCCCGATTGGATTGGGCCAAGGACTATGCATCAAGCCAATATCGCTTCATCAGCCGGTCCAGTTGGTCCGAATCCGATCCCAAACGTAGCTTGAGTTCAGGTTCAAAATAGAAAGCAACATTGAGATTTTCAATGGCTCGTTCAAAAGCAACCAGAGTCGGAGAGTGCTGCAGTAACGATGAGGCGAGATAAGCGGCCTTCTACTGTGCGGGTCGTCGATGAGCAGGTCCCTAGGTCTTCAAAGCGATGAGTACTGTCGATACAACCTTTTCAGTCGATGGTTTTCTGGGCAAGCTCGTCTGCTAGTCGTTTGACGTAGAAGTCTCGCATATCAGGCGGTAACTTATTGAAGGAGTTGGCGATGCGTGCAACATCCTGCCGGCCTTTTTCGTACTGCAGCATGTATTGTTAGTAAGTGACATTGACAGCATTGACAGGGATGGACTGAGAAGGGCTTAACACTCACAGCCGCGAGATCTCGGTTTCCATACACATCTCTCCCAGTTGAATAACCGTTCTCGAGGTTACGGAAGAACACGTTAACAGCGACACCCAAGTTACTCAAAGGGGTCGCGGTATGCATCCACAGAGGTGGAAGTAGCAGTATATCGCCCGGCTTAAGCACAGCTTCGTGAGGATGTGTTTCGGCCAGTGATGATGATTCAAGCTCGGAGAATACATCAATACTCGAGCTAGACGAGCCCGGGGCAAATGAAAGCCGAGTAACATCTGATGGCGGAAACAAGATGAACCTTTTCGAGCCTACGATCTGGCAATACACGTTCGCCATAACCTGCGAGTATCAGTCAACCATACAAATAACTTGATACTGTAGCTTCTTACGTCGTAATGCAACCACATATTAACGGGTCCGGTTATTCGCAATACAGAGCTGAATTCATTTTCCGTAACGAATGACAAGGCGTCGGGGAGTTTGAAGTCGTCAGCCAGCTGCGGAAAATCCACCTTGATATTAGCTGGCTGGTCAGACGGGCGTTCCTCGGAAAGGGCACGCAGATATAATTTGTGACCATTAGCGATCTCCTGCATCATGTCTCCGAACTTCTTCGTAACGTAGGTAAAATTCTTGCTGTTGAAGTCCATCTTTGAGCTACTAGCTTCGTGAACGACCACCTGGAGACTTGGTTAGATTGAAATGAGGGAGAAGCTGGGGTAATAATTACCTCTCTATCGAAGCCAAGTTGCCCCACGATATACTCTGACGACCAATTCTGAGTACAGCCTCCCAATTCGCTTGCTTCGATTATTACCGGCTTTCCAGCTTTCAGTACTGCTGAAAACGCGGAGGGCGTGCTGATTTGGAGCCGGGGTATATCGACCTTAACCGCAGCTTGCTTGCCACACGATGAAGTCGATACCTGTTGGCGTTTTGTCTCTTCCGTGAGTTCGACGATTTTAGAGAATTGCCATTTTCTGCACTTCCGGGATGGCGCTGGCAGCGCATGAACAGAGGCCTTAAGATCGTACTCCAATGTATAACAACCGGGGTTCCAAAACGTGCCCATAGAGAAACACGTCGCTCCGCCACCCACGACAATCAACTGACCATCGTCGGTTAACTCAGTCGACACGCCGATCAGTAGCGGTCGAGGTGTGACTTCTATACGGCAGGTTGAAATAATCTTATACTGTGAGTTCGAGATCTCTATGATTAAGATGTCAAGATCTCTTGTGACGATGTCATTCGCAACAATCCCCCCAATCACGCTTAGGTATCCTTCAGGGGAAACAGAGCCTGAAGCACCAAAGCGGTTGATTAAGCCATCGGGATGGTTGTTACTATCAGAATCTCGAATCCGAGGGTGAGAGTGTTCCGAATTTGATAGGGTTGTGAATGAGACCGTAGGCTTGCCATTTTCTGGGAGTGTTAGAACCCATCGTAATATTTTACTAGCGATGGTTCCATCTTGAGTGATACCGCCTGCTAGCACCCCGTGGAATTGAACATCATCGTTTTCCGTAGAATGTGTTGCTTCCTCGAGGCTGACTAACAGACCGCTAAAGACCGGTACGTATCCTGGTCCTAGGATATCACACTCCATCCAGCCAGTGCCTGGTTGATAGAGGAGACATCCGTCAAATATAGTTGACGAGTCAGATTTACCCCCTACCAGAAGAGCTAGATTCGAACGACCAAGCCTTGTTATCCCGTGCCGGTATAAAGGCAATGGGAGTTCGTCAGTCCGTTGCCATTTGTTCGAATCCTTATTGAGTAGCCAACAATCTCGTAGAGCACTCGACGGAGACGTCCTACCACCTACGAGCAGGTTCCCATAGCCGCCCAAATCGGTGATAGTGTGACACATACGACTACTTGGGCCAGTGTGATGTGTTTTGATGCTTTGCAGAGACGATTCTTTTATGTATAGATCAAATGACCTCGGCCGGCTATTTGTCCCAAGTCCAAATGTATTAGCAAGAAGTTCCTCGCCTATATGGTTCCTTAGCTTCATTGCGGAACCAAACCGGCGTTGTCCACGAGTTCCAGAGTATTCCTTGAAATGAACTTCTGGACACGACGAAGGAATCCCGAGCTTCCCTGGAACTCTCGAGCTATTAAAGGCTACTCGGTCGTTTTCCTGGTATGCCTTGGCGATAACGACGCAGTAATGGCAGGCGAAGAGCGCAAATTCTTCCCACTCGTCAAAAGGCTCAATCGCGTCAAGTCTCTTTCTTTCATCTGCTGAAAGCCACGAATCGCTGGACCATATCTGCCAAAGGGTATCGACATGGACCTGCTGCCACCCCCGCGTAGCGAATCGGGCCTGTTGATCGTGAATATCTGGGTAAGTGAAGACAGATTTCAACGGAGTCTTCAATTTTTCGAAATGACTCAACATGGTCTTTGCGAAGGGATGATCTTGACCATCCGGGATGATTTGCTCGAGCAAACAAAACTCAGCTGAATCTCTGTCAGCATTAATCAAAGAATTTGTTGAAGTCAAGCTAGACTTACCTTGGCCGAGGGTGCTCGCCCACTTGATGACTGAATCTGCACCTTGGGTTTCCATGTAAGTGATAGAGACTTCAGCAACGAACATGAACTCGCAGTGAGCAATGTCGACGACACTCGAAAGCGCCTGTTCTATACTGGAGATTTGACGCAGATCGCATCCAATCTGAACATACTGATCACTCTGTAATACTATATGGTTTCCCACGTTGGTCTTCAGCCCAGTCAGTGAGGAACTGAGCTCTAGTGTTTCCTGGACGATTCGGCATTTCTTCTCTATCAAGTCGGGGAAGTCAATGTCCACGAATTTAGTATTACGGCACCAGTCTGGATACCTAGTCATACACTGCCATGGAAGCACATCACTAGTAGAGGTCAGGGGTGACATTCAACATAATGGCGAGACGGAAACTTACCTTCCACAGCCCAAGTTTACGACCACTTTAGTCTTGCCTGAAGGTCTCTGAAGAAACCGGCGAACAGCAACATCAATTACATGCATTCGGATATAGTAGCCTCGATTAATTAAAGGGGCTCGTCGTTGAAATTTCTTGACGAAGAAGCGAAAGAAATGAGGCTCATCGGGGTAGTAGATGCGTTCGACACTCCTCTTAGATACGATGCTGCTGCTGTTCGTCTTTATGCAAGTGTATTAGAAAGGGACATAATGTATTGTGTAAGTTATCTAGGTACATATTCAGGGAAAAAGACCTACAGACATAACTAGGTCGTCTAAGGCTCGTTCCTTTGTCGAACGGCCGGGGACTTGCTGGACCCTGGCGCTAGGAGTGGAAGACATCCTAGGCAGCTGAGGAGAAAGAGGTTTCTAGTCTTATGGCAGAATCGTGATAGATAAGTAGTTAGAAGTAAATAAGTGAGTGATAGTATGAATTTTTTTAGAATATAGATTCTAGTAGAGGTAAAATTCTGCTTGCTTCATATGTGTACATAGTAAGCTATGTTTCTGTATCCACACTTGGACATTGCCTTAGTGAATTAGCAGAATTCTCATGAAATATTTGAAAGACAGTAGACTTGACGATGCATAAGATGAAAATTGTGATAGTCGGTACTTACACTTAAGCCTCAGGTTTGCAATATCGAGGACTGGCTTTGGTCGCCTCAGTTGTGGCGCACGATTTCAATAGAGCCCTATACAAGTACCTAGGTATACTGCTGTAGTGCAGATCAGTGCATGGGTTTAGCATTAGAACTGACACGGGACCCGATAAGCCGCATCAAAGGGGCTTAAGCTTCAAAGTTAGCAGGCATGGCAGGTGCAACACGGCGACGGTTAGCGACATGGATGTAGTGCTACGGCACGTACCCCGGTAGCACCCCGCCTGACAGTGGCATCTGATTGACTTGACGATTTCGACTTCTTCCCCCACCCGAGATCCAAACTCCAACCACCAACCTCCTCGCTCAACACTCGACGAACATACCACGGCTTAGTGACCATATCTTGACTACATACGAATAGTTGCTCCCACTATCTTACGAATGGAGTTGCTTGCCTAACATTACACAGCCGCTATCTTAACTTAGCGCATTATTTTCTTTTGTCATGACGGGGACCGTTGGCCTCGGATTCGTCGCACTGCAAGCTTAAGACTAGGTGATCTCATCTACCCTACATACGCCGAGAAGCTCTCTTAGAGTTACCATCACCATTTATTCCTCTAGTCAAAAGTTTCCCGACGTACCTCAGCAGCCATGTCGAACCCGGCGCTCAATTTCATCACCTTCAACCAAGATCACAGCTGCCTAGCTGTTGGTACGTCGATCCTCAGTTACTAGTATGATATCTCTAGGCAGCTAACAGCTTCAGGAACATCGAAAGGGTTCCGCATCTACCATACCGATCCATTCTCGAAGATCTTTAGTAGCGATGACGGCAATATCGCTATTATCGAGATGCTCTTTTCGACCTCCCTCGTTGCTCTCATCCTCTCTCCCCGCCACCTTATAATACAGAATACGAAACGTGCGTCCGTTATATGCGAACTCACATTTCCGTCCGCCGTCCTTGCCGTCCGCCTAAACCGCAAGCGTCTGGCTGTCGTGCTTGAAGACGAGATCTACCTCTACGACATCTCCAACATGTCACTCCTTACCAACATCGCGACCTCTCCGAACTCCAGTGCTGTTTGCGCTCTCTCCCCTTCATCCGAGCACTGCTACCTCGCTTACCCCTTGCCGAAGCCCCGTGACGATACTCTAGACAAGCGACCGTCGCATGCGCCTCCAGCTTCGCTCTATGCTCCCGTGACGTCGGGAGATGTCCTCATATACGATACCTTGACCCTTAAGGCTGTTAACGTCATCGAGGCTCATCGTTCTCCCTTATCGTGTATCGCGCTCAATAACGAAGGAACCTTGCTAGCAACTGCGAGTGAGACAGGGACGATTATTCGAGTATTCTCGGTCCCCCATGGCCAGAAGCTCTTCCAGTTTCGGCGTGGCACATATCCAAGCACAATCTATAGCATGTCCTTTAATATGGCCAGCTCGTTGCTCTGCGTCTCTTCCACCTCAGATACTGTGCATATCTTCCGCCTCCAGCAGCCAGGCCCCGGCTCCAACAATTCTTCCTCCGAAGCACCCCGAGTAGACCGATGGTCTCGCAGTCGAAGCTATGACAGTGGCAACGACTCGCCTAGCAGCGCCCAGGGCTCCCCGCGCAGCGAAATCACAGACCTCGCGACGACGTCAACCGCAAACAATACCGCAACGCATAGGAGGCAGAGCGGGTCGTTTAGCAGTATGCTCCGCCGGTCCTCGCAGATTATGGGTCGTAGCGTGGCTGGCGTCGTGGGCAACTACCTACCGCAGACCGTGACGGAGATGTGGGAACCCCTGAGAGATTTCGCATACATCAAGATTCCAAAGAGTTCGGCGGCGGCGCCACGTCCCGGCGGAGCAGGTGGCGGGCAACAACTACGCAGCGTTGTGGCGATGAGTAGCAGCAGCCCACAGGTCATGGTTGTCACTAGTGATGGCGGATTCTACGTATTTAACATCGACATGGAACAAGGCGGAGAGGGCTACCTCGTGAAGCAATTCTCGTAAGTTCCGCCAGCAGATTATTTTCCTCGGTCTGTTACTCAGCTGAACTGACAACCATTTTCCACTTTAGGGTTCTCGATAGCGATGACAAGCTTGATGCTTCGAATTACGGACCGTAGAGCGGCGACCCCGGCAGCGACGACGGATTCGATGGGAAGGCTTACGAATTAGGAGACGAGGAGCTCGAGGGCCTGGGTTGGATGTTCATTAAAGACCCGTGAACGTCGTTGTTGTTGGGGGGAGGGGAGGGAGGATCTAGCATCTGGACGGCGTTTAGGTCAGGGGAATATACCGAGTTTTCTCTTCCTTTAAATTCTTAAAGGTCTGCTAACTGAGTGGTCTTATCCCACAGATGATGGATTTTGTGTGTTTTCGAGCGAAGGGGAGTTTTCTCTGTTTTGCATCAGCGTCCGGCGTCCAAACGGCTTGCGATTCCACACGACTACGAGTTGCCGCGCATTTCTCAACCTCCCATAGTAGCCGATTCTTGGATTTCCGCTTACAGAGCACACGTTAATAATAGCGATCTTCAAACCTTGCATTATTTAGGCGACAGTCGATTAGAAGACATTCACTATGGTTCTCTGTTGCTTCTTCTCTTAGCACTCGTATTATTGAAGATGTCCTAGTCGTATGTCCTGTAAAGTCTGGATTTCCAATACATGTATGTAGTAGGTACTACATCGATACAACGACTCAAACGTATCTGGTCCCTTCTTTAGGGGGACAAATAATGGTAACACGAGATATTGAAAAGACAGTTCCGGCCCGCCCATCCATCCAGACATAAGCGAAAATAGAAGCTCCCCGAAAGACGACGACGCCGTGGCGCCGTTGGATGATGAACTGATGATGCAACAGGGCCCAGAATAAGGGGAATGGCCCCTCTGGATTTCAACCCCTTTTCTCGTTACAGAGTCCGCAAGAAGTATGCAAAAATGTCATGTCGTCCCGTCGTTAAAAGTGAAGATATGTATCATATCCCCTGTCCGCCAAATCCGACTCCAATTCCCAAGATAAATGTAGTCATGAACCAATACTGGGTATGTCCAAATTCGGCTGCGTGTCGTGCCGCCTTTCCCCCTTGGACAACCAACTAACCTACTTCTCGTAGTGGCAACGTCGCAACCGGCCACAATCAAGTTGCTCTCTCATGCAAAGTCTCCTTAGACTTATCAGCACGGCAACTCAAACTTTCACGGCGCTACTTCCGACTCCCTAGGGCGACGGCACGATACCAGCAATAAGCATCGCCGGAGCCTTAGGTGAATTCGGATTTTGCTGTTTAGCAAAGTGAAGCGAAATGATTCCCATCATCTCGCATAGGGGCGGTTCATAAGCGCGATCTCCCTCGCGATCTCGCCCCACTCAAGTTCTCTGCGGACGCCTCCGGATGCGCCTTTAGTGGCATTATTCTCACGCCTGGTCTGCAGCATCTCCTCCCACTTAAGGAGCTCGTAGGCGAACCGCAGGTGGGGCTGGATGATGACGTTGAGCCGGCGGGCTCGCACGAAGCAGTAGGCGCGCGGGAACGACAGATCACGCGATCGCATCACCTCAGCTATGCAGATGGTGGCGCTGCGCGACACGCCCACGCGACAGTGCACCAGCGTCGCGGTGCCGTTGCGGCGGCCGCGTTCTGTTATGCCGAAGCGAGTATTAGCAGAAGTTCCATATTACGTACATATGCAGTAATCTTAGTAGTAGTGATAGTGGGCGGGTCCTCTCCGTGTCATTGTAAGGTCTACACAACTTTAGGGCTTAGGGGGAAAAAGGAAAGTGGATATAAACAAAATCAAAAGAATAAAATAAGACGAACCGATGAATTCTAAGCATTTTTCGAACTCCTTGGTCAGCGGGTCGATGCCGTTGTCCTGCACCTTCTCGACCACGAGGACATTGTCCGTCCCCCACGCCTCCAACTCACCGTCCCGCCACATAGCCGTCTCGCCCACGCTAAGGATCTGGGTAATCCCCATAGCTTTCAGCAGGTCGGGGTTGTTGGCGTGGCCGAGGTTGCCCAGGTACATGTAGTCGAGGATGCGACTCGGGAATGAGCCGTCTAGTGAAGCGAGCCACTTGGGCTCGTGTCTCACGAGAGTCGTGATTTCCCAGAGGCTCTTGTCCGCGCAGGCCGGCGATTCACGGACCAGACGGGCCCCGATCGAGGTAAGCAGAGACACGTCGGTCGGGTAAGCGAAGAAATTTCGCTTCATAATCGTGTGCAGGTCAAGCCAGGCTTGAGGCACCGGCCGGCCGGTGCTATAACTGAAATACGCAATGCCTAGCATGGTAGACTCGGTGTATCCATCGGCGCAGTGTATCAGGATCTTGCGCGGCCGGCCCGTGTCGACCTCGGTCGCGTCGGACGTATCCGACATGTTCGAGTCTCCGTCTACGTCGACATCCACCTTCGAGGGCAAGGTCCCGTGAGAAAGGTGCCAGAGCCACTTGCACGTGTCCAGGATGCCGTCAGCTTCGGCGTGCGACCACGTTGGCGGGAGAATACTTCCGGACGAGGGGAAGTCGAGATAGGGATGTTTTGCGTCGTCGTTGGTATTTTCAGCAATTGCTTGCAGCGCAGCCGGGTTCAGGCGGCCGAGGTCGCTGCATTCAATAAGGATATCGTATATCTGCTCCTCCTCGCCCGAAGGCTCGGGGGTCGGGCCCATCCACACGTTGTGTGATATCTCGGTTGCTTTCGTCATTGTGTACATTTCTAGCCGCTCCTGGTGGAAGAAATCGACGATAGCACCGGTCAGGCGACCCTGGGAGTCGGACGCGACTATTTCGCCGTGGTTCTTCTCAAATTCGGTAAATGGACTCACGCAGATGAAGGTGTTATATCTCGGGATAGATTCGTGTTTCTTCCGCCACTTGGCCTGCGCCGATGCAATTTCCCACCCCAATTTGCGGACTATACCTTCATCGTCGCCATATACGATGATATCAGAAGTTATAGCCGTTTTAGCAGCTTGGATCTGGAAATTTCGAACCGAGAAGCCTTCCTTAGGATCAACCTCGATGAATTCGCCATCCGAACAGGGTTGCAAGAACTCGTTTGGAGCAATTGCTCCCTTCAGACGTGCAAACGAGAGTTCACCATCGGCCTTCACGACTGAGATGCCCCGTAAACAACTAGGTATCTGCCGCACGGCTTTGCTCCTCGTCATGAAGAAAGTTTGCTGGATATGGTTGCTAGGATGCAATCCATGGAACCACGGAAAGACCTGCGCAGGGTCTGGTAAAGGCTGTCTAGATAGATGGTCTAAAGCAGCTGCTACGTCGGCAGGGCTAATCTCATACATAGAGAGCGTGCCTGATTCCAGGCGCTCGAACTTGTCGGGTGGATAGAGCAAAGATCGTAGCTGTTCATCTTCGCTACCTGGAGAAGGTGGCGGAGTGTTGGGCTCGCGAACGGGTGCTGGGCCCGTAGGACAGACTGGTATGTGCTTGTTTGGAACGGGTGCAGGCGACGCGCTGGACACCTGCTGAGAGTTGATGGTTTCGATAGCTATTGGAGACGCTAGAGAGACGAGGCCAGAAGAAGAGCGATGCGGTGGAACTGGTCTAGGGAGGGCGACCGTCGTCATTGTCCTACTCATAGCAACACTTCCCTATGTGGTGATTATAGCTAAAGCAGGTTGATAGACGTAACGTTGGCAACCCCGTGCTTTCATATCAGAGCCCAGGCTTCAGTAGGGGCTCTCAAGGGCACCGAGGGGTGGTTGAGTGGTGCTGCTAAGGCGCAATTGCGGGGAGAGAACGGGGGTGGACGGGGGTTGAGATTGGGGGAGGATTGGGTCAAGCAGCAAGATGCAGATGGCGGGGGAGCTCAAGGTTGTTGGATTCGGAAACTAATTGACGATAACGTAGATGGTGTCTGTAAGCCCAAAGTTAAAAGGTTAACTTATTTAGCGTATGTTAGCAGCTGGCGTAGAACTGGAAGGAGAAGTGGAAGTGAGTTAAGTGCGGCACGCGATCTCTTTCATTACTAGGCAGGTGGTGTTGAACGTCCTGGTATCTTCTCTCTTTCCTCTTGGTCTCGACGTTGTTTGTCAAGGATAAGAGGGGAAGAGAGGAGGTGATGTAGCATTGGACTGTTGGAAGAGGAAGAGTGAGGCGAAGAGGAATACCTACTCACCTAGAATTACAGAGAGAAATGATGCCCAAAAAAATAACAATGGATTAGAAGATTGGAACTGACAAGTGAGGAGAAAGAACCAGATGTAACTAGATATAATTGTGAAAAGGGTTGGTCGGAGGGTATATCAGAGAAGTCGAGTCGTTTCACGCAGCGTTGACCATGTTGAGTGATTGGAGTTGCAGCCTTATCGCGAATCCCTGATGATGCAGCGCAGTGCCGTGTGGTGCCCCAGTAAGTTGAAGCAGCACCAGCGGTAGATAAGAAGACTTGATTTGGTCGATAGATAATGGTGCGAGATTGGATCAGATGGGATCATTACCTAGGTACTTCTCACATTCTTTATCAACTGATCTTCTAATTATCCATCTTCTATAAGTGCATGTGAATTTACCTAATTTTTTTTTTTGTGTTAACTAAATCTAATCTATCCCGACAGTTCTTTGATAAGTCGTTGCGAGAGACTCCTGCTGTGTGCCGTGAGCTGATGCAAGACTAGACCTCTAAACAAATTACAGCGTTTCGTTTGCAGACGACGCCAAGAAAAGACAGCATTATTAGCCTTGGCCCACCTTGTCTAGTGCTGTCCCTTGTTGACAGGCCTTCCCCTCTCAATGAGGTCGGTCCCATGGTTCCTAATGTTGATCAGTGCCGGACGAACTGCATATCCCCTGTTCCATGGGCGCCATGTATCATGTCTTGAATCAGAACGGCAAGACAAAAGGTTTTGAGATATGTCACGTTAGCAAGATCCTCAACATAACAAAGTAGAAAGTTATACTGAGAGTAACCAATGTCAAAGTTGGGAGGCTCCTTTTTACCCCCACTGTCTGGGCTTTCATCATTATCTCGAGCTAACCAAAGGAATGTGGCTTATACTAGCGACGGTCCTAAAAGTAAGGACAATTGGTAGACGATCCCTGATAGGTCGTCTTGCCGCCTCGAGGACTCTGATGAGGTTCGAGGAGAGTGACCTGGCCACGACCACGTATGAAAAGGCAGCGTAGCACTTACCTACATGAAGACGTCGTATATATAATGGGTCTTCAGACGAACGTCGAAGGGCAACGGGTGAAACGAGGGGCAATCCAACATCCAACATCGTCGATGTTGCAACCTTAGATACTGAAGATGTTGTTGACCAATGAAGGAGGTTGAAGCCCCCGCACCAGTGTGGCACACCGGTTCCCTATCAGCATATCCATTACCATATCCACGACTGGGGTTTCATTGGTGAGCTGCATCTTCGACCCAATCGTCAGGGACTAGAGACGACGGGTCACTAGAGGTTGTATTAGTCTGCAATACACATCAGGGCCGTTACCACCTTCGCCACCAACTCTTGACTTTTCTACTCCTCCACAAGATTCGTTGTCCGAGTGTATATCTGACAAGTATGTAGTGTCTCTACATAGTAACACTAATGCATGCCGTACCTCACACATTAGCGACTATGTTAGCCGACATCCAATTGAGCTTGTGTCCCTTGCTTTATTTAAGCGTCTAGTCTCTCGATTCCTTAAGGGGCAAACACATATTCAACCTTAGGTAGGTTGAGTGCTTAAGACTGGAGATATCACATCTAGGATGCATAGCTGTCGGGCCGTTGCCTTACCCACCTTAGCTTAGATGAAGCAATAGAACAATGGTATATAGATGAAGCTTCGTTAATATTGCGCGTACAGAGTATAAACTCTTCCCTATAACTTAACTTAATCCTGAGATAGCTGACTTCATTTGTCATGCTCGATACATGTAGGTATACAGTATACTAATATACTTAGGTACATAGGCAGTTTAAAGTCGTCAAATTCTATGCACACTTTAATATCTGTATCGCGATGGGCTATCTAACTTCAACAGACTATATGCTTATCATCTACTCTAGGACGCCATGATGCAAGATGTCAAAGAACAGCTTGCCACCTCGATACAGGGGTCCATCCGGCTTTGACCTCCGGGAAGCTTATTGCTTTAGCGTGTACTCGACCTAAAGCAATCGAGATGTGTCTCAATACTGAGCATCAAGATACATACCTAGGTAGTATCTATCACATGTATCAGATTCCTTAGTTTCTAAGCGGAGATTAGAGATAGAAATAAAATGATAATGTAAAGTCAATATCATTCTAAGGAACATTAGATATTATCATTATAAAATCTAGAAGATTACTTAGAGAGGAAAGTCAATACCATAAGTTGATTCGGCTAGGATCTTTGCAGCCGGTGGAAGCCCCATAGAATAAGGAGGTGGATAAAGTCCCACCTGAGTAATCGAGGCGTGGCGGGGCGAAAGACAGGTTGCAGATTGGCAGCCACAACGGGGAGCAAGGCAAGTGAGGCTGCTGGTCCGTCCGTCTGGCATCCATCCACCCCATCTCCCCATTCCCCAATTAATTTAATCCTCAGCAACCACGTCACCGCCGCATACATACAAAGCACATACTTGCATGTGCATATGGTACCCTACCTATCAACTACAGCTGTCTAGGTACATCAGTATTTTTCATCCTTCGAATTTTAAATGCACTTTTGGCTGTCGTGAACCGTCCACGAGCAAAGCTTAGGTTCTATTTGATTCCGGCTTCCACTCTCATTGATAATGCTTATTCTCTTCATGTGCAAGTAGCCGTCTCTCACCGACCCTTCGGCCAGGCAGCCGAAAATAGAATCCCCAGGCACCTACGTTCTTCAAAAAATGCCTTCTTTACCACGGTTGCCTATCACTAGTTTGGCATTTTGTACGCGATAATTTTCTCGGTCGGGAAGAAAGAGATAGAGATTCTTTTAAATATTCGAAGCAATCCGCATAGATAATTCTAATACTAACCGACAATGCCTCCAACTACTATCATCAGCTATGGGGAAGCTCCGAAAGTACACAACTATGGATCGAGATGTCGGCTCGCTCCAATATCCCACCCCTTTTCCTCTTCCGAAGTCGATGATATCCCACCGGTGAACGCCCAATACTTTTATCTGTCTTCCGTCCCTATCGATGATCCCTTCTCCACTACTACCGTTGCCGCCACGACCGACCCGAAATCTGCCAGGAATAGCCTCCGGCCCTTCTCGCCAGGAGACAATAATGAACTAGAGAAGGCTTGGCTGAGTTTGGCTTCAGATGCCTACCGCCAGAACCACACAAACGCGCGTCAGAATCGACCTCCTAGTCCCGAGCTTGCCAAAGCGAATAGCGAGAAGCTGCGTAGCATCGTACGTCACTTAGCTGTGCAACATGCCGAGAAGCATGCACGCGAAGGCCCCTCGCGGGAAAAGATCCAGCCTTTCACGGAATCTCTACCTGAGCCAGAATCTGCTACGCTCTTATGCTGCCCTGACCTTCCTGTTGATGTTGGGGTTGCCTTACGGACTTCATTCTGCGCTATCGCCAGGCGGAGGCAACAAGAGCTGAACCGCGAAATGGTCGCCCAGGCCGTGATGAGTGAGATGAATACGCTACATACCGACTCGACGGCTTCTGTCACAGAACGACACGCACCATCCAATAGCATACCTCCAAGCCAGTCGCAAATTGACTCTGTGGTGAGGTCAGGACAAAGTGATGAGCGACCCAATAGCCGACCCTCGAGCGCCACGCCACCGTCTCAAGTACCAACCAACAATGTTTCAAACGACAGAAGTGCCAGTATTTCTGTCCCTGCGAAGTCCTCGTTTGTAGACGATGGCATCTCAGGTAGACCCTTTGTCCGCGTAGGCACGCCAGAAACACCCACTGTTTCCCCACCGCCGTCACTCCCAAGGACCGCTACTTTCCAACCTAGCAAACTCGCCGAGGAGATCAAGAACGATAAGTCTGGACCCAGTCGTCCTCCCTCGGCAGAGGACCCGCTCCCCTCGCCTAAACCTGTCGAAGCCCCGAAAGTGGTTTCGCGTGAAGTGACGGTTGGTGTTTCTAGGTTGCACGAAGTATCTCTGCCTGCTTTGCAGATGAAACCTATCTACTGGTCTCCTGTAAATGACATTGCTGCCGTTCTTCGTGCAACGTGGTTCTACCGGTATTGTCATATCCTTCTCGATGACGAGGATCTTTCGCTAATTGCAGCAGGGATGACATGAGGCCCATAGATCCCACTGTAGCTAATCAACTTGAAGCTGGATATCGAGAGCTCAAACCACACACTGAGACATGGAACGATGAACTCAGATGTGCCGTAGAAGTTGGGCCTCTAGGTGAAGAAAAGGTCTCTCACCCTTTATGGCCCATAATACCAAAAAGATCTTCGAAGAAGGTCGACGACTTAATGGAGCCAGCTATATCTAGTAATCCTTTCTGTGCAGCTCGTTGTTTCCGTGGCGAAGCTGCTGCTGAAGGTAGTCTAATACCAACTCCGAATGAGGACAACACCTCGCCGCTCCCAACTCACAAAAAGTTTGAGCAATATCATGTAATTTACAAGGACGAGACTACGGCTTACCTACTTAAGCCAAGTTTGAAGCCCTCGGCATACTACGGCCGCCGACCAGTAGCGAAAATAATGAAAGGCCTCACCGTCGGGGTCCCAGTGGTGAGAGGATTTGATTACGACGCATGGATGAGGAAGCATGAGAAAAAACAGGATCAGCAGAATCAGCAATACATATCGCTTACTGGCAACTCTCAAGAAACTACTGGGCGTGACACATGCTCAGCCTGCAAGGCGGATGAAGAACGTGCACAGGTCACAGATCTAGTTCTGGTCGTTCACGGCATTGGCCAGAAGTTGGCCGAGCGAGTAGAAAACTACCATTTCACTCACGCTATCAACGCCTTTCGCCGGGCTATGAATGTCGAGCTCCGAAGTGACGCAGTCAAAGGGGTCTTGAGGCCAGGGCAAAATGGTATAATGGTTCTACCCGTGAATTGGAGGCAGAACCTCTCGTTCGAAGACGGCGGTCCGATGAAAGAGGAAGATAAGGAGCATTACACTCCCGGTGGTTTCACCCTGAAGGACATTGAGCCCAAAACTATTCCTGCCGTCCGGAGCATGATATCCGATGTCATGTTCGATATCCCGTTCTACATGTCACACCATAAACCGAAGATGGTAGCTGCTATGGTCAGCGAAGCAAATCGCGTTTATAGGCTGTGGTGCCGGAACAACCCGGGATTCGCAGAGAAGGGGAAGGTTCATCTGATCGGCCACTCGCTCGGCAGCGTCATGTGCGTTGAGGTGCTGTCAAGGCAACCTACTATTGCCCCAGAATTACAACTTTTGACATCGCCCTTACTGAAGCATTTCGAATTCGATACCAAGAACTTGTTCCTTCTTGGAAGTCCCGCCGCTTTCTTCTTACTACTCGAAAGGGGTGCGTTACTACCAAGGAGAGGACGTCGGAAGCCGGGGGCGGATCTAAGCGATATCAATGCAAAAGACGTCGTTGGAGATGCGGGACGATTCGGCTGCATTGCCGTGGATAACATTTACAACGTCATGGCCCGGGAAGATGCGGTCGCCTACCTACTCAACGGTACCCTGGACCCGATGTACGCGGCGAGCTTAAAGACTGCGTATGTTCCGAGCACGTCGCTCTCTTTTCTACAATCTATGGGCAACGCAATGAAAAGCATTGTGCCTGGAACCACGGCCTCTGTGCCAGTAGGTAGCGGAACCGCGGCAGTCCCAAGGCCGCCAACTATGCGTCTTCCATCCCAACTCGAGCTCGAAGTCCACGATTTCACGCGCGAGGAGGTCGCCGAGAAGAAAGCTTTCTTACTGAACGACAACGGTCAGATCGACTACTTCCTACGGTCTGGCGGCGGCCCTCTCGAATTACAGTATCTAAACATGTTGAGCGCCCACACGGCGTATTGGGTAAACCACGACCTCATCCGCATGCTATGCATGGAGATCGGCAGGAATCCCGGGAAGGCGAACACTTTGCCCTCGATGAGGGCGATGAAGGCTGCGAAACGGGTTCTACCATCGACGAGTATGAATAGAATATGACTGATTCACGAATTCTTTTTGTTTTGCTTTTTCTAGCCTGGTGTTGTGGAATGGGTCGGAAATGATGGCATATAGACGGATACCCACTGCCAATCTGAAAAAGTTTTGCTGGTTATAAAAGCACTGTAATAGAAGAAACATAATATGATAAAAGATCTTTACTCCCTGCTTCATCGTGTGGTGTCCCTGGGTGTGTACTGTTCGCTATTCGCCGTACATGTCCTCGCTAGACACGGGCGTAGCTTCCCGAGAGCTGGTGAGATGCTATGGCTACGACGCGATTGTCCTAGGAGGACTTGCCCACGAGGCTATTTGCCAGGACAACATAATGGCGCGATGTTAAACGCCGGAACATATGTCTCTAGCCGTTCGTATTATCTTGGAGAGACAATACACGCGGGTGTCGACTCTCATCGGGGGAGGCGGAGTTCTAACACTGGCTCCTGTCCCGATCAAACCCATCTAGTTCTTCCACTTGTCTACTCACCTACCTAGGCAGGTAACGGTAGTTAACCACTGTTTTAGTACTGAGCACATACGGGTATCCTCTATACATATGGCATATTATCAAGTTATCGTCTCGCTAACGCAGGAAATATTCAGTCTGCTAGCACTTGAAGCAAGCCGTGGGGTATCGCAGAACGAAGAATGACCACGATTCGAAGATAGTAATAGAGCGTTAGGAACTCCAGCCTCGTCGGCTCGGAAGACTTCCGTCGCTGTCGAGGCTCGTATGTCGGCACGGGGTTCCTACGAGCGTGGACCAGGGGCGTCATAGGGGATGGAAGGGTGGTGAGTCACCTACTACGACGTGCGTCTTAGGGGTTTGATTCGCAGACAGGAGGACTTCCAGCTGTTAGGATCACTGGCGACAGGTACTGTACGTTCTCGAGGCATACCAGTTATGGAAAAGGGAAGCGAAGGCAGCTTCAGCTCTTCCTCTGACCGTACGCGTCATGCGCTGCGTAATACCCCTGGATTCTGGATACCATTCATCTTTGAGTTAACGTATCCTCTGACACCCGTGTTGACTTTTAATATCGTTGCCTTCTCTTGAGTAGGATACTCGATCGTCCATTGTGATGGTCAGAACCCCTTATTCTAGAGGATGTAGAGTCCCGTGGAGATATTCCCATCCTATTATGTACGTCTTTCGAGCGAGTTCGGCTACGTAGTATTTCTCGTTGCGGGAGTTCTCTTGTCCAAGTATAATCGTACTACGGTACCCTCCTACGTCGACGTTAGGCTCGACTTTATTTCGAGGTCGGTCGCGATACGTGGAAGGCATTCGGCGCTTTGTCGTGTATGTTCCTTTGCCGCAGGCACTACTATTAGATTATTCCCCGAGAGGACAAGAGTTAGGTTTATGGTGTACGTTGGAGCCCTAGTGCGATGGTGATCTTCACATCTCGTCGTAGGGGTCGAAAGGAGGTGTAAGTGTCTACCTGTGAAGGCGTGCGACGAGGAGATCTAAACCAACGAGCAGAGTTGCGGTCTCTTTATTATCAAACAGAGGATATGTATTGAGATATAAACACAGTTAAATGTCATGGGTAGGTTTTAGAGATCATTAGGACCTTAAGAGAGGCACAAAAAGTTCACTTCATTTGACTTAGGGGCTCGATCTCTGAGCTTCAACGATACAACACTTGCCATAGTCGGTGACACTGAATGTCTACGGTTACTGTACGTGCTATGTCACGACAGAGATCACGTAGAACAACACTAGGAGATTTCTCGCCCGACTCGGAACACAAGGTAGCCAACGTCGTTCACTGTGCCACAACGCTGTGCCGTATCTACGAGCCTGAGTATCCAAGGCACAGCCATCATCTCTACGGGATTTAGTCGAATCCTCAACCTCGAGCTATCAACAAGAAACAGTACTCTATCCAGTTATAATCTGCCACGCTGGCTTCGGTCGTACGTTCTGATCACCAGGTAGCGCCGGTTTACAAAGGAACCATCGTATTCGACAGACGATTGTTACACATAGGTAGATTCAACCCGGATTTAAGAGTCATGTTTCGGAGGATGAGACAATAAGACACCTGCGGAGCAGACGGTCCATTTACACCGTCGCCGTCGGCGAGTCGGGAGTACTCTACTTGATAGGTCTTCTTCCATCCCGAGCGAAGGGCGCGGGCGGTCGCTCGCGCTCGCTTCTATTTCCCAAGCTCACCTGCCTAACTCCGCATAATCGAGAAGAGACAAAGATCTACACCTGCCGTGTCTCAATCGACGGATTCGAAAGATGTGTCAGAGTCTCCTGACCACCCGCCATAGGTAGGAGCCGGAATCTGGGAGTAGCTTCGCCACGCTTGGGTCTTAAGGGTTTGAAATCCTTCCCTTTCTATCGCTACCTATTGTTCGCCGACCACAATCAAGATAGGTAGAGAGAAGCACGAAAACTAGGTCGCCTAATATGGCCATTTGTAGGTATTCACTTATATGATGAATTGTGATAGATGACAGAACACGCCGTCTAAATCAACCTATAAGCATCGACTCAGCTCATCCCCCTAGCCGTCACGAGACTGGAAGGTCCGGTCTTAACCTCGTCTCGCAGAAAGCCAATCGGCTTTCAGGGGGCACATAGATTTTTTTGCCCTTTACTACAACACCACTATCGCCGTCGCCTCTCTTCTACAGTACATCGCCCTCCTAGCTCGCAACGCGGTGTGATTCGCCATGCTCACCCATCAGGGTCTGGGAATTGCCGCCCCTAACCATCTTCTGTATCCACAATCGACAGATGTACTGTCAAGCGAGTGTTCGCTGCGGGAAAGGTCTAGTACAACGGCAAATGCCCTCGAAAGTACCAACAAGTAGCATCCCTCTCGCGCACAAGTACTGTAGACGATGCCACATTGCTCTCTCCCTAGGTTATTTCTAGGCGTTGGGGTCAATAACCAGAGATCTGGAAATAACGGCGCAAGGCATCCATCATCTCTCGTCCGAGGCTTGCTTGATACAGGTAGAAGGGGGTAGTGAGAGTAGCGTATCGTGTCGCTTCATTAGCCGACATGACATCTAGCGCGTTGAGACTTACCGTACCTTGCGAGCTTGCTTCACTTTCTCCTATCTTGTCTATACCGAACGTACACGCGCAAAGTGTTTCCCTTACCCCCCCTTGTCGTGTCTATCCCCTCTGCGCCTCGATGAAGGAGAGAAAGGGATTCCTTCCCCTTCCCTTTCACCCTTCCCCCTTCCCTATAGCTAAAAGCTGACGGGGTCTGGGTCGTCTCGTCGACGAAGGATGCAAGGTTCAGTTAGCAGTTAGCTAAAGGGGATGACGGATAATGGATCCCGTCCGGATAGCCCTATGCGCAACATGGACACACACATCGTTCTCTCTGCATTGGAAAGGATTCTGGGCTAAGAGTTTTTTTCTTGATGTTTTGAAAAAAGCTGTTCCGTGACGGAGTTCTCTCTTGAGATTACATGAGACGTTCGAGGGTAGCTTCGGCAAGCCGGCTCGGTCGCAACTTGTCCATTCTCGATCCCACGGATTCCAAATTTTTTTGCTTGTGGACTAGGGCCGTTGGAAAGGCAGATTTCGTCCCCCCTTGTCTGTCTTGGCTTTTTTTTCTTTCTTTCCTTTTTAATTTTCCCTTTTTCATCTTTCTCTTACATACCCCTCGCTCGTATCATCGACAACACAACAGGAAGAAAAATAAGCGCCATTCCGTCAAATTCTCACAAGTCGAGGTTCCCGCTAAGCTTCTACCTAAACTGGGGGAATTCTGACAACTTGCATACATAGTACATACAAAGTACATACTAACATACATGCAGTACCAGATTTTGCTATCGAATACCCCGGCACAGGGTTGCATATTTCGAACGGCCACGCGCCCACGCGACGTGTGCGTCTCACGCACTTGCAGCATGTACCTACAGTAGTTGGCCTTACCCTACCCTACCCTACCTTATCCCCCCCTGTGGGTAACATGGGTTCCACGAGCTGAAAAGCAGGGGAGGGGAGGGGGAGGGGGGCCTAATAGGCTTGCTTGACTGGCACAGGCCAAACGAGACAGGAAGGACGGTGTGGCCCTACCTGTTATTATTATTATTAATCTAGGGCTAACAGGGCCGGCTATCCAACTCGTTAGTTATCCGGCGCCACGAGTTCGAATTAACCAACCTTCCGACCGTCCATGTGTGGTTTGAGGTACTATAGGAACGCTGTGACTATGTTACGTTATCGCTCTCGGGATGAATCAAGTCTCCGTGTTGTGTTGCCTTGCCTTACCTCGCGCTCGCGATCCTTCGCAGCTGGCCTGCCCCCCGTTCTCGAACGCCGCCGGCGAATTGTTCTAGAAGGTAAATTCCGAGGCGTCACGGATGGAACTTTCTGAATCATTCATCCAACAAGTAGCCAGGGATGATGATTAGGTTAGACGGTGGATACGAACATTTCTTAATCACACCTCAATCCACTTCAACGTCGGCCTCGTAATCGGGCTCTTATCCCGCTAATCGCTCTTTGTCTCTCGGAGGTATCTCTCGTACATACGGCCTACATATGTGTTATGCAATGGCATATCGCATCCCGGTGGCTTCGTACATAGGAGTCGGAGTCGGCCTCGGTCACATTCATCTCGGACACATTGCGGATATAAGTTCTCACGTGTCGGCCCGTAATACTAGGAAGCTATTCCCCACTCGGGGCAGGCGAGCTTAGGTACATCTGTATAGAGGCTTAGGCTTAGTATAACGTTTCTTACCTACTGGACCGGGCCGAGTTGTAGTGATTGAGGTACCGAAGTAGGTGGAGATAGCTATGCTGAACGGCTCCGCAGCTCTATTCTTGCTAAGTAAGTGCTTAGTACGCTGATAACGGTGGGACATGGGAGCGTATCTATTCCGCCGTTTCTCAAGTTCTTAGAATATGTGTATGTATGCGTTGTATGTGTGATGGTTACCTAAGATAGACGGGTTCTATATCAGGCCTCATGTTTCAACTAAGCATAGGAGGTTGACTAGTTCGCAATCCACTGGATCGAGAGGCTTAGTATAGAGGACCCCAGTTCGGAATAGAGTCACTGTCATTCTTCCCGTATCTGACATACGTCACGTCCCTGTCGCATCCATCGTAGTGATTAGGGGCATCTGACCCCGTTTCAGGGGATCGACGGAGGCCACACGTGGTCGTGATAGGATTCCGGAGCGGGGATTCGAATCAAGATGCTCCTCGCTCTCCGTGGCGTGCCGTGGCACTGCTGACCCCCAAGATGGGATCTACCGCCGTTGAAGAATTTGGGGGCGTCATCATCTTTCTGGAAGCTATCTACAATAGGAAATCAGCGAGGAACGGACTGCATAGGTAAACGAGAGCGAGCTAGCTAGAGCTCACCCACACCTCCCCCCCCTTTCAGCACCCGCGCCAGGCTTAGGCGAATGGTATAATCAATAACAGGGCCGAAATCTAGACTACTGTAGCTTGTGTCTATTCCCAGGGTCTAACGTGGCGTGATTCGAACCACTTGCCACGCAGTACGGTTGCATTGTATGCAGGCGCCCATCTGTAGTATCCTTCCCGTAGGGTTGGATCGTGTAAACAGGTTTCTTTATATGGTAGTGGGTGAGTGGGTGCATCACGAGGGTATAGCGTAGTAGGCGTTGCTACAATTAGAAAGAGGAAGAGAGAGTAGGAGAGAGAGCCCCTGGTGTTTGTGACCTGCTAGGCACTATACGAAGTAACCGAGGCGGATTTCAGGTGAGCCAGCAGCTTTAGGACGGCAACGCTGTCGAGATAGCGATGTGACATAGTCACACCTAGCCTCCGATGAGAATACGACGACGATGGCAAGACCTGCCAGGTTTTCATCTATTATTATCGATCTAGATTTCGGCTTGCTCGCGTGTTGACAAGGAATGTTCACGAGGCGTGCAGGATCGGTAGTTATCTTATAGACCGAGAGCTAGTTCGGTAGGTAGAAGCTTTCGGTGACCAAGAGAGACAGCAAGCCACGAGCCTAGGCTATCTACATAAGTAGGTAGTATACCGGTAAATGAAAACTAGCATCGCGGGGACGGGCGCCACGGTGAGCAGATGAAACTCGGTAGAGTTGTAAAGTCGTCATCGGCTTTGGAGATGCGGATCTACTCTAGATAAGGTAAAGTTGACGTCGATTCGCTTCTATATTTGGGGCCGGATAGTGGCTATAACTGAAATTTAACCTTCTGTCACTTTAAGTTGACCAACGTCACTATAGCGTAGGGGTAGCGTTAATCGTTAGTCTGAAACTTACAAGATAGATCGATAGTACCTGTTGACATCGTGAGTGTTGGTCGTTGCACATATGCAGTTCGCAGCCCTACGTGTGGTATGTAACGCAGTTGCGACGGTAACCTCGGGTTTGTTTCAGATGTAATTGAAACCAGACGAAAGTCGCAGCAGCAGCAGAACCAGAACCAGAAACAGCAGCAACGGAAAGCTCCTACCAACGGGAGAAATTCCAATGTGTCTGGTCTGCTAAGTACACCGCAAGAATAGATGGAGAGACAGAGTGCAGGGACTCGGGTCGCACGACGTTGGTGTGCACACTGGGGTCCATACGGTAAACAAGGGCTCTGATTGGCCACTTCACAAGTGGACTACCTCGGGTAACGAATTAGAGGGGGCCGGACGGGCGCTTAACAGCACCAAGGCCCCAATTTCATAAGCTGACCGCCACTCCACGTCCGGAGAGTCGGTAGTAGTTCAATTCGTAAAGGGGAATTCTTTGCGAGCAGCCCCGATCGTAGGGCAGCTGGTCGACATCGTGTTGAAGACTTTTTTAATTGTTAATCGGAGAATGGAGAAGCCCAGTAATACCGAGCTCGGCGAGACTTTTTCGATGTGGTGTTTTGGAGGTAGGCTTCTATGTTGTCCTACATTTTCGATGTTGTTATCTTATGTACTTGCTTACACGTAGTAAGCACTTAGCTTAGGGCATGTACTATGTATGCCAGTCATGTCGTCTCACGCGAACATGGCCGTGATTCATTATGAGGCGCTGTAGGGCTGACGGTCCCCTGAACTCCTGTCAGCACTCTCTCTGTCGTGCCGGGTACCGCATCAGGAAAGTCTCGCGAACGAGAACTCTCGCACCAGTATTCCGATTTTCGTCCGCTGATGCTTCTGGCAAGTAAGCACCTTCTCTTCCGGCTTTGCGATTCCCGCACCATGCTCACCTCGTGGCAGACGGGAGTTCCTGCGGGTTGCGCGGTAGGGGGTTTATGTCAGAAGGGTTATTATGTACGATGTATTATGTATTGGGTTCCGAAGCTGTGACGCTCTACCTTCAGTATTGGGAGGTTCCTGCATCGTAAGGTTCCTCCCGCATAGCCATGTGGCCATAGCTGTTGAATACTATAGTACAGTACTCTACGTACACGCATGGTGGTAGTAGTGTGTACATAGCCATGCAGCTTGGGTTGCAGTGCTATACCGTCCAATGTTAGCCATCGTGCATTGGTTGAAAAGAGAAAATCACGTCTTCTCCAACCGTAATGTACTGTATACGCAGGTGACTTTGGTTTCAGCGCGCTTATTCCCAATTCGCCGTGTTAACTCGGAATAGGACCTAACCGCCTCCACCGTACAACTTGGATATGTCGTACGAATGTGCGAAATTCCTATAATGTCAGCTTACGCGCGTCATTGTCATACTCGCTCTCGTCTATCTTCTCTTTTCCTTCCCGCCTCGTCTCGTCTTCGGAGTATGTAGATAGTCGGGTAGCCTACGGAATACTATATCGTATTCCATGGCCAGTAGGGTACCACAGGTACAGTATTAGGTCATCTTCTCTGCTCATCGGTTCAAGAACTCCAGATTCAATGCAACGTTAAGCTGAGATCGTAAAGGTCTTGGTATATCGAATGTACCTAATTGGTCTAGGGTTCTTCATTATCCGGCCAATCGTCTTTATCCCCGCGTCTGTTAGCGCTATTGGCCAAGAATTGACAGCCCCACCGGTAGGGATGATTGATATTATTCCATATCCGGCATAGCACCGCGGTACGTACTCTTGCCAGAAGCGGAGCGAGGCGCCCAGGTCGGCTTTCTGCCCAATCGGTAGCCAATCCACGAGGTCGGGCCTGTGGGTTAACGTTAACCTTCAGTGTCTTTGCGCACCTGGGCAGGGAAATTGTCGCGTTTCGGGTCCGGCGGCGCTATCGCTTTCGGGTTATGAACTTCTGTTAGGTCCGGCATCTGCTTTATCTGCATATACATTGGTACTTACAGATCTGTACTTGGGTACCTGACTCATGAGCTGCTGCCTTCGGTCTCGTTCTCTCATCCTCATCCGTGTCATGTTGGTCAGATGACAAATATTCGCTGATGTATGCGTGCATTTTATGTCAGTACGGGCTACAGGTTATGTCTCTATCGGCATGGGGCCGCTCATCTTGAAACTTCGAATCCCCTGGCCCGGGAAGGATGCCATCGATTGGCTACTATGTGACTAGGTCGGCAGCATGTACTTTTTAAGGCAGGCTGTGTTGGACTTTGTTAAATCAAATGTTAGGGACTTTGAGGTCTCACGTACAATACGGCGTACCAGTTGTGGCTCGCGGATCACGGATCACGGATCACGGCAATCATTAGCCCACGACGATGATACCATACCAATTGGATGGTAGCTATGTAAGTGCAGATGTAAGTAGATGCAGGACTTACCTACGATACCGGCTGGTGGGTGCCTACATGATGTAAGACCCTGCCGTTGGGTTGGGTTGATGACCATACTTCATGCACCTTCATATTATCTTGTTGGAGATTTTTCTGTTCCGAGTCCAACCAACCAACAGCGATTTAAGATCTTATGAAGAAGAAACGCCACTCCCGCTCCTTGATAAGAGCCATTAGTCAGTTAAACGAACAGGCTATCGTTGTCTGGGCCCCGAGACGAGGCGGTCCGATTGAAGCTGCCGTTGGCTCTTCAATGATACGATACACAGCATCATGTTGCTGATAACCTCCAAGATCTTGCAAATCCTTGTGCCACCTTTCGAGGCGAATGCGCGTTAAAAGGCGGGCTGAGGCTTGTCCGTGCTCGTTCATGCAGTGTTACCCAGCCGGGTAGGTATGTAGGTAGCTTTCTTGTTAGGCAGCCTTTTAGAATAGATGCACTCCCTACAGTAGGGGTAGCTAAGCTTGATAAGAAATTAGGGGGAAACAAAAATAGCCCGAGAAAAAATCTTGAAGAAAATGGCTGGCCAGGTGTATGGAGTAGATAGATCCCTCACACGCATAAGTGCAATGGTGCGATGACTGTAATTCCAGAAAAAGGAAGTATATTTTCTGCTTCGTGCAGGCCTAGACGACAGAGAGTTATGTCATGAAGCAAGCCTGACCCCCTGCCTAACCTCTGAGTAGGGCAACATGTGCCGAGGAATGTCCCGAACGCCAGGTCGAATCCCAGCTGGATGGGCTGGGAGGACGGATCATGATAACTAATAATACATAATACAAGATAAAATAAAACACGCTTCGAATAGATGAATGCCCAGAAACGATCGAGATATCCGCCCATGGTAGTCGTTCTATCGCCCGTTTTTCCCGCTGTGATCCAATTCCTTAAATTCCGAGGGTATTCGTACAAGAGTAATCAATACAGATATAGAAACTGGAGGTCGAACAGCGCCTTTCCATCCTATCGTCTTCTTCTTCTTCTTCTTCGTCGTCGTCGTCGTCATCGTAGTTTGAATCATCATCTCTTCGTAAAGGGCATAGGTGCTAATAGGCTACTGCTGCTAGCTTGAGACATGGTCATGGGCGGTAGCTGAGCTTGAGGCGCAACGAGGTGCCCTGGAGTGCTGCCGAGCGTTCTCGTCACCGCTGGATAAGCATCGTAGCCCTCGGCACGCAAGTCTAAGGTGCCCAGGTCGAAGCGCTTAGAACATCCATCTTCCATGTGTCTAAGGTAGAATTGCTTGTTAGCTGCCAATTCTTTACATGGATCAAGATGGGGATGGGACTTACCTTCGAAGGGTATCTTTTCGTGCAAACATCCGCCCACAATAGTCGCACCTATGGTTCTTTTCTTTCATGTGGACGCTCTGGTTGTGTCTTTGCAGGTCCGTCTTCCGTACGAATTTCTTGTTGCAGTCCGGAACTGTGCATGGGAAAGGGTACTCTCTCTTCTCGTCATGCGTCTCCATATGCGCTTTAAAATTGTAGCTCCTGCTAAACAGCTTGCCGCACCCCTTGACTTCGCATTGGTAATTGGCCTCCTCTTTCGTCGTCAGCTTCCGGGGTTGTCTCCTCTGGGTCCTCGGTACACGGAGCTGTCGCCGGTCATGAGAGAATGAGGCCCCGGGACCGCTGGGCCCCGCGTAGTATTGGTCTGACTCGAGCGACGGGTACTCAGACTTGGCCCACGAACCCGAAGGAGCATCCGACAGGTAGCCCGAGCTGCCGGCGGTTGAGCCGTAGCTACCATGTTCCAGAGGCATGGTTTGCGCCGAACGGGGCGATGGATACTGAGTTAGCTCTGCTCCGCCAGTATAATCGGGGATACCAGCAGCATTTTCCATCTTGATCCGCGGTATTGGCGAAACACTATGTGGGTAACTGAAAGCATGCCTCGATGATGAATCCGGCGACCGGGAGGTGGTTGAAGACAGCTGGGGAGAAGTATTGCTTGACAGGATAGGTGCCTGGGCCGGGTGAGATGGATACATTTCGTGACTGTATGACGTTTGCATGCTCGGCTCGTAATGAGCGAAGGGATCATAGTCGGCCGAGACGATATTCGGCGCGCCTGACGTCGAGATAGGGTGCATCACGGTCGTCCCACTCCAGCCAGCCGAGGTCATCATGTCCAGGGGAGGCAACGAGTTTTCCGAGTCCATGTTGGGAGGCATCGTTGCGCAAGACTGCTCATACATGGAGGCAATCTTGTAGATGGGATCTACAAAGTCCGGCGAGGGATAATCCAGAACAGGGCTCTCGGAGCAATTTGTACTTGGAGGTGATGCTGGCGACCTTGTTAAGGATGGAGGTGAGAGATCCATCACGCGGCAGGATACGTTCCAACAGGCTATGAGGTTGGTTGTGTATAAGGAGCGAAAGGGGTGTTGTGTTACGAGACGAGCCCGGTGAAGAGTCAACAGGAGCTTGTGTGTCTGACGGGTCTAATTTGAGGTGAGGCTTGACAGGTGGTGTGTCGATACGGGGAAGGGCTATGGGAGGCAGTGGGATGTAAGCAATAGTTATACTATGTACAGCGAACAGTCGATGGAGTACCAGAAGTCTCGGCGCACACCCCCTAGTAGACATACGCCATACTAGCCCAGCGTTGGTGTAACAGTAGGAAATGTAGAGAGAGAGAGACGTATTCCAGACGGTAGGAGTGAAACGTACTCCATATAACTGCAGCAAGATAAACATAGGTAGGCAGACACCACCAGGGACCACAAGCGCGGTGCGTCAAGTCAAGGCAGACTCGGAAAGATTATACATAGTACCAGGGTGTGTGAGTGTGAGTGTGAGTTAGTATGATCAATGCTCGTAAGGCGGGACCCATTTTTCTTCACTTTCGGTAAAGTGGTAGTATATCAAAATTGAAGGGTATACAAAACCACAAGGGGGTGTAAGTGGTGTGTGCTCGAATGAGCTGTGTAGTAGTCTTAAGAGGAATGGTAGTGGTGGGTGTAGGGGGAGAGGCATTGACATAACATCGGGTACATAATATCAGCCTATGCATACATAGAAGATACATACAGTTGTACATGTATAGGTTATGTATACATATTTCCATACTTAGAAAAGGTCTATGGATGACTGGAGAGAGAGAAGAGTAGCTACTAACTAGTGAGTGACTAATAATACCGTACGACGTCGGACGTTGGAGCCGGGGGCGGATGGGCGGGGGGATTAATTGAACCAGACCGAGAATATCTCGAACCAACCTGTTCTGTGTATGGGGGCATGTACTAACCTATCCCGTTATGTACTGTCCAACATACCTTAACACATCAGTCATATCAAGAGTACTTTCACCAGACCTGCAATACCGACCTAGCTTCATGTACCTGCACGCGCAGGGTAGTGTAGGCAAGTATTTCTGTAGATAGGAAGATAGTTAGCGGCCACGAGATCCCCAACTGTATCCTTTCGGTGCTGTAGAATGGTAAGCCTTATGAAGCCCCTGTCTATTTGTCATCGATTCCCAGAAGATTAGGTTCTTATTTGGCAAGTCGGGACCGAGAGGAAACATATAGTCGGTAGGTGATAATGCCCGAGCAAGTTCACATATCTTAGGTATGCATACTCTCTCATGGTTGTGCTTCAATCTTTCCCCAATATTGACCAAATACATGACTAAAACAGGAAAAGGGGGACAGAACATAATAGCGCCTATGCCGTCGAGTTTAGCGTGAGCGCGTCTTTTAGTATTAGGAGACATAAGGCTAGCAGCATGGCGTGATGCACTGAACGGTTTGTTAGTTGGTCTGGGGCCGTTCGACTAACCTACAATTTAGTGTGGGACAATAGGGCAGAAGCGGGCTCTTCAAATGTTGTCCTTATGTTCAAATAAGACTAAACCGGTATAGCAGTTGGCGATAAGATGCAGGGGACGGCATCTGCATTGAGAGAATGGCAGGGGGTCGCTAACCACATGGGCACGGACACGGAACTGAGGGAATTCGAAGCCGTTTCCCGGCGTTAGGACAACTCCAGCTGCTAATAACTCCAGGGGTTTTCTCTGGTATGCAGTTGTCGAATTTTTGAATTCATCATTCACAGCAAGAAAAATATCTCTCGTTGAGGCAATCGACTATGACACTCGTGTGAGATGAAGCGAGACAAATCACATACAAGTCAAACCGAGACAGTATGAGAAGGCAAAGAAATAAAGTGGTTACGCCCCTAACGCAGTCAAGCGCCGGGCTGTCACTCTGATTTCGGACGATGTAACTTTCTATTGTTCGTCCCTGTGTTCCAAGTTGGGTAGAAGCTAATTGATCGCTGTTCCTGCAAGGCAGACCCGTCCAACGTCCATCCTCGCTAGCCGAGCCGTTTTACTGTATGTATTTCTTAGAGGAGTGCTGTAGCAGTTTGGCTGTAGCAGTAGGACGGGGTCGTCTTCAGGGCCCAAATCCCGAAGCAACTGAGAACCCGGATCGCGAAGACTTGTACCCAGGACTGCGCCACAGAACGGTATCAACGAAAGCCTTCTCTAACAAGATAAGGCTTCTTGTTATTTAACCCAGATCGAATCCTACAAAATCTTATCCTTACTACAGGGTCCTCCCCGGTGACCTCGATGTGACAGATGCATCGTGGTGATTGGCGGTCGGTATATGAAGTCATAAGAGCGCGGAGCAACAGGCTATCGGATGCACAGCCCTTCGACGATCCTCAGATAGATGATTGATGTCATTCGAGTGCTGTCCTTGCAGCCATCTATAGTTTCAGTCTTGGCCCAACAGCCTGCAGGTACGAAAGCGAGAGAGACAAGAATATCAACGTGTCATGGCTATCTTGCTTAGCTCTGCTTCTAGCACCACCGTGATAGGTAAAAGGACAGCTACCTACGCTATCATCCACTGCGAATACTACCGAAAGACGAAAGGCCCAGAGACCCGTAGCAACCCCACCACCAGGGGGACGATGATCCTCTGCTACGTACGTATGTAGGTACATGCATACTCACGGCCAGTCGAGCTGAGGAGCTCCAAGTGCTTGTCCATCCCGCCCCCATCTTTCTTAGGGCGCCCTGAGTATGCTACGGTAACCCACGTGTTTCGACCGGCTAGTCGGTCGAAAGCTCACCAATTGCGGTCATCTCACGAGGACTAGAGCATCCGGACGGAGGCAGTCGAGATGCCCCACCACGTTTCGATATATACAACACTGAGAGGCTTAGAGGTGTGAAGGAATGAAACCCCATACATACTTGTACGTTTCAAGGAAATCATCAACCGAGGAGGTAGTATGAATCTCGCTATTCGTTTCCCAAAGTGTTTCTATACCACACACACAACTGTGACTTATCCGTATCGGGCAGGCCTTCTTCTTTGCTCACCGTAGACGATGCATTCATAATGCACACATGGATACAGGCAAAGGTTTTGCCTATAGCGAGTATCTGCTCATGTGAACGACAGGGCGGGCAAAGCATTACCGCTCGTAATTTAACGACTCGGCTGAAGCGGGAGCGCTCTATGCGAAAAGAGAAGGTCGATATACTCCTCGTACCAGGCAGCCCGGAGGGTAAACTGTACCTCCAGACATGATACTATGCATGACTGCAGCCCTCAGAACTAACGTGACCAGTTCACGGCTCTTGCCGTATCGATTGCTTCGATGATTTCATATCGTAGTAGAGATAATGGAAGATGATCCGAAAACCCGTCATGACACTTAGCATACCCTATCGCTCAAATCCCTTGAAATCGAAAGTGGGTAAATTTTTGTCGAGGTAGTTCAAAAGTACTATGCCTCCTAGCCTCCAGGTACTTTCATATCCCTACCTCGTGGGGACTCGAGATACGCAGGACTCCCCATACCAGAGCACTTTGGCGTCTCCACATCCAGGGATTGCTTTGGGAAGGTTTCTCTGGACCACTAACCAAAACGGCTCGCTAGGGAAGATCTGGCCGCCTGTCTGGTAATAATTGGGGAGTCTGGTTCAGCTTCGGGGGCTGAAATTGGCTACGATGGGGCCATGGGTCTCGCAAATCCTTCTCACCGCACACATGCAACCAAATTGCATGCATAGTACGGCAGATATACAAGCTAGATTCTGAGGAATTTCGTAAGCAACCTTGAAAGTCGCCCGTTCCAAGTTAATCTCAAACTGCTCGAGGTCGCTCGGTGTACTCAAGACTGCCGAGGCCCGCTGGACTTGGTTAGTATTTTGCGAGCTCCTCCAATATGCCAAATGCATCGAGTTCCAGAAATAGGTATCGTCGGTGTCGCAGTCAGCTAATATCAAGTTTCTACCTTTGAAAGCCAAAATGGTGCCAAAACAGCCTTGCTTCACTGAGCTTAGTAAGGACGGGGTATTCCAAGTCTGACCAACAGTCTTGGCTTGGTGTGCATCGAGCTTAGATAAGGTAGCTCCGAAGACGCGTGCTCGTGTCGCAGTGTATAGATCTACCCGTATTACCAGTTATCCCACATCAGCAAAAGGCGGAAATCGCTTTGGATTTGGCAGAGCAACGCAGAACCCGTATGGACTTACACCTGCGCTTAGCACATGAATCATCATGAGTTGTCCGAGAATAGAGCGCAATAGCATTTAGCTTGCCGTCCAGGTGATCATAGCTTTCCCCAAACTTGTACCTGCAAACAGCCGTTCGTGGCGAATGCCTCGCCGTAGAGGCGCATGGCCTCGTAGGATTCCCGATGTCTAGCATCACCTGAAACAAGAGTTGATTAAATATTCCGTCGCGTAGTATTTTCTGCCGTCCCGTGGTTAGCGATTAATTCGGCGATGCAGCATCCTCTAAAAAGGCAGCTATGTAACGTCTCGAAATAGCTACACAGGTAAGGCTTAAGGCTGAGGGTTGATGGCACCTAAGATAGTATTTTGCATGTGTTTCAGCCTAATGCGAGAGTAATAAGAAACTGAGGCACCCCGATGGTGTGCCACCGGACAGAATCCTGCGTGTCCTGCGCTCTCTGAGTTCCGTTGAGACTCTGCCTGCGGGCGACGGCGAGAGACACAGTCGGCTTGCTACCAACCTGCATACTCTGGCGGCTATAAATAATAGCCAGACGAACATTGAAGGGAGAACAGGGCGGAAGAGCTGTAGCTTAATGTACTGCGCCGGATCCGACAGTCTGGATCGTACCTACACAGCTACCCCAACCCAACTCCATGGATGAGGCAGAAGCCATCGGGAGGCGCTGTCCGCTTGTCGGGACCGTCATTCCTATGATACATCAGTAATCAGTCCGACGGGTGCCTCCGTCCTGTCAACTTTCGGCCCTTCCCATGCCATGAGCTGTCGATCTTGTTTCCAGGTCTAAAAAACCTTATTGCGACTTCATTACACCGAGATCGTCAAGTTGGTTGGACTTGATCGGAAGGACACTGGTGTCGGTGATTGTCCGTGCGACGAGTTGCCTGTCTGCCTGTGCAGGAGCAAATGGCTGATGGCAATGCAGTGGTGGCTAACCAACCGCTTGGCATTCCGATCGCAACCCCTGCATTCAGCTGGTACTGACGAGGCAACAACGCGATTTGATATAAGTATTGGGTTGTGGGGAGGTGATTGAGGTTGAATTATAATGATAAACCAATCTTTACTACGGTTTGCTAAGGGTAGCAAACAACCTTAACCTTAAAGCTTAAAGTATCTGCCGGAAGAGTTAACGCATTCCGGCACTACGGGCCCGTCAGGTAAGGTTTTAGGTACCTCCCGTAGGCAGGTACGGTAATTGAAGGTCGGTAAGGCTAATGAGTGGAGATTTGTGGCTGGCCGTGCCAGGAGCACGCATGAGCCACCATGCGCGCAGAGCTGCGGAACCTTAGCTTCGGTACTGTACCTTATCTTATCCAGCATCAACCTCTGCCTAGCAACATCAACCTCAATAATGAAGTTGCCATAACGATCTCAAGGTGGGCAGTTTCCCGGTACAACCAACCAACAGTAGATATAAGCACTGTTTACATATCATGCACATTTAAAGTTGGCCTAAGAAAATATTAAGGGAAAGCACACAGGTCCAGCTGTATTATGACATTCCACATTATGCCACCCTACTGACCCGTAAATCTTTCTACTTGCACTTACAACTACAAGACTGAGCTCTCTCTCCCTCTTTGTCTACTTGCCAGCAACAACACCAAGCTTCCTACTGCAAGACAAAATCAGTGAAGGAAGACTCGGCACCTCAACCTATATATTCTCACACCCAGAATCTAGCAAAGATGAAGTTCTTCATCGACGACCTTCCCGTCCTCTTCCCCTACCCTCGCATCTATCCCGAGCAGTATGCATACATGTGCGACCTCAAGAAGACCCTCGATGCCGGCGGTCACTGTGTGCTGGAAATGCCTTCGGGCACCGGCAAGACCGTCTCACTACTGTCGCTCATTGTCGCCTACCAGCAGCATTATCCCGAGCACCGCAAACTAATATACTGTTCGCGTACTATGTCCGAGATTGAGAAGGCACTAGCCGAACTCAAGTCTCTGATGAAGTTCCGCGCGGACGAGCTCGGCCATGTGGAAGAGTTCCGAGGACTAGGCCTGACCAGCCGAAAGAACCTGTGTCTCCACCCTTCCGTGAAAAGGGAGAAGAGCGGCTCTATCGTAGATGCTAGGTGCCGCAGCTTGACCGCCGGCTTCGTCAGAGAGAAGAAGGAGAAGGGTGAGAGCGTCGAAACCTGTGTCTACCACGACAACCTCGACCTTCTGGAACCACACAATCTCATCCCGAACGGCGTGTGGACCCTCGATGGCCTCCTGAAGTACGGCGAGCAGCGCAAGCAATGCCCCTACTTCACTGCAAGGCGGATGGTAAGCTTCTCCTTATTCAATTACTACTCTTCTCCGGACACTAAGCTCACCATTTCTGTTCTACAGATGCAATATTGCAATGTCATCATCTATTCGTATCACTATCTGCTGGACCCAAAGATCGCAGAGCGCGTGTCTAAGGACCTTTCAAAGGATTGCATTGTTGTATTCGACGAGGCTCACAACATAGACAATGTCTGTATCGAGTCTCTGAGCACAGATATCACAGAAGACTCGCTGCGAAGGGCCACGAAAGGTGCTCAAAACCTAGAACGCAAGGTCAGTGAGATGAAAGAGACGGACCGGGAGCAACTGGAAAACGAATACCAGAAGCTAGTGGAGGGCCTTCGCGATGCCGACGAAGCTCGCCAGGAGGATGCCTTTATGGCAAACCCCGTCCTTCCTGACGATCTACTCAAGGAAGCCGTTCCTGGAAATATCCGGAGGGCAGAGCACTTCACGGCCTTCTTAAAGCGGTTCATCGAATACCTCAAGACGCGCATGAGAGTTCGTCAAGTCATATCCGAAACACCGCCTTCGTTCCTGGCACATCTGAAGGAGCATACCTTCATCGAAAAGAAGCCATTACGATTCTGCGCCGAAAGGCTTACTTCCCTCGTAAGGACTCTCGAACTTACGAACATTGACGACTACCAGCCGCTCCAAGAAGTAGCTACATTCGCAACCCTTGTCGCCACCTATGAGAAGGGTTTCTTATTAATCCTTGAACCATTCGAATCCGATACAGCTGAGGTGCCAAATCCCGTCTTGCATTTCACATGCTTGGATGCAGCCATCGCAATTAAGCCTGTGTTCGACAGGTTTAGTTCCGTCATTATCACCTCCGGAACTATCTCGCCCCTAGAGATGTACCCAAAGATGTTAGGCTTCTCCACAGTAGTCCAAGAATCTTACGCCATGACTCTAGCGAGGAGATCTTTCTTGCCAATGATCGTCAGCCGAGGAAGTGACCAAGCCGCCATCTCCACCAGTTTTACCGTCAGAAACGAACCTAGTGTAGTTCGCAACTACGGTAATCTCCTCATGGAGTTCGTCAGGCTCACGCCAGATGGCATGGTTGTTTTCTTCCCATCGTACTTATATATGGAGTCTATCCTTAGTATGTGGATGGGAATGGGCATCATAGAAGAAGTGTGGAAATACAAGCTTCTGTGTGTCGAAACGCCTGATGCGCAAGAGACCTCGCTAGCACTCGAGCGATATCGTACCGCCTGTTGCAACGGCCGCGGTGCAGTCTTCCTCTGTGTCGCCCGAGGAAAGGTTTCTGAGGGTATCGATTTCGACCACCAGTACGGACGAACTGTGTTGTGTATTGGCGTCCCATTCCAATACACGGAGTCGCGTATCCTCAAAGCCAGATTGGAATTCCTCCGCGAAACGTACCGTATCCGCGAGAACGATTTCTTGTCTTTCGACGCTATGCGACACGCCGCGCAATGCCTAGGTCGTGTGCTCAGAGGCAAGGACGACTACGGGATCATGGTGTTGGCTGACCGACGGTTCCAGAAGAAGAGACTCCAGCTGCCGAAGTGGATCAATCAAGCCATGCAAGAAGTGGATGCCAACCTCAGCACTGACATGGCCGTGATCACGGCGAAGCGTTTCCTGAGAGACATCTCGAAACCCTTCAAGGCGAGGGACCAAGAGGGTATCAGCATCTGGAGTCTCGAGGACTTGAAGGCCCACCAGAAGAAGGTAGACGAGGAGAGAATAGAGGAACTGCGGGAAATGCAGGAGGGGAATGCCGCCTTGGAAGCATTGCGAAGGGCCCAGGCCGTCCAGAGTTTTGACGATGACTACGATATGGACGATGACGACCTGGATCAGGGGATGATGGAATTGGATGGAGCTTGATAGTGACCCAACAATTACAAACAAGACCCTGTATGTATGGTAATAAAATGGCGGTCTTAGGAATACCTGGATGCATAGGCGTTGGCAAAATACAATCCGCACCACAAGATGCCTAATACAAATGATTGGTATTCAGGCAAGATCAGATTCGCAATTCCTATCCCTCGTGATATTCTATTATTACAATCTTAACCTTCCTAGTCTGGTTATGAATCCTGTTATAAACTAACCCTACTACTGAGTAGACTTGGCGAGATTCCAGAAATTCTCCAACTTGGACTTGGACAGCACCTCCCTAGCCTCGCTATCGGACTCGCAGACCTTGGAGCCCCATTTGCGGAAGGCGCGCGACTTGACCTCGCCTTCGAAGATGAGCTTGCACTGGTTCTCGGCGAGGTCCTTGAGGTCGCCGTTCTCGTTCTCGGCCTTGAGCCACTGCTTGAGGGCCTCGTTCTGCGCGTCCTTCTCCCGCGACGGCACGTTCTCCGTCCAGTTGATCCGGTTCAGCATTAGTTTCTTGTAGTGCTTGGCGGACCACTCGCCGCCTTCCACGATGACCAGGCTCTGTTTGGGATGCATAATCACCAGGCCGGTCATGGCCAGCTGGTCCGCATTGATGTTGATCTTGTACCGGTGCTGCCCGTTCGCCAGGCTGTTGATCTTGAAGACTAGCATGCGCAGCCCCTTGGCCGCATCTTTCTCCTGATTCGCGGCGAGCTTCTCGTGCTTCTGCTCCTTGCTTAACTTCCTCTCTTCGTTCGATAGCACGTGCTTCTGGTGCCGGTCGGCGATCTCGCGGTTCACCCTCGCCTCGACGGCCGTCGGGTCTTTGACAGCTTCCTCGCCTAGCACGCGCATTAGGTTGCCCTTCTTGACCTTGGGCGGCGGCGCCGGGACCAGGCCGAGTCTGATCTTGGCTTGCTCCTCCTTCAGATCGGCCATTCGGCGCTGACGGCGCAGTTTGGCTTGTTCCGTGGCGGTGAGGTACATGGGTTTCGGCGCAGGGACGTTCTTGTCCTGGGGCGGTTCGATGGGGACGGGATGTTGGATGTATCTAGTTACTATAGTGTCTTCCGTTTCGATCTTTAGGACCCTCGGATCCTCGATGCTTTCGTAGTTCTTGCCATCTACAAGCCCTTCGTCCCACCACTCGATATCCGGCGGCGCCTCTACCATAAAGTTCTTTTCGACATCTTTGTCTTCATCTATCCCGACTTTCCTTGTCCCCGCCGCAATCTTCTTCTTCAAGGCCTCGAGGGCGGCCTGCCTTCGTAGCGCATTTGCTTGCTGGATATATTTACCCTTCTGATTGAATATCAGATGCCGGGACTGTCTCGGCTTCACGCTGGGGGCGCCCAGGTTCGCGTCATAGTATGGATTGCTCTTGATCTCTTCTGCTGATGGCCCTGAGAGGTCCAGGGCTTTATGTTTCGGCTGGGCATGGCCCGCATCATTACGTGACCGCGAGCCTAAACTGGTTTTCGAATCGTTGGTCTTATTACCGCCAGGTTTCCATTGTCCGATATCCTCCAGCGCCGGGTGGAGCCCAACATTCAGTCCGCCTTTCGCCTTAGTGGTCCCTATCGCGGCTGATACACGAGCTTTTAGAGCAGCAAGTTTGGCTGCTTTGTCTGCGGCGGACTCGGATTTCTGCACTCGAGATCCGGCATCATTGCGAGGGCCAAGGCTAGGCGAGCCGTGTCGATCCATGAGGAACGGTTATCGTTGGGGCCTAACGTGGCTAACGGGTCAGGGATAGTCGTCCTTGAGAGAAGTAACGTGAGTAGACTGTTTGATCGGTGACCAGAGATTGACTTAGGTGCAAACAGGATCGAATAACAAAAAGTTGATAAAGAAAGATGTATCGTAAAGAAAGGCAAAAGGCAAGTCCTGTTGTATCTAATTTCGTCAGTGCTCCAAAGAACGCAGCTGCCGGACAGCAGTTCAACGCTTGGCTTATCCGCTATCTCGATAAGATAATTGAAATTGACATCACATGACTTTTCGTTTCTGCTGCTCACGACCGCCAAAAAGTTCGAGCTCCAAATATTTGGTCCGTCCAATTAACCCCACTAAAAAATTGCTTTGTACCTCAGCTCCCTCTAGCCATCGATATATTTTCATCCAGATCAGCGCAACGCCATGAGTTGATAGAGTTCGCCGAGAACACCTCGACTCTATTCAAGTCTAACGCTTTTCAATCAAAGTTTCAACGTGTGTCTTAAAGATTGTGCTAGGCTATGAAGTTACAACATCATCAGCCATGAATATATCACAGCCCATATCATCGGCTATCGACAGCGTCGATTTCGACTTCCTCACTCCCACCGAAATCAAAGCCATCTCGGTCAAGAGGATTGAGAATCCAACCACGTTTGATAGTCTTTTAAATCCGGTACCGGGTGGGCTTTACGATCCTGCGCTTGGCGCATGGGGAGACTCAGTGTAAGTAGGATATATGATGGTACATGTATCGCGAACTAATTCGACTTGGATAGATGTACGACTTGTAATCTTACGCAGCCGAGCTGCCCGGGCCATGTCGGCCACATCGATCTTCCCATCCCTGTATACCACCCCGTCTTTATGGACCAGATCTTGAGATTACTCCGCGCTCAATGTCAATATTGCTACCACTTTCGAATGCGACGGGCCGACCTCGGTCTTGTCGCATGCAAGCTACGTCTTCTCCAGTTCGGTCTCATCGATGCCGCCAATTATCTTGACGAAATCACAGCCGAAACTACTGGCATACCGGTCGAAGATGAAAACCTTTCCGAGGGCGAGGAAAGTTCGGCGCTTGACAAAATAATTCGAATGAGGGAGTCATTTACCCAGAAATCATTGAGGCAACATAGAGTAGGAACTGCCGACATTAGGAAGGGTAAGCATGAAGGCGCATCAGAGGCCAGGAGAGAAGTACTCAAGAACTTCCTCAGAGACATGACCAAAGGCAGAACGTGCGCCACATGCCAGGCCATCTCCCCAAGCTTCAGAAAAGACCGCTTTGTCAAAATTTTCGAGAAGCCCCTCAACGCCAAAGATCAGGCCAAGATGGCCCAGCGTAATATGGCGCATAAGGACGCCTTGGCTATCAACCGGAAATCCAAAGCCGATGTCGCCAAGAAACGCAGCTATGACATGGACGAAGGAATAGCAGATATCGATTTGCCGTCGAGCGACGGAGAGGTCGAGCAAGAGAACGACGAAGACGAGGAGGGAGAGGGCGACGAGCTCGATGAAAATGGCGACGTCATCATGTCAGAAGGTGGCGCTGCCTCGAAAACGAAGAAAGACGAAGAACCCAAAACTCAGCAACGTTATGTTAACTCGACGGAAGTTCGGGCTCGGCTCCAACTCCTATTCGAGAAAGAGCAGGACATAATGGGACTGGTTTACAACTCGAGGCCTCTCGGAAAGAAACTTCCTGCTGATAATTTCTTCATACAAACCATCCTTGTCCCGCCCAACAAGTTTCGCCCGGAAGCCCGGCAAGGCGACGGAGCCATCGCAGAGGCCCAGCAAAATTCCCTTTACAAGCAGATTCTCGGGGCGTGCGGGAAGATTGCCCAGATCCACAAGGAAATCACGCATCACGGAAATGATTCTGATTCGGCACTTCGACGGCGAGACATATCTGATATGCACGAGGCCTGCGTTCAGCTTCAGGATAGTGTAAATTCTTTGATTGACCGAGATAGGAATCCTATCCGCGGCGCCGCCGGCAAGAGAAACGAAGATGGCATCAAGCAGAAACTCGAAAAGAAAGAGGGTCTCTTCAGAAAGAACATGATGGGCAAGCGTGTAAACTACGCCGCTCGAAGTGTCATTTCCCCAGACCCCAACATCGAGACCAGTGAAATAGGTGTCCCTCCTGTCTTTGCCACAAAGCTAACTTACCCGGAGCCGGTCACGAGTCATAACTTCAGAGAGATGCAGCAAGCAGTCATCAACGGTGTCGACAAATGGCCCGGTGCTATGGCGATTGAGAATGAGAATGGACAAATCATAAACCTCCAGAAGAAATCGGTTGAAGACCGAGTTGCTCTGGCTAACCAGCTTCTTGCCCCGACGAGCCAAGAGTACGCTGGCGTGAAGGGCAAGAAAGTCCACCGCCATCTTGGCAACGGTGATGTAGTGTTGATGAATCGTCAACCAACCCTCCACAAGCCTTCCATCATGGGCCACCGAGCTAGAGTCCTACCTGGAGAGAGGACCATTCGTATGCATTACGCGAATTGTAATACGTACAATGCAGATTTTGATGGTGACGAAATGAACATGCACTTCCCACAGAACGAGCTCGCACGGGCGGAAGCGCTGAAGATTGCCGACACAGATCATCAGTATCTCTCAGCAACTGCCGGGAAGCCGCTCCGAGGTTTAATTCAAGACCATTTGTCCGTGTCGGTAGCTCTTTGCAACAAGGATACTTTCTTCGACAAGGGCGCCTACCACCAGCTAATATACGGCGCACTACGACCCGAGAGTGGCCATATCGCGTCCGAGAGGCTTGAGCTTGTACCACCAGCTATCTTGAAACCAGTCAGGCGTTGGACTGGGAAACAGGTCATTACGACTATATTGAAGAACATCAAACCCGCCGGCTGCGGTGACCTCTGGCTTGCCGGGAAATCCTCCGTCAAATCCAAAGCCTGGGGAATATTCGTGGAAGAGGGTGATGTGTTCTTTGATGACGGTGAATTCATTTCCGGCATCCTCGACAAGTCACAGCTAGGACCTAGTACCGGCGGTTTCATCCATTCCATCCACGAGATCTGGGGCCCTGAAAGTGCTGCTAAGCTACTTAGCTGTCTAGGTCGGTTACTTACCCGGTATCTCGGCATGCGCGCTTTCAGCTGTGGTATGGACGATTTGCGGCTCACACCCGAAGGCGAGAAGGATCGTAGGCAGAAGTTGCGGGGGGCCGATCATATCGGTCTTGAGGTTGCTATGAAGTATGTGAGCTTGGACAACCACCCCGACATTACCAGTACAGACAGCTTGCTACTGGAACGACTAGAGGAGGTTATGCGCGACGATGGCAAGCAAGAAAACCTGGACCGTATGATGAACGCGCGGTCTGGCGTTCTATCTAGTGAGATCACACTAGCTTGTCTCCCAGCAGGACTTGAGAAGCAATTCCCGAAGAACCAGATGCAGTCGATGACAACATCCGGTGCAAAGGGATCCCCCGTTAACGCGAATTTGATTTCCTGCAACCTTGGCCAACAAGTTCTTGAAGGCAGGAGAGTACCTCTGATGGTCAGCGGTAAATCATTACCGTGTTTCCGTCCTTTTGAAACCAGTGTGCGAGCAGGTGGTTACATCGTCAACCGCTTCTTAACTGGCATTCGGCCTCAGGAATACTATTTCCATCACATGGCGGGACGAGAAGGTCTCATTGATACGGCCGTCAAGACGTCCCGATCTGGTTACCTACAGAGGTGTCTCATCAAGGGTATGGAAGGCTTGAAGGTAGCTTACGATTCGTCAGTGCGAGATGCCGACGGGTCGATGGTTCAGTTCTTGTACGGAGAAGATGGTCTTGATATCACCAAGCAGAAATACTTGCACGATTTCGGCTTCGTACTTCGCAATCAGACGTCCCAGGTTGATCGATTAGGCATCGCTGAGAGAGGATGGGACCAAGAAATTTACGAGTCTAAAGAATTTGCCCAGAAATACCAGAAGAAAGCCGTCAAGCAAGCCAAGGCGAATGATCCGAAAGGCATCGACCCCATTCACACCGAACTAAATCCCAGCCGCCATGCGTTCGCCACTTCAGAAAAGTTCTACGAGATGGTATCCGAGTATATCAAGAAGAACGAAGATGGTTTGATCAAGGAAAAGGGCGAGAAGAAGAACTCGACTACCGTACTCATTCCTCGCAAATATGCGGAGAAGATTTTCCATTCCAAGTATCTTAACTCACTTGTGGAGCCTGGTGAAGCCGTGGGCATCGTTGCTGGCCAATCTGTCGGTGAACCGTCCACTCAGATGACGTTGAATACTTTCCATTTGGCTGGTCACTCTGCCAAGAACGTCACCCTAGGTATTCCTCGTCTAAGAGAAATTCTCATGACAGCTAGTAATCACATTGGCACTCCATCAATGACACTGCTGCTCAATGAGGAACTGTCGGAGGCGCACGGCGAGACATTTGCGAAGGCGATTAGTATTCTCCCGCTCTCGCACGTCCTCGACAAGGCGACGGTCAAGGAGCGCATCGGCAAAGGAGTCGGCAATCGCTTAGCCAAGATGTTCGATATTCACCTCAAGTTTTTCTCCAATGAAGAGTATACAAAAACGTACGCGATCGAAACTGCTGATGTCCTTGACACCTTGGAGAAAAAGCTTCTGCCTATACTGGTAGCAATGATCAAGAAAGACATGAAGGTGAAGGGGGCCAAAGAGGGCGGCGCAATACCTGAGATTGGTGTCAGTGCTGGAGCAGTAGAAATGGCATCAGCTAACGCCGATGCCGTGGTGCGTGATGAAGATGATGACGACGAAGACGATGATGACGATGATGCGACAAACGCCAAGCAGCGCACGAACCGTGTACAGGCCGTCTCCTACGGCGCAAACGACGACGATGACGACGAAATCCAGCGGCGAATGGAGCGAGAGGCGTCACCAGAGGATGACGAGGTGCCGGAGGATGAAGGTTTTGGTGGTAGTCCACCTCCAGTAAGTGACGACGAAGACGAGGACTCGGGTAGCGGCAAGAAAAACAATTCCCGTGAAGAACGTATCAAGGACAGGGTTGACGTCGTGTCTCGATTCGAATGTGACGAGAAGAAAGGCGAGTGGTGCGACTTCACACTCGAGTACGACTCCGGCACACCTAAAATCCTCATGTTAAGTATTGTCCAGGAGGCAGTCAAGAAGGCGCTCATACAACAAATCGACGGCATTCGCTCGTGTACGTACGTGGCCGAGGAGAAAATTCACAACCCACAGACCGGAGAGGAGGAAAAGAGGCCGGTGATCCACACCGACGGCGTCAATCTCCGAGCCATGCAGAAGTATGGCGACTTCATCAACCCCAACAAGATCCAGACGAACGACATCGCAGCAGTGTTGCAGGTGTATGGAGTCGAGGCGGCACGTAGCAACATTATCCGAGAACTAAGCGGGGTCTTCGAAGGTCACGGCATCGACGTCGACAACCGACACCTTAACCTCATTGGAGACTACATGACGAGAAACGGAGGGTTTACCCCATTCAACCGCAACGGCTTGAAGGGCAACGTCAGCCCGTTCACCAAGATGAGCTTCGAGACGACCTTGTCTTTCCTGAAGGACGCCGTTCTCGACGGAGATTGGGACGACCTGAGCACACCGAGCAGCCGAATCGTCATGGGGAGATTAGGCAAGATCGGCACGGGGGCATTCGACGTCCTCACCAGAGCGCATCCAAAGAACGGGAAGAATTACTTGGGTTAGGAAAAAGCTGTATTCCAAATAGGGTGTTTAAAAGATGGAATTACAGGAGTTTTCAACGCTGGTTCGGAGTCTAGATGTATTCTTGCTGTCTTATATGATATAGGTGAATACCAGAGTTTTCTCAAATATTACCGTTGTATGAAACCGTACCTTTCATCGTGAAGCTTTGCCGTATATGGTAGGCTTAATCCGAAGGTGAGATGATATGCTATGATTTAAGTCCAGGCCTTTGCAAGTCTAGTGTTATATATACCTTCAAGGAAACTACTATCAGTTAGTTAACCAGGACATATTCCGCGAGTGGTGATAGAGCTTGACATATGCCTAGATATATAGAAAGACCGCGTATCAGATCTAGCATCTACGTAGTCGAATATAACACTTAACTTTTCGCCATTTTCTTAATGATAGATTCAAGACTCGTTATAAAGTCAAGTACGGAATGGACCATCGTGGGTTTGAAAGAAAAGCAGATGCTGCAAGTGGGTGTTGAGCTACATTTCATCCACGAATACGGAACACACGAACTAACATACCTGTCTAGAGCACTAACGCTGCTTCAGCGTAGCCATTTTTACCTCTCGTCGAGTCCCCTTACCTAGGCCATGTAAACACAGATATTAAGGCACTGCCCCTGACCCCTTGAAGCCATCACTACCGAAAAGGATCGCGATAATAAATCGAAATAACACAGCCTAGCATTCAAAGGTGTATCAGGCTTGATTTCCCCTTCAGATTCGTATATGTACGCCCGGAAGCGCGAATGCGTTAAGCCGGACGAGCTAGCTATAGCTTCATTCTGCTTCACTTCTCTAACATCCCATCTTCACCATACGCAACTGAGGAACTCGAGACTCCATGGATTTTAACCCTCCAAGTCTACGCCTACATGCGAACAGGGATATCAACAGAAAAGGTGAGTCAGTTCGGCAGGCGAGGCAGCGATCCAATGCCATTTCTTTATGCCCACCTGGGCACATCCCGAAGCCCCGAGTCCTACTACGCCCAGCCCGCTACGAGCGGGTGCTTGGTCAAACAAGGCGAAACTCAGAGTCCCGCCACCGAGGGGCATCCCGCGAAAACGAGGCGAGAAAAAGATACGTGTATACATCAAACTCATTCATCATCAATAATGAAGGATCCGATAGGGATCATCGCGCGCACGACAATGAAAAGGGGATAGAGATATGGGCAGCAGAGCACGCACGAATGTTCAGATGGATGCTGACACGGTGGATTCATTCGCTTGTTACGGGAACATTCAGTCGCGTGACTAGTAGAATTATTGCCGCCATGGTGACTCAAATAAAAAACTGAATTGCTAAGATATGGGCGGGAACATGAATGCAAAGCCCTTCAGGATGTACATTGTCCTGAGTTGTTACCTGGACTACGTCCCCTCTACTTAGGCAGAAACTTTAGTGTAGCAGATAAAGGAAGTATTACAAAGGCCGGAGGATGAGCACAGACACGGTCGGATGACACATCATTCAATCACGTACACATAAATAAACAAACCCGATTCCCATTGCCTAGGTAGGCATAGATGCAATGAATATGCGAAACATGAAAAGCACTTGTGCATGGATTACAATTCACGAATTAGATCACGACAATAGGCAAGTCATTAGAAGTGATTGTTCAGGTGTTCAGATTCCTGTGTTCAGTATTGCAACGCGCGAGGGCGAAAGCATATCACTGATGTACATATCCATGTCTGGATAAAGCAAAGTTGCATAAAACGCCGTGCGATTACCCTTTCCCTGTGAACCGATTCATCATGCCATCCCTGTGAGTATCATAAAGTGCAACCCCCGTCCAAAGTTCCCCCACCAAGGCCAACTATAGAACAAGAATAGCACTTAGTTGCGCTCACCACGTAGGCGACGAGCGAGCTGGATATCCTTCTGTAGGAGTTGTTAGCATGAGTCATTAGATAATAGTGTCATGGGGTTACTGACCGACTGGATGGTGACACGCTTGGCGTGAATGGCACACAAGTTGGTGTCTTCAAAGAGAGAGACGAGATAAGACTCGACAGACTCCTGAAGGGCACCGATGGCCGACGACTGGAAGCGAAGGTCGGACTTGAAGTCCTGAGCGATCTCACGAACCTATAGCGCGTCGCGTTAGTTTAATGTTGATGATCGCGATGCGGGGGAAGTCGCGTCATGTAGAATGTGGCAATCGCAACACCCAAGCGCCAAATGACGCGAGAGCAGTGCGACAGCGAGATGATTAGATGGGATGACTTACCAGACGCTGGAAGGGGAGCTTGCGGATGAGAAGCTCAGTCGACTTCTGGTAGCGACGAATCTCACGAAGAGCGACGGTACCGGGCTTGTAGCGGTGAGGCTTCTTGACACCACCGGTGGAGGGTGCGCTCTTGCGGGCAGCCTTGGAAGCGAGCTGCTTGCGGGGAGCCTTGCCACCAGTGGACTTGCGGGCGGTCTGCTTAGTGCGGGCCATTGTAGTTGATTGTTTGGCGTTGTATTGGTGATAGAATAGTTGATGAAAGTTGGTGTTGTTGATGGAAGACTTTGCTGTGGATGGAGGCAAAGATGAGAGTGTGAGTTGTAGATGGGAAGAAGAAAACAGATTGGAGGAGGGGTAGGGAGCTGCTGTTAAATATGTTAGAAAGTGGGTCCTGCCGTCTGGCTGATTGTGCCTGGGCTGGGCGGTCACCTGGGGCATTAATCAGAATTGGTCAATGCGCCGGGCAGGATCAAGAAAATCAAAAAGGTGCACTGAGTAATTATTAGTAGTGAGTTGTTGATTATTTTTCGGGGGGGAGACAGGGGTGCGGTTTCCTGTGCAAAAGCGCCCTCATTTTAGGTGGGAGATTTCAATTCTTGGTCGCGTTGCAAGACCCGACTAATTGCTGATTGGGTGCAGCACCGCCGCAGGCTCCACCACCGATAGAGACTTTCCCGTTTTCGTAACCTCCAATAAATCCAAATCAAGCCAAAGGCAAATCGCAACTACCAAATAATAAAGATCACGCTAGACTAAGGCCGATAAGACATTTGATAATGCAACAGCTTTAGCTCGATCTTGCCACGGCTGATGGGGTCACAGTAAATTTACGCGACAATGGGGAAACTACAGTCGAGCGACATATTGGCATTTACTGATTACACAGCTAGTCTATGTACCTACCTAACCTAAAAGGGACAGTTTTCATCGAGAATCTAGGCTGTGACCTCAATATCCGATCAACACGGTGGCAACTCAGGTGTCTCGGTCACATGGGAATACGGCTGTATCTTCGGGAAGGCATCGTATCAATGATAAGTGCCAGGATATAGTAGGTATTGAACACCATAACTTCCTTGCTGAGTGCCTGAATGGTGGGTCTCGATGCCATTTGCAGCCTTAGGTACAATAGGTACATCCCATATCAATATCAAAATGCAGGTGCATTGGGCGGCTGACGATCGGGTAAATAAATCGAACAGTGATAAGGCGACGCAATTTGATGATTGGTCGAAACTCTATTTAAGGTTCTGCATAGAATCAATCCCAAATGGGGTTAGTGCAGTGTGTTTCGGCGCAGCGTAACTGACTGCGGAGGGCGGATTCTCTGATTTTTGATTGGCCAGATGCGGCGCTTTATTTTTTTAACGTCGGGGCTGATCAGGCACGAGTTCGCGTCAATCCCGGGCTGATCTGATTTCGAGCTACCGCGCCGCCCCGTTCCTATTTAATACCGTTACCTTTCCCCACGTCTTCAACTTTTCAACCTTTCAACTTCTAAACAACCCAAAACCTCTCAGCCTCACCGTCAAACATTCACATCACCACCAACCACAATAACAATCAATTACCAACTGCACCTCTTCTAACATTAATCAAGATGACTGGACGTAAGTTACATCCCTTCTCTAACATACCTCGCGGTATCCTGCACCCTACTCTATCTCAGCTCAAGCCTCGTTTGAGCTCATCGCTGACGCGTCTCAATAGGCGGCAAAGGTGGCAAGGGCCTCGGCAAGGGTGGTGCCAAGCGTCATCGCAAGATTCTTCGTGACAACATCCAGGGTATCACCAAGCCCGCTATCCGACGTCTCGCTCGTCGTGGCGGTGTCAAGCGTATTTCAGCCAGTAAGTTACTCTTCTATCGCGTCAATCACGTGTCCATCAATTAACGCGTCTCCACAGTGATCTACGAGGAGACCCGTGGTGTTCTCAAGTCCTTCCTCGAGGGTGTCATTCGTGATGCCGTCACCTACACTGAGCACGCCAAGCGCAAGACCGTCACTTCTCTCGATGTCGTCTATGCTCTGAAGCGACAAGGCCGCACCCTTTACGGTTTCGGTGGTTAAGCTTCTGGTCTTCGGTTTTGGGGGGTTTGGTCACGTCTGTTACGAAAGTCATTTTTCCTCGCGATTGCCACAAGCCGCTTGCGCTGTGGTTGGTCATGATGATCATGGGATTGGGTTCTGCGTTTAGGGTGTTCACTGTACCATAAGGGGTCAAGGGGGTCAACCACATGGATTTGCCCATCGAGGCATAATCAATTGAACGAACACATAAGAACAACTTCTGCCTGCTTGATTGTTTGTGACTGTCGTATTTCTCACCTATGTCCCCACTACATAAGTGTCACGTGGCTATGGTAGTTCTTTGTATTGTGACTTGGAATTTGTCATGGTAACCGCCATTCGTGTTGATGTTATTGACCGTCCCTGTGAGTCATTGGTCCTCCAATCGTCCGAGGCTTGCTGCCTACCTCTTAGTGTTGAATGATTCATCTAGACGCGTTCACGCTATGGCCGTGGCCTATGTACATAATGTATATCTACAGCCTTGCTTTGGCTTCATGCGACGTAGGAATAGCCCGTGTATCAATCATAGTTCATAATGTCTCATCTTGCTTAGCCAGGTAGACATGGTCGTCTTGTCTACTCTTCTAGTGAATTATCAGAGACTCGTATCCTTAACTTATGCCTGTAGCACGTGGAAGTCGGGGCAGGGTACCAACCGTGTTTATCTCTGCCAATTTTTACAATGATTACTACCTAGGTAGGTACCTACTGAGGACCGATCACGCGTCTTGCTGCTTTATATCGGTTGTCTCTCTCCAGATGTGTGTTGTTTGTCTTGACTTCTAAATATGATGAAAGTACTATATAGCAGGCCAGCCATGGGTACCGACGACCTCATCAGATAAACCATTACATAAATATAGTTTATTAATAACTAAATAAGGCACGATGTATCCGTGTTGGTTGTTTTCCTTCACCCTCTTCTGTGACGCCTTAGATCTACTTCGTCGGATAAATCACAATGCGTGAAATCATACTCATACTTGTGAATGAACAAAGAGTAAAGCGAGCCATATTCGAAATACAAGGCATAGCATAGTTATATATAACCAACTGGTTTCGATCTAGTACCCGTGTTGGAATTCGTTAGTGATCTTGCGGAGAAGCTGGTCTTTCAGTATTCATTTCTCGCTTCTCCCCATTATAGTCACACTTCGTCAGATATCGAGCCACAATAAATCAGCTCTAATTTGGTAATTCCTTAGATATCTCGGTATTTTAACAACGGCCCGTGTCATATTAGTCAGTGGTTATCTGTTGCATATCGAAAATATAAAGCCAAATCTTCAATAACAACTCCCCGCTAGTCTAGATCGACCTGATATCAACAATGGTATATGGTACCTAGGTAGGCATCCTCTTACCCATACGCCTATATCTTTCTAGAATCTGCACGACACTACCAGCAGTGAATACCATAGAGTACAAGTCATTAAGCTATGTTACCTCTAACTACTTTCCGAAATATAGACATTTTACTTATTAATGAACTATATTTACGTATAAGTACCAGGTTTTTATTAGCTATATAATGGCACTTGATACTTTAACTGAACCATGCCCGTTAGCCTAAGCATGGCTTGTAAACCTTCTACCTACCTACCTAATCGACTATTATTTCGGTGGGCTGAAATTGTCATTAGATACTAAGCGTGATAATCGTGATCTATTAAACTTGATATGCGAGGATAAAGGCTAGGGTAGTGGATCTAACTATAAAGTAAATTACTACATATAATGTAACGATAACCAGCGGTCTGGAAGGGTTAAATATACGATATATGCCAACTCGCGTAGTTATAGCATACCCCAAGTCTACTAAACCGAATAACATACAGCCGCAATGTCGAGTAGGCGTAATACCATATAGAACGGAGATGGATCCTCATATACCGGTATGTTATGGCGTAGCAGAAGTGTAAGATGCTTCGAGCATTACTAGGTCGCCGTCCGCACACCGAAACACCTGCTACTGGATGACAATAGCTGGCAATAATATTGATCTAAACGTGAAGTTATTCTCACATTACCCCGAGACTATGTGCGACTACACTATCGATTCTACTGTAACCTAACGGTAAATCGATGTCAAACAATAAATGAAAGTGTATATAGAGTCAAGTTAAGCGTAGGCACACAGCGCGAGATGTACGGTTCGAGGGGTGGCAGAACAGACATCCCCAATGAACTAGGAGATGAGTCATTCTAAATATACAGGAGCTTGTTAGATCACCCCCACGCTGTTCATACTACGAGTTTGCTTCGTGTACCACATGTGTACTACTCGGTACGTAGTATGGTATCTGCCTGGTAGGCTACTAGCCAGGGATATAGGCTGCGGCGATTATGTCTTCATGGGCGATAGATGGAATCTGGAGTCTAGCCATCGTGACTGGACGTATGACTGGACATAGTTTTAACCCCATCACATATCGACACATATCATCTATTAACGTGACACCGTCAGAGGTTCGATTTCACTCCCATGACTGAATGACTACTCTATTTGAATCATCAATATTATACTACTGCAACCTCTTAGGGCTCACAGCATGACACAGGCTAATATCGAGAATGTAAGAAATAAGGACACTTAATGCACTTCCCTGATCTTGCCTTCTCTCGCCTAGGTATCTACGAGCACAGTGACTAGCCACGAGTAATAAGCCATTACTCATATAGGTGCCTACCGCATATTCGCAAGACTCTAGATGCATGTCCACGTCGCGACCGCCAGTACAGCTCGCAAGGGACTATGTGAGCAGTCACACTACCATGTGACCAGAGGCTTGATCTCCGGCGCGAAATCCGATCTACTTCGCTCCATGGTAAGAAATACTGCTAGAAACCCAATACTACACCCGGTGTGTGGGCGACGAAGCGGTCACCACACGCGTCCATGGTCAACCGGTAGCTTATAACCTACCTAGCTCGTGTATAATTGAAAAGCTACCATCTATTAGAGAATGACACAATAAGCTCCGCCATCTCTACTACTAAGCGCACAATTGACACAAAGGGAATCGAGATGTCTGAATAGCAGAACGAAGAAACGGATACATAGCAGAGCTCTGTTGATCTCTGAAGGGCCTCATTCGCGACTAAACTTCAACCTTTGACTCACAGTCTCTCTAGCCCGAGTTTCTGGACCTCCCTCCACCCTGCTCCAGCAACTGCCATTTCTTACATCCTCTATCAACTCACACCTCGTCCCGACGGTGCTTGCCGACACTGAAAATAGGTCTCGAACAGCGTGTTGCTCTGGCGGTTGCCTCCTCCGGACGGCTGTATCACCTCTGGCGGTCTTTGTGCTTTGGCCAGCCGGAAGTCTCCGAGCCCCTTTGTTCTGTGTAACCGCGCTCGGTAAGTAGATGTTCTGATAAACACCACTCATGCCACAGTCGGACAACGCGTGTACATTGATGCCAAGCTCTTATTCTCAGGTGATTTGATGCGGTGAGTTCGGTTAGGCCATGGCGGAGGTGGGAGAAGCTGTTTACAGTCTCGAACATACAAGCGTGGCTGGAGATGAATAGCAACTCTCTACCCACCTAAGGTAGTGTCGCATGCGATCCCTCGAATATAGCACTAGTATATGGTTAGGATTGATCAGCTGCAGTCGGTGTATACTCTTCGATCGATTTCTTGGTACCTCCCTGATTAAGGTGGTCTCGAAGCTGACGACTACTAGGAACAAAGCCTCCGCGATGCTTATCAGTTCAGCGAATAAGTCGATGATATCTACGGTACGGATAACAGTTTATCAGCCATACAGTGCAAGACTTCTTGCTCCACAAAGAAAGAAAGAAAGAGAAAGAGAAAACAAAAACTGGAAAGAAAAGGGAGAAAAGAAAGGTTAAAACAAAAGAGAAAGAGAAAGAAAGAAAGAAACGTCGTGCGGCCGAGCCGGGGTTATATGGACGGTGGAATGTGGGGATGGCGCCGTGGCTGATTTCGAATCTGGTGGCATCTTACACGACTTTTTGACGCGAAAAATACGCGCCGGGAACCCACCTAGATTAAATTGGTCGCGTTTTGCATGGAATATCGTCTAGTTTCATCCGGTTTTGGTCTAGCATGAACTTAATCACCTGTATTAGTTTGGCTCTATGTAGCTCTCGTTGAAAATATGATTCTTACTTCCGTTTGTATCTCTTTGTCTAATACCTACCTTATTCTAAGCATCACTGGTTGGTTGAGTTGACCACTCTGATATCATGTCGGAAATGTAAACCACCTAGGCTCTTCTTAGGCCTCCCATCTTCACCGCGCTCGCTTTGAAAGTGCATATAGGAAACTGCTACGATTCCTAAGTACCCGCTTCGTCGTACATGTCTTGCCAATACTAGCGCTGGCTACATCCGTACGGAGCGCGTCACTGTGGAGGACAAGGAGAGGTACTCTCGATAGTCGGGAAATCCGTATGGATCCAAGTTAAATCCTGAGTTGGACAGCTGCCGTGTTGGTGCTTGGATGCGAGCGTGTACTACACGGACAAGGCGGAACGTGCTGCGAGATGATCCTTCGAATGTTAATACCGCTTTGTTTCTGAGCCACATTTGGTCCGCGCGGAGATAGGGGCTAAGCGATGTCGACATCTCGAGAGCTGCATTTCCTCGACCCCGAAGGCGTCAGACGGATCTCATTGACATCATAGACCGAGGCCATTGTAGGAAACCAGCAAACACAGGCATGTTGCTTCTAGCTCAAGAATGCGTATGTGTAACAGTCCATTTGTATGAGGATTTTTAGACGGCTGGTCAGGACTATTGACCACACTGCTGGGCCATTAGAGCCTATGACAGATAGTCTACTGACTACCTAAGGTACATCACCTACGCTTGACTTGAAAGATTTTCAGCAGCAGAGCGCAAAATTGCGCGTCGCGATGGTTACATTCAACTTGTCTATTGTTCTCCAGATCTGAGGATACATACCACGAACAGGTGGCTGTGTTATGTAAGGTACCTACCACCTAATCTGCCAATCTTGGGTACGGTGGGCGCGCGGCGCCGACGCCCTGGATGTGTGTGTTATGCGGGGAAGGAAAATTTGAACGCTGACTGTCTGATCAATCAGGGGCCGTCATCACAGAACCCACCAACCCGGGGCCGACCGATTCCTGTGGTGCGCACCGCAGAGAGGTAAGTAATACACCTATGCAGGTGCGCAAAAAAACATTTCCAGGCGTAACGTAGCTAATGCCTTGGTCTTCGTGTTGCTTGAGTACCTATCTTTATTCTTAGCACATCTGGCCGGTACTTAGGCATGCTTTTCGGTCGAAGCGAGTATCACGCCCACGTGGTCGCGATGAAAAGGGGTGTTCGCAGCCAGCTGAATTGGCACCTCAGCTGCAATTGCAAGCAGTAAGATCGGGTACACAACATGAACCACAATGATGGGATTGCACAATCGTATTTTGAACTTTCCCATCTTTGATCCCGTGTGCCAGCCAGGTTCGTGCCTCGTGTCTTGTCAGCACTATGTGTCAAAGACGGAAAGGTAGTGCGCGCTTATGCCCCTGCCCCTGATTTCCCACATATGCCGTCGACCGGGCTTAGTGCTCGATACCTAGGTAGTGTGACTGTATATCCGTAGAGTACACACATACCTCATATGACCTAGACATAGGCGACTCAACGCGACTATAGCCGACATCGACGATGAATCACTGCCGACCACCGAGTGTATGCGCAATTGAGTTGGACTCGACAGCCTTGACAATGGGCGGCCTCCCAATACTCGTTCTATTGTGTATACGTACGGGTTCTTGCAACCGAGCAGATGGGAATCTAATTGGATGATCAGCCTACCACATCCTAGACTATACCGTGGGTTTGGGTTGGCAAAGTATACTTGACGCTTCACATGCTTGGATACAGTAGCTCGTACTACCATAGAAGCCTTAAATCGACGGGAACAGGCAACCGGGAATCCCGATAGCGAGGTACCTGCGCTTATAGAACACAGCCACTTTTTTGGACCATACATCCATCCCTGTAACGGGTAGGGCCACGCACCTTGTAGAATGTTCCACAGGGTGTTCCACAGCATCTAGCCCTGTCCTTTTTGCTTTTTTGTCTTACCAAGCGAAGGGCCCAGAATTCAGTATCTCCTATCTGTCAGTTCCAGATCTTCGGGACTTCATTCAACCAACAACCAAAAATGCAAACGACCCTTCGGTTGCCCGTCTGGGTTAAGATGCGAAGAAATTCTAGCCTCCCTCTGACAACACGGCTTTCGCCGTTGATTGCACAAACCTGTGCAGGTCATTCAAAGGTCGCGAGCGGGCTTTGCGCATCACGTGTACTGTGAAGGCTGCATTTCCCCGGTTCGGGGTCTGCGTGTAAGCCGAGGAGACGTGGTAATTCTGCATACCACCCCGTGTAGCCTCGTTAGTCATCCTCCGGCATTCTCGACGTTGTCTGTAGGAGTAGACCACGGCGAGAGAGTCAAGCACGTCGGACTCATCGGGATATACCCCTGCCTCCCTAGGTCCGACGGTTCCAAGCTTCCAATGCAAGCCATGTAGGGCTGAATAAGGCCAGAATTCGATTGCCGAAGAGATTTGAAATAGTGACACTAAAATAACCTAGGTTCTTATTCTCTCTCCCAGGGATCTTTAATTCTCCGTGACGGAATCATTTGCAATCATTGTTAATCCCGATCCTGCAGCTGCTAGAAAACCCAGGAATAAACCGAGTCGGTGTTGCATACGACCGAATCATAAGGCGAGAATTGCTATCCCCGAATTCGCCCGGGGTGCAGCTGCATCGTGAGCTCCGTCAGCTCCGAAACAGAAGAGAAATGCCACCAAAAACGAAGATGATGCTCCGAGATATATTTGTCTTGGGCGCATTACTAATGTTTTCGTTCCGGAGTGCCGTAGACGTTTTTGAGTATACTATTCGCAATGAATGTTTTTTTTTTGTATGATTACGACTGTGGGACGATGGTGACTCGACCAACACGAGAGATGATCTGACCGGTACCTGACATGTGACCCATTCTCTGCGGCTCTACAGATCTCGCTTGTGTAGATAGATCTACTCTTTTCATGCTACTAAATTGTTCTAGGCTCACGCCTGTGTCAGAATTGTAGACGAGTATGGTACCATATCGATGTCTTTGGCTATCTGCGCGGACTGTGATTCCCTTTTCGCATTGAGTTTCCCGAATTGGAATTGTTGGGAAATATTGAAGACCTCCGGGAGTCTCGACCTCTTTGTCTGCAGGATAGCTGTGGCTTGCGAATCTAGAAGTGGCAGTGCAACAGTCTCCGTGGATAGGCGGATATACATCGGAATGAGGCCGAGGTACACTATACACGACGAATTACTATACTGAACAAGTCACTGATTAATGTATGCGTCGGACAGGCATCGGCCTGGGCAGACCTAAATGGGGAGTTATGATGCAAGGTCAGCGTGGGAGATAAACGAGAAAAGAATAGGAAAAATGCAAAAAGGCGGGAAAAGTACCTAAGGTACCTAGGTACCTAGGTAGAGTTCAACGACATTTGTGCGACCCTCCAATACAATCGATCCACAACTTGTATCTTGATCAAGAGCCAGGCCAGCAATCCCTGTCCACCTACATACAAACTGCATAACGTTACGTCATATTCGAAGAGGCTAAGGCCAGGCGGCCCAGCACCATTACACATCTTGTACTAATTTGCAATCTTTACGATTTCCCCTACCTTCTACCTGCAACTCAACTCGTACATACGCACATCCTATACTGTACTTCGAAGGATCCAACCAGCATTCACGTACACCCGTATCTCCCTCGGTACTGGGCGATGAATAATCGCTCCCTCTTTTACCATGAATGATACCTCCCTGTATGTGAGATGCCTTCGGGACTATTTTATGCCTATACAGTAGTCAATAAATATCGACTCCAAACACCGTCTTCGTCTTATTCATTCCACATCACCCGTTCAACTTGAGATAGACCAGAACAGAGAAAACTCGCTACACAGACCAAACTCCGACAGCATAATCGACCGGAGCGGAATTAGAGACTACCTACCTATACAGAACGAGGTTAGAGGCCGATTCTGTTGAGCGAGCCGAGGACAAAGGCGCGCATCTCAAAGTACCATATGACCTAGCGCTTCATTATCAAACCATCATCATTATCCCTCCTCGGCCACCTGACTATTACTCATTCGATTCGAGAGGAGATAAAGAGAATAGGTGACAGAGAGCCAGTACTGCTGAATCACCATTCTTGATTGGTGACTTGGCCGGTGGAAACCGGTTCCGAGTCGTTTCCAGTTCCCAATAAGGTTACTAAGGGTCCTTCTCTTAGGGTTCACTTTTGTCAACCATCGTCCGGAGGTACCTACAGGAGAGAAAGGGATTGGGAACCGTTTCCTTGTACCTAAAGTATCCAGGTACCGACGATACCCCAGTCGGTGCTATTCATCCCTGTCAATTGGTTCCTCTTATTTAAGTCATCGACCTTCGCCACTCCTTTCCCACCCCACACTCTATTATCCTACCTACCGATCTAATACACATCTACATCTAACATTACATACCTAACCTAACCTAACTAACATCTACTCATCTATTTACAACTCTTTCTCCTTCTTGAATTCTTTCACAAACACAAGCACAAACACATCTTGAGAAACGCACACGTTGCTCGACGCTCGCTCTCGTTATACCGATCGTATTGCCACACAATATGCTGCAGATGCTTGACCACAATAGCTATTCATCGAGACAACACCAACCTTACCCGTTCTACTCCCAGCAGCCCATCGAGGCCAACTCGAGTACGAGTATCGTCAACGATAGGAGTAATAACTTTCACCCGTCGCTCTCGAACCTAGACACCGCCGCCGCTGCCATCGCCGCGAGCCAGCGATACCGGACTCCGGCGACGCCGTCGCAACAGGGCTTCGAAGGGGGGAACAGCAGCCAGAGTCTGACCCAGGTGCCCGACTTGATGCCGTCGGACTGGTCTATGCTCCACAGCCACCAACAGACTCCCAGGGCACATCGCTTTAGCCACCAGCGCGAATCCTCTCTCTCTTCCTTAGGATCCAACGGACCAGCATCGCCGTACAATGCCAACACCTCAAATCCGCAGATCGCTGTCACCGACTCGAATAACGATGGCTACCACGATATGGGCAGTGGCGAGAATGCCTACGCGTATAACATGAGCAAGCCGCTGTCTGTGTCCGACAATAACTTCTACGCGAGCGCTCTGGCCAACTTCAACAGCAACAGTCGCGATAGCAACAACACCGCTAGTAATAGCCGTAGCAGCCGCGATGCCGTCAGTCGTCAGCACATGTCGCGCGATGTATCCTCGGTTGACGGCTTACCACATCTGACGAATCAGCAGCACAAGCTACGAGGTGACCGAGGCTTAGCACCCGCTCCTGAGTTGTCGATTGGTGGTGGTGGTTCATCTACGAGATCTCATCCCGTGTCGGTGGCAAGCTCTGTCGCAGGTGGTGACTCACCCGCCACGCCATCATTCCACGAGCCGGAAGATGACTGTCGAAGACAAAGGAATGGTGAGGCCTCCGTCCTTACGTCGCAACTTCTCTGCGACCCTGATTATGACTATGACTTTGGCGATTACTTACACCTTTTCAACGATGCAGTTTTTCACAACCATGTCCCAAAGCTGGACCGTACTATGACAGACATCTACAACGACGAGCTATACAACCCTAACTTCACCATCACGTCAGCGTCTCCACCGGCACAGACGCAGATTGCTATGTCACCAACGAACGACCTGTTCGCCCAGAGACTTCAGGCCGCAAACAGCCAACGCTTGAGTGCTGTCCAGTCCCCTGTCTCGAGCGCGTCGCGAGAAGATCAGTCACCTTTCCGCCACGGTTCACCATATGCCTCCGTCATGAATGAGTTTCCCCAAGTAGGCATGGATCAAATGCGACTTGGATCGGCGCGACACATGCACCAGCAACATAAGGCAGAGCGGGACGCAAAGGAGTTGCAACAACAGATGGCGCGCAACACTGCGCAGCAGCAAGGCACTCCAAACACTATCTCGCCAAAGGATGCGATGCTCGACTTCAACGAGTCGGATGATGGTTCTAGCATGCCTTTGTTCCCGCCGCAAGAATCCAACCATTTCGACCTAGAGCCGACGAATACCGGGAACAATGCAACTTCTAGAGACCTGTCGCAACATTCAAGCCCGTCTTTCCACTCAGTAGCCTCGACACCGCTGCCGAATGGATTCAACTTCTCTATGCCCAATAATATCCAGATTCCGCAGCAGTATCCCTTCGTTGCTCATCGACAACAATCGCAACAGCAACAGCATCACTCGACACCTACTTCGACATACTCGAGAGTGAGCTCAGCTGAAGCGAGTAATTCAGATGGCGGCGATGGACCTGGCCAGAAACCAGCAGGTGCTAGTGCCGATGGGGGTACATACACTTGCACGTATCACGGCTGCACGCTACGGTTCGAAACGCCGGCGCTACTACAGAAGCACAAGCGCGAGGGACATCGACAGGCAAATGCTTTGAACCACGTCAGATCATCTCCGGCGGCGTCAAGCAGTATGCCAGGTAACCTGCTCAACAGCCAGGCTGGGCCGCATAAGTGCGAGAGAATAAACCCAAGCACTGGCAAGCCGTGCAACACCATCTTTTCCAGACCCTACGACCTTACGCGGCATGAGGACACGATTCACAATGCACGCAAGCAAAAGGTCCGTTGCAATCTATGCACCGAGGAAAAGACATTCAGCCGAGCGGATGCCCTAACGAGACACTACCGCGTCTGCCACCCCGACGTGGAATTTCCGGGCAAGCACCGCAGGCGTGGAGGCATGAACGTCTGAGCTAGCGCACGATGAAGCCCAAGTTCTGCAACCCAGCCAATGGTCAAGTCAGGTGTGGTTGCGGACGGGGATATCCCTGGTTGGTGAGGGCGCTCGAAGAGTCTGGAAGCCCAATGCATGCATGCAAGCCGAGGTGTCCAAGTGGGGTTCCGCCGACGTTGGAAGATGGGATCGGTATCAGGGTCCAACGTCAATCTGCAGGGTCCTGCGTGCTAGTCATGCATCAGGCTATTTGCGGCATGGTGGTTTCTAGAGTTGACCCCGCCGCTGCTATTAGCTTTGGGGCCACGAACGCGCTGATCAATCAGGACCCTTGGACTTGGACCCATCCCCGCAGCGCCATGACTGGCTCTGCTCCTATGACGTCTCCCTATGACGTAGCGACTGAGCCTTTGGGCGTGGGTCCCGAGGTGCGACGGCATCACCACCTACATCATTTTCGATATCGTTTATAACCGTTTTGCATCATTGACAACCCTTTCTGGTACATTCTACCGGAACCAGCACATCCTTGGTTCCATCTCTGACGAGGTACATGTAACCATCGCGATTGTCATATTACTCGGTTCTCTGAGGACGCATTATGATGTTTCGCATCTGTCATCACTCCGCATCGCGGGCTCTTTTGGAAACAGAAAAAAAGCCCGCATGAAACTAGGCGTCATTTGGGAGCCAAAACTAAAGATGGGACGAAATCGGGTTCCTTGCCTTATCTCATTCTACATCTCTTTGCGTCATGTCCTTCAAAAGAACTGCGGGTTCGGGTACCTATAGACATGGTGAAAAAATTGCCGGGATCGGATCAGCGATTATCGTTTCTCCCATTTACACCCCTTTATATCGTTTAATTCTCTTTCATCTGTATAATTTTCGTCTGTGCTGCCAAATGAGCAGCGTCTACTTACTGGTTTTTCTTGTTACACTTGGGTGCTGTACGATCTCTGGCGGGAAAAGGGAATTTAGCAGGCCTTCAATGATTGGAAGGGAGGCTATGACGAGACGAATAACTTTTAATTACGACTTGTATGATCAGCGGGGTGCCTCTTCATTTGTTTATTTCCAGCTCTTCGACAGCACAGCACTGGGTGGCGCGCAGGGTATAAAAAAAGGTCGTTCGATGTCGGCAAAAGACTGTATGATAGGATATGGGAATGACGATAAAAGATCAGAGCCGGCGCGGAGAGCTCAATCACCTACGATAGACTTTTTAACAACCTCAATATCCTGCGAGGGTACTTAATGATACTACCTAGTATTTTCCTGTTGCCTTTTGACATCTGATTACCTCTTGAGCAATGCTGTGACGGTGTATGTATGCATACGTGTCTCGTTCTGACAGCGTGCAGGTTAAGCTTATATTCGAGGCGTGACCCAACTTTGGAACTTTCCATGTTTATATCGCGCGCTATTGGCTGCCGCCGTGTGAGGTAAGTGAGCGCTTTCGATGTGACCTGTATGCGCCTTGCTTAGGCGCTCCTCTACGCCATGCCCCCTTTTTTCAATCCGACAGGAATTACCTAATTACCACGATGCACGTAAAATCCAGGGCATGGCAGGTCAGTAGCAAGATTGAGTGGTCGCCGATGTCTCCACGTAGGGTAATATCGCAGGCATAGCCGGCGCCGGTGCGCACCACTCATTACTCACCAGTGTCGTAGGTTAGGGTAGCTAACCTTGCTTGTTACAGGTTAGGTATCATCTTACCCTACCTTACTCACGCAACTCACTCACTTCACTTACTGAGCACGGCTTACATGTCTTACATACCAACCGAGGTATAGTTAGAGCAAGTTGAGATATTTTATTATTATTATTATTATTATTCATTGAAAACAAATAAAAGCCAAGGGTAAAAGGAAAGGCTGTTTATTGTTACATGGTACATGCATGCCGAGGCATGTAAGCACCTTGAAATTTTGACGCTATTGTTACCTACATAGTTACGTAGTATTTTATCTTAATTTTTATTCCTTTAAATCTTGATATTGGATTCCATACATACCTATGTATGTGCACATAATGTACATCAAGTTCGTATACATACCTACCCTTACATACGTAAATTAACCAAGATACACCGTATGTAACAAGGGTCCATACAGAATCACCAAAAACCTGTGGGTGCGCTCGTATATATCAGTTTGCCCGGCCTTGGATACTGCAGGGCAGGGCAGGGCAGGGCAGGGCAAGAAAGAAACACATAAAAGCGCGGCTTGACCGTGGTAGACTACTGCGCGACATGCATGGACCCCAAGGCTACGAAGTGATGTAATCGAGCATGAGAGAGAGACAATATCAGACCCTTAATACGCGGGACTGGTTTTTGGGGGGGGGGGGGGGTTCAATAATTACATAGTACATATGTACCTTAGGTAAAACCCTTGTCACCGGTATGAAGTCCGTATTGTTTGGTTGGTTTGCTTCATTGTTGGTATTGGGGGGGACGAGGATGAGATACTTCCGAGTCATGTAGGTCGGTATCATGTCAAGTTGTCGAAGCAAGCAAGGGCATCATGGGTCGTATTCGATCCCATTCGAGTCGAGTCGAGCGAGTTCGGTCCGTTCGTTCTGCATTGCATGTAACTTTTCTTCTTCTTCCAGTTCCCTGATTTTTCGCTTCGCTTCGTTTCGTTCTGGAATTACATAGTCTCTTTTTGGCTCGGCAGTAGCCGAAGCCACCCGAAGGAACGCGAACCTCTCTCCCACCGCAGGTACCCGGATACCTCGTGTCTACTTCTCTCAGGTACGTACATAGGTGATGTACCTTAGGTACGTATCTTCCACTGCTGAGCCACATGATTACAGCTGATGTGGGGATGTGGCTAATAACCAAATGCCGTGTGGCTGTGCCCACCCCCATGCCGTAACCACCTTATCTGTCACTTGTCATCTATCACCTATTATTAGCGACACAGATCAGATCGATGTCGCCTCTTGCAAAGATGCTTGCTCGCGCGAAGGCGAACTTCAGGAAAATATACGGGACGTCCACACGGCATCTGAACAAATGCCCACCTTTCCCGATTCCGCGGAGAAAATATTAGAAAAACCCGTTCGGAGGCCTCGCGAGCTGCGAGTTCCAAATCCCAGGTCCCCGGTACCCCGGACGTGACACGCATCGACATGCGTGTCTGCCAGGCTTCTACTATACATATCGAGAGGAGTCATATGCTCCGCCGCAGGACTACGCATGTTCGATGTTTACCTATATTGTGGCGATCGAGTCGGGGACGACCTCCCCTGTAGATCATTACTGAACTGGCTAGTATAGGGTCTTAAGAACCTCAAAATTCCAAAAGTGCAGCTGACTTCGCCGGCGACCCGGGTTCCCGGGCATTCGGATACCATGGATATATAGCTTCTGCCTGTCTTGCTGCCTCGGTAATCTTCGGCTTCCTCTTCAGGGGCAAATTCTACAGGTCCCCGAAACAGCATGTCTCGCTTAGTGAATGACACCGATCAGTAACACTGATGACATGAAGAGTGTGAATATGTTTAGTCTATTCTCTATACCTGTAGCCAAATAGAGTGAGCCCAAGTCGATGTGTAAACCAACAAGTGCGCGCGATATCAACACTACGCGATAAATTTCAACTGGTAGATATCTCTTAAATATGTCGCATTTGAGGATCTATCTCCATGATATGATTACAAATACCATGAATCCTCTGGTGAGCCGGTAGCCCCGTGTAGTTGCAGTTAGTCACCCAGGACGGCGGCACGTACATCGGAGAACAGAGGCACAATGCCTGTCCAGAGTTGGAACTGCGAGAAAATTTCGTCAGTAAAGGGGTCACGGTATGATACATAATGCTTGCGTGAAATATCACATACCTGATAGTAGCCCTGCGAGGCAAGCACTTCTAGGCCCGGAATGCTAGTCCAACCAGAGTTCTCAGCCAACTCCATCAATGGCGTGCGGCGAGGCTTGTAGGCCATCTCTAGCAAGACTCGTAGCCCCTCGGTATGCTTAGGTTGTCGCAACACGGATCCAATCAGTTCCCACATCGACTTCTCGATGGGCTTGTCGGCCGGCACCGTGCTGATAATGACGTTTGGCAGGTGGTGGATCTGACTGGCCTCTCCTACTTGCTCGATCTTGAAGTCGTTGGGGAAAGACGAACGGAGGGAGCTGGCAGCGCTGGGGTTACGTGCCACGATGTAGATGGGGCTGTAGCCGAGAGAGTGCAGCGCGTAGATAGCCGCCCTGCTCGTGCCACCCGACCCTATCACCATTGCACCGCTCGTGCTCGCCTCAGTTGGCGACACCAGTCCCGCCGAGCGCAGGGAGTAGACCATGCCCCTCCAGTCCGTATTATCGCCAAGAAGGTGTGGCCTCGACCCATCGGGCGAAGGTACCGGTATGATTGTGTTAACCGCACCGATGACCTTGGCTGATTCTGAGATGTCGTCAAGCAACTCCATGACGTCGAGCTTGAGTGGGATTGTGACTGAAGCACCTCCGAAATCAGGCGACCGAATTAACTCTCGCATGTCGGCCACAGCATCAGTTTCGAATAGGGAGTACCGATGAGGCAACCCCGTCTGGCGGAACAGAGCGTTGTGTAACGCCGGTGACCGTGATGCCGAGATGGGTTTTCCAAACAGGTAGAACTCCTTCGTCTCGAGCTCTCCAATTAGAGCAAGTCCGCTCCGGATCTCGGCGGCGGACAGCTGACCAGGAGCTGCTTTGAACGGGAGGTCAGGATGCGAGACCGGTGTTAGGAAGCCGTTTAGCATGCGAGACAGTTTGCCGGTTGTGCCCATGTTCAGGGCTATGATAGGCCTCCCGTGCGCCGCAAACATTCTATCCCTAAAAGTAGCTAGCGAGGAATTGTCATCCATCTTCTTCGCAACTCCTACCAGCTTGATGATGTCACCGTACTGCAAAGCTCGGTTGTACCATGTCTGCCAGCCACCGTTCTTCCAGGATAGCTTTCCCTCAGGGTCATGGTGCGATGCGATGATACTTGTGGAACCACCCCGAGACTCGATGATCGTAGCCAGGGTTTCATCCGAAAGGGTCATTTCGAGGTCGACGTACTCAACGCCCGTGCGCATAGCCGTCCGGTATAAGGGGAGCAACTCGCTTTCGGATGTGTACTTGAAACGACCACCTTGAGACTTTGACCGGAGCGTGAAGATTATGGGTATTTTCGCCGCAGAACGTAGAAGAGAAATCTGCTTTCCTACCGATTCTGGCGAGATATCATCGAGCAGATCGACGCGTAATTCGACAGCATCCGCGCCAACGACAACCCGCGGGATTATCTCGAGCGCCGAAGACACGCTAGGTAGGGTGAGAGAGACAAAGAATGACGGCCGTTTCTTTTTAGCATCTTCAAAATGCGTGCCTTTCCCGCTGATCACCGAGACGAAGCGGGCGAAGTCGGAAGGGGGGTCACCGAGACCCCCAGGCGGGTCAAGGTAAGGGCTGTGGTACTCATAATTACTGCATTCCTGAAACAGAGGTCTACGCCGCTCGTAAACGCCTCGTATATCTTCAGTATAAGCAGGTCGAGTCTTGTCTCGCGTCAGGTATTCCACCATTTGTTCGACGTCGCGATTTACGCAGAGCACCACACCACCATTGCGATGGTACGCACTAAGCAACTCCCGCGCTTCGGGTGTCTCGACGATACCGCCGCCACAGGAGAAGACGTGACCTTGGCCTTGATTTTTCATGACATCTCTCAGAAGTTCGAGTTCATCGCTTCTGAAGCCTTTCCACCCTCGGCCGCTCTCCTGTATGATTTGGGGGATCGTCGACCCAGAACGTCGTTCCAATTCATCGTCAAGATCGATAAAAGGGCGCCCCAGAATGCTGGCCATCCAGCGACCGGTCGTGGTCTTCCCAGCACCTCGCATTCCCACAATGAAGATGGACGATCCAACCTCAGATCGCTTTGCCTTCTTGGGCGAGACTGGGACGACATCGTCACCTGTTAGGCTAACTTTGAACGACTGTGCCAGTACATCCCACCATCCAGGCCATGTTTTGCCGGTGCATTCACGTTCCAAGACAAGGACGGGACTCGGTGCTATGACGGATAGAACACTAAAGCTCATCGCCACTCGATGGTCATCATAGCAGTAAATGGCCTCAGCCGGCTCGGCTAGCTCGGTGAACTTCTTGCCAGAAACGACAATGCCGTCTTCAAGTTCCCGGCAGTGTACACCGAATTTTGCGAGCTGCTCTCTCATCGCCGCAATACGGTTGCATTCCTTAACCCGCTGGTTAGCAATTCCAGTGATCCGCGTCTCGCCCGACGCTACAGCAGCGAGAACAGAAGCTGTTAGGAAGGCATCGGTCATGGGCTCCATGTCGACGTCAATACCCTTTAGACTCCCTGGGCTCGGACCCGTCACCGTGGTCGACATAGCGGTCTGTTCTACCGTACATCCCATAGGACGTAGCACATCTGTCGCGAAACGAGCATCCCCCTGTAAGGAATCTGCGCCGATGTTTGGGATTGTACAAGTGGTCCCGGTTATAGCAGCAACCGCAAGTGGATAGGTTGCTGAGCTAGCGTCGCTCTCCACGACATATTCGTCGGGGTTTTTATATACGCCTTGGGGAATGTGGTAAGTGTGTGGCTCGTCAGGAGACTTTGTAACGGATATGCCGAAAGTCTTCATCATCGCGATGGTCATGTCAATGTAGTACTGCGAGATCGGCTTGCCGCCTACCAAGCGAAGCGTTACAGGCTTCTTGGCATAAGGTGCGCACATCAGGAGCGATGAGACGTATTGGGATGAAACTGTAGCAGCCAGGTCAATGACACCTCCACTGAGACCACCGGCCGCACCGACCTGGACTGGAAGACTGTGTTCCTGTCCAAGATATTTGATATTGACGCCATTCGTTCGCAGAGCATCGACGAGCGGGCCGATGGGTCTAACCTTCATCCTAGCATTTCCAGTTAAGATAGTTGAGGTCGTACTGGAAGGGGAGCATAAAGCAACCACGCTAGTCAGGAAACGAGACGCAGTGCCGGCATTTCCAAGATACAGAGGTTCTTCACTCGCTTCGAGCTTACCACCTTTCCCTGTAACCACAAGGACTTCACCAGCATCCTCCCACGAGTATGAAGCCCCGTTGAGCTGTGCGATTGCCGACAGCATGTACTCAGTATCATCAGAGTGGAGGAGGTTCTTGACTCGGCAAGTTCCTTGGCCAAGTGCAGCGAGTACCAGGGCGCGGTTGGAGATACTCTTAGACCCGGGAGGAGTCACCTGCACGTTAAGTCCCTTAGGAACTCCAGGCTTGACGCGAATGGCAGGAGACAAAACGACCCTGATAGCGCTATCGTCGACTACGCTAGCTCGGGGTTCATAAGTTTTGCCTACAGCGGACAGGAGTACGATCTTCTTCTTCTTCCCTTCGTTCTTCTTGTCTACGGCCATCTTCTGGAGTAGCACATCTACAGGACATTGCTTCCCGGCCGTCAATTTCACAACTCGTTTGTCATGGAGGGAAGTCGGTAAGTCGTAACTCGCTATACATTTGACCAGTCGAGCGACTGCGCCGGGCCGCAAGACGCCGAGATAACGAGCCAACTCAGCCTCCTTGACCATTCCAATGGCTACGCATTCGCCGTGCAGAACCTGTGGAGTGAGGATGGCTTCAATAGCATGACCAATAGAATGGCCAAAGTTGAGAAGATTCCGTAGGCCGCCCTCCTTTTCGTCCTTGGAGACGACCTCAGCTTTGACACGGGCGGATGCGAGAACGATGCGCTTGAGTATGGCACGGATTGGTAGTAATCTGTCACTAGGATCGGGGGTCTTTGATCGGATAGAACTTAGGATCAAGGCGGCATTTTGTTCCAGAGCTGTAAATTCAGACTCATCCCATATAGCGGCCGTCTTGACTACCTCGGCCATGCCGTTGATGAACTCGCGCACCGGTAGTGTTTCAAGGAAAACGAGGTCGATATAGATGCGCTGAGGCTGCCAGAAAGACCCAACAAGGTTCTTTCCCATGGGGGTATCAATGGCAGTCTTCCCGCCGATAGACGAATCGACCATGGAAAGTAGAGTGGTAGGGACTTGGACAAAGCGGACGCCA